>OX352227.1:8254094-9481323 GCA_947086465.1 Eupithecia exiguata
GAGTACACAAATTAAGTTATTAAAGAAAATTAGGTTCCTTTTACCCTAGGTAAAAATTAACAAAAACCATAAAGAAAAACTGCAACGCCTTATTAGGTAAGTATGTAAGTATGTACCAAGATTCCCTATAACAAATTCAATTCACCTTACCGGAATACGGATAGCTATAATTCCTGAACTTATATGATTTGCCATGCTGGAAAGCTTTTCTCAACTTCAGCAAAATAATTGCGATGAGTCTAAATTATTATTCTTGTAAATTCCGAAACGTCTGGAAAATTGAAGGGTAATTTAATGTTCTCAATAAAGTCCCAAAGTATAATTTTAATTACGAAATGAAGTCCCTTTACATTTCGTCTGAATTAAAGTGCTTTATAATTTCGAGCGAAGGATACATTCAAAAAGCCATGCGGTCAGAGGTCGCATGATGGATAAACTTTGTGAGTGCCTGATGCTTGGCTGAACGGCGGTGGTTTCCATGTTGATTGTATTGCGGGCCTTTTATTATGGGGATTAGGCATGTATATAAGACAGTTGGAAATGTTGGAATGTTGGATAACCAACTGGTAGGTAGAGTAACCTTAATATTGTTACCTGACAGATGACAACGTAAATCGATTTGTACGCAAAACGTTTCTTTACTAATAAAATAGTTTTTAGGTTAGACGACGAACAACAACGATGCTCTATGCTAGTAGAGTCCCGTTGGCATAATTTAAGTATGGTACGGAACCCAAAAATGCTATCGTAGTGACACAATAATACGAGTAGGTGTGTAAAAACACCACAATAGTACCAAACCTTCGAATAAAAAGAGGCTGGGGGGCAGCCTCTTTTTATTCGAGCGAGCACGGGCACGGGGATTGTTGTCTAGGGTAGAATAGAGAAAAATTACGTCATTTCCTCATCCAATGCGTAAATTATTTGAAATGCATTCCATCAACTTCAATAATGTACGCAATGTATGTCGATGCAATGTTATTATTGTCTATTCTACCCTAGACAACAATCCCCGTGCTAGGGGGGCAGGTAAGTTAAACCAGTGAATAATGAACTTTTGGAAAGATCAACTAGCTGACCCGATAGACGTTGTCCTGTCATTCAATATCAAACAACTGACAGTTATTTCAAACGTGCTTAGCAAAGAGTATATAACGCTGGGTGTAGGAATCGCGGCTAGCTCTTCCCGGGATGATGATGATATAAAAGTCGAGTATAGAAACAATAGCTATATTGTATAAAAGTACGACTATTTATGATGTTAATGAGTGCGGTTTGAATGGTTGCTGCTGATGCACTGACCTCCGTAGGCGCTCGGTCCGCGCTCGCGGCACGAGTAACCTACTTAGGCCAAACTGCTGATGGTGCTTACATGCCTACGTGATCGATGTATCGAACATACTCCCGAGGGTGATGTACGAGATGAGAATGAGATGAGGCGCTACAATTGAGGAGTTAGTATTACATAGGTGATCAATGTTTTGCTTAGGCTAGGTGAATGTTACGACAGTGCTCGAATGTTTCGTAATCTAAGTCATTGCTGATGGTTTCGCACTATCACAAGCTCTGCTGGAGGACGCCTCCCTCGACGGGAGAAGCGCGGGGGGCGGCAGTGTGGGTGCGGGCGCAGGGTCGCGCACCGGCGGTGCCGCCGGCTCCTTGGCGCGCGCGGAGGACGCGCTGACGGCTCGTCTGCTTCACCTCCACGGGAACGCCAGGAACGCTGCGACGCCTGCCTGCTGCTAATACGCTGTACGATATTGCGTATTGGTGAATATCGTGCGCTGTTATGGTCACCCCCTGTTGTGCTAGTTCCTTCATCGCACTGATTTTGCCCAACGAGCTGTTGTAAGCCGTTTGTCCTACGGCTGTTGCTGGACTCTGCGTGCGTAGCTCCCCACCGCAGTGCTGGCTAAAAATGTGGCCGCGAGCGACGGCTCGCTGCTGCTGGTACGTCGTGGGTGCGGTTCGCTTCGCACGACTGCGCTGTGCTGGTACTGAGGGCGCGAGCGGTTCGCTCACTGCTGCTGCTGGCCTGACTGGGTAGCTCCCCATGTCAGGTATCGATGATAGCTCTCCAATACGCTCATTGGTAAAGCTAAGACCACAGCCCTCATCCTTCGGCTGCTGCTGGACACTGCGTGGGTTGCTCCCCACCGTAGTGCTGGCTGAAGATGCTGAGGGCTTGAACGGCGGCTCGCTGCTACTGGTACGTCGTGGGTGCGGTTCGCTGCGCACGACTGTGCTCACTGCTGCTGAGGGCGCGAGCGGTTCGCTCACTGCTGCTACTGGCCTGACTGGGTAGCTCCCCACGTCAGGTATCGATGATAGCTCTCCAATAAGCTCACTGGTAGAGCTAAGATCACTGCCCTCATCCTTCGGCTGCTGCTGGACACTGCGTGGGTTGCTCCCCACTGCAGTGCTGGCTGAAGATGCTGAGGGCGCGAGCGGTTCGCTCACTGCTGCTGCTGGCCTGACTGGGTAGCTCCCCACGTCAGGCATCCGGTTCGAAGGACCATGTAGGAATCGCGGCTAGCTCTTCCCGGGATGTTGATATAAAAGTCGAGTATAGAAACAATAGCTATATTGTATAAAACTACGACTAATAATGATGTTAATGAGTGCGGTTGGTATGGTTGCCGCTGATGCACTGACCTCCGTAGGCGCTCGGTCCGCGCTCGCGGCACGAGTAACCTACTTAGGCCAAACTGCTGATGATGCTTACATGCCTACGTGATCGATGTATCGAACACTGGGGCTAAGGTTACATTAAAAAACCTTAGCTTTAAGTTTTCTTAAATTTTCTAAGTTTCTGTGCAATTTTCTGATTTTTTATAATGGAAGAACCTTGTTTTATATAATAGAAAAAAACATTTAAAAATACATGAATGAAATCGGTAAAGCCGTTCTCAATTATAGCGTGGTCAAGAGCAATAGCGGTTCATTTATATAATATAAGTATATATATATAGGTACCTACTGGCTCATTTAGTTGTTTGGTTAACTCTTGGAATTTTCCTTCCCATTTCCTTTAATACTCCAAGAATCATTATACAGCATTGTAAGTGCCTGCCTAAAGTTCCCTCTCAGCTCGACAATCGGTCTCCAACCGCTGCTGCCGTCTTTTATGATCCATAAACAGCGGCCTATATCATTCCAGGGATTTTTATTCAAAGTAGGTATGCCATAAATATCAAGTTCTCCTTTTAATGAAAATGTAGGACCACATTCGTATAAGACCATAAAAATTTTTTAATATCACCCGAGTTATTTCAATATGTGACCCACGAAAATCTTGTCGTCTACTACAACATCAATGCCTCAATATTGATACCAGTTTACACCTATACCTTCACTTCTTTGAACAAGAATTTTCACATATTTCTGTCAGATAAATTGTTTTGTAATTTTTTGTAACATTTTTGCAATAAACTGTTATATTGTTATTATACACATAAATTACTAATTTATCAAACACAGAGTGCACAGTTTCGACAAAATATCAATGTTTAAAGAAAGAAAGTCCCCCAGCAGAAACTGATTTCAATTGCAATCGAAGATACACGAAGATACACATTGGAACGATCGTATTAAATTTCTCCGATACAACAACTTACGCTGATGAAGCTACATTTATTTCCGCTATTATTCTGTTTGTCCAGTTTTGTATTTGTAAGTAAACAAACTGAGAAAGGATTATTAACGCACAGCTTCTGTCAACAAAATGAAAGGCAAGATCTGCGATATTGTTTTAATTCGATATGACTATTATCCTTTTCAACACAACTAGGCATAAGACCCTGATGGTTAGCAGTTGCTACAGGCATACCGCCTGTAATAATTTTTATTAAGTAGGATTAGTAGTTAAAAAAAAATATCCTAATAAATAACCTACTCTTCTTTTAAAGTCTGTTATTTAAGTAGTTCTATAACTTGGTAAAAGCAAACTCAATTCTCTCTATTCGCGCTCTTTTGTGGTGTTCGAACTTAAGTCACCATCATGGTAAATTTCAATTCGACTAAGTTAAGAATGTATTTTTTTCATGAGGCATGAATCGAGGATCAACACGACACCATGATTATAACTAAGTGGCGAATTGGAATTGAGAACGCACTTTACTTCCCGAACCAGACCCATCGAAATTTGAATCTTAGTTCAAATTTATTGTATTACAATGTAATGTAGCTATGTTTTTGCGGGGGTGTTTCGCTTTCGTGTCGAATGTCGTGGTTGCGCCTGCCACCTCCTCCGAGTGGTTTCTCCCTTCAGTGGTTTAGTCCCCCTTTTCGGCTCCATCTGTTTCACGTTTACGTACCATTTTGCAGCTTCTAATGATGTGACTTTAACCACCGTTGTACCAGGGTTGCACTGTTCTAGGTGTTAAAATTTTACTAAGGTTTGAATTCATAGTTCTGAATTATCTACTAACGACACTAGACGAATAATTTAGTGTTTTTCTCGTTGCAGTAGGTTACCTATCTATATTGTAAAACACAAGTTATCACAAGAAAAAACAATTGTTCTAGAATGTACTCATCAGGCCCTTTCATGGATACCCGTAGTATATAATAGAGGATTTTTTCACATTAGTACTTGTCTGACCACGCTGCCGACATTGTTTTTTTTCCAAACAGTAGTACCTAGCTAGTGATGTAAGAATTCGAACTACCTCGGCAAAATACATTAACCCTAGACAAAACGAGGGTTTTTGTTTTTGTTTACTGTAACTGTGGAAAAATTAAATAAAACAATTATAATTATGGAGATGGCTTAGTTAGAACACCAAGCAGTTAAGAAATTTATCATCATAATGAAACCTAAAAACATTAAACTATTTTTTTGGGCAGTCGAGTGATAAAAGCACCACATGCAAAATTAAACTCGAATTATTTCAAGAAAATAGCTTTTTCAAACCACATGCTCGACAATGCCGAATTATAGGTCATGCAAACCCTACCGAAAGCAAGACATTAAATCCCTTGGTATTAGCCGGGTTATAATGTTGTACTGAATTTCATTATAACCCGCTGGTTAATAATATGATTTCACTTTTCATAATTCTTATTACTATATGCATAAAGTTTAATTTTGCTAAACACAATTTGTCCTAGGCCATGGCCTACTTGATTTGACAAAATAAATGAAGTTTGCCTCCGTGTGAACCCCGGTCCGGAGGAGCGCGGTGTTCGAAATTCGAATTTCGAATCTAGGACCACGGCTTGTGCTTTCGAATTTGGAACGTCGCGCGCCTTCATTTGTTCACGCGTGACGAACAAATCGAGTTCTTGTAGGTGCCTATAGAAGATTTAATTTCAAAAATAATATTGAAAATGTCGAGTGATGAAAGTGTTTTGACTCCTGAGTTTATCAAATTAGATGCCATAGGCATTGTCAACAATCTGCTGCCAGAGAAGTCAAAGGAAAACATTATTTATCTACTGAGCCTGTTTTTTTGTCTCGCATAAGGTGTGAAAAGTAGAGTATACACCTCGGGGATAAGACTGTTTTAGTCTTGGGCGGTTGAACCCCTCACTGCACTCAGGACTCAGTCTTAATTCCCTCGCTTCGCTCAGGAATTAACTTATAACTCCCTCGCTACGCTCAGGAGTTAAATTATGAGTCCTTCGTTACGTTCGGGATTCAATTCGCTCCCGTGACATAAAACAGTGCTTTATCCCCTTAGTGTATAATCTACTATTATCTACCCAAATATCATAAACCCTCTCTAATGCGTTCAAAAACCATAGGCAATGACCAGCATTACCAACCAACAGAAATAAACGGAACTGTAATGAACTCATAACCTACTGAAAACCGTAGGTTATAGAGTTTAAATTTGGAATAGGTGTCAAATTCAAGTGAGTGTGCTATACTAGTATCTACATTCTAACTATAAATCGCACGACATTTTGATCTCGAGTGACATAGAATAAAAATACAGATATTCAAAACGCCGCCATTTCGAGCTGTCATTTGTTCGTTAGCTTTTTATTTCCAGTTACGTATAGACAAATTTTCTGATAAGTTGAATAAGTTTTTTATTTCAGTCGAAAATGAGTGATAGTGACTCACAACAACTGTCAATGTTAACTACCATTACTATAATAAATAATTTGCTTCTGTATGTGTTCAATTTATTTTTTATTGCATTACACTGGTAACAATGCTGGTCATTTCCTTATGGTTCCTGAACCCATCATAGAGCCCTTATGATATTTGGGTAGATAAAGTAGTGTATGCAACTGTACATAATTAGGCATTACAACACTCGTGTGATGCTATTAAGAAACTCGCCTTCGGCTCGTTTCTTAAACCCACACTTGTGTTGTAATGCCCTCCATTATGCACAGTTGCATAAACTACTATTGTTGATGTGGAGTACCTTTTAATTTTTTATTATTACTTTGCATTTGATCAATCAGTGCTGGTACGTCATTTATTAACGTCTTGTTATCTTATCTTCGGTCATAATAATAAGCACGGGCTGTCGCGTAATAAATCACTGACGCTACGCGACCCCGCTGGGACATTTGTCTACTTTTACTTTATATTCTCGTATCTTATATTTTTCACACACTACAAGGACATTGGGAGATTAATAGCTTGTTGTTTTAACCAGATCGGATTATCTGTGTTTTCGAGGGCTATTTTTGTGTTTTCAATACGTAGGAAAATACCCTATTTTAATACGAAGGTATCTTTTATTTCTATGCCTATTAAAGCCGTGGTCGGATAATGAAGGATAGTCCATTACATTACAATAAGCCTGGTGTGTCCCACAGCTGGGCAAAGGGGATGCCAGATTGTTTATACTCCCGAGCGTAGCGAGGGAGGATGGGGATCGAGTTATAATGGGTGTGTTTGTTCCGCGTGAAAAACGATACTCTTCACTTCGAATGTGAGAAAATAGAAAAATAATTAAAACTTAGCTTAAGTAAATATTCCATGCCGATTTCACTTCTCTACTTCACGATTTTGTCGTTAGTCCATATATACCATATTTTTAACGTGATTTCGACCGCAACAGCTATAATCATATTGATTATTTCTTTGCCATTCTGTCCCATTTGCGTATTATAAAACTAATTTTAGCTTGATGATCATTTTCAATTAAATAAGCCAAGTTCATCTTAGGTTAAATTTGTAGTAAACAAACATTCCAGAGATTTCGCGCTGATTGATACCAACTTTTTAGTGTCTTAGTTACGCGCAACGCAAAGTTACTATACCTACGCATTCTACCATGGAGGAAGAATCAGCATACAAAAAATCCAACAGTGACCTGTTCCATTTTTAGAACTAAATTCAAATGAAATGTATGTTTTTTGTAAATGGAACACCAAAAAGTCGAGTTTTTATGCAAGAAGACGAATGTCTTGTACTTGCTGATGATTTGAAACAAAAATTAAAAAGAAAAATTACTTGATAGCCCTAGACCTTAAAAACGAATTTTACGCCCGCTAAGCTACGCTATATAGATACACTTTTTGAGCAAGAGAAGTAAAAATAATTTAAATTTAATGCTGTATCGTAAAGTCGTCATGAAGTTAATCCATGACATTATAGCTTGTTAATTTTTTGAGGAATTTATATGTGCGCCGTAAAACTTATCTCAAACATCATTAGGTACATGATATTTTTCCCAATCACTAGTAACAAATAGTTTTCATAGCAACGGGCGTAAACTAAATTATAATCGAATTTTAACTAGATGTCGCCACTTGAATTTTTTTATCGCGCTATCGAAGTGTTCCAGTTTTAAAACTACTTCCAAACCCATTTTCATTAGGTATACAGTAATTTTTAGGTGTTTTATAAAAAATTTAAACGCGCTAAATAAGGTTACCTACCGTTGGACTGATAACTAAAGTCAACGATTAAAAACAATTATTTTGTACGCAGGTTCAAGGTGTACTGGGACAATCGTGACGCTGAGAACGGCGAGTTGACTGAGTATAAGTTGCTATACTTCCTACAGGACGACACCATCGCTATCAAGGTTATTTATTATTATTTTTAACTGACTTCGAAGAAAGGAGGTAGGTTCAATGTTCAGCTACCTATGTTTATGTTATTTTATATATCTCCGTCGATTTCTCCATAAATTTTATTCCCAAGGGATTAGTATTGATCCCGTAAATCTTAAAGAACAGTTTAAAATGAAGGGATTCAAAATCGATTTTACGCTTTTTCAAAACAATCCAATTAATGTATCGTTGACAATATTTATTATTATGTGATTATTATTATTTAGGGATTCTTCCCTAAATAATAATCACAATCATATTTACAAAAACCACAGTAAAGGTAGAGGTTCGCGCCGCGACCGCGACCGGTAGTTGTAATTTAGCTTTGTACGGGCGGCGACCGCCCGGGACGCCTCGTTATCATCGGTCTCGCGTCTCTCTCTCTCCTGTCACTGTCGGCGCGCGAACTGGCTAAATGACAACTACTGGTCGCGGTCTCCTGTCTCGGTCTCCAGTCTCCGATCACGGTCGCGGCACGAACCGCCTGCAGCTCACGGGCTGAGTAGCTAACGATAGTTACAGCACTGTAATCACGTTAGTTTTTAACGTCATCATACCTAAGTACTAAGTGAATACGTCCATATTGCTGAACATTTCTCCCTAAAACAAGGGGGTTTTGCTAAAATCACTGCGCTTGGCACCTGGATTGGTGGTCGCAGTGGATGTGTTAAAATACACAGTTGGAAGCTGCTGTCCTTCCTCTGGTACTTTATTTTGCTTTTACGGAATCCAGGCTGGGGTGAAGGGGCCGATTCTTAACCGCGACCGCCAAAACTCAGTACCTAATACCTAACGCAGTGATGAAGGTTTTATTCATCACACTAATATTATAAATGCCAAAGTGGATGTTTGGATGTTTGTAACCTCTTCACGCCAAAACTACTGAACGGATCGGGCAGAAATGATGAGTTCTAGGCCTGGAATAAACATCGGCTACTTCTTATCCCATAAATCAGTTCCCATGGGATAGAAATAACCTTAAACAACGCGTGCGAAGCCGCAGGGTTCACTAGTATAAAATATGGCGTAATAAAAGTAGTCACTCGGTTCAATGAACAGCATCTGAGGTAATTTTCTCCTTTTACAGGCTTTGATGTGGGTAGCTTTCAATTACCCAAGTTGTATTAAAATTTACTTATAATACGGAAACAAAACAGAATTAGGAAATAAATTTTTATTAATTCTCTACAAATAAGATTTGTTTCGGTACCTATTAAGAATAATTTAGGGATGCCAGCTTTATGGCGGTTCCTCATAAAAATGAAAAAAGTTTCTTGATAAACGCCGTAATTCTCAAATTAACTGGTAATTTCGTTAGCAATGAAATAATTGATGCTATTCAACTTTTCTGTTATAAGTTTGGAAACAGCGCGGGTTTCGGGAATCGGAACAATGAATATTTATTGGTGCTTAAAGTCGGACGCACTCCAATTATGAACCCGGTAAAAAAACCTAGCATTATTCGAGCTTTGGGTGCTTAGACCATAAACAAGTCTAGCTTTAACAGCGGCTTCGCACACCACATCATATTCCTGCGTAAAGAAGTTGCCTTTCAGATGTAAGTAAGGTGTATAAGCTACATGTGTGCAAAACCTTAGTTTGATCCATTCAGTAGTCTGTTGTCTTGGCAAATATCTCACAACTTCAGACCTTTACAGAATTTTGACCAATGAAAAGTGATCCTATAAAGGTTCCTTTGTTCTTTTTGAGGTACGGAACCCTCAAAAGTAATTGTGTATGAAAAATTGCATTATTTCATTGACTAGAATTTTACTACAATGAAAGAGGAAAAAACTATCGCGCAAACCTAAAAAGAACAGCTTAAACTGATTTAATGATAGGGTATATGCAATAAATATTTTTAAGCAACATAATTATTAATACTATTTAACGGGTACTTATCGCGTTTATTTACCTATTTTTCCCAACGTTTCGACAGGTTTACACACTGCCGTGGTCACGGGATGACTGATGGTGATGATATATGCATTATTAAATGCATGTGACTTAAAAAAAGCAGATTATTTTTATTTACATTCTCTATCGATATAGAAATATATCTGCATATTTATTTTTGTATTTAGTAATGTTTATATTGTGAACTTTAATCATTGAAAAGTAGATATTTTAAGACTCATTCGCAAAATTTCAAACGTGACGAATTACATAAATGATCGATAAAAAAATAAAAAAAGCCTAAGCATATACCTTATCGCCCCGTAGATAGCTTATCCTCAATATTTTAGTACCTCCAGAACTTTACATTATGCACGGTATCATCCTAATAAAAAAATTACAATGTTTTATTTCAGGAACTGTACGACGGCAAAGGCGGTAAAGATCCCTTCCCTCTGCTTTTGAAGAAAACTAAACTTCCCAAGAAATGGAAGGAGAAACCTGGTAATATTTTCTCTGTATAAGCTCGTAATTTGTAATGTATAAGCTTTTTCTTGGCAACAGCTATACACCTACGTAAACGACGACGTTTTGTAGACCATCTACAGCTATGGCTGTAAGCATTATTTTCGTAGAGCTTGCAGTGCGTTATGGTTGTAATTATTAATATAAAATAAAGTAAATGGCTATGGCGTAGACTTAGAAATTAAACTTCCAAGGTTCCTTCTACTAAGGTAGGCTTAGAAGTTATTCGTTGAACTATCAGCAAGTACCTAGTCGTATGTAGAAATAGTTTTATTTTGTTCAGCTTTTTGATACTTACGATATTAATGTTAATATTTTTTATCGAGTAAATATCGTCCTTATATCCCAGTACCTGTCATAAAATAGGAAAAAATTAAAGGTAGTAAAAAAAAATGGTTAATGAACTTATTAAATTCAATACCAAAAGAAATACCAGATAACCCAAATTCGTGTTAGGTTCATCTTGAGAGTCCAGGCAACGGGGCTGCCAGGGTGTGATTGCTTAGTGTAAGTGACCCATTTTATTTCATTTATTTACACTGTAGGTTAATACATTTTTAATACACTTGATGTCGTTAATTCTAGTACACAAATAAGTTACAAAAGGAAACACCAAATAAAAATTGGGTAATAATTAGTAGAAAAAAAGAGGCCTAGGGTTTACAAAAATTACTATTAAAATATGTCAGAAAATAAATAAAACGAAGTTAATAGGTTCATGTCAAGAAGAGTGAGTGTGAAAGAAAGCTTCCAAGTGTCGGGTTGGGCCTCTTGAGGACACCACACCAGTCTCTTAAGACTCTAGGCAGTGACGCACTTTATTTGTGTCCGTCCCTGTGATACCGTCTACCTCCCTGCCAAATTTCATAAAGATCCGTTCAGCCGTTTAGGCGTGATAAGGTAACAGACAGACAGACAAGTAGACAGACATTACTTTCAAATTTATGATATTAGTATGTACATACATATTGCCTAATAAATGTATTACTCTATTAGGCCTATAGGGTTCTATTTAATATTGTGCGCTTTGTTTTACGCTACAGTAGATAATGCGGCTAGATTCCGGGAATAATTATCCGCTTGCCTGAAATTAGAGCTCATTAGTGGCCAATATTCAACGGCTCATCTTTTGCATTAATATGCATAATAAAGCTTATGGTGTCATGGTGACCTATTTTCTTCTTTAGGCTCTTTTACATTATACCTATGTATAGTATTTTGCTATGATTCTCTTTGCCCATACGTTAGACTTCTGCTGCTGCTGGCTGATTGTAATTTTATACTTACCTAATTGTAATCTACAAGTTATCGTGAGATGAGAAATATCTGATAAACAGGGTCGCTTTTTGAGATGGGAGTGGATATCTAAATCGTTTTTTGCATTTTACTTTTGCAGGAAATCGAACCGATTGATTTTCCAAAAAAAAATAGATGCCTGTTTTTAGGCACCAACGGATTCGGTTGCTGATAAGGATTAATTTTTGCAAAGACATTCATAATTGAAAATGAATGATAGAAAGAAAAGAAAAATACAATTTAGTTTGTAGTACTCATTTTTAACAATTTTAATTTGATAAAAATCAAATAGTGTTTTTTGTTATTTTGCTCTAATACAATCCTGTTTACAGACAGTACAGATTAAAAAGGGAAAAAGGGGAAAATGTGTATGTGATACGAAGTTCACAGGATCATCTAGTTTTCAATAAATTTCCCCGCATCAAAGCGACCAAAATGTAACAACAAAACAGCGTGAAATAAAAGTAAATATAACGCTCTTACAAATTGAATTAGGCAGGATATCCGACGGCGGATCCTCTCATTTTTATCACTCAAATTGTTCCATACACTTTTCAGCTTTAAAAATTCCCATTTACTCCGTGAAATAATTCCCTTCCGCGTTTTTAGCTTTTCAAATAGCATTTCGATGTTCCACTTTGTCAGAGTTAGTACGGACGAATGCGCCTAGTTAATCCCTACAGGCACATAGTTGAAATAAGTACTTCACCTACGTACGAGAGGTTCCCGTGGTCGTTTTGCTGGTGGAAATATTAAATAGAGCAAATTTTTTTGGTTAAAATTCAACTATAAGGGTGCACACAGCATCTGTTTTACAGGATCAGTTTCTTCCGTGACAGCATATATATAGTTGTATTAGGGAGTTCACACACCCGACAGTATTCCGGATCCAGTAAACGATTGTTTCCAGTAGCGAAAGGATCCGTAATAAACGGCCCTGTAAAAACGGATTCGCTACGTGAACCTATCCTCCACCAGCCAAGCGTGGTGATTGCGGGAAAACCTCCCTTGTTTTGGGGAGGCACCTTCAGCAATGGGCTAAGGTATGTGTGGTGAAGGTATGTAATGTAAGGAGGGAGAGGAAGATAAAGAAAAGATTTGTCTTTAAAAAGATAGTTCTAAAAAAATTCGTTGGTAAAAACAAAACTGAAAAAATATTGCATGTTCTATCTATCTGTAGTCTTCCAAACCTACAGAGTTACAGATAAATCGATTACCGTTGTTAGTTAAGCTGGCCATAATGACATTACCTTACCTACTATCTAATCAGATTCTAACTATGTTAGCACCGACTGTGGAACTTCACACGCTTGCAAAATTTCCCTTTAATCGAATATTGGGTAGGGTAGGGTGTCGATCGATTAACAATAGTCAACTTCTTTGACTTCGTTAACGAGCAGTCTGGTATGTTCATGAACTAAAGATACTGAACAAGCTTCGTAGAGAGAGTTTAGGTATGTATACTTAGTAAAGCTAGTTAAAATTAGCTCCACAAAACATAAAAGTTCGAGAGAAGGAAGTTAAACAATTAAGTGAGAGTCAAGCTGTGTATAATTAATACGTTTAACGTTAAACTTTGCTAGTAATGAACGTGAGCAAATACGGCATTCGCTTTATATTAATAGGCCGCTTTTAAGAAGATTAAGCCATGAAAGTTTGAGGACTTGGCGGGCCGAACCGTCTCGAAGTTCTTTACAAAGGAGATTATGAATTATTGCAAGTGAAGAAAGCGCTTTTTGCGACGTCTCTGTAATCACTCCCAGTGGAGCTTTGGATGCTCAAGTTTTTGTGCCCTATCTACGGATTTATTTACGAGAAGACCCGCAGCGCTAGGTAGAGAAAGCTTCGGATGTATTTAATGTGCGATAAGACAGCCTACCTTGGATCTTGGATTTCTTTATCGATGAAACTTTGTTTTTGTAACCAGAAATAAATTGTAGTTAGATCTTTCAATTTATCGCCATGCCACCACTAATGCTTGCTATATTTTAAACTCACAGTTGTGTGATATAAATTTTTGGTCACAGTTGCCTTTCCATCGACGGTATTGGAGACGACCGAGGAAGAGGTGACGGAGTACTACGCGCCGTCGGACCTCATCGTGGGCCAGACTGTGTTCGTGCTGGGTCGCAGGTTCCTGGTGTGCGACTGTGATCAGTTCACAAGGCACTACTTTAGGTGAGGAATGAGGATTTGGATACTATCCTTGCTAGGGCTGAAACAGTTGTTGGGTGATGTATAACAAGCTTCTGCCCGTAGCTTCGTACGCCTTTCTTGGATAAAATTTGCCAGTATGTTAATTTAGGTCCAGAACTACATCCATGCAAGAATTAAGCCCAATCCGTTGAGTATTTTTGGCGTGAAGAGGTTTAAACATCTAAAAATAAGAAAAACTATTAGAAATTGCAATAACCGCGGCATGAAGTTTCGTTATTTTTTTAGGGTTCCGAACCTCAAAAGGAAAAAAGGAAACTTTAGGCTTATAAGATCACTTTGTCTGTCAAACCTCTTTTCTCAGGAACGCGTGGAAGTATCGAGTTGAAATTAACTTCAAATACTCCGAACCGTAACCTCTTGGACCCGTGACATAAATCAAACTTCTAAGTCAACGCAATCAAAAGTTACAGCCGTTTATGCACAATTTTTTGAAATTTCCAAGGGAATCACATGCACGCAAAATCTATAGGGTAGATACTTCCCGTTGACCTAGAATCATGAAATTCGGCAAGAAACAAGGTCATATATACGGAACCCTCGTTGCGCGAGTTCGACTCGCACTTGACGTTTTATTTAGTTTTGAAGGAGGTATGTGTATTATATTTCAAACTTTGTGTTTGCTGCTAATCAATATTTTTTACTAAATTAATGAACCGTGCCATTGTTTAGATTTAGCGCAAATATGTGTAATGCAAGTTTCCTACGTTAGAGAGGCTATAAGCAAGTTTTAAAACTACTTATCTCTTACTGTAGGTATTGTGTCAAAGTCGTAACCCGAGTGATAAAATCCGTATTAGACGGGCAACGGTGTTTGGCTACCGGATTGGTTGCGTAACTAACTTAAGAACGTAATAAAATTCTTGGCACGTCTCAAAAAGCCGATGGCTACCTACACGCTACAAACATGCAGCCCTTACGCACTGCAGAGTTTTCTTTTCTCCTTCTAACGTTAGCATTCATTATTTATGACCTTAGAACACTCGGACAGGCAGTTGATTTGAAATAAATCTTTGAGCTCCAATCATAATATTTTTCTTCTGCGCTCTCTGAGGAACAAATATCAAGACCGCCAAGACCCTTCTCAATTTTCCAACTTGCATTAGTAAAAAGAAAACAACACGGGAAACAGGAACGTAGCGTATTTCATTTATTCTTTTATTGACGGATTGATGGAATGAAGTAGGCTTCGTTGGGCTTTATTTATTTGCTATTATTGAAATCGTGACAAGGAATAAGGAAAACGCTTAAAAATACTTTATTTGTACACTGTTAATGATAAATAAATAAATATTATTGTATTCGGCACGTCAATTGATTACAAAAGTTTGCTTGTGTTGTGGGAATCATTTATTCAATTGTTACATTGTCATAGGTAATAAAAAAAATATAGTACTAAATGTTAGGGCGCTACAAAACAACAAGGCAAATTAACAAGGTAAACTTAACAAGGTAAATTATTATTAATTAATATTTTTTATTAATATTTATTTAACAAGGTAAATTTAATTTTTGGGGTACATTAACACCGCCGACCTAATGTACTCTTGTGTGACAGAATAGAGGGCACTTGTGTTTGCGCACACACTTGTGCACTATAAATAAAATTTTATTTAATTTAATTCTTTATTTCAGACTTCGTGGGTCCAGGGTAACATAAAAATTAGTATCTGCATAATAATCAATCAAAAGTATTATATTTATATTACCTACTACAATTTATGTCCAGCGCACATGGCTAGTCACGTTGAGACTGACTCAAAGAGTCAAATTCCTGATTTATTACGATACTTAACTTAAAGCCAATAGGTCAATTAATCTGGGGAACACACAGGACCTAGTCTATGAGTCTATCTCTTTAGTTGCGATTTCGACGACAGATAAAATTAACTACTTTGTTAGTGCGGCGCAAGCTATCCTCAGAACACATTACACAAATAAGTAAAAAGTGCCTACTTTAGTCTCGACTACCCAAGGTTATTCTCCATTATTTTCTGATTCCTGTTTTCACGGAAAAAATACTACTGACCTACAAAGTAAATTAACTGCATACAAATTCTTGGAACCGCTCGACAACTGTTATGAGAAAGATAGGAAGAATGCCCACTGTCGTTAGTGCTACGCTAGGCTACCATTATAATGATTGACTTGCAGACTATTTATAGATGATTAGTACATGTAGTTCGATCGCTATTGCATATACATACAAGTACCTGCTACGAGTACCTATGTATCAGTATCTAACAGAACTCTGTAGGTAAGTGATAGGTAGGTATATTAGGTAGACTGGACAATCTTTTGACGAATGATGTAGTCTAAAATGTGTATTATAAATCTGTTTTGTTAAATAAATATAATAATCTGATTAATAAAATTTATTAGTTTAAATTAAAAATATTTTTTAAATAAAATAAAATTACAAGTTAATTTTAATTGCACGCAACACTAGGTTTAATAACTTTTAAATTATAATCACAGAATTAATATAAATCACACTAATGTAAATGCGTAAGTATGGTTGTTAAGATGCATGAAAGGATGTTTGTTACCTCGTCACGCCATAACGACTGAAGCATGATCGGACTGAATTTTTGCATATAGCTCTTAGCCTGAAATCAAACATAGGTTAAGCTAGGCTTTTTATTCCATAAAACAGTTCTTGATATACAAAAGGTTATGTTTAAAGGGTCGTGATAGATAGAAAGTTAACCAGCTTTATGAGGGACTGGTGCCTGAAAAGGATTTAGAAACCTGTATCTATCACCAGTGCTCCGGGGATCTAACATAAGACATCAACTAACACATCTAACACTTCATAATTTGAAATCTGTTTCCTCGTTTTGAGTTTATTTTGGTCTGTGTATCTAAGTCTTATAACAAATAAATATATTATATTCTAACACTATCATACAAATAATACAGATTTCTATGCGCTGATCACTGAAATACTATTAACATAACTCAATGGCGCTGATAAACGTAATTTGTGATGTACAAAGATATGACTAACAGTAATTGGTCAGAAAAGTAATCGGGGATTGATGACCTTCTCGTAGAAATTTATAAAGTGTCTATTTTTCTATGCATTCAAACAAATAAGGCTCTCACGGGTCTCCGGGCTTAATAGTTCCTAGTAACTATAATTGCTCATAGTACAGTCAGCTGCGAAAATATGTATGTATACACTGCCATGTTTTCAATTTGACTGAAAAGTAAGTGCATGATAATTTTGATAATTTATTATACCGCATTTAGACAAGTACAATGACTACTTTGTACGTAAAACGTGTGCATCGACTTTTATTTGAAAAGTTCCGAGTAAAATAAAAGAGAAAACTTAGGAGTGTATACATATCTGAGCAGCTGACGTACCTCATAGTACTGATGCCGATGATGGCGCTCGACGACATTAATTGATCATTATCTAGCATCATCATGACCATAGAACTACTAACGTTTAGATAATCTTATCAATAGACTCGGTACATTTTTGTTGATTATTAAGTAGGTATTAAAATAGAATGACTTTTTACAGTGAATTTTCTGAATGTGAATGAGTTTATTCTCCGCAATAATCTACTTAGTTTTAACATAAATCGTAATTAAGGTAAGTCATGCGTGAATAAAAACGGGTTTTTACTATTTTCTAGTTTCTACAAGTAATTTAGATAGCAGATAAGAAGTTTTGAGCACAGCCCTTTGCTATGAATCTTTGCTAAAACAATTTCTTTTATATTGTTTTTTACAATTGAATCGTAGTTTGTTTAGCGTGGGTTCCAAGCTTATGGCTTACAATGTGCGCAAAACTACATGACGCTGGCTTATTGTTAAAAGCAGAAATAAAAAAAACTTTCTTTTTATTAACGTTGCTTTCCACCAGCACCAAATCAAAGCGAACTTATGTAAAAACTTGCACAAAAACATGACTTGAAAAACACGACTTATCTACCGTATAAAATATAATCGTCACGGTACCTACCGAACGTTACCAGGACATATTCCGAAACGTCTAATGTATTTTTTGTGTTCAATTCTAACAGCTTCGTACGTCTGTTTCCTAGGTCCATGTTAAACATAGAGCAGCCAGCGCCCGTCATAGTCAAGGAAAAGACTGAGAAAGAGTTTCCCAGGGTGAGAGCACGTCCTTTGATAAAAGTTTATGTAACGCTGTTCACGGCGATGGTATTCTGCAGCATTATTTCCTGTATTTGGGATAAATGTACCAGAATGCATTCTAATACTGATGATGTGATAGTACGTACAAGTGTTTGGTTATTTCGGAGTGCTCAAGTGTTTGGTTGATTTTACGCTAGGTACATTGTTTATTGTTCTGCTCAGATCTACCCGCCACACATCGGTATTGGAGCTCCGGAGGATTCGTTGCAGTCCTGCTTCGGTTTGATACCTAAACCTGTTCACAAAGACGTCATCAAATACAATTTGAATGCCAGTAAGGTAAGAAGCAACACTAAATAAATATGCTTAATAAACGCCAAATATTGTATTTATTTTGGATGGAACTTTTAACGAAATTTACAAAATACTCGTGCTATCTGCGCCGTTTGTAGAATATTTTAATAAGGTACTATAATTCTTTATCAACAAAGAAAATTACAACCAAATAATAGAAACAAATTAGAACTTGTATTTACAATTGAAACAATACAACAAGTTTAATTACTTAGTTGATCATATTGGTTATACCTACCCTGACGATTGACGACCTCTGTGTCGCAGCGGGCGAAGGTCCATCTGTGACGCAGGAGGCTGTGGATTCGATTCCCGCTTCAGGACAAAATGTTTGTACGATCTGCAGATTGTTCCGGGTGTTCTCTATGTATAATAACTTAATAACATTATATCTATCTATGTAATGTAGTATTGTATGTTATTTTTCATCGGTATCAAGATTTTCCAGATCGGTTTTGGGCATGTCTATATTATTAAGATGTGCCATGTTTTAAATAAATCAATTTAACGTGCAAAATAGGATCAATTCGCGTATCTCGGAGCCAGACGGCATGGCAGTGGCAATCTCAGCATCATCAGTTATTTAACGCGCCACTGACGCGCCTGTGACGGGTAGGTACTTAACTTACATCTTTGGTGACGATGCCGCTCCGCGCCGGTCCTACGGACCGGGTTTTTCAGCTTATAATTTTCGTAATAAGCAATACTTCATGCTACTTTAACTCGATCAAATATTAAAAAGACATGTTTTTTTAACAATAAAACGAAGATATATTACAAATCACATCAAGTTTCTTACAAGTTCAAGTTTATTTTAAGTTCAAGTTTATTTTACATCTTTACAATCATGCTCGTAGAAAACTAGAAAATACTAAGTTTTTACTAATGCTCTTTTTTTTTTAAATCATAACTTTAAAGCTCTTAATCAGGCTTTTTCAGTCTTATGACACTGGGATCTATAAAAAAAGAAACAAAAAAAGTCGCCTATCGTTCCAAACAAAACAAAAAAAGTGCTCCTCAAAAATCTGTGACCCCGGCCTCGCACACCAGTTTGACGATAAAACTCCAAGACGTAGTACATCTGCGTCGCCGGTGCGGGGTGTACTAAGTTATTACACCCCGCACCGGCGGCGACTAGTACTACTAACGACGGGGGACATGCAATGGGGCAGATACTCAAAATCACGCCGTAAATCAGTGGCAGGGAAAAAAGTTTTTCAAATTTTTCTAAACACCCGGTCTCACAGACATGTGCCTACGTCAACCAAAACACAAGCTTTGCTTAGCTTGGAGCTAGATCGATGCTGTGTGAATTGTCCAGCATTATTTATTTATTGACCTACTACTAGTAAATACGTAGTACCTACTAACATTAACTGTAGCTTAACAAATGGTTGTATAATTTTTGACCTACTTTAAACAGTCAAGATAAAAGTTTTATTGCGAATATTTTCATCCAGCAATATAAATTATGCTTTGATATTAAGTTAACTGTTCCCGACTCAATTAAACTTGGGAGTGAAGAGCGCAGCACAAAGAGTAAAGAGCTAGGGAGACTAGGTATGAAAGTAACACGGGATGAACGTAACAAATAAGTTTTTGATCGAATGTTGTTGCCTAGACTGACGCTTGTTCCACAGAAATGCGTCATTTTTAATCCCCCTTTACCTCAGTTGCGCTCGCGGTGCTATGCCGTCAGGTTGTGACGTAACGACTTTGTGCCCAAAAAAATGCCATAAAGTAAGTTTTGATTGTTTATTTCAATTGTGATTTTTTCTCGTATGGTTCGCTTAAGCTTGTGAGTTGTTAGTGAATTAGATAGCATAAGTATTCGTCTTTCTGTTTTGATACGTGGAATGGTTACTTTATAGCGCTTTTGTTAAGTTATAGGCATGTGTGTGTCATATTCGGGAGAATTTAAAGGTCGGGATGAAAGTAACAAGTTGTTACTTCCATCCCGATTAAGATCGTTACAACTAAGAGCGATTTTAATGTGTTTTTTTATATTTCAAAGCTATAAGTATAGATATATTTTCAGATTTCAGAATGCCTAATGTACATAAAAGAAAAACGGACTGGCTGCCGAAGAAGTACTTCTCAGAAAAGCAACATATTGAGAGGCTGCGAATTCATATCATTTATGTTATGACATATGACTCAACTTGATTCAAGATGAAAATACTCGAAGAGGGGTCAATAAGTCTACCCAATGTATAAAAATGGATGTAAAAAAGGATTTTAAACGACGAGGAAGAAAGAATATTGGCTTATTGGCTGACTATTTGCTCCATTGTTCTCAAGTTAATTACGGATTAACTGCCAAAAATGTATGAAAGTTATCGTTTGAATTAGCGATTAAATATAATAAGTTCCCAGCTCGTGGACGACCAATAAATACGCTGGTGACGATTGGATGAGATAATTTTTGCGTCGTAATACACGATTATCGATAAGAGCCCGCAAGCGACTAGTATTGCTCGAGCTTCAGCTAAATGTTGATTCGTTTTTGCAACATTATACTGAAATTCTCCCTTACCCTGACCCTCAGGGCTGATTAATAAATAGTTTCAGAAAGTTCCTTTGAGCTTATTTATAGTGTTACAACCATCCCCGTACACTGTTACAATCATCCCTACCCCTAGGGATGGTTGTAACATTTTCCATCTGTTTTATTTGTTCGATTTTCTCCTTATCTCTAACAACAACTACATATAAATGTGATGTTTAAAGATAGCCGAAAGACTGGTCTATCATATGTATTGATTATTATTTTGATATTCACATAACTTTGTGAGATATTACGAGAAAATTGAAAAACGTTACGTTCATCCCTGGTCTCCCTACTTGCTACTCCGATATTTATGTTAGGTTTCAAGTATTATTAAATGTATCATGCTCACGACTTGCAATATTATAATATTACGAGCATACAAATGTATATTGCAGGTATTCATATAGCTTTCTAAAAAAAATATAAGATATTCAGATATGGCAGGCAATCAGGGTGTTCGGCAGACCGTATGCCATGGTTACTGGGGGTAGGTGGAACAAAGTTCAATAGTTTGGTGGCTTATTGAACCCTGAAAAAACCGCTCGGTTATTTTCAAGATTTTTTTTTTAGATTTTTTTGCGAAATTTGAACTTTGTGTACTTTTTGTACCGAATAGTAGGTATGGCTTACATCTAAGTATTTTTAACATCTAGTTTCTAGCTCATACTATTAAAATCAACGTGAGTTCTTGGTAAATAAAGCAGCAATGGGCATTAAAATATGTACATTTATATTTGTGTTTTTTATATTACTACGAGTATATATCAATAATATACCTATTTTAGCAATAATTTGATACTGGGGTTACGAAGTAACGTTATCTAATCTGTGTTTGGCGTAAGTATGGTAAGGTACCTACCTGATTATCAAACTAACTTTCGTTAATCGCGCAAAGGATAAATATTCAAATAACTCATTATTCAAATACTATCATTAAAACAGGTCGCAGTTACTTCCACAATGTTTCTATTTTAAATGTGTGAAACTAAATAAACCATTTTGTTAACCAGAAACTCCGATACCTATGCGAGCTGGACTGGGTCCACCCAGAAGACAATGGTCGTCGCTTCATCTTCTCGTACAGCCTGGCGGATGGAACCATCAAGATCAACGAGATGGCTCGCCGCAACTCGGGCATCACGGAAGGCCAGTTCCTCAAATCCATGCGTCTGCAGTTGCCTGATTCTGATCCTAGCTTCCCCACTTACTACACGCCGGACAAGTTTTATATTGGTAAGCTAAGGCTCTTGAGCTGTTGCAGCTGAAAGACTGCGGTTTTTGTGGCAAGATCTTACGTTGCGAAATAGTTACTGATAATTCTTTTAGATGCTAAGTCATATGAACTAACTGCAAAAATATCCTAATCCTCATGAGTCCTGGTAAAAGATGAACCTCCGTTTTATGTACAATCGGGTAAATCAACATCTTATAAAATATTATAATATTTTACGAGAAAGGCCGCCACACCACCCCTACACTTGGAATTAACAGAATTATTGTTCTTTTTATTTAATATTACTGAGATTCTTATTAATCTCATAAAATACACAAAGAATCCTGTAATAGGCTACTTGACTACTACTGGGAAATAATTCTAACGTACCTATTGTCTGATAAAAATAATGCAAAGTGTAACTATTATTTCTTAAAGGCCAGTCGTATTAGTTATTAAAACTAATTTGAAAGTTTGAATAAAATAATGCCGCGCCAAAACGATAATCTCTGTCATGGCTCCCGTTTTCCAAGCTATGACGTCACCCCGCCATACCACACCTAACAAGAAGAACTCATTGACACTGTAAAATGTGTAATCTGTAAAAGTGTGACGTCACTTGCGATCCAACCAAACACAGCGTTTTCGGTCACGTGATCATATACCAAAAAATGTGTAATTTTAATCCCGTTTTTTTACCTAAAAACAGGCATTTTTTAAATAAAAAATCACCTGATTACGCTTTGTTACGTTGTCACTGACTATGATGAAAATCATTTGGAACTTGATACGATTTGGACGGATAGCAAGCGCGTGTACTTTGTGCGCGCTTTTCAAGTAGCCTATCCGTCCGTATCCGTCCGTAGCCTTTTCGAGCAGCAGCTTGTATTAAACAATGTTATGTGTCTAACCCCCAAATACTCAATCACAACTCACATTTAAGCTCGTCTCAAGTCGTGGTTTTTTGACAAATTCTAATGAAAAGGTGTCAAAAAATCGTTACTTGAGACGTGCTTAAAACCTGAGATGCGTTTGAGTATTCGGGGGTAAATACTCCAATTCTTAATAGCACAGCAATAGATACATACGAGTACCTACCTACCAAGGTATCTTACTCTAGAGGTCTGTCTAAAATTCTGAAAACGATTTTACGTAAAACTATTAAAACGTACTCCTACTGAGAAATAATGAACCCTTCTTGAGTCTGCACCTAAGTTGTACGATGGAGTGGAGACTGTAGATTCCAATTTAAATTGTAATTTACTGACTGACAAAGTTCAAGATGCATCTTCAACTTTAATATCACTGGCAAATTTTAATTTCCGCTTCTTTCGAAGTTAGCGTCTGTATTTCTACAAAATATTTATCGAAGAAATTGACATTATTTAATACATTTGTGTGTTGTCGACGTTTAATTATTTCGTGTGTACACCAGCGTGATGAAATACCTACAAGGTTGTTCTCTGCGAGTTGTGTTGCCAGATATAATAATATCGACTCTACCTTAATCTTACACTCTGAAAATCAATCTGTCATGGTCACACATGTATTTTTCTTTTTAATCTTATTGAAAGACGTTCACAGGACCGGTAGAAAAAACCTAGCGACATTGCCTTAGTCCTAAAAGCAATGGTTTTGTTTCGGCAACAAATAGGTTTTTCTTTTTTATCTTACTAAAATACTTTTACAGGAGCGGTAATCCCGGTGTTCAAGCACCGGTTCCGGATCCTGGGATGTGACCTGTTCGTGTACCGGTACATGAGCGCTAACCCCGAAAAGTTCCCGCCGGAAGTCATCGACAATGTGCGCAACTATCACATGAGAGAGGGCAACTTGAAAGACGAACTTAAGGTACCTATTTAATGTTTTTCATCTCCGGTCCTAAAGTCTGTTTAACTCTGCAATATTTTGCAGCAGCAGCAAAAATGTTCTGCAAAACAAATGAAAGGACTGACGCCCGTTTCTCTGTAGGATTGACTAGCCGTGCTTGCAAATCTGACGGGAGATGACATTGATTGGCAGTTTTCAGTCGAAAATGTTGCTGTGAATTGATGGTAGCTTTTAAAGTTTTATAATTTCGTTATCCCTACGTTTCTTTGGATGATATTGTGTACGGTCGACATAGCTTTTTAAATGATGGATCGCCTAGCTTTTGTGCTATAGCGGGACATGTCAATATTGCACTACCTACTAATTGATGGATGTTCCCGCGTTCCATGTTTCTATGACATGCAAAGACAAACATTATGAATCTATTCTACTGTAAAGGTAGGGTCGATACCTCGATAGAGTAGGTAGACATATTAATCTGTACAAATAGTCGGATATATCATTGAATATACAATATCATTTAGATTTCTGTGATATCAACCTATTGTTACCAAAATGCAAGTTGCGAAGATTTTCCATATTCTTCGTCAGAATAGGTATAATTCACGTTTCCCTTGCGTATTTAAACTTTTAAAGACTTAGATTTTTGCTAAACAACGATCGTTTTACGACTCCTAATGGCCACCGAAGAGGCTTTTTTGAAACCTTTAGACGTTCTTACACGTGCTTGCTTTTAAACTTGCCGCTTTGGAACAAATATTTGTACGATCTCAAGGTATTTGTTCTGGGTGTTCTTAAAAATATGTATTATGTAACGTTATGTATGGTTTTATGGATATCATTTATCTAGTACCAGTAGTATACCACCATAACACAAACTCTGCTTAGCTTGCGGCTAGATAATGCTGTGTGAATTGTCCAGCATAATTATTAATATGTTTTATTAAAACTTGAACTCTTTTTTTTAACATTTTGTTGTGCTTTTCCAATGAGAACTTCAGCTAAAAAGTAACTAACTTATGCAACGTAGCTAACTTATGTAAACACACCACTTCTTTCGTTGAATGCACGGGGTTTAATCCAAGAAAACGCTGGCGTGATTAGTTATCAGACCTATTCGACGTACCTTTACTGAACTAACGATATACAAGATTTCTTAAATCACGTTATTTCTAGTCTGCCTGCATAGAAGAGGAAGCTGCAGAAAAAACAGCCCAACTGGGCAAGATCGGCGCCGCAGCCGTAGCACAGCCTAGCGCGATGCAGAAGTGCCTGACGGCACTGGACGTCGTGGAAGGACACGCCGCACCCCCGCGACCTCCTACCCCGCCGATGACCACTGACATTATCTCGTATGATGACACGCTCAGAGCCATTCGGGCTAGGTAAGCAAACGGAGATATGATTCGAGAGCTATTTGGGCAAGGTGAGCAAACGCAGAAATTATTCAAGAGCTATTCGGGCAAGGTAAGCGAAAATGATTCTTGTTTACTTTTGTAGACAACAATTATCCAATTTAGTTCAGATAAATAGGTACAATACAATACAAAATTCTTTATTGTACACCGCAAAATAAAGCAAAAATAAACAGATATAAACATTAAACATAATAGTACAATGGGCGGATAAAGTATTTATTGAAAAAATGTGTCAGTTAAAAATAAACAAAATACTGTAAAAAATAACCCAACATGTTTTTCAATATAGCACCTGCAAAGTTTGTAGCTTAAATCAAATACGTAAGCTATGCTATCATTAAGAAATGAAATCAAAATCATTAAGAACGGGATATTTACCATGATTAAATTTTTGAGTTTTCCAATATATAAAAAAAACCCGTTCTAAATGATTTCTATGTTGATAACCATGATAGTTTCAAAAGTTTTAGAAATGAAATAAGTTCCCAAAAAATTTCGATATCGACGGGACTCGAACCCGCGCCCCACTCAGTACGTACGGGTGTGCTCTAACCAACTAAGGCACGAAATCTTAGTCGGTTCCATCGAAAATCTTTGGGACCTCTTACGGAAAGTAACCCGTAAGAAATAAAAAAAGTTGGGAACTTATTTCATTTCTTAGAGATACCCAAGTACGGGTAAGCACTAAACAAAAAACCTTATGCTATCATTGCTTGTTAAATATTGACCGTCACAATTGGTTCAAAATATTTCTGTATTAATAACACAGTTGCCTAAATTAGTAACAACAGAGTAAAGTTGGTTACGTATAGCCAATTTACTACGTTACCTGTGAAATATCACCACGGAGCTTATTCGTCACAGTCAATCAACTTACTCAACTTCAGCAGACTTACTCGGCATTTAACATCAGTGTTACATTGTAACTATAATCGGTTTACTTACTCTGCTGCTGCATTGTTGTCATTTATCATTAAGAACGGCAAAAAATATCTGTACCTTTAGGTACCTACTGGCTAGATAGCTTTTTGCAAAGTTTAATAAGTCAAAAACTGACCTAACTCATTTAGGCACAATTAAATTACCTTTATAAAATGACATTGTGTATCAGTTATAAACTAACCGACCTTATCCTGGAGTTCATTTGTGGTAGAGTTTGTCTGTGGTTACATCTATGTAACCACAATGTTTATTTGTATCATGCACTCCTCAGTGATTGGTAGGTACCTTGTGAATTTTAACAGAAGAAGGTAAGACAAGACAAACAAGACTTCTGAAAATAGCATGTTTATAGAATGTTAGGTTCATATGCTTTGTCCGCGAATGCATTTCGTAAAATGTAAATTGCTCTCTGCACTGTATTACGCTAATTAACTGGATGTCTACAAAACGGGGACAAATATTTCGGTTTTGCACACGTTTCGCGAGGAATGTTTTATTCATTTCATGAAATGGAAACTAATTTCCAAAACATTTCACTTCTTACTGTACTACGATTTAGAATCCTAGATATTTTATGTCAACAAAGACATTTTGAATGAAAACTTAACAAAAACTGATTACAATAACAGAAAACAACAAGGTAACAGTGACGTTATCACTAAAAAGTAAAACATAACTCGACAACGGATAATCTCACATGTGCAGAGACAAATGTTAAAATTTGAATGCGAAAACGAACGAGAGATCAATTAAATGATGAATAAAAGCATTCAAAACTAAAAATTGTTTCGAGCTTCTGTGCTTTACTTCGATGATGTCGTTAATTATATGTAAATGTTAAATATTTTCCACCAATATTCATTGGGCTTTGTTACCACTTTGTATACAAAAAATATCCAGGTTTTTGAATCGGGGTATAGACTGAAAAGGTACTTTTGCTTTCGAATAGTAGGTATGGCAGTGCTTCGTTTTCGAGTGATGGCTCGTTATAACTTTTTAAACTTTCCCGACGCGATTTGTTAACATATTTTGTATTTATCGGATTATTTATTTAATGATTGTTAGTTATTGTAAATTATATGTAAATGTTCCTATATTTAGTTCTTCTTTCTCTTTCTAGATTATATATTATAAATTTTATTACCTATTATATTATTTTAGTTTGGTATTCGAGAAGTTAGTTGTTTTGTTCATTATTTTCTAGTTCACACAACGTACCGCCATGTATTTAATTGTAAGGAGCATAATTTATTTATTCTTATAAAAAATGCTTCTTACATATTTTTACTGAAATATGAATGGAAGAATAAACAATGTTTATAATATATAACTAGTGCCATGTTTGTTTGCAAAAGGTTTGGAAAGTTTTCAAAGTTATTGGATTTGTTCCATGCCATAAAATTCAAGAAAATGCACGCTTCAGACTAAAGTTTAATGTACCTAGAATGTTTTTAACTTAAACCTTTCACGGCCACCGAGCATGTGATTTTCTCCTCGAAAATCCCAACTCACACAACTCGGTTTTAATCATAAATAGCTGAATTTTCTTCTTAAACTATAATAGCTATACTTTGGCACGAACTATAGGTACCTAACCTACTAACTAGTGCACTGCACAGTTGATACGAAACATCGACCGTTTCCTATGGATAAATAAGGATTTCTTTAACTCATGTTTGTAGTAGGTAAGTTGATGTAGGTATTATCTCCTCCACAAGGTAAGGGTAAGAATTAAACAAAGACAGAACATCACAATTACTATCCTAGCAACATTTGGATTGGATCTTTCTCTTCCAGCAAACCCACCTGCGACAACCTCGTCCCGCTCAAAGGCATCCTGAAATCTGGCGCTGCCCGTGACGACCACCAGAAAGTGGTGTGCTTTACCGGACCGTCCACTGACCAACACGAACAGAGGGAGACGAAACATACTATCACCTACCCACCTGGCGAACAGCCTCACTTCACCGACGATCCTGATTTCTGTGATAGATTTAAGGCAGACGTGAGTATTATATTACCTACAATGGAACCTAAAACACTACGTTAAAAAAAACGCAAAGATGATACTTCAAATAAGACGGGAGCAGTGGCCGAGTTTTACGCTTTTATAGCTTTCACGCAACCTTTGAGTGGATAGAATTATGTGAATGTAAGAAAGTATTACAGAAAAAAATACGCCGCAAAACTCGAGCTCTGTCATTGGTTCGAATCAGACTTAGGAATTCATAGAACTAAAGCTCCTTGTCTTCATTCGAAAGTATGTTTAGTAGTCAAGTTAAAATTCTTAAAATAGGTAGGTACTACCTACTAGTTACCTAAAGTTATTGACGAAGGTTACCTACCTTGAAAAATCCTGTTTAAGTAAGTACTACTTCATAAAATAAGAGAGAGAGAGAGAAGACGCGAGCGGTGCTATTTGCACCGAGAGATATATTAATTAGTTTCAAACTTGACACTTTTCACCCGTGTTCTTTCTTCTGTAGTTTCTTTTATCTAGGTAGAGAGATAATACCAAAATGGGGGTGTAAGGGGGACTCCAACATTTCGTCTCCCAAGCAAACCTAACGTACTGCACGTGGTACAGCCTGCTGGATAGCGAACTAGGCTCTGCTGGAAATATCAAACAATCTTCATAATTTGATAACTCAGCTATATAAAATTATTTTCCATTAAGTACTTGACACTGGCAAAATTGTGTCTAACCAGACACATGCATATTGTCAATAACCAAGAATCATCATTTTTTTATTCTTGAATATCGCAGGATCAAGAGGAGCGTGCAGCGCGTCGTGCCGCCAATGTATGCGCATACGACGTGATCCCGAGCAGAGCACCGCCCGGCAATTCGGACGACGACGGCGGCGCTCGGGCCAAGCTGCCTGGCTACCTCGGCACCTACGGAGTCGACTGCAAAGAGGTACCTATATCCTCATCACCATCAATGGCTTTTCTGTCCGCGAAGGATGGTCTAGATAGTGTTAGTTGTTCGGCACTGACGTAGATTACAAGGCCTATACGAGAACCGTGATGTCCCGTTCGTCCCACCAAACGTCTAGGCTTAGGCTCTTCGGTACTATTAGGTACACCAACGAAAATTATTGAAATTGTCTCTCTCGGCGCCCCGGAAAAAATGGTGGTAGGTCGTCTGCAACCGCTGCAGCCAGTGGATGCCTCAACGATCGTTTCTCAAATAGCTGAAGACGGCCTAGATTCCTGCAGCCCAATCTGGATCACCATTGTCACAACCACGTCACGGATTAACGATGCGTTAAAAAAACCGTATCATTTCCGTGAGGTTCTATTTAGGACAGGAAATGTGCCCGATGCATAGATTTATATGTGTGACTTGTATTAATAACGTAACCTTAAAACATACTATTGATAAGGTCTGGTACCTGTTTTAGGTACCTAGATATTTATGATAATTTTATTTTGAGAACATGATTTTGAGCGTATGTATGCTTCACGTGATTCAATTCGCGAATCAAAGGTCAAATTGATCAGAACCGGTTATTTTGATCGTTCACTCGTACTCGTCCCCAATTAGATATACATTAGTTTGCCATGTTCATAGAATTCAAAATTAATCTAAATTTAATCTTCCAGACGGCAGACTTCATGCGTCTACCACCAGACGCGTACGAGAAAGCGAAAGCAATGCGTCAAGAGGTGCCTTTCATATCTCCGGCTGCAGTACGTAACATGCAGTATGCTCGCTTACCCGACCCTTCCGTCGACTCGTGTGTGAATCCACCCCCTGAGGCGACAGGGCCCTGTGCCCCTAGGAAGGAAGAGGACGTTTCCTTTGGCTGCCCCCGAGTGGAACCTATCGAACCAGGATGCGAGGGGCTGAGAGACTACAAGAAGAAAAAACAAAGACTGTGAATAATATTTTAGTAAATATATTTTTGATTGCTTACTAAACTCGTGTTTACTGCCCCTGTTGGTAACAACAAAGAAATAAAAAATAAAATAATGCTTGGAAAATTCTCACAGCATTATCTAGCCCCAAGCTAAGCAGAGCCTGCGCGAGTAATATAATACAATACATAAATAGATATTTTTTATTATACATAGAAAGCGACAAGAACACCCTGAACAAATATGTCTGCAGATCGTACACACATTTGTCCCGAGCCGGGAATCGAACTCGCAGCGTTCTGTGTCGCAGGCAGACCTTCGCCCACCGCGCCACAGAGGTCGTCAAGTAAGTTCATATTAGTATAGAAAGATTGGGTAGTAGGTATAGTATAAGTCGCGTTGATAATGATTGGGACTTAAAATAACCGTCTTGACAACATTCTTTCGTCGACACTCGACGGAACCTTGTTTTAAAGATTTCTTCCTTTGATAGGTTAATTCTCTATCAGTGTGCGTCATACTAATTTATTATCTAGTTTAGAAATCGCAATCATTAATATACAATTAGCGAGGATGTAGGTTTTTTATTCTTGGATGTAGCTTTAGTATCTAATGAAAAAATAAGAATCGAATTTCATTTATATTTTTATTGTATGTTTATTTCAAAAAATATAAAGCATAATTACAAAATTATAACATATGGGCAATATAAATTATTCTTCTCGGCTACAGATTTACATGTATTAATACAGTTCTCACAAAACAATTACCACATTAAACTTAGGTTACGAAATAGGCCGAAACTACTCTGTAAATAAATATCACTTCATATAAGTAGTGTAGAAAGATTGGGATAGAAAATGACATTTTCAGTCACATGTTTGTCTGACACGACAAACAGGTAATCAGTACCTACCTTTCATAAACATGGAGAGCCTAGACAAGGCTTAATCTAGGGTGCGAATCAGCATCTGCGTAAAGACATTCTTTCAACCGAAATAATTGACATAATTAATGAACTTTTCTCTATTCGTACTTAGGCCCGTGTTATGAAAGCTTGCTCGGTCGTTAACAGTCGATCTATGCTTGAGTAACGCTTTTGTAACGCTTTTCTATGGCATAAACATCACTCAAGCATAGATCTACGACATCTTCTACGAGTATGACTGAGCAAGCTTTCATAATACGGGCCTTAGACATGAATTTAGAACAAATCTGTCAAAGCTGTCTGTCCATGCTAGAGGGCTGTTAACCCATTATAACGGCGAAAGTAGTTAAATGAAGGTGTTACTTTTATAGTCAACTAGCTTCTGCCCGCGGCCGCGAACTCCCTTTTCCGGGATAAAAAGTAGCCTATATTTGTGTCCGTCCCCGAGATACCATCTACCTCGCTGCCAAATTTCATTGAGATCCGTTCAGCCGTTTAGACGTCAAAAAGTAACAGACAGACAGTTACTTTCGAATTTATAAGATTAGTATGAATAGACATTCGTTTGACCACAATCTCCCCCGATGGAAAGTGACGATGTGGCCGACGGTGAAGAAGTTTGGCTGCAGAAAACACATATCTACTGATTGGATCTGCTTTAAAGCCCACAACAGACGGAGCTATAATATATACTTTTAATATAGTAAGCTATATATCACGGTTTAGCAAGCTGCCACAGGCGGTGGCTATGCTATAATATATATTTATGCACACATTAACTCTGCGGCCTTTATGTCTTACTATGCCAAAATATATCGTGATATCTCTGTCGACATATTTTGGTGACGTAATAAAAATATACATTATCGCTAGCTGTGGTCACTCGCCGATTACTATAGAAAATATACCGTAATATACCTTGATATGATTTATAATGATATATATCATAGCTCCGTCTGTTGTGGGCTTAAAATTCTGCATAGACAATATAGATAGACCTAGACAATCGCACATAATAGGTACTACTTTTTATGATGCGCGGCATAGCGCCCTGCGTCAAGCGGAAGACAGGGCGCTATGGCGCTCATTAGGGGAGGCCTTTGTTCAGACGTGAACTAACTTTTTATCCCGAAAAAACGCGTGCGAAGCTGCTGGCGGAAACTAATTACACTAATATTATAAATGCGAAAGTTTGGATGTTTGAATGGATGTTTGTTACCTCTTCACGCCAAAAATACTGAACGGATCTTGCTGAAATTTAGTAGATAGTTCTAAGCTTAGAATAAAACAGGCAACTTTTATCTCATAAATCAGTTCCCATGGGATAGAAATATTCTTAACACATTAAATGCCCAGCCTCCCCACTGTGGTCCCGAGGGGGTTCGTACACATTGTTCCCCTCCGATTACAGTGTTTCACGGGTTTTACTGTCATTCAAGGCAATGGCTATTAAAGCACTGTTTGATGGTAACGACGCCCATCTCTGGTCGCTCACGTTTCTTTTATTGCTGACTCTGCATCTAACAGCTTGTTATTAGCTTGTTTTGGTAATTATTTCACTGTTATTTATTTTTCGTTTCGCGTAGAAGACTTATTTGCATCGACTTACAATTAAGTTAGATATCTATCTGATTTTATGGTCTGAGCGTATATTATGGTAGTTTTTGGAATGTAAATAATGCATTTTGTACTTATTCTTTGGAGCGAATTAAATAAAGTATTGCCTGAAAGTTCTATAACTTTTACTTACATATCATACTTTAACCTATTTTTTGTATTGTAATTTATTGTTTTCTGAAATAACGTATTGAATTGAATAGCAGTTTGTCCCCCTGCTGGGCAAAACCCTCCTGGTCTCTTCACCCACCCTGAGCAAGGTAAGACCCATTTTTATCAAAATAACAATGCCTGGCAGGTTTAGACCATAAACTAAACTGCCTGCCAGCATTCTAATTTAATAGTAAGGCCCGTATTAAGAGAGCTTACTCAGTCATAGATCTATGCTTGAGTGTTTATGCCATAGAAAAACGTTACTCAAGAATAGATCGATAACTGAGTAAGCTTTCATAAATGGGCTTTAAGACTCGGGTCTGCTATTCTCAAATACATACATACAAAAAAATAATCAAAGACAGGTACAAGAATTACAAAAATGACATTGAATTATAAAAGTTTCATACTCAATTAATTATTTTATCAAACGTGAAAGAGTAACAAAATAGTGTAGTATCTTATTATTATATCTGTGGTATGGGCAAAGGACGTAACAAAGTCGAAGGAATATTAAATAATAAAACCCAAACCCCTCTATCATAAACCTTAACAATATATTTCAAATGAAGCTGAAATTATTGATCGGATTAAGACGAAACTTGGCTAGAGCTCACGATACGGAATAATACATAGGCCACTAACAGACTCGCGCGTTTAAGGCCGCGGGCAAAAGCTAAACTTAAAGTAATAATTCAACTTACGTCAGATAGACTATCACAAGAACGACAACGACTATCGTTACAAACATACCACCGAAAAGAACGTACTTATCTTGGACCACTCGTCTTTCTATAAGAGATATCGTAGCGTTCGATAAACCTAGAGTATTCGCCAGGTCTATTATCCTTCTGTGGGCACCTTTTAGCGTTTCTCTGTTGTACCTTAGCGTTTCCAGCATACTTGAGCCTGAAAAGAAGAGAAACTGATAAATGTCCCATCTATTGTCTTCTAAGTCAACGCAATCAAGGTCAATTCTAAGGTTTATCTCCCTTCGTCTCTTAGCTTTTGTATTATGTTACGGAACCCTTCGTGTGCGAGTCGACAGGCACTTGGCCGGTTTTTCTTTTCACATTCGACCATAGTTGTGCATCCACCAAACAAGTGGGGTTTTACTATTATCACCACGCTTGTATTAAATCCTATTCTGCTGTTTTATCTTTAGTTTTTACCGGTATCAAAACCTGGCTAAATATAGCTGATTACTTTATTCAGGTTTAAGATGATTTATTTCTCTTAGGCACGTCTTATAAAACTATGCTGTCATCGATCTATGCTTGAGTAACGCTTCTGGCATAGAAAAACGATACTCAAGCATAGATTGATGACAGAGCAAGCTTTTGTAATACGGACCTTCAGAATTAGCATTCACTTACAGAGAAAAAATCTTAATTGTAAAGTAAATAATGTTTTTTTTTACGTTTTAAATTTAGTACTGAATATATAGGAAGGTAAAACAAGCTTAGATATATTATTATTTTATTAGACCAGTTTTTATAGGAATAGTTTTTAAATAATTTACAAACGTGTTAATTTACATAATAAGCGTAATTTACATTATCTGGGGCCTTTATTAATTGTCGCGGTTCACGGGCCACGGACGGAGTCGGGTACTATAGTCGGTTCTAGAATACAATATATTTAATGTCAACAATGGCATTCATGAATTAAAACTTCGCAAAAACTGATAACAACAAGGTAACAGCAAGTTTATCAATAGAAATAAAAGTAAACCGCAGCGAAATGGGGTTCAAATTCGAAAACTGACGACAAACGAATAATGATAGGACCTTAAAAACCAAAAATTGTTTCGAATTTTCAAATCACAGAAATATTATGTTTTACTACAGCAGGATCATAAAATATTTTACACCAATATATTTATCTCTGATTTGCAAATTCATTTGTTTACAAAAGATATTATGCGAAATAACAAAATTAAATGTATATAATATATATGGTCCTAGACCATTCAATGCGAAAAATATAGTAAGAAAAATAGTAAGCATAAGCACAACTATTATAATAACAAGTTTATTACACTCAAGGAGTTTTTTAAAGTACAATTTATATACTTTTTTAATATGCTTCTGTGTAGTTCGTAAAATAAGTGGGAAAAATCTGCCTCCAATACACGACTCATTGTTCGCTTAACAATGGAGCGGACTCATTTCCTATTTCGTTGAATACGCGAGGACTAATTCACTTATTACAAAACATACGAGGCAACAAATAGAGTAGGGACTTTAATCGGTTGTCCCATCTATTGTCTATGCAAATAATAGTGTCAACTTGAGGTGGTTCGTCGCGGGTTGGTGCAAGTTTTTTTTTGTTTGAATTTTTTCTGCGTTCCACATACAATAATACCTACTAGCGAAAAAGTAATTTGCCGCATTTGTATTTTTTTTTGGAGCATTTGGGAAAATGTAGATTTTTGCACATAATTTCGTATTTTCCCAAATGCTCCGAAAATACCAGTGAATCGAAGTTGATTTTATCATTCATAGAAATTGGTTTACGATTTGCGGAAAATTACTTTTTCGCTAGTTTCATCGATTGAGGAAAGCAGAAAAATTTTAAAATTACAAAACTCGCGCCAACCCGTGACGGACGATGTTATTAGCCAAAGTCGGTGTAACTCCCTGCCAAAATAACAATAAAAATCATAGTGGAACGAAATAGCTTCCCGCGCCTTATTAGAGCTCATTAAGTCGTAATGAAAATTATGTCTCCCAAGAAAAACTAGACGCCGTATACTTCAAGCACCCCGAAGTTATGGTACAGAAAATAATTTATTCGCTTATCAGCCGCGGTAGAGAGCAGCAGTACATTCCAGCTCTAACCTAACAGTTTTGAAGTTTAAATACAAAAAGGTGAATCTAGGTTATAAAAGGGTCATATTATGCCACGGTTTACCTTGATTCAATCATGTCGCCGGTCGAACGCTTACAAGGTCGTGTTTGATACCTAGCTGGTATTTTGCCCGCTAGATATCAATCTAATAACAAATTGACTGTTTTGAATGAGTGTGAGTAAGTGTCAGTGCCTTGAAAATATTTGCGGATAAAAATGTGGTAAGTATATAACATTATTTTGTTAGTAAATAACTTCAATTCGTGAACTAATTTTATCAAAACGGTACAAAAAATAAATATGTACATGTTATTTTATACCGAGATAGCGATTTTCAAAGTCGATAGATACGACCTCGACCATGGCTTATGGCCTCTCCTACTGCATTTTGACAGGTAGATAATAAAACAACGGAAACTCGCCTTTACCTCCGTACCCATACGACTCGTATTAGAACAGGACGCAGTATACTTATAGTAAAAAGTGCATTATGCTGAGCGCAGTACGTATAGGGTACGGGTACGTACGATATTTAAATCGTACGATATTAAAATAAACTTACTTCAAGTGAATTGTAAGCACGTATAAAAACTAATATAATAGCAGTGGTTTTACACAGGGTTTTACACTTTTAAAACTTCTGAGCAATGAAAAAAGAGATCCCCTTCTAGAGAAAGTATGGAAACTTCATATTCCATGGCCAGGTCAGTCTGGCCATGTTTTGTGGTAAATGCTCTATGGTTTTATGCTGTTTTGTTATGGTAAAGCCGCCGTGTTGTGCAGCCAACCCGTTTCCGATATACTCGCAAATTTTATAGTTAGGGCCCATCCATAGACTTTAAATGGATGCATCTGAGTGACGCGTAAAAATTACAATGTGTAGCTTGTGCACAAGACGCGCACTTAATCACCTTCATAATTGTCCCAGCTAATTATATGCCAGCAAACACCTGCAAGGTAGGCACTAAGTTTTATACCGCATAATATGCTATTACATTTTGAACCTACTTAGTAACAAACAGGTTATGTTATAGGTAGATGTTATTCACGGCCCTAGTAGACTTTACGTATGAAAATATCTCTGTATGAAACGGATACAGTGCTCAGTTGCACTTGTTAAATTCAATATTTCCTAGGTAAAATGTATAATAATACTGTCATAAAGGTGTGGAACAGGATTTTCGATACTATTTCAGAATAACAAAATAATGTAAATCTTTATAGGTGAAAAGTAATACGTATTGTAACATTTGAAATCTATGATAACTGCACCAAGTTTTAAGAGAACATGTCAGTCAAAGTTAAATGATTAATTTTTTTTTAAGTATGGGCATAATTTTTTTATTTTTTACTCATATTAATGAATAACATACAAAAATAAATATCACAAGATATTGACATCTGTAGTCACAGCATAGAAAAGATTGGAGCCAAACAGATATTTTCGGATTTTCAGTAAAAAGCCTACTCAGAAACTTTGGTGATAGACCCATGAATTTGTGTTTTTCTGGATTGTCATGAACTCAGCTGTCCTCCGTTTACGGCTTGACGTCGAGTTTCGGGACACCCTGCATAAGTACCACCCATTTTATGAAAAGTGTCTCAATTTGATTTTATAGCGCTAATAAAGTACATAAAAAATAGTTGTTTTTTATTCAATGGATAGGTGCCATAAAGATGCTCTTAAAATTTACATTTTCCGGTTTCGCGCGTAATTTGACGAAAACGCTGGAAGTAGTGGACGCCATATTGGTCTGTGGTGATGACGACGTCAGTTATAAGTGTACACTGTACAATACATGCCTAAACAAATGCGCTGATGTGTTCATTTTATTTTACTTTTTTCAAATGTTGAAATGTTCAAAACGATACCTTTCATTTGATACCCCATTTGCCCCCATAGGTCTCTTTTTAAATTTCAACAACAATTTGTAGGAACTAAAAATTTATTTATTTGTTTTTTTTTAAAGGCGCACGAAATGTATTATTATATCAAATTTCAAGTTAATAGCTGCAGTAGTTACTTAGATATTCAAGAAAGAAAGAGGACGGACAGAGCATAACGGCTTCGGAACCGATCTCGAAACCCTAAAAACTGAAAACTTTGAATTGATTCAAATTTATTTTGTTCTTTTATAAACTAAATCTAATATTTTCCCAATGATTTTTGCTTAAGCTATCAATTTTTTTTTTTCAGGTTTATAACTGAGAAAGTTTGAGAGTAGATTAATATTAAGTTTTATCTATGATACATTTATTGGTACCTACCTACTAACACAAGACATTTGCGCCTAAAAGGGTTCCATGCCTCCGGCTAGGTTAGTGAAATAAAGTTTGCCAATAGTAAACAACTAACAATGTCAGGGTGGGTGGAAAATCGTCAAGTTTTGTTGGCTCTCCCTAAAGTCGATACATAATATTTTCTACTCAGGTGGTCTACTCGGAAAACGAAAATCAAGGTTTCTGATTCGTTTTCGGGTAAAGCTCACTCTTATAATCACTATCATAAGATAGTATTAGTACTTTTGTACGATGATTTATAAGAAACTTCGATTTTCGTTTTGACGAGTACGGGCCCTGAAACCTTTGACTATAAATGGTAGGTAATATGGTATTCCCACAGTCATATTTTTCTGTACCAACGACGTTTGTATTTATATAATCTAGGACAGAAAAAACTGAAATAAAACCGGCCAAGTGCGAGTCGGACTCGCGCAAGAAGGATTCCGTACCATTATCTATAAAAACGGCAAAAAAATCACGTTTGTTGTATGATAGCCCCCTTAAATATATATTTCATTAATTTTTTTAGTAAGTATTTGTTGTTATAGCGGCAACAGAAATACATCATCTGTAAAAATTTCAACTGTCTAACTATTACGGTTTATGAGATACAGCCTGGTGACTGACGGACAGACAGACAGCGGAGTCTTAGTAATAGGGTCCCGTTTTACCCTTTGGGTACGGAACCCTAATAAGCATCAGAAAAGTGAGAGGCGGCATCGAGAAGCGAGTGTGACTCCTACTAGAATTTTGAAGCAGCCAGCGCGGCGCAGTGAATACATTTATTTAGGCGTCGCACTAGCTAGGCGATGTCGTCGGGCCGCGTCAGATACATTAGAATTTTTTCGTATGTTCACCGAATTCTTTCCCTATCGAATGGATAATTAGGTGGTCCCATAGACTAAAATTATAAGAATAAAAATTATTCCTGAAGGATAAGTATTTGTGCTGTAACATTAAAAAAAATTGTAAATACTGAGGAATTTAAAGTTGGTTATTAAATTAGTTTTTGCAAAGCAATCAATTTATATAATATTAATACCGATATGGCTATCCCATTTTAGTTTTAAGCATTTATATGTGAACATTGTTGCAAAGCTGTTACTCATCTAGGACAGTTTGGCAGCCAATAATATGTGTCTTTTTCATATAGGCCATATCAAGTAGGACTATAATATATATATTTATATATATATATATATATTTATATTATGTATATATTTTGACTATCAGCAGCCCACTTTACATCAGCCTATATAGAATGAACTTTACCTGTGTGTATCATTTCATCAACGTTTCTGTGCGAGTTCTGCAATGACATCTGTTCCTGTCCTAAGTAGTCCACATTGATAGATGTGTGGTCATTGCCAAAACGCCGAGTCAAAAGTTGCACCCGGTCAGCTACTTCTTGTTCCCTTCTCAATCTTTTGGCTTGTATGTTTGCTAGGGATGCCTGGAAACCAAAAAAATGGCATGACCTTAACTAAATAAATTATGCTACAATCCAAAAAGCATCATCAAGCCCCAAGCTGAGCTTCTGTTATGGGTAAGTACTAGATGACTGTAATACTCAATACTTTAATAAGTAAATAAATAAAGAACACCGGGAACGAATAATTGCAGATTGTACAAACACTTCTCACAAGGCGGGAATTGAACCCTCAACCTCCTGCATCACAAGGGGACCTTCGATCGACGAGCCACATTGGTCGTCAATAGCTTTATCATAGATTTTAAGGCACCAACTGCAGAGTATAGGCAGTAAAGGATTTGGCTTCACTTACCTGTATATGTTTGTTATCATATTTAAGTTGGTCAACTCTCATTTTTGCCATTGTTCTCTGATTGATTGGTGTTTTAAATACCAAAATATCCAATTTCTCGCAGTTCCTGAAACAATTCGGACATACTTACATGCATGATTTATTTACACAATGCCTAGCATGAAAATAATAGTACCTATGGTTATTTATGGTTGTCGGCGTGGCTATTGAACACTCGATCAAGGAATAAAAGTAGCTCAAATCGTATGTAGTAAAATAATTTGTGGGGCGAATAGATTTCATTTTAGGAGCCACTTTAGAGACCAGTACGTGCCCATATCTAATCTGATTTGTATACTTAAGTATATAACTGTCTCCGCGCCTCAGCTTATAATACGAAAAATTAAAATACTCACGCGTTAATTGCATTAATTTTGGATTGAATAGCGCTCTCAGCCGCCACATGATTGACTGGATCTCTTTCCAATTTCTGAAAAAGTTCTGTTGTTTCTTGGATTAACTGGTTTGTCTGATGATATAAAACTTCCATTGTCTCCTTCAAGTTATCTAGGAAAGTTTATGAAACAGAACAACGTATTGCTCTAGAATCGCGGTAAGTATTAATAAATTTTACCAAAACTAGCGAAACATTTGTTTTGATTTTGAACAAATTTGAACTTTGATGTGGATCTGACAAATAATAACTTGACACGTGACATTTTGACAACGTGACGTGGCTTCTGACTTTTTTTTTCAACTTATCCAAGCTCCTGACCACAGCTTCTAACCAAGAATGATCGTTTTCGTTCGTCCACTTGTACCTGCTCTGTGTATTGTGATCGCCTGCTATACAGTCGTTAGCCATGACCTTGGCTGGGTGTCTTCTGTATAAACCGCGCTGGTCGAAGGTTTTGGCAACCTGCTCCTAACGTAAATCAAATATGAATAACGTTTATAGCTGTAGGCTAACAAAATAAGCACTAAGACAAGTGAAATTTTACACTATATACAGGTTTCTAAATAGTAATTATTATATATATTAGTAATGATTAGCAATTATGAAACAAGGTGTTACTAATTTGGTCCACTTCAATTTTTTTCCACAGTGGAAGAAGTGGAAACCACTTGTAAGTGTATATGTATATAGCTTATTAATTAATACATCACTATTTACCTATTTACGTCTAAAATAACATGTGATTTAGATACTGGTCAATATTTAGGTATATAAGACTAACTAAGTTTAACATTTTTTGTCTTATATACTATTGTCAGCGCGGAACTGGATGACATCTGGTCAAGCATTTAGATCATTGATGTAATAATCTATGGAGGAAAAGGGTCTCTTGGTAAGATTTCGTTTTATGTACTGTTTAAATTTACGAACAGGGAGTTCAGGTTCTTCAGATCGAAGCTTGTCATTATTCAATATCATTTATGGGAAATTGCGTACGCTTTTTGTGCCTCACATATTTTCATGTCTTCTTGTTTCACAGAAGATGGAAACATGAAATCAAACTGTGTAAAATCAATGCAGTGGCACTGGCAATGGTGTCCTGTGTGCTTGCCCATAAATGATTACCCTTCCTTTAGTAATCTATATGATGGGATGTGTACCTACCTTGTTCTTGTTTCTTAGTATTAATTGTTCAAATGGCTGCTGAACTAAGTCTACCTGTGAGAGCATCAATCTGCGGGCTCCATTGAAGAGAACTAAAAATAAAAAACTACTAATATTGATCCTTGTGGGACGCCTTAACCAATTTTTGAGCCCCTAGACCTTTACCAATAGGCACCTATTTATAAGTTATTCTTGTATAAGTTCAGTTCAGGCTCGCATGATGTCCACCTGCTGAAATGCTCCATTCGCATTTCATTTTATGTTCGCAGCATAATACAGGATCCACCTCACTGGATCCGATCCCAGAAACCCGATGAGTTGAAATTAGGTTAGGTTAGCAAAAACAGTTACAAATTACCACTGACTGTGAGCAGTTGGTACTATATTCTTCGTCTTCCAGACTTCAATGGCAGATTTACAAGGAATTTCCTCTGTTTTTAGTTGCAAGGTCATGGTTACTGACTGTGTAGTAGGCTTTTGATACCTAAAAATATAGGTTTGCGCGAAACTTCAATGTCAATGTCATGCATGCTTTTTAATGTCATTTGGACTCGGACGGATGTTGACGTTCACTCTTGTCTTGTCATGTCATATCAATTTGTGCGTGTGACTAATTTTCGATGTAGAAAGAAAATACCTATTTAGTCCGCTTTCCATTTTACGTGTATCGTGCTTATAAAGAAAGTTAGTGAAAGAAAAGAAAATTACGTGCAGCTTATATATCGCTACTGGAAAATCATAATGGGGGACGGATGCCAAGCTTGTCTGACGAGAGTCCCTCATGCCACTCTCGTCGCAACGATTATGTGCTGTTTGGGCGTGGGTGTGTTCTGCGGAACAATGTTCCGAGGCTCGACACTATCGATACGCATGTTCGACGAAGTCTTCCATTTCCGATTGATATGGATTGAAGCATTACAGATGATATTTACTGTTGGCAGCGCTTGTATGGCTGCACTTGGGTTCATGCTTCTTTGTCTCGGTTGCCTGGCAACAGGTGCCACCAGACAGAAAGTCTACAGAGCCTGGAGAGCGAGAGTTGGTGGACGGATTTCATGTGCCATTTTCATGATCATCACATACATCCTCACATTCGTTTGGATAATGTTACTCGGCTTCCTGGTCATAACTACGTTCCTATTCACCATCTTCTGGAAATTATGCTCAAAGCCCAAGAATGTAGAGCTGTCAACATGCATTGATTTTACACAGTTTGATTTCATGTTTCCATCTTCTGTGAAACAAGAAGACATGAAAATATGTGAGGCACAAAAACTGAAGCTGTTCTGTAAGGATTATGTTGAAAAAGCTGAATTTATGTTCATACTGGCAATGGTGTCCTGTGTGCTTGTGATACTGAGCTTAGTACACTACCTGATGTGCTTGTCAGCCAACTATGCTCACATCCGGGATCATGAAAAGTTCCAGGAACTGCAGGAGCTGCAGTACCTCACAAACCCAGACCTGCATGCATCCAAAGATCGTTTCTAGTATATGGCCCGCGCTCCCCTCCTGCGCTCATTGGAGGCCACTACTAAAATGTGATGCTGTTGAACAGTTCACCGAGTATGACTGTGTTCATTGGCAAAGACATTCAAAAAGACTGACTTTCATTGGAAAGTATTGCATTGGACATATCTGAAAATAAAAGTAGTATCTATCCTCAGTGACTCCGACATTCCTTGAAATGATAAGTTACAAAAAATAATAATATTAGTGTAAAATATACCCTTGTTACTGACTAGTTGCTAAATTTATAATTTGACATTGTTTGATTGACTTGTTGTAAACATACCCACCTGTTATTTGTTTGTGTTTTACTGTCATTTTATGAACCTTTGCCTAAAATTTATTGTAACATTCTTTATCCAAATTCGTAAATGCAACTCGGATTTCAGTATTTCTCAAGTGACGACTTGAATTTTCCATTGAAAACTAAAATTCGCGATGTGAGATATGCTTAAATCTCTTACTAATGTTACTGCATATTGTAAACCTTTGCACTTTTTTCTTTTAAATTAATATTTACACTTAAAAATTATAACTTGTAAGTGCAGCTTTGTATGAATGTACACTTAAGCAGATAAGGTATTAAAGATATAAGAATAATTGGTGTTCAAAATATTGTACAATAAGTAACTAGTAATCTTAGGATTTAAGTTAGAAATAGAACTTTTTGACCATCAGTTATCAAAGAAATTCAGACTGAATTTTAACAGTTTTTAAGCATTTATTATTGTATATCTGTAGGTCTCCTCGACAACTGACCAGTAGAGTAAATTATTGCTTCTAAGCTATACCTATATTTTTTATCCTTTTTTTGCACAAAAATATTATAACAATTGTAAGTATTGTATAAGATTTTATATGGTAATTTAAATAACAGAAGCAGCTGCAATTTTTAAAAAATATCTCTTAATGAGGTAATACCAAAATATAACTAGTGTATAATTAGAATTTTAGATAAACACAGCCAACAAAAGAATTTTATGGTCATGTCATAAAGTTTTATTGTTGAAAATAGTTTTATTCAACTAAAGTTTTTTAAGGAATTACCTACTTGCATGACATATTTCTGTGATGCAATAGAATATAGAAAAATCACCTTTTGTGAACCTCTTATTGTCCTCTGTGAACATTGAGGGCAAAACAACAAGGTGGAAAGGTTGATGCAGGAAACCCACTTCTATTGTTTAAATAGCCTTAAATGGTGTCAACTAAGAATCAGCATTTAAATATTCCTTAGATTAGACACATGTTTGTTCAACATTATGATTAACTACTAGATTCTTTACATTAAAATAATTATTTTCGGACCGATCTTGTTTTGCATGTTTTCGGGGATAAAGAGATGGGGTGCCTTTTTGAAGAAAATTAGCAAATTGATTTTGTATTGAAGTATTTTTTGCACATAGATAAATAATAGGATTAAATATGTACCTACTAAATAAATATCAGAAGTAGGTAATGTAGTAAGGATACGATTTTATAAACGTAATAAATGTTCATTGTATTACCGTTTCTTTTTATCCATTACATTTTTTCACTTGATTATATGTATGGTTACCAGTGGAAGCACCTTTTCAATGTGATTAGCCCAGAGATGAGTAGCTATCTTAACGAGGTGGTGTCAGCAAGGTTAATTAGACATGCACATGTCTCATCCTATCATGATAAATTGTTAAAAGCTGGCGCAATCTTCTATTATTTTTTCATACCATGTCCTGACCCGGTCATTCATACATTAAAGCCATTGGAATTTTTGTTTGTGAAACATCTTGTAAAAGAAAAACTTTATTTGTACGCATACCTACTGTTTAGGATCATCTCGTGTTATACAGGGTGTGTCGTAAAGAGGACTTATTGGGAATTTTTGTTTTATAAACATGTTGTAAAAGAATAACTTCCTCTGGCACACAAATGGCATTAGCATTTGGTAGCTCAGTTACCCATGAATAGGTACTATAACAGTAAAGGATTGACCACTTTTTGCGACACACCCTGTAGATTATCATTGAAAATGACGTACCTAATCCCTCGTGTTGCCCTACTCAGTTCGAACGAATCTGAGCGAGACAGCATTTGAGAGGAAAATGTAAGTAAACCAACAACGGTAACATGACTAATTTGGAATCTACCTGGGGACTTTAGTAGTATCATAATTGTGTGAGTAGGTACCTACCTTTCTCCTTATTATGGGTCATGGTCCTTTCTCCTTTCTCCTTATTATGGGTCATGGTCAGAAACGCACAATACGTATTTCATTTTTAACCGGCTTACTTTTAACGAAAAAATGAGGAGATTCAATGTTCGGTTCTATCTATTTTTAGAATAAAAATCGCCACTAATATTGTGTGCCAGAAAAATTTAGAATAAATATTTTCAAAACAAATTGTGGCTGTCGAATTAAAAGTCTTTTCAATTTATCTTTTTATTCTGTACAGGCAAGGCACACAACATTTGTGAGACTATTTTAAATTCTAAACATACATAGAACCGAAGATTGAAACACCTCATTTTTTCGGTTCCGGTTAAAAATCACACACATGATCACAAGTTGAAATGGGGTATCATATGAAGGGTTGTTATTTTTAAGACCTGTACGAAACATGAATATTTAAATGAAAATGAATATTTAATAAAAAAAGGCCTGTAACGCAATAGGTACCTATTTCATAATTTTCGATTTGATTTTATAGGGTTTCGTACCCAAAGGGTAAAACGAGACCCTAAAAAATCTAAGACTCCGCTGTCCGTCCGTCTGTCTGTCTGTCACCAGGCTGTATCTCATGAACCGTGATAGTTAGACAGTTGAAATGTTCACAGATGATGTATTTCATCTGTGAAATAATAGCGCGCGTTATGTATTATAATGCGCGCTATTATGCTAATAATAATAAACGACACCTACCTACCTGTTGCTTTGCATACAGACTAAGCGAGCCAACATCATGATATTTTGGAAAGGTGTGTTTAGCTATTTCCGCGGCTAAGCCTCCAAACTGGTTTTCGGAATGTCAAACTGATTAATTTAGGTAGGGGAGACCGGGGGACAGTGAACCGCTTATTTGAAGACCATTTATTATCTCCGTTTTCATCATGAAACATTCCAGTATTCAATTGTATTTTAGTTTTACTATCTTAGTTTTTGTACAGAAATATCAAACAAACAATACCTACATTAAAATTATTACAAGATTAGGTAGTGAAAAGGTTCGGATTGTTAGCGCAGCTATTCACATATTATGTAGCTCAGTTCTAACCAGATTGGCAGAGATTCAAGAGATAATCACAAGCTGCTCGCATATATATATAATGCTATAATATAATGCTTTTAGTCTTATTTCGTTTAAATATAAAATAATTATCTTAGGTTTATTTCATTTTCTGTTAGGTACCCGATCGTTTCCCATTTTTGCCCTTTCTCCCCTACGTTGACCGTCGTCGCCACAGATTGACTATACCTACTTATTTATAGAACTACGCCGCGCCGGCCATCGCCTTTTAAGTGAAAAGGTAACTACTTTTCCACTTTAAGGACGTTTGGACGTAATGTATGAACTTTATGTATGTATGCATTTACGTCCAAACCTTATACTTCGTATAGGTATAATGATTTGAGGTAAGTATATGTTTCAGTACTCTATAGGTATTTCAGTGCTAAGCGGAGCCTTGCGAGAATAGAATAGATATTGAGTTGATTTCTCTCACTTATCAGTAGGGCTGCCACGGTCCGCAGGTACTTTATATTAGAGTATTGTACGTTGTTTCGGGCTAACTTGCTATACAATTTATGAACGCAAAATACTTAGTGATTGGGAAAATTATCATATACCTACCTAATGATGTTTGAGATAAGTTTTACGGCGCACATATAAATTCCTCAAAAAATTTACAAGCTAAGTGTCATGGATTAACGTCATGACGAATCTTAGTAACCTTTCTAGGCTTTACGATACAGCATTAAATTTACTATTTAAAAAAAAAAAAAAATAGAACCAAAACTACCGCTGCCATCTATTTTATCCGTATTATTTCGTTGAACAAAAGTAATTTCAAAATTTTCAATGGGCCGTTTGTGATAGCTAATTATAAACATTTTTTAATACCTTTGTAATCATTTTATTTACTGCAGAGATGCGAAGATAGAGTTTCATGGCCACAAAGTGCAAATTCGTATCTCGGTCTAAACTATAGCAAAGAAAAATATTAAAAAGCTTATAATAATCCATATCTTATTAATCCATTGGTCTTTGTAGTTTATGTATTTTAGATTATCTTTGGTACACCCCCTGCCTTTCTTAAATTCACAATTCTTTCCATCCAAAGGTTGCCTGGAAGAGATCGCTTCTTAGCGATAAGGCCGCCCATTGTACTTATCTTATGTGATGTCTCTTTGTAATGTTATTTTATGGTGTACAATAAAGCATTTTTGTATTGTATTGTATAATAGGTATCACAAACAGCCTGTTGAAAATTTTGATATAACCTTTGTTCAACGAAATAACAAGATAAAATAGGAATCGCCTTAATGTAGGTACTTACACAAGTCGATCCAAATTATAAAGAAAGCTTGTATGAAATAAATAGAGGAGAAAGGGGCCTTTTCATAGCACATAATTCCCGTAGGCATTTTGGCTACGGCTACGGCCTGCTACGCGAAAGAAATCTACGCTACGCGATAGAAAAGACTTCAACGCGCATCTTTTAGTTAGAACCCTAGCAGAGTCTGGATTTGAAGTTTACTAAGAGATGAAAATGATTATTTACATTAATAAAAAAAAACAAAGCAGAATGGAGAAAATCAAACCTTAAAAAGACAGGTTCGATGCAGTAAGTTCAGCTGTAGGTATGCCGGTTTTTTATGTTATGTTCTCAATTTCTCTGTCAGCTATGGACTAATTTTGAAAATTCTTTTGCTATTGTATAGTATAAAGAATGATCCCGGGGTGGTCATATAAAAATTGTATTCGCAAGGGAGTTATCCCTTTAAACTAAAAAAAAGTGTAAAATTAAGGGATTTGAGGTCAATTTTTAGTTTTTTCAAAACGAAAAAAATTAAGCGTTGGTGCCTAGTAGAGATCGTACCTACTCTTTTTTTAATTCGTATAGGTTAATTAAACCGCAGACCTTAATATTATCTTAAGATGCTCTTTATGGAATGCTTACAAGAAAAAAAAATAAAGGTCACATCATCGTCATCATCAAGGCATTGACCGAGACCTGCAGATAGGCATAGACATTCATGAAATAAATGAATGTCTATGTCTATCTGCAGGTCTCTAGCATTTTATGAGGACGGAAGCTATCATACCAGCACATAAATGTCCACCGCTGGGCATAGGCTTCTGTCATAGCGGTTCTGAGCCGCCGATATCGTTGGTCTATCGAGTGGATGGTCTAAAGATCAATAAAAAAGAAAATTTACGAAAAAAAAAAATTACGGCAATGGTATCATCAGAGCAAATCGCAGAAGTTCGAAACCAATTTGGGTTTTAGTCAGTTTATAATTTACATTCATAATCATTCGTCTCTCTTCCATTTTCGAACACGAATGTGCACCGTTTTGGCTGCGCGTGTGTTGTCATGCGTTGTTGAAGAATATGATATTAATGTTAGTGCTTGCTGTTACATTGTTGTTTTCTGTTATCGTTAGATACCTATCTATCCGTATTTGTAAAATTTTCATACCTTATATCAATTGTCTAGGTATAATGTTAGGTTCTATTTATTTTTAACACCTTCACTGCGATCCCCAATCCGCCAGACAAATGTTATGATTATGGCAAAACTCCCCGTGTTTAGGAGAGGCAAAGACAAAGAGAGGAGGAACAAAGACACCTTATGGACGAGTGCTGTCCCGTGTCTTTGTTTACAAAAAAATATGATGGATTTCAGAACCGAGTTTCGCTCATCTAAATAATTGTTAAAGCATTATCCATAAGATATTGGCTTCACAAAACAATAGCAATGTCCTGGTCACAAAGGTTACATTAATCTTTTATGATTTATCGAATTGAATGTCACTGCTAGGTAAATAAGGTCGGGCTAGGTTATTAAATCTGTCCCAATCCGAGTAATTAACATACTTATGCCTAATAAGTATGTCACCTTGTCTATCTGATAAAGTACATAAGTATAAATAGGTTACAAGATTAATCATAACATTTATAGGTATATAACACAGCTTTGCATAGTTTGGGGCTAGATGATTCTATGTGAATTATTTATACAGGATGTTCAGCAGACCGTGTGCCATAATGATAACTGGGGGTAGGTGGAACCAAGTTTAAATTTCGGAAAAAAACTGAAAAATCTTTAAAATATTCTATAAATAGCAGAGCGGCTTTTAGGAGTTAAAAACCCACCAAACTTTTGGATTGAATTAAAAAAAAAGTAAGTGTGTCTCTGGTCTTCCAGTACGCTAAAAACTTCTCTAATTCATGGTTCATCCACCGGTATACCACATGTGTCAAATCTACATAATAATACATAACAAAATAAGAGTTTATTCTAAAATTTGCCATTTTGATAACTCACTTCTCACTACAATCGTCTAATACCTCTCACTACAATTACTTATTAAGAAAATAATTTATAGATAATTATTTATCAGACTCATCTAATAGATAATTTTCTTTCTTTCAACGTGAAGTGTACAAGTAAAAGATATCCCGCTAAAGCTTCGTGACAATACGGTACACACAAACAAGAAATATGATGGTTTTTATCATTTATTTGCTTCGATCAAAAATTTCCGACTTTGCCGGCCGCGAACTACTTATTCGAACTACTTATTTTTGATCGAAGTTTATTTGTTACTAATTTTATTTTCACTGAAGGAACAGAAGCACTTTAGAGTCTACGAATAGTGTCGTCACAGAAAAAGGGCAGCGTTTTTATCACCCGAAACTCAATGCAGTTTTATTTTTTCCTTATATAATAATTTGTGTTTTATTTATTTTGATACCGAAATAACATAAATAATCGAAAAAAACCATATAACCTATTAGGATCCCGAACGGACACTAGCCATGTGCGAAGGACATATTATTACAACGCCAAGTATAATATCTATTTTACACGATTCCACATCTACACAGTGATGACGATGGTCGATAATTTATGCCTATACTAATACTACGGTCCGATCCATTTCCAGAATGACAGTCGAACGTAGGTCGAGCGCCTAGTGCTATTGTTTATAGTAAATAGATGTCCAAACGGCGATCGCGGCCAATCGACCGGTGACTCGCGGTATCTAAACACCTTTTAAATTTTATTTTGGAAAAAAGGACTTTGTCGCTTTTGAATATGTGCGGTGAAATATCTCGAAGAACCAGTAAGAAGCACCGTAAACTGATTCATTAGTATTCTACCGTTTGTGGACCTTCGCCTCTGTCTGACTCAAGTATGTCTCTACTTATTAAATTCTAACTTATACATACATAAGAAGTTAGAAATTGTGTACACATTTATTCCAATAAACTTAAGTGTTTAAAAACATAGCAATTTTTGTAAAACCAAAGTGTTGCTGATTTGAGTAATTTTTTTTTTAATCATTTATTAAGGGTTTTGTTCAATTATATGAACATGCCACCCTTGAAAGTACACAAATTATAACAAAAAGAACAAGAAAAAATTATAAAAGAAACAATTAAACAAAATTATGTAGGGAAATATCGAACAAAACATTAATGGCGTTCTTTAATTGCCTGATCATAAAGTTTAAACAATTTCCCAGCCTCCTCCGATAGAGGATTAGCTAAGAAGCTGTTACAGCCTCCTATCTGCCAAAAGCAAGGATCCTTGTCAAATAACTGCTTGCGTAGATCGTCGTTCCGGGCACATTCCATTAATTGAGTAATTGTAAACCTTTTTCTTCCTGCGTATAATACTATCCGTGAACTAAAATTCACATTTAAATTATACCTACTTTAAATATAAAAAGTTAGTTCTCTAATTTATTAGAGTAGACGTAGGTCAGACATAGCTGATTAATTATTACTGCTGATGCAAAAATGTACAACCGCGATGGAACATGAACCCGCAACCTCCCACTTATAAACAACAGGTATGTTTTTTTTATCATAGCTTATCTCTTATAATCATCTAGGACCAGTGTTTGGGAATACAAATCCAATGATGCAATCTCGACGCTAAGTCGTTTCGTTTAGGATGGCTATCTTCTGTCTCCATCATCATTTCTAATAATAAGGTTTTTGTATTATAGTGCGTAAGCCCTCGCAATCTGGGTAATCAGCAGGTTTGAGCCCTGCCGAAATCAAAAAATAAAATATGATTTTTGAAACCTATTTAATATCTTAGATTTCTAATAATGTTTGACGTTTTGGAATGTATGTTAGTCTGTTAGTCAAGTTTGACCATCGAGCTGGCTCGATGGTACCATAACATTGCATTATCACCGAACCGAACTTACATAAGTATATACCAAATTTCGTTCAATCGGTTGAGGATAACTGATCTAAAATTCAGTTGCAAGATTTGTCCCACACATACCTATTAAAAACCATCTGTTTCCACCATCAGACTGGTCTGATGGTGGAATGCAATGTTTCGGTACCATCGAGCTGGCTCGATGGTACCATAACATTGCATTATCACCGAACCGAACTTACATAAGTAGGTATACCAAATTTCGTTCAATCGGTTGAGGAAAACTGGTCTAAAATTCAGTTGCAAGATTTGTCCCACACATACCTATTAACAACCATCTGTTTCCACCATCAGACTGGTCTGATGGTGGAATGCAATGTTGAATTGCATTATCACCGAACCGAACTTACATAGTACCTATACCAAATTTCGTTCAATCGGTTGAGGATAACTGGTCTAAAATTTAATTGCAATTAATTCATTCATACCATTATTTGTTTCAATTAATCTCTATATTAAGTGTACCTTACATTCTAGATTCTCTGCCTTAGTCATCAATGTCATCATACTAGTGTTCTTTACCTACGGGCTAATGTAAAATTAGGTATGGAAAATCCATAACTCCTATTGAATCACAGCTGCCTATTTGAAGAAGTGGATGAGACTTGCTAAATATTGACATTGTTGTAAATACCGCGAGCGTTAAATGTCGCGTTACAAACCGCATTATCACAAAACTAATAAAAAATGCCCATAAACTTACCAACATCGGCATTATAGTGAGAATTTTAATTTTAGTGCGTTTTGCGTATCAGATGAAATGTTAGGGAATTTTGGAAGGGGATTTTCGGAGTACGACGCTAAGTTTTTATCATTGTTTCCGAAAGTTTTGTTTTCTGAAAGTGGCGAACTACCAGAAAGACCGTCTAAGGATAAAGTGTTGAATTGTGAAGTGTACAAGGATATCCGACTACGGAGCTGCTCTACCAATGACATAATCAATGACAATGAAAGTGTAGACTCTCGCCCTATGCAAAAATCATTAAGCTGCATCAGCTTGAACAGTTTTCATAGGAATAAGTGAGTACTGGCATCATCAGAGCAAAACGTAGAAGTTCCAGAAAACGTTTGGTTTTAAAATCAAACATTTAGTCGCGCTTTAATTCATCTCTACGATCGTGTGTCGTCCGTTTTCGATCTCGCATTTTAACCTTTTTCGCTGCGCTTTATGCGTTGTTGAAGTTTGTGTTTTTGTTTTAGTGATTATGTACTGTTAGGTGCCTTGTTGTTTTCTGTTATTGTTATCCGTTTTTGTTATGTTTTCATTTATAAATACCATTGTTCACAAAATATCTTGGATTCTAAAACCGAGTAGGTACTATAAAGAAGCTATAATAACATTGAGTTTCTGTTTACATGCGTATCACATATCATACACCTACCTGAGGATTCGAATGTGTCACCGTATTTCAGTTTACCGAAAAGTACAAGAAATACACTTTTGATAGCTCTCTACAATTATAAAGTGCGTAAAAATTAATAGTAGTTCATCCTTCAACATTTGGTGATAATTGCTTCTTGTTTGTCAAATATCGGCAAAGTGTGTAGGCCGGAAATTAAATTAGGAATTAAAAATCAAGTTCCGCATTTTAAAGGACGCAATGCCCATTCGGGGTACTGCCAACCCTGAACCTAAAATGTGCAATGTGTAAATACTAGTTTTAATTTTATTCTATTATTTGTTTGTAATTTTCTTTGTTAGATGTTTGATATTGTATCATACGTTATACTATTTCTATCTCTTTATATATAAAAATCAATTGCTTTTCGTTTGTCTCGCTAAAACTCGAGAACGGATGGGCCGATTTAACTACTTTTTATTTTGTTTTGTTCTTATAAGTACAGGGATGTTATAAAAGGGGGAAAAATAGGGACTTTTCGTTATTAGTAACAGCTAGTGGGTACTACATATTTTTCTTTTAATTAATGTACCTTACCGGTTTTTACTAACCGTTTTAAATAAATAAATAAATAGGTAAATAAATAAATAAATAGGTAAATAAACGCGATAAATACCCGTTAAATAGTATTAATAATTATGTGTTCAGATCGCGTAAGCTTAAAAATATTTAAATAAATAGAGTTTCACATATGCAAAACTTTAGCTTGATCTGTTCGGAAGTTCAGGCGTCTAGTAACAAACATCTAAACTTTCTTATTTATAACATTAGTTTGATTGAGACCCTTTGGTTGACTGTACCACTGCGCGCCACACAGCTCAAACATGTGCATTCAAATATAGGCTTAGATATTTCGTTACATTAGGATAAATTTAAAAGTGAGGGCATGAAAATAGCGGACAGCGCAAGGGCCACTCACTTTAAGCTTGCAGCAAGCATTTATGTCACTGTAAAATGTATTTAAAGATGATAAGTATAAGGTAGTGGTGCTAGATATAAATAAATAAATAATGCTGGAAAATTCACACAGCATTTTCAAGCCCCAAGCTAAGTAGAGCTTGTTTTGTGGGTACTAGATAACTGACATAATACAATACATAGATAGTTTATTTTATTGTACATAGAAAACTATCAGAACACCCTGAACAAATATCTGCAGATCGTACAAACATTTGTTCTGAGGCGAGAATCGAACCCGCAACCTCCTGCGTCGCAGGCGGACCTTCGCTCACCGCGCCACAGAGGTCGTGTATATGTGCTTAGTCATTTATGTTTGACTTTGACCGTGAACGTCATGTTCCAAGAGAGCTAAAACCTCTGTATTACGTCATAACCACGTGGAATTACCTAATAGGAGAACACGGTTATCGTACACGTGACGGATTTTTCTGCTAATATTTACCCAGTCCCTCTGATTCAGTTATTTCTTGATGTCACTTTATGTTATACCGATTGACTGACTTCTATCACGATAACAAAAGTTAGGGTCACAGTCCACTTATCAAGTATCTTTGTCCAAGTTCTCTGTCCAATATTTGATGAAATCTCTTAGACGGATGCCATTCCACTTGTCAAATATCTTTGTCTAAGATTCCTAAGTAATTAGCGTAGTTGAGTTCAAATATAATTACGTCACATCACACTAATATTATAAATATATATATAATATATAATAAAAAAAGCGAAAGTTTGGTTGTATAGATGACTGTTACTTCTTCACGCCAAAACTTCTCAACAGATCGGTCTGAAATTTTGCATAGGTAGGCTCTTGAACTGGAATAAAATATAGGCTTTTTAATCTGAAAGAAATAACTTTTTAACTGTTCATAGAAACAACGCGTGCGAAGCCGCGGGCAGAAACTAGTATCCAAATCATTGATCAAATATCGGTGTTGCTAGTAAATTGGATGAAGTGATCCAAGTTCTTTGATCAAATGTGCATTGGACAAAGACATTGAATGAGTGGAATGGGAATTTAACTTTTGCTAACGTAATAGCTGTCAATCAACCGGTACTGAATCAGCCCAAGACTGGGTAAATATTTGCAAAAAACCGCTATCACATCGTTACGGATTAGACTCGACAACCCATACTCGAAGACTATTACTCTAAATTAAGGAATTGAAACTAGTATTTAAAATTGAAACAGTTGTGCTCAACTAAAATAATAGTGATTATTTTTATTTAAATTCTGTTGGACTATAAAAACCTTAGGCAACCTGCTTGGCTTATCAACATTTGGTCGGTATTATGAATTAATTATGAAAGCGATTGACACAACTCTACTGATAAGAGGATGCAACATTTATGTGAGTTATATGATTTCACATAAGCATGTAATAAAAAGCAATACCAATTCGATTTTACGACTGTTTTTGGTGCAAACAACTCAAAGAAAAAACAAAACCAATAAGTTCTAAAAGTCTCTCGAAAAACCTGAAGTCAGTGAGGCTATTTGTGATTTTGGGGCAGTTTAGCATATAGTAGGTATGTGCCAAAAAAGTAAATAACTAGTTTTTAAAATGTGGGTATTAAGGACTTATCACATACATCCAACACAGCTACTGCACAGGACAAAAATAAGCAATAATTTTTAGATACCTTCATTATTAAAGTGTCAAAATGGCTTACCGCAAGCTTCAATTGTGACCCGCTCCGTGACGCGCGGGCCACGAGCTGTCTTTTATCTTATATGCCGTCAATATTACATGCATCGAAATATTACTTCTTAGGGTTGTTCGTCGCGGGTTATTAATTTTTCTACGTTCCACAAGCAAAAGTAATTTGCCGCAAATTTTAAACCATTTTCTATGAATTCATGATAAAATCAACTTCGATTCACTGGTATTTTTGGAGCATTTGGAAAAATGCGAAATATTGTGCTTATAATCTACCCCAAATGCTCCCAAAATACAAATTAATCAAAATTGCTTTTATCTTAAGTTCATAGAAAATGGTTTATGATTGGTAGCAAATAACTTTTTCGCTAGTTTTATTATTTGTGGAACGCAGAAAAAATTAAAAACCACCAAAAAAAATCTCGCGCCAGCCCGCGACGAACCATTTCAAAGCCATTCCAATTCAAAGCCAAACCATTTCAAAGCATAATTGAAAGCATATTTTTGTGCTGCGCGGTAGTATTGCGGTCCAGATCTGCGACAACCTTCAACCTGTCATTATCAATAAGTAGCAAGAGAATTTCATGCTACGCGGATGTTCAAGGTTTACCGTTATCCAGCCTCTCGGCTTTTTTGTACGCGTCAATCACGGAAGTAATTTAGTAAGTACAGGTACATAATAATAGTGTACCTACCAAAGTTAAAGTCAATAACTTTATTTTTAGGCTTACAAAATAAACACTTAGACAAGTCAAATTTAATACTAAAAACAGCTTTAAAATTAATAATAGATACTTACAATTATTGTCAAATATGAAATAAGATTTTTTTAAGTGTATTTTGCCTATCTTAGTCTAAATATAATACGATTTAGATACATGTCAATATATATGCAAAGCTGAGCACAACGTTGATTTTCTTATCTAAACAAAAAACACAAGCTTTAGCCTTGAAAATATTCGGTGAATTGTGGTCAAACTAAATGCCAGATCAATTTTTATTATTCGGAAATGTCTAAGTAATGAAAGACAATTTTATTGGTATCTACACAAAAAGGTCATCCGTCACTCAAATTCACAGTTACATACTTAAAAATAACTTGAATTTACTTAACTCTACCTTAAAGTAATAAGTGCCTGCCCAGACAACCAATAGGCCATACCTCAGCTAGCATTTTAATATACTAGCGGTCCGCCCCGGCTTCGCACGGGTATATTCTATCGCCTATCTATGTTCATCAAGGATAACGTAGGATTCTAATGGGAAAGAATTTACCAAATCGGCGCAGTAGTTTCGGAGCCTATTCAATTCAAACAAACAAATTTTTCCTCTTTATAATATTGGTGTAGATTATATAAGCTGTCCAGCATTAGGCCTCCCTCAAACGACGCCACGAATAGCGGTCCTGAGCTGCCTCCATCCATCGACTCACTGCGACACCGCGCACCGGTACAATGTCGTCGGTCCATCGAGTGCGAGGCCTTCTAAGGTCTAAGGGTCCCATTCCTCTCATCCAATATGTTTGTCCAAGTTCTTTGCCCAATATTTGATCAATTTTTTTGGATGGATGCTCATTCTACTCATCCAATATCTTTGTCCAAGATTCCTAAGTAATTTGCGTAGTTGATTTCAAATGAAATAACATCACATCCCACTTTTATTAAAAATGCGAAAGTTTGGATGGATAGAAGGAAGTTTATTACTTCTTTACGCCAAAACCTCTTAACAGATCGGGCTGAAAATTTGCATAGGTGTAGCTCTTGACCTGAAATAAACCATAGGCTACAATTTAACCCATAAAATTTCAGTTTCCATGGGAAAGAATTAACCTGTATACGTTTCCGTAGAAACAACGCGTGCGAAGCCGCGCGGTCCAAATCTTTGATCAAATATCGGTGTTGCTAGTAAATTGGATGAAGTCATCCAAGTTCTTTGATCAATAATGTGCATTGGACAAAGATATTGGATGAGTGGAATGAGCACCTTAGTTATCTATAATACCTACATAGTACTAAATTTAGAACATGTTCGTTCATCATTGGAAACGAGACGCACACTAAACCTGATTTGTTTTTGTGCTATAGACCTGTTATTAGCCGGGTTTTTGTCTCTGATTAATTCGAGGAAAAAGATAGCATCTTCTGTGCAAATTTTTGTGATAGAGCAAATTTTGCTCACCTTGCCTGCACTATGGAATGTTGTTTGACTACAAACATAGTTAACTGAAAAAACAAATGCCTACCTGAGTACGTACTATGATTAATTATTTGTCCATCTGCCTGTTTAAACTGATCCATAGATTACTCTTTTTGCTCAGATAAAAAAAGCTTGTTTTTTGTTCCTTTTATTTGCTCCTCGTAAGAACGGAAAAGTTTCTATCCTTCTATTGTATTTTGTACGTAGGTATACAATTTGCCGCCTCCGTGAAATTTATAAACTACGGACAACATGTTCTGTTTCAGTTTCCAAGATGTTCAAATCTTTAATTATTATAACACCTACAGTTTATAATATATAATTTGTGTGTTTACCTCCTCATAACGTCATTGATCATTAAAGTTTGATTCAAACCGTTGACGTACGTAGAGGTTCGAAAAAAACGTGTTCGATCAGAGAGGACTGACTGAGTACCTCGTCATGCGCCGCGGTTGATACACGCACCCAGCAGATCACTATACAGGGTCACTAATTACTTCCTACTATTTATTTGGAAATACAATCTTAGCTTAAACTCTTAAGCGGCTCGCGAAAAGTTTCCTTAATTTCCAATATGGTGTCCTTTGTTTGTTGGAGATCAAAGTGCGTCCGTGAACTTAAAAGCTCCTGCGCATCTAGCATCCCCTCTCAACCGGTTTTAAAATGTTTTCGTTTTAGTAAAGTGTGTGTTTTCTTGTGCCATCAGGTCATTCGCGATACCGGAGGGACTGGTGATGGACCCATTGGCGCCAACCGCGCTAGCGGTCTCCACAGAGTTCATGGACCGGATCGGAAGTGGCCTGACCCTGCTCAGGGAGCATGGGAAAAAAGTTCAAAAGGTACATTTCCGGCTTGGATAGCTATAGCTACTTTCGTGTTTATAACGTATTAAACAACATAATGTTCTGAAGGAATGAAGTTTACTAGGTATTGTGTTAATTAGTGTGAGGAGAGCTGTTGAAATCATTTTAAACATTGTCAAGATGTATAATGATATCCATAATGATGAAAGTGAGTTTAAAGTTGTGACCAACGAAGATCAAGGTAAAGCATCCGTGCTTCTTATTTTTATTGAGCGCTCAAAATCTGAGCCGGAGTCGATCACTATTTACATTATTCAAAATAATATTGTAAATTAGGTAAATGGAACAAAATATGTCGTGACCTTGCTCGTAGCTTGGTAAGACGATTGATAATGAATAGGTATCTAAGTCCGGGTCAATCCTTGATAAGGTTGCAAAGGTAGTAGGTACATTTTTATATGCATTCATTATTTGGAAACAGAAAACCAAATACCTACATTTTGATTGCTTTTTTGCCATCAAACAAAATGCCTCAACGAATAAAAGAAAAAAGTTTGTTTGGATTTCCTTAAATAGCAAAAAACTGTTGGTGAAGTAATTAAAACTTTTAATGAGCACAGAATGGAATGATGTCCTAGGCAACCAAATAGTACTCTTCTTCTATGTCAACCAGTAGATTGGGGTAGGCCTCCTTCAAACTCATTCATTTCCCTTTACTTGGCAGTTAATGTCCAGTTGTTACCCGTTATTTGATGTCGTCATTCCATCTCATTTGCGGCCGTCCCACCGGTTTTTGTTTCCCCCATGGTCTCCACTCCAAGTATTTCTTACACCATGATGTCTCTTTGCGGGCTATGTGACCCACTCCTACTTGAGTCTTCCACTGATGTCAAACACTGTTCTTTTTTGTCTCAGCCATTCATTTTGTACTGTATATGTTTTATTTAGATATGACTTTTTATTCATGTTTATTTTATTGTACAATAAAGTGTTTATTAATTAATTAATTTATTCATTTGTTTTCCTGTCTCTCCATGAAATAAAAATAGTGTGGTGCATCCAAATAGTACAAATAAATGAAAAACTTAGACAGACATTAATTGATGTCATTTAATTTGTAGCAGTTCAATATTTTCAGGAGATAACTTATATACAGACTTAGGTTGTTCAAATATAGGTACGGTATTTTTTACTAAGAAACATTCATTAAACATTGAATATTTTACAGTACGTCTGGAAAAACCGAAAGTTCGACCTTCTGAAGAAGTCATGGCAGTCTATCGTGAACGTTGTTCTGATCGAAGCCAAGGAGTTACCAGATGGACCAGCAGGGAATCTATACTGTAAATTTAGGTATGTTGCTTACTAATTTTAAGAAATTTCTTAAAGCAATCTAATGAAAATTATGATCTCGAAAGACCTTATGACAATTATGTAGTACCTACTACTTAATTGTTGCATGTTTTTAAAATGGATATACATATACCTAAATACATACCGTGTGCTGTCGGCTTCGAATATACACCACCCTAATTCTTCTCGCAGGTGTCGTAAGTGGCAACTAAAGCTCTGCGCTCATTAGTTCAACGCCGTTTCCGCGCAGCACAAAATTCAAAAGGGCTGAAAGTTCGTTATTTTTAGATACATGTACAGTGACAAAATGGCTTCTCTCAAGCCTCAAACGCGTGACTCGCCAGCTGTCTGTCAGCTGATGCCGTCAATATGAAATGCAAGAGGCGAACCTAACGTGTTTGCTTGTCAAACTAGGACTCAGTACTTACGGGAGTCCCGTGGTTAAAAACTGGAATTACATAAAGTTCTACTTTTTAGGGTTCCGTACCCAAAGGGTAAAACGGGACCTTATTACTAATTTCCTTCAACGTGAAAACACGATTAAAACAAATAATAGGAAAAAAATCATGAAATTATACCTATTTGAATGCACATTTTTGTGCTGTACGCTAGGAGGGCCCCCCATAAATAGAAGTCGTAGCAGTCTGATCTGCTACAACCTTATGGGATATACACAGGGGGAGGCAGCAGGCGCCCCTGCAGAACACAGCCACTAATAAAACTGCGATCGCCAACCCGTTTTTGTGGGAGGCTTACGTCCAGTTGTGGACATCGTTCGGCTGGTGAAATGATGATAATATGGATGATATTCGGAGCTCGGAGTTAGTTTTTTTGTTGACACATAAGATTACCTTTTAGAAGTGCCACTTACATCTTCTCTTATGTTAAGCAGGTGGGTGTTTGTTTATCTACTCATACATTTATACACTTAGTATTCTGTGCCTAGTACTAGTATTTATACATACTTAGTATTCTGTCCTTTTTCATTTTGATGAGGACTCTTTATGATTCAAATAAATAATAGGTACATAAGGAACGGGTTAATAGACAAGGCACCCAGATCTGTCCTCATGCGAGAGGAGAAACTACTCAGTGTGACACAAAGGTTCCCCACTACCAGGATGCATGATCCCCATATAGCATCCTGGTGGATTCACTCAAATAAAAAGGGGTAATATTCTAAAACAGTTAATGAGGTACCTAAAATAATAGGCACTTGATAAAAAAATAGGGAAGATGCAGTCTTGGTATCTTTTGGCTGCAAAAATATTGTTGCTGTCAAATTTGCTGATTAGCTTCTTCGGCAATGTTTTCTTCATCAGTTGCGCTTCATTAAATTTCACTGCCGCACTCAGAATGTGTGACTAACCTGTGTTAAAAAATCTAAGCTTTTTTAACTAGCGTAACGTAGCCTACGTTCTGTAGGACGCTAATGAAAAAAATCTAACATGTTTCTTTTCAATATAGCTGTTTCCAACGACCTAAGTGGCACAAAGGCCGCCTGCGATGCAGGTTTTATTCCCGCCGCGAGAAAAAATGTTGTACGACCTACTCATACTTGTTTCGAGTCTGAGTGTTTTCTAAGAATATACTAAAAAATATCTTTATTATTGTACTTGCTCATAAGTTGAATCATAATCGCCAGTATAAATTCACTTACCACGTAGGTAACAAACCTCTTTGTTTTATTACTACCAACCTCTATACTCATGCATTTTAATATTAATAAAAACAAAAGAAGGTGCATTGCGTTCTAAAAATAAATGGTATCGCTGCATTCCGTTGACTAGACCAGTTTGATATTTTTAACCAAAATTCCCTATTTTTGTTTTTAACCCCTAACTTGTATTTAGTTACTGGAGTACCTACTTAGATCTCTCCTTAAATACAACGTGCAAAAAAGTAGGTTTCACACACAAGAATGGTCTGTCATCTTCTATACGCATGCGCCAGAATAAGACAAAACACTGTTTTCGATTGATAAAAATGAGAGCTTTTGTGTAAGAGGGTACATTGTGTTTATAGCTTCAACTCGCTAGACTCTACATTTCTCATACGTGGTGTGAGAATCGACCTCTCCAACTCAATCCACGGATGTAACCTACCAGAGGATAAGCTGCTTTATGTGTATTAGTATAACGTCTATTGCGATCACCAAGATCACCAATCCACTTCCTGCTGGGAAGACCTCCCTTGTTCGGTGGACGCAAGTGTGTTACGGAAGAATTCGCTCTACTTAATACTAATTAATTGTTGCAGACTAGGAAACGAAGACCACAAATCAAAACAAGTATCGAAGTCAAAGCCGATGTGGTGTGAGAGGTTCAACCTCCACATTTACGAAGAAAGCCACCTTGAAGTCACTGTCTGGCAGAAAGGAAAACAGAAAAATTTCATGGGAAGGTGAGTTACTCGATTTAACCCCCAAATCTTTAGATTCCTTATTTCCAATGCGTGAAGTGAATTGAGCCCCGAGTCCGTTTGACGATTGTATCGAGACATGATCTAGCGTCTCTTATTTGTATGGGATTTGCGTAGTCCGCAGGCGGTGTACCAAAATGTATGGGAAAATGAGACGTCACGATCACGTCTTGATCAAATAGGGCTCTGAAGGATTATAGTTATTTGTTCAACTAGTGGGCAAAACGATTTTTTGTTGAACGTGCCGATATTAAATCCTGAGCTAGCGACGCAGTCTGGATTATAAGGCTTTAAAGTAAACTGTTGAGCTATCGAGCTAGCGAGGGAGCTTTTATTCCACATGTGAGCAAAACCCGATTCCCGATTTCGAACCCGTTCACTGATTTTGAGTAGCAAAATCACCGTTTTCGAGCGGGAGGTGGTGATAAGTGTTATAATGGTGTACGACTTTTTGTGTTAACTTTACCTGTCTGAAACACTGTAAAAATAAGAATGTTAATATATAAAGTTTAGACGTATTTCTTGGGAATTAATGTATAAAAGCTTGCATAATTTGTTTTTTCTTTACAAGAGACACAAATCTATGTCCTTAATTTTAATAGATGTTGGCATCGATAAAATCGTTCAGAGGAGGGAAACAGGTTTTGGCATTGTCAGAAATCCGAACCTATCCGTATCTAACACAATATGTACTCAGACTATAGATATACAAATACAAATGTAAAAGTATATAATATTAAGTACCCTGCATCAGCAAACAATTAAAGGCACCTAATAATATCTTAAAAATGTGAGCAAAGAACCGACACAAGGAACGACGAGTCAACCCAACTATGAACCTTTGTGTGTGTTCTTTGTGTCGAAAAAACACCAATGTGCCATCCCTTAAAATTCGTGAAATTACGATAGTATTAAAGCAAAATATCTAGGAAGACAAAAAATAGTAGGTACTTGATTTTCCACCCAGAAGGCTTGTAGTTTTCTACCGAGACAAGACTTGTTCGACCAGTCCTGTCTGATGACCTTCATATAACTGCCAATGTGGGAATTACGTATACTCTTAAAAGTCAAGATCAACGATCTTTCTTATGTGTTGATCGAAATAAGAGGACGTGTTTTCTTTGTTCATACTGACCGGTAAATAGTTTTTGTCTGTTTTATCTACATAAAATAAACTTTAAATCAGGATACAGCAACCTTCGTAAAGCTCCATATATTTACCCAAGTCTATTATTATTTTTCGAGCACCTTTGAAAGTATGTTACCGTGGATTAATCGAGCATTTCTTCAAACACAATAATTAGGTACCTATGCACTAGATTTTGAATTAAAACATCGAATTGGGCACAGGACCGTTCGTAGCACACTTACCTAGTTTTTTTGTACTGTCTAGACTTGCTTCAAACTACTTTCTTGTCGTTATTGATGGTCGTTTGGTAAAAGTAAATAAAAAAAAACTGATAAAAAATGTTATTAGTACCGATTTCTTTGTATGTTACTCGTAGTAAGGTGTGCAATGAAAAGCTTTTTATTGACCTTAAAACAGTTGTAACTACGACTATAGGTAGATAAACTTACTGTACGACGTACGTTTTTTTCAATGTTTTTAGCAGTTGGTTCATAACATGTTTAAAATCAAAAGTTCCGAAAACATTGGCAATAGGTGACTCAAATGACCCTTCTTTACGAATACCCATAATGAATACTGGTAACTAGCCAAAGTATTTACATTTTAGATTAGAAAAAATAAGTTTCCTTTACCTACGTAGAGTACACAGAAATGTGCAATAAAACCGGCGAAGTGCGAGTCGGACTCGCGCACGGAGGGTTCCGTACCATTATCAGTAAAAACCCTTAAATACTTGTTTTATTTTAAATTATACATTTATTTTTAAAGCGAATATTTAACTCAATATTCTGTGAATATTTCAAGCGTCTACCTGTGGCCGGTAACAATATCGAGCAAAAAATTCACGTTTGCTTTAAGGGAGCCCCTTAAATTTTTTTTTTTTGTATTTGTTGTTATAGCGGCAACAGAAATACATCATCTGTGAAAATTTCAATTGTCAACTATCACGGTTCAAAATTCAAAAATTCAAAATTCAATAACTTTATTTCTTTAGGCTTACAAAATAAGCACTTAGACAAGTCAAATTCACGGTTCACGAGATACAGCCTGGTAACCGACGGAAAGACAGACAGACAGCGGAGTCTTAGTAGTGGGGTCCCGTTTTTTATCCTTTGGGTACGGATCCCTAAAAACCAAGAAAAGTACCTTAAACGTTGGAACTTTGTACCTATCTTCTCTTACGTAGGTGAAGGTTAAATATCTTGATGCGTTTAAGAGGATGTTTTTGTAGACAAGAATGAGTATTTAAAATTCAAAAAAGACCTTAGTAGGTACTTGTTATGTAGATAGTATGTATGTTTTGCAAATTTATTTCCATACAAAGTAATGTCACAAAAAGAAAAACTTTTATTGTTTACAAACCCGTTATTGTTTTTGTTTTGTTTTCTTGAAAGAACAATGACGAACCTGTTTTGAGGAAAATACCAATGCTATGAAGCCTTTGTTCAATGGTGTTGCACTAATCACCTCCTTTTGTACTCGTTCGTTCGTATGTCATTATTTCCGTAACCTTTCGCTATACAAACATACCTTACTTACGTAAGTGCATGTAGGTATTGGTCTAATAAACCTAACTTTTTAACAAACTTCGAAAAAAAGGAGGTTCTATTTTCAGCTGTAGGTAGTGTGTTTTTAGGGTTTCGAGATCGGTTTCGTAATCCTGATGGTTTCGCTCTGTCTGTCCCCGTTCTCTCTTGAATATCTCAGTAACTACCACAGTCATTAACTTGAAATTTGAAATAATAATAATTTTTTTGCACCATTACTGATTTAAAGAAAAAAATAAAACAAATGAAAATTCAAAATTTACAAATTGTGATGTTAAAATTTCAAAATAGACCTATGGTGGCAAATGGGGTATTGATACCCCGATGAAAGGTATTACTATGGTTTGTACATTTCAAAACAGTTTTCGAAATTTCTGTAGATTTCATATATTTAAATATTTTGAAATAGTCGAAAAATTTACAGTCTGAATTAAATAACAAAGTTTCTGTTCGAAACTCTCGGTGTGCGAGTTACACTCACACTTGACGGATCTTGTTTTAAGTATGTGCGTAGATATCTCCGTCGTTTAAGGAAATCAGTTTTTAATTTTCTCAAAACGATCAAATTATTTCATAAACAGAGGGTTATGATTGCCGCGCGAGTTGATGTATTTATGTTTATTTCCTTCAATACCTGAGACTGTCTTTTTGAGATGGCAAAATCCGAAACTATAAGAGAAAGAGCAAAGTCGTGAAAGGAGTCATTCATGTTTTTTCTTCTATTATAGTACTCTAGTCATTCATATTCTTATAGTACTAGACTACTATAATAGAAGAAAGAATATGAATGACTCCTTTCACGACTTTTCTCTAGGTAGGCAGGTACATTATCAAGCAATAATTTATTTACAAACACAGGTTATTCGAGGACAAGGTTTTCTCGACGGGTTGCATTTACGATCTTAGGGATCTACGTGATGGGCCCAGTAATGTAAAATTACAGTAAATTACTGTTTGTATCAAGTAATTGATATGTAGGGCTGGTGGTATCATGATATTATTGTAGGTAGGTATTAAATTTATCAAGGTTACTAATATTATAAATTTGAAAGTAACACTGTATGTCTGTCTGTTACCTTTTCCCGCCAAAACGGCTGAACGGATCCAAATTAAATTTGGCAGGGAGGTAGATGGTATTCCGGGGACGGACATAGGCTACTTTTATCCCGGAAAAACGAAGGCACGGGGAGAAGCTAGTTACAAATAAAAATAACCTAGTTCTAACTTAAATAGAGAACAGTGACTCTACGCAGCGAACTAATAGGACCCGTCTCAGCATAATTCTAATTCGAAGTGGGGGAACTGGGATCTGCACTGACAACTCGCATGGGAGTGTATTGTGCATTGTCCCCCTGCCTAACTAGGCCCTAACCAGCCCAGCTCCTTGAAGTACCGGAGCAGGACTTTTGGTGATTGACAGCTTCGTTTCAGCTTTTCTGTGGATGTGGACAGGTTTGCTACCCCTATTAGGCTTTTCAGTCCTGTTTTCCGCCTGGCTTCCTCTGTGGCCGTGCAGTGAACCACAACATGTTCCACAGTCTCTTCTTCCTGGAGGCAGCCACGGCACAGGCTGCTGTCTGTGGCTCCCGTCTTGAAAAGGTGATGGTTCAGCTCACAGTGGCCTGTGATGATGCCCATGATGATGCCCTCAGCATAATGTTGCTGCACTAAAAAAAGAATAGATCGAAAATGAAAGGACGCATACTTTACAAAAAAAACTATTTTTTTCTCAGGTGTGTCATTGACCTCTCTCGGCTGGACAAAGAGAAAACCCACGACATATGGCAGCAGCTGGAATGCGGATTCGGTTCGATTCACATGCTGGTGACAGTCAGTGGCTTGGGGAGGAGCATGGCCGTGGATAACGTGCCTACGACGACGGGGGTGCACGTTCCTCCTCCAGCAGATGACTATGTAAGTATCTACCTACCTACCGCAATTTACCGTAACAACCCGGAGTCAGGAAGTTGGCGGCTCCCCGGTCGTGATCGTGACGGTCTGCCGTCCCGTCGGATAATGAGAGCATGGGAATCGAGAGTGCACCTGTGTTTGCGAATACACTTGTGCACTATAATATGTCTCGGGCCAGTCTCCGTTGATTAGCCGCCGTGGCTGAAGATTCCGCAGGGAGGAATCATTATCATCATCACCTACCTATCAGCCCTTTCATAAAATAGAAACTTAAATTATAGCCCATTTAACCCATGAACCGTTCCCAGAAAAGTCGATGTTGCTTGAAGACACGGAAGCCCGTGTCCAGCAGTGGACTGCTTTTGATGTGATGTGAAATTGACTTACGGCAGTAGGACGAAAAATACAAACATAATTCGACTGTCAACGATCAACTATCTTCGTAACTAATACTCAATTTCAGTATTCGAGTGTCGAGCGCGTTCAAATCTTTTGTATGATATTTTGTTCCTTATACAAACAATTCAAGATAATTTCAAGTGACCTGCTAAAAAATTACGTAGGTACACACATTTGTGTAGGTATTCTAAAAGATAATGAAATTCTTACACTTTTTTATGGCCGTGCAAAAAATTGAAAACGATTTTTATGTGACCATTGTCTGCTAAGAACGAAACTACAGGGTGCCTTCTTCAACACGAAATTGCGTGTTTCGTTTCGGCCAATTGGTGTACCTACTCTAAAACACCGAATTAGAGAACCAAAAATAATACGAAACGAACAAATGATTGCGTAGTTTCGAGAATTAAATTAGGCCTTCTGGTTATTTCAACGTGGATGTGATTACTGATTTTTCTGATTTCCGTAAAAGACATGAGACATATTTTATGTTCTCCTTCAAAATACTGGTTAAACCATTTATAAAACAGCATCAGTGGTTAACCAAAAACTTATTTATCAACTTAATTTTATATTACCATTCCAATGAATAAACCACTGAACTGGATCTAGAGAATAAAATTAGAATACAAAGTTTGTGACGTAAAATATTTATTGTTCTCATAAAAAGTAAAAATATCTCTCCTATGACGTCACAATATACGTGTAAAACGTATATTGTGACGTCATAAACTTTGTATTCTAATTTTATTCTCTAAACTGGTTACGATTAGGAACCATTCCGTATGAGTTCACATTTATTGGCTACTACTCGCATTGAAATCAAGGCCCATATTCTAATGTGATTCTAGGCCGAGGGCACACCAAGATTCTTGAAAGGAAAATGTAAGAGCAATAAATCCTTTGGAGTATCAGTATGCACACGGGATGTCGGCCATCGGCTAACCTTTGTCTTTTACCAGCTCAGCCGACGACGTCGTTTGCAAGTCAATTGTGTTTATCGGGAAATGCCAACGGAAATGCAGTTTGTTAATGTTAATCCCAAAACCAACGGAGTAACAAAAACAAAGATATATTAGGTATTGAAGAATATATTACTACACTATAATCATTGGAGCAAATTACAGAATAATCTGGTTTTAGCGTTCTAATTCATAATTTTATTCGTCTCTGGTTCTTTTTTGGGGCGTGTGCAATTATTCTTTGTTGAGGTTTTTGTTTGTTGTGGTTAACATACTGTATACCTTGTTGATTTCTGTTATTATTGTCAGTATTTGTTTTATAAGTAAGTAGGTACATCAAATTATTATTATATTTTTGTTTACAATCAATATCTTGGATAAGATGCAAGGTGTACTGATAAGCAAGTAGCTTATTTCAAGTTCATTTATTTAGTCCCGAAATAAATAACATTTTTAAAATGTAAACTTGAACGGATAGTAGTTTTTTGCGCGATGGTACCACCTTTCAAACTTTCACATGTAATTATACACTTATACAATTCTATAGTAAGGATAGAATGTGTTTTTTATGTTATTGTTAGGTGTTATAATAATAATAATAATTCTTTATTTCCTCTTCACAATACGTTACTTAAAATTAAATTATTATATGGACAGTGGTAGGACGATATTGAACCTGTATTGTGAGAGGCTGGACCTTGCTATAGGTTTCATAAAGAACCTGTAAATACAAGTCTCTGTTATGATTCCAGTGTTTTGAACTTGCCCGTTTGTCTTTCTTATTGCAGTAATTGGTAGGTATATGCTTCACAAATCGTTATATTTAAAAGTACTTTCTTGTTTTATTGTAAGGGTATTTACCTTGCAAATGTATTGAAGTTTAAAACTGTGAGTCAGTGTTCAGTCTCTCAGATAAAATCCGGTTTCTAACCACTGGAATATTCCTATGTATTATTATTTCACTTGTAAAAACCAATAACGATGACGCAGTTGAACCAAAGTGGATTTTAATATGAAGTCTATGAATGTGTTAATAGACTTTTTATTAAAATCTAATAAGTACAAAGTGTTAGCGAAGTTATCGAAGGTAAGATACATGTGTAGGTGAACTAAAATTAGACTGGTCAGTCTAATTTTAGTTCACCTACACGATTCATAAAATTGATATTATTGCTGCCGATTTTTCTTGTGTCCTTGCATAGGATTATTCTAAGGTTGTTTATCAAAAGGAACTCCGGATTTAGTCACTTATTTTGCTAAACTGGTTATGTATGTGGCAGATACCTACCTACTAAACTCACTTTAACTACTTAGTTACCTGAACAAAATAAACATCTAGGCAATTGCGGACCTGTACGATAAACAAAATGCGGTATTTGACTCTATATGAGAAAATATAAAGAAATATATTATTGAGATGCTTAGGCAAAAAGCAATCGGAAAATGTTAGTTTTAGTAGAAAATGCGGGGCACTTCGAATGAAAAATTGAATAAAAAATATGTATTTTTTTAGTGGTTCATTAGTACTATAAAAGGAACCTAATTGAGACACTCTTAAAAAATGGGTGTAATACCCTATTAGGAGCCAGGAATATTTTTTATCAGAATTTCTATTGAAGACGTTCTTAATTCGAAGTTAAGTACCTACTTACATTAAGCATCGTTACGTTCAACATAACGGTGAAGTTCAAAGACCTCAAACCTTGCATATGCATTTTCAAATTGGTGTGATTTAAAAAATGATTAATGCTACCTTTATAAGATCTTTGTACTTCTGTGTTCTGTAATAATATTTCAAATATCAAATATCAATAACGTTTATTTCTTTAAGCTTACAAAATAAGTACTTAGACAAGTCAAATTTTATACTACAAGCCTCTTTCTAAATAGTAATACCTAATTATCAAATAAGAAACAAGGTGTTATTGATTTTGTCCATCTGTGGAAGAAGTGGAAAATACACCACTAGTAGGTGTATAGGTACTTATAAATTAATACATCATTATTTGCCTATCAAAGGTGTGTAATTTGTACTACCAATTGTAATTCAGTAGTACTACTGACACTGTGAAGTAAGTGTTTCTTTGATTTTTATAAAAAAAAAGATATGCCTTGTATGTCATATAATTATTGTGTATATTTTCGAAACTTTTTCGATAAAGGTTAAGGACAAAAAAGTTTTGATGTAACCCAAATACGCCTAATTTATATATATCGCCGCCTTAAGGTTTTCTCTATCCCATGGGAACCGATTTATGGGATAAAAGTAGCCTATGTTTTATTCCAAGCTTTAAACTACTGTTTGCAATTTCACCTCAATCCGTGCAGTAGTTTCGGCGTGAAAAGGGAACAAACATCCATCCAAACATCCAATCTTTCGCATTTATAATACTAGTGTAATTATATGGGAAAGTAGAGCATACTTACTTCAGCCATGCATGTAACCTTTACTATAAACAGGTTTCTGCCCGTGGCTTGAATCTCTTTAGTTTCAACGTCTTTACGTTTTGTTGCTTCTTTAAGCAACAAACATCCATCTGTCCAATCATACATCTATCCAAACAATAGCATTTATAATATTAGTGAGAATATTAGTCTCCTTAAATCCAATACTATTTTGAGACAGAAAAGTTGAGCAAGGAATGACTTTGAATTGACCTCTTTTCAGTCATGGTACCGTCTCGACAAAGGCTGGAGCGAGGTGGGCCAGCTGACGGTGACAGTGCACGGCGCCCGAGGACTGAGCACACTGGGCATCAGCAAAGCTGACTCGTACTGCGTGCTAGAGCTAGACAACTCACGGGTACAGACGCACACGGTCACCGGCTCGTCCGACCCCACTTGGGACAAGAACTATACCTTGTAAGTATGAAGGCTGGAGCGAGGTGGGCCAGCTGACGGTGACAGTGCACAGCGCTCGGGGGCTGAGCACACTGGGCATCAGCAAAGCTGACTCGTACTGCGTGCTAGAGCTAGACAACTCACGGGTACAGACGCACACGGTCACCGGCTCGTCCGACCCCACTTGGGACAACAAATGTACCTTGTAAATGGGGTTATTATTAGTAATCAAAAACTAGCTAGATTCGACACAAGAAAGAACTATATCTACCTTTTAAGCTTTAAGTTAAAAGGTACCGCCGGCTTACAAGTAACAACAACAAACGAACCATAAATATTCTATGCTGATAAATAGCTAGTTATGAAACTTAATTTGCGCTTTTGTAACTCGGTCGCATGGCACCCACCATACATACCATTTTCATCAAAATGTATGAGATTTGTGATATTGATTTTAATTTACTGTTCTACGTGAATTCCTATTGTACAGTCACGGTTATAACATCCCGTGCTGTGCGATGGTAAATTATATCAAAAACTTAGGCAACCATTTTGAATCAACAAGACTCTAGATCTTAGGCTGAAATACGCAAAGTCAAATTGGCTCAACCAAAAACGATCAATACCATATTATCTTATGAGGACATACCTACCTTCTTTTTTTTCACGTAAACATATTTTGCTGTTCGCGACCGTGACTTTAAATACCTTCCTATATCCTACTATATGTACTGATTACCTTGAAAATGCAAGTAAAAACCAGTGAACTTTGCGGCGAAAAATAGTGGCCTTATAGCTACACACATTAACACTTGCAAATAGGAATCAACCCACAACCACAACCTTGAGCTTTCTTGCAATAGTTTCAAGAAAGTCCAAGGTTTAGGTATTACATATGTTTGGTATTTCCACGTTTATTAAAATACGTAAACATTGAGATTATATCCGGTCGTTCCTTTAAAACCACAGACACATTTGAAGATATATTTCGCATTGGAAGATGTAAAGTAGTTGAGGTCCTAATTAATATTTAAATAGATTGTATAAAGCTATAACTACAATAGCAAACAAAACAGATTGTCTTATTTCGCGTAGAGGTGTTAATCAGAAACCAATAGGTACCTAACAACGGCGGAACCTTTGTACTTGCACTAAATTGGTATTGATTGTTACTGAATAGAACAAATAGGTATTACTAATATTACAATTTGATCCAGAAGTAGACATTGTTTAGAGGGAGAGGATAATACCGCTGAAACCACGGGACGGGTTTTGATAAATATGACTTACTAGCAGCGCCTTGCGGTTTCACCCGCGTAGTTCCCGTTCCCGTGAGCATTCCGGGATAAAAAGTAGCCCATGTTCCATTCCAGACTATAATCTATCTCTGTGCCAAATTTCATGCAGATCCGATCAGCCGTTCTGGCGTGATTGAGTAACAAACATCCATCTATCTATCCATCCATAACATTAGTGGGATTGTGGGTACGAACATCTAAGGGCCCATAAAAATGTACTTTCCGATTCAATTGGAAACTACACCCTTTATGCAATGGAATTTTCCGAATAATATATGTATAGCTGTTTGCACCGTTTTAATTTTTCAAAAAACAAAATCATCTAAGAAATTAATAAATCCCAAAAATTTACGATCTCGACGGGATTCGAACCCGCACCTTCCCCTTCAGCGCAGGGTTGCTCTTTTTCCAACTAAGCTACGTGATCTTATCTCGCCGATCATCTTAGAGATTACCCAGAGTACTATAATAAATAAAAAAACCTTAGAACAAAATCATCGTTAAATGAAAGCGAAAGTAATAAAATTGCTTGAAAACTAATTTAAATGAATTTTCACTCTGATATAATGAATGATGCTAAGTATTTTGTAAAAAAAAATCATTCAAATGAAGAAGGACGTAGTTTCCAAATGAATCGGAAAGTACGTTTGTAAGGGGGCTTTGAGGTTCGCACCTACCTTAATATCCTAAACAATAATAAATGATAATTCTTCACTCACGCTCAATACTCACTTAAATTTTCTATTCCAGTGGAATAAACGACATCACCTCTACACTAGACATCACTGTATACGATGAGTCGCTGATCAACGAGCACCTCGGCAGAATCTCGATACCGCTGCTCAGGGTGGAGAATGATGAGAAGCGATGGTACGCGCTGAAGAACCGCTCCAAGAAGTCCAGCGCGAAAGGAAACTGCCCCAGAATACTAGTGCAGATGTCTTTGGTTTGGAATCCTGTGAGTACATTTTATGCGAGTTTGATTCCTACCCACTTTTATTTCAAAGAATTTTCAAACGTATCCCACAAAATTACGTTTTGGCGCGGGAATGCATTTCCAATTATGCTACCAAGCCGGGACTTTTATTTCACACTTTCTTTAAGAGTTACTCAAAGTCACTCTCATTAAGTGATTATTTGTTCTGAACCATAGCAAGGACCCTGAAAATGGTGGTGTTTTCAAGAAATACATAATATTAATGATTTAATCATTTTTCTAGGTAAAAGCTTCACTCCGAGTGCTAAGCCCAAAGGAATCAAAATACAAGGATTACAAGAAACCAGACAAATTTAGCATTCCACTAATTTATAACAACTTGAAATTCATAAAGGATATTTTTACGGCGGTTTCAATGGGAAATGAACATGTCAAGTGAGTGAATTTTCGATGTTTCTTTCTTTGACAATGTAGTCTTAATAGGCATCTATCGTCAAACAGAACTCAGGGTCCAGAGAATTATGGGTGATTTTCCTGTCAGGTAGATTTCCACATTTTATTTATTTATTTATTTTTAACTCGCAACCTAGCATTTCATATGTTTTTTCTATCACGCGGGCCGCATGCACGCGGAACGTGGATTAGCTGGAGCGTGCTTTCAGACGCACGCGGACCAGATCCGTACCCGGGCGGAAATCCGCATGACATATAACCCAAAGGGCACATAACTAAAGGCAACAAAAAAAAGGCAAGCGTGTAATGACGCAGGCAAACGGGCGGAAATCTGCATGACAATGTAACCCAAAGGCAACAAAAAAAAGACAAGCGTGTAAAGACGCAGGCAGAAAGGAAGTTTATATAATAAACAAACACAATTATAACAAAGCATAACTTGAGCTCAGTCATTAAATTAGGCGGGCTAATTAACTGGGTAACGTGATCTAAAAACTTGTTTTACCGCAAATTAATGTAACTTTAGTTCTTTTTATATACATTTTATATAGTAATTAACAACACGTCACGTGTTTGATGACTTGATTACTGTTTCGGCCAAATCTTTATATTAGTTTAGCGTAATTAGATGCCACAGAGATTATTCCTATCCCTTTCACACTAGTGATTAATCCTGTGTTTTCCATCTCTTTCCCACTCATCCCTACTTACCCACCCAGAAGAAAAAACAATATGGCGAATGAGCTGAACCGAGCGACAACGTCTCCTCTTGATAATATTATAATATATGATCTAATATCGATTAATCAATACATCAATACGTGTGAAAGACCAATAAAACAGTGAACCACCAAAGTGAAGTGAGTGTGAGTGATCTACAGAAGCAGCGCTGCCAAATTGGACATTCGAAGTTGTCATCCAGGTGGGTCCCATTTTCATCTTCCTTCCCTTCCAGACAAATCTCTGTGGCTTTGTAAAATAAAATCAAAAAACTGATCAACGTAAATCCCAGAACTAGTGCGAAAACATATGGTCCTATCGATCGCGGATTCTCGTAGATTTTTCGTGATTTATTTGTCAACGCCATTTTGAAGCATGTCTTCAGATAAGGTAGAAAATGAAAAATACATACAAAAATTGCAAAATAAATTATCAGCGTTGTATGGACGCTTACAAGGTATATACGATTCGATTGCATTGTTGAAAAATGACCCGGTCAAAATTGACGATTTCTTAGCTGATGCCTTTACGATCGACACGTTACGTAATGATTTTGGGAACGCTATAGAAGAAAGAAATAGCTTTCAAATAACGTTAGTGGATGGACCTGTACCCTCTTATAACTCATTAATCTCATTCGAACAGCTGTACGCCAGAATAAAATATAAAGCTCACCAGTTAACGGCCCAATTGACTGAAAATAAAAGTCAGGGTTTCGTAGGCAAATGCGAAAAACCTTCATTAATAAGATTACCGCGCTTAGAGCTATGTGTATTTGAAGGCGATAGCGAATCGTGGCCAATATTTTACGAGACGTTCAAAGCAGCGGTTCATAATAACCCCGACCTTACTGACGGCGAAAAAATTCAATATTTAGTTGGCAGACTAAAAGGAAACGCCCTAAACCTTTGCAAAGGTATATTACCTACTGCCGATAACTATAAAGTAATTTGGAATGCTTTAGTAAATAAATACAATGATAAGCGTATGCTGGCTGCCACATACTTTGATAAGTTGTTAAACTTACCGTCTGTGAATGAGAAAAATCCAACCCAATTGGAAGATTTTATTGATAAGTTCTCATCGTTGCACTCCGCGTTAAAACAGCTGGAGTTAGATAATCTTGAAGATTTTATCTTTGTGCATATTGCGTGCAAGAAGGTAGGTATCGAAACTGTGAAGTCATTCGAACAGAAATTCCATGAAACAAATAGTTCCGATATAAGCTGTGCAAAATTCATTAATTTCGTGCGTAATCAATCACATATATTGCAACGCGCATATACCAATACAAGTTCATCGAACTCTTCTAAGACAGTGAGCAGCAATCAGCCTCGTAAAACCAATAATACATCGCAGTCAGCAGGTTCAGGCTATAAAGTGAATAACAATGCCAAAACTTTTGTAAATGTACCGGAAAATAATTGTTTATGTTGTGGGAAGAGTGATCATACTCAATTGCCCCAATGCACGAAATTCCTGTCCATGGTAGCTAATGATAGATTTAAATTAGTAAAAGCTCACAAACTTTGTGTAAATTGCTTGAGTCAATCGCACTCGGTTTCCGATTGTTCTGAGACAAGTCGCTGTACTGAATGTATGCGAAGCCATAACAGTTTGTTACACTTCCCTAAAGCCAATAATAATAACGGCCGTAATATAACGGCGACAACCATTTCAGAACTTTCAACTCAGAATGTGCCCGAGACCACAAACAATGCCGTATCGTTATGCGCGATTCGCGAACGCGTAGCTACGCCCGCGCCGCAACAAAGTCTCGGCGGTGGTGGTTCGATTCCCATAACGCCGTCGTCCGTTTTGCTCGGAACTGCGCTTTGTAATACTTTGGACGGAGACGGTAATATAGTAGTGTTGCGTGCTCTAATAGATAGTGCCTCTCAAACGGATTTGATTACCACCGAGTGCTGCAAACGTTTAAAAATAAAGTTAAATGAGCCAAAATTAAAAAGTGTGTCGGGAGTAGGAGATATCGTTAATCCGATTGAAGGCGTTACTTGCCTTACAATACGATCTCGTTTCGATGAATCGGTAAGGTTCACTATTCAGCCGGTGGTCGTGAATCGTATCACCAGCGAACTGCCTACCGCGAAAATAGACGTGGCGCGCCTGGATTATTTGAATAATATCCCGCTTGCGGACAATAATTATTACACCCCCGCGAATATTGATCTCATCTTGGGAACGGACTTATTTGCACGAATTATAGGCCCGAAATCAATATCTCGCGAACCTGGAGAACCTGTCGCGATTGAAACTTCGTTAGGTTACATAATAATCGGCAAGGCTCCAGTCATAAATCCAACTTGCAATATTGTTCTTTCCTTTTGCTCAATAGAACACCCGTTTGAAAATTGCGTGAGTAAGTTCTTCGAGTTGGAAGAGGTACCTAATGTACCCAATTGCCTTAGTAAGGACGAACAAGCTTGTGAAGATTATTACTGCAAAACTACAATACGCAAAGCAGATGGTAGGTACGTAGTGTCGTTACCCTTTAGTGAGGACCCGTGCGCTTTAGGTGATTCCATGAGCTCAGCTAAAAATAGGTTCTTATCTTTGGAGCGTAAATTGTTGTCGAATCCCGTCATTAAAGAGGAATATGATAAGGTTTTCAAAGAGTACCTACAGCTGAATTATATGCATTCAGTAGGCACAGAGTTCGAAGTAGGTAGTTCGAAAGATCAGTACGTTATTCCCCATCATGCCGTATTGCGCCACGATAAAAGTACTACTAAATTGCGGGTAGTTTTAAATGCAAGTAATAAAACATCCACCGGTAAATCGCTCAATGATTTGTTACATACCGGGCCAAACTTACAAAATGATTTGTTTCAAATAATATTACGCTTTCGATTGTTACCAGTGGCGATAAGCGCTGACATTAGACAAATGTATCTACGCGTTTTAATGAACGAAAACTCAACGAAATATTTAAGGTTGTTGTACAGGTTTGATAGCAGGGATCCTATTACTGTTTTTGAGATGTCTAGGGTAGCATTCGGTCTCTGCTGCAGTACCTACCTAGCTATACGCACTGTGAGACAGCTCGCTTTAGACGAAAGTGAGCGCTTTCCCGCCGCCGTTTCGTTAGCGGAAAAGGACTTGTTTATGGACGATCTTGCTACGAGTTGTTTGTCAGTGTCTCAAGGCGTCGAAATTTCGAATCAGCTGATCGAGTTATTTGCGGCTGGAGGTTTTGAGCTCGTAAAATTTTCAAGCAATTCGCCTGAGGTCATGTCGAACATTCCTGCGTCTCATCGTGTATCGGAAGCAGTCGAGTTTAGTCCTGACAGTTACCTTAAAATACTTGGTCTGTTTTGGTTGCCCTCTGAAGATGTTTTCACTTTCAGCGTCGATATCGAACCTCGTGAATGTACGAAACGGAACATCCTGTCAACCATTGCCCGATTGTGGGATTTGATGGGATTCGTAGCCCCGGTAACTTTGTTATCGAAATTAATAATAAAATCTTTGTGGGAAGATAACGTAGGTTGGGACGAAATTCCTCCACCTAATATTGTATCTGTGTGGCAGACGATTGAATCGGAATTGCCGTTATTTCAAAACATAAAATTACCTCGTCATGTAGGTGTAAATAATAACTGCGTCGTCACGATAGTAGGTTTCGCAGACGCATCAGAACGCGCTTATGGTGGCGTTGTATATCTGCATGTGTACCTACCGAATGAAAATCGATCTATCATAAACATTGTTTGTGCCAAATCTAAAGTTTCGCCTTCGAAAACTGTCATCACCTTAGCCAGGATGGAACTGTGTGCTAATGTCGTTCTGGCTCGATTAATGAAGGTTGTTATCGATTCTTATAGCAGTCGCTGTCGTATAGCCCATGTTTATGCATTCACAGATAGCACGGTAGCATTAGCCTGGATTCATTCTTGTCCCACGCGATGGCAGACTTTCGTCGCTAATAGAATTTCTAAAATTCACAATGAATTAAATCCTCAACACTTTCATCATATTCGTGGTAAAGAAAATCCCGCAGATTGTCTATCGCGAGGCCTCACTCCCTCGCAGTTATTAGAACACCCACTATGGTTCAATGGCCCCAAGTTTTGTCAAAAGCCGGTGGCTGAATGGCCTGTCCACAAATTTAACCCAACTGAGTTGGAAACCGAAATACCTGAAGTGAAGGTCAGCGTCTTAGCAACCACTACTAATGAATCTTTATCAATGCCTATCTTTTACGAACTTGCATCTAAAGTTTCATCATGGTCGAAGTTACTTCGAATAACTGTCTATGTACTTAGATTCGTGAAAAAATTACCCCGTAAGTTCTCGGTTTCTCATTTAAATATCGCCGAGAGTTACGTAGTGAAAGATTTGCAAAAGGTTTATTTTGCTGACGAGATTAAATGCTTTGAGGCTGGTAAAAAATTACCACGAGTGTTTCTTAAGCTCAATGCCTTTTTTAAAGAAGGCCTGATTAGAGTAGGCGGCCGATTAGCTCATTCGGAGCTGGATTACGATAGCCGTCACCCGACATTGCTGCCGCGCAAAGACCACGTCGTTAATCTAATAATAGATAATTATCATATAAAGTACTTACACGCCGGCCCTCAATTGCTAATGTCTTTGTTAAGGCAAAGATTTTGGATACTATCTGCTCGTAGTATAGTACGTCAACGTGTACAACAATGTAATATATGTTTTAAAGTGAATCCTCGTAACACGGAACCCTTTTTCGGGGAGCTTCCAGATTTTAGAGTAAAAGAATCTAAGCCCTTCTGTCATACTTCGATGGATTTTGGTGGACCGATATATGTCGTACCTCAACGTCGCCGAGGAGTTCACAGCATAAAAACATATATATGTTTATTTGTTTGCCTAGTAACCAAAGCGGTACATCTCGAGTTAGCCTGCGATTTAAGTACCGAGTCGTTTTTAAACTGTCTTAAGAGGTTTATCTCACGTCGCGGACCCGTGGCTATTCTGTATTCAGATAACGGCACTAATTTTGTTGGAGCAAAATCTTATCTGGATATTATGTACCAGTTATTAGATTCTGAGGAATATAAAGACAAATTTGCAAACTTAGCCCGCGAAAATAGAATAGAAATTAAATTTTTTCCCCCGTCCAGTCCGCATTTTAACGGATTGGCCGAAAGTAATATTAAAAGTGTTAAAAATCATTTGAAGAAAATAATAGGAAACCAACTATTAACTACAGAGGAAATGACAACGGTTCTCACACAAATTGAGGCTCTTTTAAATTCGCGGCCACTATCCGTGCTGAGTAGTGATCCAGCCGAGCCATTAGCTCTCACACCCGCGCATTTTCTGGTGATGACACCGTTAAAATCTCTTCCTTCTGAAGATTTATCAAATATAATGGGAACTCTTCTCCAACGCAAACGCGTCGTAGATCAGTTGGTACAGTCGTTTTGGAAGCGTTGGAAAGTAGAATACCTGAATACTTTACAATCTCGTAGTAAGTGGCTAACGCGTACCGAGCCCATCCAGATAGGCACTGTTGTTTTGCTGAAATCTGATAATAGCGCTTGCCTCGATTGGCCGCTAGGCGTCATAGAGCGTACTTATTGCGGGAAAGACGGGATTATCCGTGTGGTAGATGTTCGCACTAAATCGGGCGTGTACAAAAGACCGTTGGTGAAGGTTTTTCCTTTGCCTACTCAATAAAACTTAAATATATTATACATCATACAGTCCACTCATTATCGATTTAATCTAGTTAATAGTAAAATAGAAAACAAATATTCATTAAATGGTTTGTCATAGTTTGGTTCTTTGAAAAATGTCTCGCACTTAAATTAATAAATTGTTACAAATTAATAATTAATTAGGTCGGTAAGCAGGTGTTTCGAAGGATATTTCATCCTGTCAAACCCGGGGGGATGTTTCGGCCAAATCTTTATATTAGTTTAGCGTAATTAGATGCCACAGAGATTATTCCTATCCCTTTCACACTAGTGATTAATCCTGTGTTTTCCATCTCTTTCCCACTCATCCCTACTTACCCACCCAGAAGAAAAAACAATATGGCGAATGAGCTGAACCGAGCGACAACGTCTCCTCTTGATAATATTATAATATATGATCTAATATCGATTAATCAATACATCAATACGTGTGAAAGACCAATAAAACAGTGAACCACCAAAGTGAAGTGAGTGTGAGTGATCTACAGAAGCAGCGCTGCCAAATTGGACATTCGAAGTTGTCATCCAGGTGGGTCCCATTTTCATCTTCCTTCCCTTCCAGACAAATCTCTGTGGCTTTGTAAAATAAAATCAAAAAACTGATCAACGTAAATCCCAGAACTAGTGCGAAAACAATTACTATAGGAAATGAAATAAGTCCCAAAAATTATCGGTATATACGGGTGCACGCCCGTACTGAGGGTGGGGCGCGGGTTCGAATCCCGCTGAAACCGATAATTTTTGGGACTTATTTCATTTCTTAGAGATACCCTGAGTGCGGGTTAGCACTATAACAAAAAACCTTTGATTACTATATGTATATTTTGTACTAATAAAGCTATGCAAAAACATTTTTAGCATAGCTTTATTGCTTTAGCTATATAACTTTTTATTGTATGTTTACCGACTTTGTAACTATGCCTATTTATATACGTAGGTGGTAGATATGTTTGTTTTAAGACATCCTGTTAACTTAAAGAGCTTTAGTTCTATACCTGAGAATAATGAATAATCACTGTTTTTGTTGACTATTAATGTAATTGCAATATTCTAATAATACCTATTCTAACTATACTACCTCTATTATTTTCTAGTAATCTCATGTGGGTTTTTACAAGGTCAGGTTTTAAATGTAAACACGTCAACGTTTTTTGTTAGCTGCAAAAATATCCTTTGTACTTCACTAATAATAAATCTCTTAGCAAGTCATTTCTATAGATAGATACAAAAACTAAAGTTGAGTCTCAATAGATACTCAAATCCTTATTGTACCTACACACTCATACTTACGTAAGATACACGTAAGTTACGGTAAGTGCGTGCGTACCTAAGTTTTGGTGGTGCAATAATAGAAGGTATCTAGATTGTTAACCAAGGGGATAAATAAAGCAATTTCTTATGTCGTCATGGGTGTAAAGTCATACATAATACTCGAAGACTCCCGACCGTAACTCAGGATTCTAGAGATCACGAGCCATTCGACTGTAGTTTTTTTATGTAGGTAGTTTAATTATATGTAGGTATGTTCCGGTAGGTACCCAAACATACCACCGAACTGAAAACATCCTCTCCTATTTGAAGTCGTTTAAGAATATTATTGATAGTGCGAGAAACTTTGAGTTGAGGTTCCGCGATATGTTTATTTAGTGCCATTGTATGAATGAAAGATTGCTTACAGTTTCAAATTTATTTTTATTTATTATTTCTAATTTTTAACGCCCTCTGTGACGCGGTAGGCGATGGTCCACCTGGATGCATTAGGTTGCGGGTTGGATTCCCGCTTCAGGAAAAATGTTTGTTCGATTTGCTTATATTTGTTCCGGGTGTTCTGGTCGTTTTCTATGTATGATAAAAATATCTACCTATGTATTGTATTATGTGTATCACGTTATCTAGTACACAAGCTCTGCTCAGTGTTTGTCCAGCATTATTTTTGACGTGACAGCGTCTTATAAATTGGTTTGCCGGGTGACACTTCAAGAAACTGCGTTACGCTCCGCTCACGTTATGCGCTCACAATGAGAGCGAGTGAGAGGCACGCGTCCCTTCCACTCGGGCATTATTTTACCACTCAAAGTCGTTGTCACGTAAAACTTTCGCCCGTATACCGACTTTACAGGCAACCATTTTTTTTTTAATCAGAACATTATTTTCAGGTATTTATTTGAATGGGACAACAGAGAATTATCCGCGATAGCGCTGGCAGTGTGGTTAATATTCTGGATGCTGTTCCAAATGTGGATGACACCGCTTCTTCTCGTGGTGCCATTCGCTTACTTCTGGATAGCCAGTCAAAGTAATTGTAAGTTATACATTTTACCTTAAAAAATACTATGTAATGTTCAATTACCTGTGTACCTACGTGTTAAAAAAATGGCTCCCTTCACGCCGATGCCCCTAGAATCGATTCCCGGAACGTACTCTCGTAAAGTCGAATTCCCTTCACGTCGACCGCGCTTTTTCGTGGTGTACAGTCGGCAGCGGCGGCATGGGAAAAGTAAATAAAAATGTTGTGTGGTGTATGTTGTTTTATACATAGGAAGCTGCTACCCTGCCACTGGCAGGTTCCCGTAGTCGACTCTTAAGATATTCACGGGCTAAGTTGGAAGAGTCGATTCTTACACAGTGACTGCCACGGCGGTCCCAACACCTAACTTCCTACTTATTGGATACTTGACAAGTTTTTTATAAAATCTATTGAAGCTGCCTTAAGTGGAACGTTGGCTACTAGGATTTTTGCCTTAAGGTGAAATAAGTACCTAAATCACGTTTGACTGTACGGAAAATCAATTTTAAGGCAATAAAACACAATTTTTTAAATATTTTTTATGTGCATCAAAAGTTTAGGATTTTTGTTAGTACCTAAGTTATGGTAGTCGAAACACGAGTGACTAAACTGGACTAGATAGAAAAAAATCGCAGTTTCATATCTTAATGAAATGTCGTCTAAAAAATACTTAACTAGGTAGATACTTTAGACGATTATGATTTTATTTTTTTGCGTAAGAGTATTATTTTAGAGCAATAACAAATTTTAAAATAAAAACCAGTGAAATTGCGCGTCGGCCGGCTCTTGCCTTCCTTTCTCGCCTGTAACACGCGTCGTTTGCTCGTCCTTGTCTCGAAAATACGAACCTATTTCACCTTCAGTGACTAGGACCAGTACCACATAACTTTCTTAAATTGATAATTGTTTTTTACAGGTATCACGACATTAGTTCCGAGTCAATCGTCCGATGAAGAAATTGAAGACGAAGACCTTGAGTCTACTAAAGTAAGTCCACTTGTTTTGATAAGTCAGTTTCTTAAAAACAATCACACAATCACATTCATATTAAAATTGCTAAAGTTTGGATGTTTAGATGTTTCTATGGCTATTGCAAAAGGCTTCTCTTCACGCAAAACCCAAAGATTTAAATCGTTAGATGCGCCCTGAGACCAAAAAACTGTGACATTGTCTTTGAATGTGTGCATTAAGAAAACGACGCACGCACACTACCAATGAAGTAGTTAAAATTACTGTTTTTTTTTCAATAAACCTAACTGTTAATATTACTATTGTTGCACAAACTTCTGTGAAAAAATAATTGACCTATTTGCCCTGAAATCGAAAATGTTTGAATGTGTGCGTCGAAAAGCCGATGCACGCACACTACCTAGTTAAAATACAAAAAATACTAGTTAAAAATAGTGTTATTGACGTTAAACCTAATTATTATTTTATTACCTTTTATTGTGCAATCTTATTGCACACATTTTCTATACAAAATACAGGTTCTATTATGCACTGAAATCGAAAATGTGTATATGTCTTAAAAGTGTGTAATCTGTGCAGTGCGGTGCAAGTGAGCGAACTATCACACTTCGCGTGCCAAAAAAACGGCGCGAGTAAGGGCCTACCTAACGATTTAAATCTTTGGCAAAACCAATTAAAGAATCGAGCTAAAATTTAGACGGATTAACATACAGGCTTCTTTTTATCTCGAAAAATAGCGTGCAACGTGTGAGCTGAAGGTATTATAATTGAGATCGGATGGATGGATATTGTTACCGTTTCACGCTAAAACTGATTTGACTGGAATTTTGTAGTTCTAAACCCCAATTAACATGCAAGCAACTTTTTATCACGAAAAACCCGTGTGAAATGAAAACGCAGGCATAAGCTAGTAAACGTTAAGTTTGGGTTGGTTATTAACCAGTATCTTTTTCAACAGGATGACAAGACATTAAAAACCCGAATATATGGACTACAAGATTTAACACTCACGATAAAAAAAGGAATTGACTATATTTGTTCGCTTCTTGAAAGGATTATTAAGTGAGTATCAATTAATTCGAATTAATTGTTATAGACGTAATGGTTAATTTTAATTAATATGATAAACAGCTTTATTAATTTCTCTATATAGTAATTTCTCATTTTTATATTATCAAATATTAAAATGAGAACTTAACATTAATACCTATTGCAGTAAAAAAAAAACATATTACAAAATACAATGTATCCCTACGTTTTAAACATAAATCAAATTATGCTACTATTTTTAAATAATTTATTGGCTGTGTATAATTTAATTTTCTATTTTCAGCTTGACGAATTTCACGGTGCCCTATCTCAGTTACTTGGCTATAGCAGCTCTAGTAGGGCTCTCTGTTGCCCTTTATTTGTTGCCGATCAACTACTTATTTATGGCGATTGGTAAGTACAATTTATAAAAAACTAGCGACCCGCCCCGGCTTCGCACGGGTGCATGTCTTAATACATATAAACCTTTCTCTTGAATCACTCTATCTATTAAAAAAACGCATCAAAATCCGTTGCGTAGTTTTAAAGATTAAAGCATACATAGGGACAGACAGCGAGAAGCGACTTTGTTTTATATTATGTAGTGATAATAATAAATAAATAAATAATGCTGGACATAGTATATTCTAAGGTTATTTTCGCGAGAACTCATAATAAAACACTGTTTTTACCGGATTGATCGCGTATATTTTATATTTGTTTATAACCTGACGTTTCGGAGGCTTTTCAGCTTCCATGGTCACAGGCAGACTGAGGTGACATTTGTCTTTACAAGTAATTTGAATTTTACATATCTACCGTCAATTATACAAATTTAATTATAACGTTCCGTATGTACGCAGTAATCACTAACAGTGTCTTGATGGGTTGTAGCTATGGATTGCTGGGTGTGGGACCTGACTCGATGTAGGACTGGATCCCAAGCGGCAGGTACTCTCCAACCATCTTCTCTATTGAAATTATTCGGATGTTTTTGAATTTCAATTGCTTCTCGGAGCATTCTAGGAATGAAACGGTTTTCTCTAGCTAGTATTTGAGCTTTGTCGAAGCGAAGAAAATGACCGGCGTCCAGTGAATGTTCATAGACTACAGACTTTGACGACCGTTTGTGTTTGACGTCAGCTATGTGCTCTTTTAATCGAGTGGCTATACTTCTTTTTGTTTGCCCTATGTAACATGAGCCACATTCACAGTCAATTTTATAAACACCAGCATCTTCAAAGGGGACTTTACACTTGACTGGTCTTAGAAATTGTTGAATCTTCTTGTGCGGCTTGAAATAAGATTTAATCGAAGCTCGTTTTAGGATTCCTTCAATTTTGTCTGTGATTCCCTTGATGTAAGGAAGGATAGCTGGGGCTCGCTCAACTGTGTGTGGCTTTGGGCGGCTTCTGTGAGGATGGCGTGGAGTTTGAAGTTTATTACTCCGGAGAACTTCATGGATGTGCTTCAGCTCTCCTGCTAGATGGTGCTCGTCACAGATGCCGTGGGCTCTCTGCAATAAAGATTTACCAACAGTAGCTAACTGACATGGGTGGTGATGAGAATCACCATTGAGGTACCTATCTGTATGGGTTGGTTTTCTATAAACTGAATGTCCAAGTGATTTATCCAGGTTTTTTATTATTAAAGTGTCTCCACGCCATCCTCACAGAAGCCGCCCAAAGCCACATACAGTTGAGCGAGCGCCAGCTATCCTTCCTTACATCAAGGGAATCACAGACAAAATTGAAGGAATCCTAAAACGAGCTTCGATTAAATCTTATTTCAAGCCGCACAAGAAGATTCAACAATTTCTAAGACCAGTCAAGTGTAAAGTCCCCTTTGAAGATGCTGGTGTTTATAAAATTGACTGTGAATGTGGCTCATGTTACATAGGGCAAACAAAAAGAAGTATAGCCACTCGATTAAAAGAGCACATAGCTGACGTCAAACACAAACGGTCGTCAAAGTCTGTAGTCTATGAACATTCACTGGACGCCGGTCATTTTCTTCGCTTCGACAAAGCTCAAATACTAGCTAGAGAAAACCGTTTCATTCCTAGAATGCTCCGAGAAGCAATTGAAATTCAAAAACATCCGAATAATTTCAATAGAGAAGATGGTTGGAGAGTACCTGCCGCTTGGGATCCAGTCCTACATCGAGTCAGGTCCCACACCCAGCAATCCATAGCTACAACCCATCAAGACACTGTTAGTGATTACTGCGTACATACGGAACGTTATAATTAAATTTGTATAATTGACGGTAGATATGTAAAATTCAAATTACTTGTAAAGACAAATGTCACCTCAGTCTGCCTGTGACCATGGAAGCTGAAAAGCCTCCGAAACGTCAGGTTATAAACAAATATAAAATATACGCGATCAATCCGGTAAAAACAGTGTTTTATAATGCTGGACAATTCACACGGCATTATCTAGCCCCAAACTAAGCAGAGCTTATGTTATGGGTACTAGATAACTGATATACATACATAATATAATACCATAGATAGATATTTTTTATTATACATAGAAAACGATCAGAACACCCTGAACAAATGTCTGCAGATCGTACACACATTTGTCCCTAGGCGGGAATCGAACCCGCAACCTTCTGCGTCGCAGGCAGACCTTCGCCCACCGCGCCACAGAGGTCGTTAGTAATGTAGATATTACATATGTGTAGTATAAGCACGTTAATGACGTTATTTACAAAATAACGTGCTTATACTAACGGTTTTATTTTATTAAATACTTTTGTACTTAAATACTTATAATTTATTTATATTTTTCAGGTATTTATAAATTTGGGCGAAAGTTCCTAAATCCAGACAGAATTCCAAATAATGACATCCTAGACTTTATATCAAGAGTACCAGACAATGAGATTTTGGTAAAAATTCCTAATAGTTTTCTAATTTCTAAGTCCTTTAATTTGAAACTTTAAATCCTTCAACCGTATTATTATTTGTAGGAGACACATTACATTAATATTATAAATTCGAAAATTTGGATGGATGGATGTTTGTTACTTCTTCATGCCAAAACTACTGTATGGATCAGACTGAATTTTTGCATACATGTAGCTCTGAGCTTGAAATCAAATATTTTTCAAGTTTTCATCCCATATTACAGTTCCCACGGTATAGAATTAACCTTTTAACGTATGCATAGACACAACGCGTGCAATGCCGTGTGCAGAAATAAGTTTTAAATAATTAACACATTCGATGACATGGGGATTTCGAAATTTTACCCTAGACAAAAATCTCCGTGCTTGGCCGACAAAATAAATCACAGACATTGACAGACAAAATAAATCATCTTCGTTAGCATCTCAGCCGATCAACCTGCAACGTAGGATCGCCACAATGCGGTCATTGTGGTGATCATAGTTCCTACGTTGCAGATCGTTTAGAGAGAGAGGATACTCTCCTACTCCATAGAGGAGGCCTATGTCAGCCAGTTGACGTCGCTCGGCTGAGCAAAAATAAAATAATAATAATTGATTAAAAAAAAAATATTTTTCAGAAACAATGGCGAGAGCTGAAAGTCCCAGAGCCAGATTTATCAAGAAGTAACTCTGCAAAAAAACGTTAGAGTTAAATTATCGAGAGCGTTTCAGCTTCTGTGTATTATGTGCCATAGTTTTACATTTCACTATCTATATGACTAGTGAGATCTGGGGTGAAAAAGGAGATGTCATGTTTTTCTAGCATTTTTGCCGGATGTGATGCTAGTTTTCCATATATTAGTCCACTTTCATTAGGCCTATACGAGTTTCCAGCCTCTGTACAGAGTTAGTTACCACATACGAGTTTCCAGTCTCGGAATTCTAAGTTTGACCCAATTTGGGCTAAAGTAACTGGACTAATACATTTACATACCTACTGTCAGTAGATATGCTGTATAAATGTACATAGTTTTTAATGGGAGAACTACGCCATAACTGAGATGTCGATGGTAATTTGTAGAATATGCTTAAGTTTCTGAAAAACTTGTTTTTGTTGAACAAAAACAAGGGACGGCACAGATTGGTCCTTCACATTAACTTTGCCAGAACCAAGTCACTGTGTTAAGGTTGTTCGTCGCGGGTTGACGCGATATTCAATTTATTTTTCTAGGTTTTAATTTTTTCGCGTTCCACGAGCAATAAAACTAGCAAAAATTAATTTTGCCGCAAATCGTAAGCCATTTTCTATGAACTTATGATAAAATCAACTTCGATTCGCTGGAATTTTTGGAGCATATGGGAAAATACGAAATTTTGTGTTAAAATCTACATTTCCCTGAATGCTCCCAGAATACAAATAAATCAAAGTTGATGTTAACATAAGTTCATAGAAAATAGTTTTTTCGACAACGATTTGCGGCAAATTACTTTTCCACTAGTTTTATGCTTGTGGAAAGCAGAAAAAATTAAAAACCACAAAAAAAATCGCTCCAACCGAGCTTAATATGATTTTATACACTTCCCTACAGCCGAGTACTGATCGGTGTTACAGGGCGTAATGTAACGTGTTACACAACGAGCGTTCGTGTAGTCAGTACGGTGAAAGAAGGTGCTCGCAACAAGCAATGAGACAGATTTTAGCACACGGTGGCGCCGCGCCGCGGTGTAACTTTACATGCTCGCTGCGTCACGCTCAATGCTACATCACGCTGCGTAACACCGACCAATACGGCTCACTAATAGCGGAAGGCTTTGCAGCTGAAGCTGAAGCTGAAAGCGTCTTATTAGTTGGAAATAGGTACATACTTATCATCAACAAAAATAATAAACTGTGATTTCTGAACAAAACAATTATATAATGATTACTTACCTACTTTGTGGAATATAATTGTAATTCTCTTTTTTTGTTTATTATTGTTTTACTAAACAAAAACAGAAAATTATATTTTGAGACTGAGAGAGGAGCTACCTACAACAAAAATAGATTAATCTCAAAGTTGTATAATTCATAAGTAGTTTTTAGAATAGTGTGGTAAGCTTACAAGTTTGGTACAAGGAAGTTAAATTAAAGAGTTTCTTTAAGACTTATGGAAAATGTGATCTTAATATAATAACGTACTTAATATTATGTTAGTTTTATCCTAAATTTAAAATCTGTTAGTCAATAAATACAATCTTAATTATAAAAGTTTCTTTAATTGAACAAGAACTCACTTAGAAAGCTGTGAACGAAATACAAGTTAAATAACAGTTTGGCTTTAGGACCCTATCTCATTAGGACATCATGGTGGCGCCACCTTCGTGAAACACTACAACAACACCACTACCAACTGGTGGTGGAGTGAGTGAGACGCCAAATAGCTCTATACATATTAATGGTTGCGCCACTAGTGGGTGATTTACTTGCGCAACCAAGGTGATACCAGCCACCCTAACACAGGGATTGTTGTCTAGGGTAGAATAAACAATAATGACATTGCATCGTCATACATTGCGTACATTATTGATGTTGAACTTGTTGAATTGCATTCCGCATTTCAAATAATTTACGCATTGGATGACGAAGTGACGTAATTTTTCTCTATTCTTCCCTAGACAACAATCCCGTCCCCGCCTGGTGAGGTACCCTCCATACCTGTAAACATTTTGTTGGTGGCGCGACTGGTGGCGCCACCATGGCGTCCTAATGAGAAATGGCCCCTAAGGTTTTTACTCAATTTCTATCCGATTCCTTGTTAACCAGCATAACTTGATTTTCGAATTCTGCTTTCACGTAAATCAATTTCTCTCCAACTTCTCTAAAACAATAAACATAACTATGTTTTCTGATTTTAACATAAAGAAGTGTACTTAGCTAGGGTGTACCTTCATTGAAATTTTGTATGGATTAGCTAGTTTGTACCTTCATTGAAATTTTGTATGGATAAAGATCTATGTTCAAATAAGCTTTTTTTAAATTTCGCCCACCATCGCTGAAACGCGATAAAAACATTGGGGAAAATAATATAATAGAATAGTTATTCTATTCATTTAAATATTTCCCATTGCAAGATGAAGGGGACCTCCATAGGAAAGCAGCTTTGTAGCAGAAGACAGCCAACAACGTTGCGAGCTGTAGACCCATGGACTCACAGCTGCAGGTAGGTAAGCGGCTAGGTTGACTACTTAGTTAATTCGATGGTAGCTAGGCGGGTGTCCGAAATGATACATGAAGCTAACGGAGCTAACGGCTCTAGCGCCGTTAAGCCTTAAGAAGTCCCAAACATTTTCGACGAAACCGACTAATGATTTCGTGGCTTAGTTGGTTAGAGCACACCCGTACCGAGGGTGGGGTAAAGGTTCGAGTCCTGCCGAAATCGAACATCAAAATCCGAAAATAGACATCACCTCGCTAGATTTATATACGACTAAAGGTATGGCCTCAATCAGTATGCTGATTGAACTGACCGAACTGACTGGCCATAGCCAGTCACGTAAATTTTTATACGTTTGTTTTCATATATACCATTCACGTTATCATTGCAGTGGTGTTAACCGAACTGTCCTCGGCGGAAAAAAGGTAATGTATTACAGTACTATACAAAAATACATAGTAATGACTGCTTACCCATTCTTTGAAATCAGGTATTCTAGAAAAGAAGTCCACGATATCATTGTTTGGCTCTCGCTCTGGATCAAAATATTTTCTTGAAAATTTGCATAAACCTAAAAACAGGCCAATCATGTCATAATGTCAGTAAAATAGGGTTTATGCATGACTGCAAAAAAGCTGATGATGTTTATTCGTATTCTCAATTGATATAGAATTTATTTTTGTATTGTATTTATTGTTTGATGTTTTTATTGAGAAATTTTATCATTGATAAGTAGATAATATGTAAGACTCAATCGCAAAATTTATAAACATGGCGTCACCGTTCTACCGTATTGTCATGAAGCTTTTATAGCATTTATTGGACACATATAACCTACAAACAACAAACATGATGGTTTTTATATCAGTATATCAATTATCTAGTACCCATAACACAAGCTCTGCTTACCTTGGGGGTAAATAATGCTGTGTGAATTGTCCAGCATTATTTATTTATCATTTTGATTGAAGGAACAGAAGCACTTTGAGCTGACAAACTGAACGGTGACGTCACAAAGAAAGGGCAGTGTTTCTCACCCGAAACAGTGTTGTTTTATTTTTCGTTTTTCTTCCTTAATAATTAAACAATTGTCAGCGTTGTACTTTTTCGGTAACTTTAATAACATTAATAATCGATTTTAATAATTAAGTATATACATAAACTCTATTATAAAAAGTAATACGACATAAGCGTTAAAACAGTACGAACCGAATAACATCATGATGTAGTTGAACTGTATGAAGTAAAATGCAACTGACGTCATAACTAGCAAAAACATCGTCAGGTAACTCAGGAATGGTACTTTGAACCTTGCCAAGCTGAAACCAAACCGACTTGCCCTCAGTGGCCCTGAAAAAAAACTCACCCATTTTTTATTATACATAGAAAATACCCAGAACAACTGGAACAAATATTTGCAGATCGTACAAAATTTGTACCTACTTGTACAGCTTTTCAGTCAAAGATGCTGTGTAATCAATCGCTTCTGTTGTTGTAATCGTCATCTCCTGAATAAAGAGGAGCTTGCCAGGAAAGCTTTTTTCGATACTTTCTCTAGTATCATCTTCATCAGAATCTTCTTCCATGACGTACTCCCTCATAAACGATTTTTCTAGAAATGAGCTAGCTGCAAAGCAAACGAGTTCATTTCAGATTGTAAGTACCTCTTCATCAAACAGCTAACAGCTGTCTTTTTGAGTTGAAATAAAAAAAACCGTAAAGGGCATCTCTTTCTACACTGTGCGTTTATATGCCTACTGACAGTTCGGATAAACCTGAGAAGATAACGGAACTTATATGCTGTTTGAGTGAAATTGGTGCTTTTGTGGAAAACAGTAATTTGGACTCCGGGTACATAATAAGTGACTTTATTGCGGATCCGAAGGCATCGTTCAGGGTGCTGATGGGGTTGCCGCGCTCCTGCTGCGCATCAGGAATGTTTGCTGACGCTCGACTAGACAGATTCGCTGAGATAATGCGCAAAAGATCTGCGTCCCATGCGCCGGGTTCGCTAGAACTCCGACAGCTAGGTACCTACTTACAGCTCAAAGCTGAGAGGCTGGACACAGACTGTCTCTTTATGCGCATATTGTGCTCTCTTGACCAGAGTTCGATAAGTTCTTGGGTGTGTTCATTTTAATTTTGAACGTAATTTTGATTTTAAATTTAATTGTAATCATGGATATACTATATAGACTCAAATATGGATATCTTTCAGTTATTTTTGTAACTAGAATTTATAATTGTCTGAATTAAACGCAATGAATTAAATTTTTATTGAATATGCAAATGGAGCGGGACCAAAAGCTAGTAAGCTAGCTAGAGCGCTAACCGTTGTCAAACCATTGTAATCCGCCGTAAAATGGGGCATCAGCATAGCACTCTACGGGGCGACCTATTTATTTATATAATCTCTTTCTCTTCTTCATAGTAATCTTCATTACTGAAGGTTTTGCCCGTGCGGGAAAGTCTTCGTCGAGGAGTTAACCAGCTACTTCCACGCCACCCTATCTTCGGGTTGTCTGAGAGCAGTATAGCCACTGGGAGCAGGCCAGCGGCTAGGTGATCGTCCCCGTGTTCTTTTCCCATCCACTTTGCCCACCACAACTAGTTTCCATTTATTATCTATAATGTGCATGTAACTTACGATTTTGTCGGTTGAATAAACGAAAGTAGATGAAAGGGATCAGGAGTAGAAGCGGCACGGCCCACGTTCGGAAGCAAAACCAAAAGAATAACCACCAAAACAAAAACATGCACGAATATTCTCGGCTGTCCCATTCAAACAAATACCTGATAAAAAAGAAACAAATTAAACCAAAATCTTTAATTTCTTACAAATTTTTTACGGAAAGTTTGTTGTGACGATGTTTGACCATATACAACGCCAAAACTACTGAATGGATTGACCTCTAATTTAGCACACATAAAGATCTGAAATCGGAATAACACATGGGCTGCTTTTATTCCGAAAAAAACACCAGTTCCATATACCTGGTGAATTTATTTAAGTAAGTCGAGATTTTTTTATTAATAAGAATATTGTACTTACCTATATCCCTCATCAATTTTCCGTATGAATAAAAAGACATCTCTAGTAAATTGCATATTCTTGTAAACAAGTTGCATGTTAAAGGGCCGAGGTTCTTTGTCATATGTCACTTCTTTTGGTTTGAACACTTTTAGGGATGCTTTTATCTGTGGGTACGTCATAAAATATTGTTTAAACAGATCTTATAGGGCCACTGAGGCAGTGATGCCTACTCATCATCATGTCATCAGTCAGCACAGCATGTAGTGCACTGATGGACATATGCCTTCCCTAATGAGCGCCATTGGGCCTTGTGTCCAGCTTGCCGCATCCAGCAACTGCCTGCACTACTTGCCTTTGGTAGTTCGTCATCCTACCTACTTGGAGGGCGTCCTACACTACTTTTGCCGAGTCACGGTCTCCACTCAAGAACTCGTTTACACCAGTGGGTCAGTTCTTTGTGAGATATGGCCAGCCCACTGCCACTTTAGCTAGCTAATTCGATAAGTTTAGTCGATACTTACCGGATGCCAGTAAAACGACATTTTCAACTGCACCCTGGGACAATAATTCGATGATATTATACTAGAACGTTTATTGTTCTTCAAAGAATACCATCTCATTTCTCCGTTGCGTATTCTTAAAAGGGGTATAAACACACTCCCTATGGAGTTGTTGCGTAGTGATGAAATTATGGAGTGAGTATTGAATACTTTGAGATATAATTTTGAAGTCACATCGTACACATTTCTGTAAAGATATATTTAAATCACTAGCTGCGCCTCGCGGTGTTACCCGCGGTGAATATGTTTGATCAACCACGAGCACATCGCACTTTTTTCGGATCAAAACCAACCTATGTTTTAATCCCGGATATAAGTTATTCTGGTACCAAATTTAATTGAAATCCGTTCAGCCGTTTGAGCATGAAGGAGTATCAACGCGACAACACTGCATGCTTGTGGCTTTCCACGCTTTTCAAGTATCCCATGTCCGTCTTCGGGATACTATTTACCTCTCTGCCAAATTTCATATCGATCCGTTCAGCCGTTCTGTTCAGGTGTTAAAAGGTAATAGCCAAACAAACAGACCGAGCTATTTTCCAATTTATAATATTAGTTTGGATTATAGGTTAGGGGTGGCCCCGTACGCGGACCATATCCGCGCGCGGCTGGAAATCCGCATGATAGAAAAAGAGCCCTATAGTTTCGCTTACATCTTAAACTCTTGATTCCAATTGTACTCTTTAGCCGAGCTGGTGGCATCTGTTCGTAATATAACATTATCAACCTGCAGCAGGCAGTAAGGCTTGCCGGACAATCCATTGCCTGTTATTACTTCCACATAAAGCTGTCCAACTACATTAAAGTTATGGAAATCGAAAAATCCCTGAAAGAGATCAGAAACAACTGGTTAAATAGAAAACTATAAAAATACAACTTGGTTCCCGCGTTTTCCATTTTCGTAAAATGACCTCCAAAATGTAGCTTGGACGAGTACCTATTATTTATTTGTTTTTTTTAATTACCTAATTTGATGGATGCCCAACAGAAAAATCACATCACATGAAATATTCCATAAAAAGTGTTCGTAAGGTCTACTGTTCTTCCAGTGAAAGAGTGTCACAGCGCGGGTAAATGATGGGGTTTGAGGACATTACGACGACGAGATTACTTATTTTTATTTTTTATTTATTTAGATTCATGTCATTTTGCTCTATTGTCAATAGTTTCCGCAGCGTACTCGGATTAAGGTTTTTTTGGTATTTTATTCACACCTTGGGTTACATTATTGAATTTTTCAATAATGTAACCCAATGTGTTTTTATTGGATCCCTAACTTTTTAGAAAATATTCTATCGCCTACGTTCATTAAGACTAATTTAGGATTCTAATAGTGAAAGAAATTTTCAAATCGGTCCAGTAGTTTCGGCACCTATTCAATTCAAACAAACAAACAAATTTTTCCTCTTTATAGTATTATCGTATAGATGTTGATAATAGGTACTTCAAGATATTATGAGAGTAGCCTGCATACAGCTTTGACTTTCGACCTGCAAACAGGGATTTTTTGAATGAATAGTTTGTTCTTACCGGTGTAAATATTTTGAAAGCACTTTCTTGACTCATAGGACACTCGCGAGTTTGTAAATATTTTGGGTTTGCTTTGAAAATAGATATAAAATAACTTATAACATTTTTTTCTTTCTTCCTTTTATTCCTTAATGTGAAATCGCATTCAGAAACAATTACCGAAAAAGTAAATACAATTTTTTGTAGAGATTAAAGTCAGTACTTATAAATTTGTGAACAAAGTGCTAAGCATTATTAGTATAACGTAGTGGTTTTAATCTCTTTGATTATTAGTATTCATCTATGGTGCTTAGCAAAGAGCATAGATGAATACTAATAAACGGGGAAGCAAAGAATATACAATAACTACGTAAGAGTGCTATGTCTCTATGAAAGTGCCACACAAAGAGTATACAACATAGAGCTATTAGTACTATAATAACTCTATGGTATCCAATAACTATAATACGTAAGAGTGCCACAGATCTATAAGTATAGTACTAAAGTAGAAAGCGATGAAAAAAGCAATGAAAAAAGAGATCGCCTTCGGTCTTAAACAATTTATCCCGCTGTCAACTTCGGTAGAAAGTGCTTTCGGATTTCAACAAACCACTACGGATTTCAAATTAAAAAGAGATCCCTTTCCAGGGGGGCTGATTTCTTCCGTCCACGCCTTCGGTACAATGCAGGTTACTATGTGTACCTACTTGTCAATACTGTCATATTTTTTCGTACATAAGGGTCCCATTCCACTCATCCAATATCTTTGTCCAAGTTCTTTGTCCAATATTTGATGCAGAAATATAAAAATATACTAATAATATTTTGTCATGCAGAGAAGCTCGTAATTCAAAACACCACTTTTCACTAAATCTCACGATATCGAACGTATTTGGTTACGTTCGCCACAAAAAACTCAGAAAGTATTTTATAAATAAAAAGTCATATAAATACGAATATTATATTTTTATTAGATAATTTATAAATAAGTACTTAAACCTAATTTATGAACAGAACATTAGAACGACTTGATGTTACCTACCAAAAAAAACGAATTCCGTTCTATCCACCTATCCATTTCCTGATGTCGCAGTATAACTTGGTGCAAAGCTTGGTACTCTACCGTTTCTTCTGTTTAAACTTGGCGATGGTTCAGGAACATTCAGTTCTTTCCAATTTCTCTGCAAATAAATAATGTATGTTTATAATCACCATAGAGTTAGTATAATAATAACTCTATGATAATCACATTTATAATAGTTGATTAAGGAACTTTGAATGTTCACTTTGAATAGATACGGTTATTTTTTTACAACAAATTATAATTTTCGAACGATAACTTAAATAATCTTTAAAATCGATTAAAAAAAACATGTTTTGTGTTCTTTGTATTGATGATACAATAAAATTAATATTACTTTTATTTTTTTTTCTTACACTTTTATTTTTATTTCTAAGACCAAATGTTTACTAGACCAATTTTATCCTGAACAATAATCCTACTGCTTCGCATAATAAAATAGCGAGGGTTTTTTTTTTAAATTTTAATTTTTAGTTGGTTAGATTCCCAGGCGAGATAAGCATTTTTTAGAACATATTTGAATGCGATTTTGTTTCTTTTTAAAAATAAAAGAAGGTAGGTGAGGTAGGTAACTAAAGGATTTAATGCAGTTCCAGAGCCCATAGATTTTTTCCACCCTGTTTATACATAATATTCCTTTATATTCCATCCTATAATATTCGCTATCTCTGCTTGATTGTATAATAAAGGTTTGAAAAGCTTTTCACGGAATATATGTACTATTAACTAATCAATTATTGATATGTTATGTAGTGTAGTATTGAGTGGATTAGGATGGCATAGGACCAGACAGAATGGCGTAATAGAGAAGCGGCCTACCCAGCAGGCCCTACTCAACAGGTCCTACCCAGCAATGAGTCCTCACGGGCTGAGTAGATAGAATAGGTTAATGCTGGGGGCTTACTCAAAACCCAAATTTCTGATTCGTTTTTGTCAAAAATAAACGAGTTTGCACGAAAAGAAATCATAAACCGGACCTTTTTATATAGCATCATCAATGTGTATACAATTAATGACTTCCGTATAAAAGTTAACGAATTGATAACGCTTTAGAACATTAGTAGTTGGTTAAGACTTAGCGGTCCTAAGGAAATAAGGAAACGGTTGGAAGAAATATAAAGTCTGACAACTTGCTTAATTTTGTTTTTATATATTTCTAGTTTTTACAATATACTAATAACAAAGAAAGTTACAATCAAATAATAGAATTAAATTAAAACTAGTATTTACAATTGAAACAACTGAGCTAACTGCAGACTGTTGCAAACAATCTACAAGTAGCTCAACTGATCCATATCAATACCAGTCGGAAGCGTGCCCAAGACGCTAGCGGCATTGCCCCGCTGTATCTATAGCGACGAACTGATGCGCTGCGCCAGATACTCACCAGCTAGAAATATACTATATTTCTAGTTTGGCTAGTGATAGGTAGACTTTTAAAGAGATTTTTTGTACGAAGCGCGCAATGAAAAGCAGAATAAACATTGTTTCAAGTTTTTCGTCCACGACTTAATGCTACTACAGTGCTTGTTACAAAAAAAAGCCGCTTATACAAAAGACATAAACGCGCTCGGTTTTCTACGCCGCGGCGGCGTACAGTTTATCACGTGCCGTGAATGGTGGGTTTGGTTGGTTCCTCATAGGAGTGACTGGTTGATTGATTTTTACTAATTGATATACTTATAAGTGGTGGCTGGTTGGTTTGGCGCTCCGTGCACACGCGAGTCCCTTTGTGTTCGTTCGAAAAACCGACAAATCGCGGATTGGACCGAGATCGCCTTGAAATGCTAGTAAAAGGCTCGTGAAAGGCTCGGTTCACTCGTAATGCGTCCACATTTATAGAATTTGCTTTCATTGCATGTTACATTACACAAGTGTGGACGGTAAATATTTTCATATCATATTTGTTGCATAAGTCTGTACGCGCATTCACATAACATCCGATTTTTTTTTCATGATGGTGTTCATTTTATTAAATTATTATTCTAATTAGATAATTTATTATAGTTTTATAATGTTTGACTATGTAAGGTAGGTATTGTTTGGCATGAAATCTTTGTTATTGTAAGTATTATCAATTGTATCAAATCATTTGTAATTCTTGTACTTTTGACCACTTCATCCATTTTCATAACTAAGATTTCATAACTGGTTCTGAATCTGACGAGGTTACAGGAAATATATTTCTGTACTAGCTCAATAAATAAATAATATTTAAAGAAAAGCGTATGTATTTGTAGGAGAAAGTTCACACACCCGACAGTAGTTCCGGACCCACTAAACGATTGTTTCCAATAGTAAAGGATTCGTCAAAAACTGGTTGGTTGCTTTTAACCCAATGATTGGTTGCTTACCCATTCTGCAGTGTCAGGCAATCTTGAAATGAAATCTACAATGTCATTGTTCAGCACTCGCTCTGGGTCCAAATATTTTCTTGAAAATTTATATAAACCTAAAATTAACCAATTACATTTATAAATAAAATATTTTTAAGAAAAACAGAAACCAATCATGTCACAAGGTACTATTTTAAAGGTAATAAGCATAAATACAAACCAAATGTTATCATCATGTAGTTGAATGGTATCAAATAAAATCCAATAGATGCCATAACTAGCAAAAACATTGTCAGGTAACTCAGGAATGGTACTTTGAAACTTGTCAGGCTGAAACAACGACAAAATTAAAAAACTTAACTTATCTGCCAATACAAACCATTACCACCTTCTCTTAGAATTTATACCAACAAGATAAAGTTAAAAACTACAACCCGACTACGTGAAAGTTATAAAAGTTTGAAACATTTACATTGACAAAATAGAATGACGTATCGGTCATATTTGATAGGCATAGAGTTGAAAATGAAAATAGGTCGTAGGTATTGTAATTTTTCTCTATGGGGCCTGCAGCCTGCGGCTACCTAAACTTTAATACGCGTTTTGAAGGCTTATTCGGGGTCGGAGCCCTAAATCCTATAGCCTATAACCATCGGGGTATCGAGACGAATCAATCGATACATCATTTGTTGAAATCGAAGCAGTAGTTTCAGCGCTACGTGGGAACAAAGAAATCGGCCACATACATACAAACATACAAATATACAAACATACAAACATAGGGTGCTAACCTCATAACCCTCCCCTGTTGGTAGTCGGGTAAAAACTAGCAGCGCCTCGCGGTGTCACCCGTGTAGTTCCCGTTCCCGTAGGAATTTCGGGATAAAAAGTAGCCTATGTCCTATTCCAGACTATAATCTATCTCTGTGCCAAATTTCATCCAGATCCGTTTTGCCGTTCTGGCGTGATAAAGGAACAAACATCCATCCATCTATCTATCCATCCATCCATCTAAACTTTCACGTTTATAATATTAGTGAGATTAGTGAGATAGTGAGATTAACAACACGGGCAGGACTTGAAACCACAACATTTCCACTTTGTTCGGAAATGTATTTGCCAATGCCACAACTTTGTCAACCAAACTGGTCAGTCGAAAATCTCTGGGAAGTTCTACAGCTTATAACGCTTATATATAAATTCTTTTAATTTTTAAGTTTGGGTAAATTATTGGAAAGGAGCGGATTTCTTTAATTTGCCCATTTCCCTGCCAAGTCCAGTAGACGGTTGCCAACAGGAACCTTTTTCTCAAACCATCTCGAGGCACTTTTCAGCCACAGATCTCTTTATTACAAATGAAACCTAGAGCTATTTTAAGCAAACTACCTAAAAAAGTTAAATGATTCTTAAAATTGCTAGTTTCTATTAACATTTATTACTCTTACTTGTACAGTTTTTCTGACAAAGACGCTAAGTACTCAATTCCGTCTGTGATTGTGATTGTCATCTCTGGTATTTCTTGGATCCTGCCCGTCAGGCTTTTATCGGGTTTCTCTAAAACTGTATCATCAGGAGATTCCGCAACTATACCGTATCCTCTCATAAATGTTTTTTCTTCTGTAAGTTAATGAAAGGAAAGTTACTGAAAAGTTTACACCTGAATACTTAAACGCAACTTAGATTTATAATAAAACCAACCAAGTTCGAGTCGGACTTGCGCATTCTGGTTCCGTATACCATTATCTATAAAAACGGAAAAATAATCACGTTTGTTGTATGCCCCCCTTAAATATATTTTATTTTAATTTAACAATTTTTTTAAAAGTTAATATATAACTAAATATTCTGTGAATATTTCTAGCGTCTACCTGTTGCCGGTATCAATACCGAGCAAAAACGAGCAATAAAAACACGTTTGTTGTATGAGAGCGCCCTTAAATATTTATTTTATTCTGTTTTTAAGTATTTTTTGTTATAGCGGTACCAGAAATACATCATCTGTAAAAATTTCAACTGTCTAACTGTCACTGTTCATGAGATACAGCCTGATGACAGACGGACAGGCGGACAGCGGAGTCTTAGTAATAGGGTCCCGTTTTACCCTTTGGGTACGGAACCCTAACAGGCACGTCTCAAGTGACGAATTCAAAAAATCAAGTATTCCGTGTTAAAGGCATTTCAGATTGCTTTGGACAGCGATAGGTATAAATAAAATTTTGCATCAAAATATTATCAGATGTGCATTGTCTTACGTTGATGTCGTCCATGGATCCAGGAGTAAATGAAAGGGATCAGCAGTAGGAGTGGCGTTGCCCACATTTGGAAATTGTACCAGAAGAATAACCAACAGAATAAAACCATGCAGGACAATTCTCGGTTCTCCCATTCAAGAAACTGTCTAAAAATCAAAACAAATATTGAGAAAAGCTTTAAATGTTAGAAGATATAGGTACCTAAGCAAAACCATTTTGTAGCAAAATTATCAAGAAGTTGGCTTACTTGTATGCTTCATCTATTTTTACAAGACCGACAAACACATCTCTTATAAATTCTATATTTTTGTAAACAAGTCCAATATCAAATTTTCGAGGCTTTTTATCATATTTCACTTCTTTTGGTTTGAACACTCTTATAGAGGCTTTGATCTGAAAAAAAATCGTTTAGAAAAGTGAATATACATATATATAAAGCACTTGCTTTCTAAGCTCAAATTAATAGTTATCAATGAAATATTATTAATGAAACTGTTCTTAGATTATTGTTTAAATTGTATATTGATGTTAGTTATATGTATATTAATGCAGAAAATTACAATCAAATAATAGAATTAAATTAAAACTAGTATTAACGATTGAAACAATTTATTAAATATTAATAAAATATTAATGTTAATGTTAAAAGTGTGTCTGTAGTAACAAATATTTTTTTTATCTATCATCTATCTGGTACTCACAGGATTCCAATAGAGCGTCATTTCTAGTAGCACTCTTGGGCAGTTCCCTCTTGAACTTTGACGTTTACTTCTGTCTTTCAAAACGTACCACCTCATCTCTCCATTGTTAATTCTCAGGAGAGGTATAATAACCCGGCCCATACAATCGTTGCGAAAAGAGGACACTAGGGAGTTATCGAATACTTTCAGATCAAGGGTCGATGTCGCATCGTATACTTTGCTGTAAATTATTTTTCATGATTAGCATATGGAGTAAAATCTCATTTTCGTTATCGAACCACCAAACAAAACCGGCTCGATGTTAGATTCTACCAATCGGTGTTTAGTTTGGGCTGGTTTGAGTTGTGCGCATTATCTTACGAATAATTCCATGGTTTTCGAGTCTTTTCTGTATATTTAGCGCCTTGTAGCGCTCCTACCGGATCGAGTGGAATAACTTTTCGTAGAATGTTAATGTTCCGTTTTCGAATGATTTTGAGAGATTTGTTGCACTTTGGCATGACAGCAGCAGTCACGTTTGATTTGAGGCATTGATATTACAAAAGTAAGTATAATGTAGTGGTTTTATTCTCTTTGGTAAGTAGACAGAGCACTAACAACATAGCTTGGGGATAGATATGCTTTCAACTGGGAAAACAGTTCACTCGGTACTTGCACCGAATCTAAGTTTTTCCCGATCTATGATACTACCAAGTCTAACCCAGACACGTCAATCATAGAGGTTAAACATACTAACTCAACAATTTGATTTCGAAGCCAAAAACGAATCGTGTGAGTTGACTTAGCATAATTATAACTTCAGTGCTTTTACGCATAGCTACGGCGTAGCACGCTACGTATTTTGCTACGCCACGTCTACACCGTTCTTTGGTTTACAGATCAGAGCAATGCAACGAAAACTAACCAGCTGATTATGCGAAAAATTCAAATCAATATGTTTTAAAAGTAATAATGATAATAGTCCTGATTTACTTACAATATAAAGTTTTTATCCCAAGTGTACTCTGTAGATGAATTGACGGCATGTGTTTGGACTTTTTCATTATCCACCTGCATTACGCAATATGGCTTGCCGCCCAACCCTTTAGCTGAGACAACCCTCACGTGAAGCTCTCCAACTGAATTCAATTCGTGTAAGTTGAATAAAGCCTGTAAAAAATAAGGACAAAATGTAGTAATGGCACTGATTGATCAAGGATTGGACGGTTGTGCGATACAATGTCCTTCGCATGTGCATATTTCACAAGGTGACAAGCCATGTGACAAGCCACATGGCTTGTCTCCTTTGAGACAGGCCGCCATGAAAAATTCGGCTATAAAGCTTGATAAGATTTTGAGGGAATTGTTAACATATAAATAACTAGCAGCGCCTCGCGGTTTCACCCGCGTAGTTCCCGTTCCCGTGGGAATTCCGGGATAAAAAGTAGCCTATGTCCTATTCCAGACTATAATCTATCTCTGTGCCAAATTTCATTCAGATCCGTTCAGCCGTTCTGGCGTGATAAAGGAACAAACATCCATCCATCCATCTAAACTTTCACGTTTATAATATTAGTGAGATAATAAACTTTATACTATAGGGTCACAGTTTGAACAAAAGGGCATATTTGTGTGTGTTTGAAATCTGTTACCGTGTGTGTACTTACTACTAAAATACCATAGAGTTTCAATTAGTGCTTTGTATTTTTGTGTAGTCTCTGCGTAAAGCTCGATTTTCCATTTTTTACGAACTAAGCCTTAGTTTCTCCACACACACAAGCAATATTGAGAGCTAACTAAATCTTGGTTCCTACACACTAGAGGATAAGATTTTAAGGAACGTGAGCATGGGGGAGCATGTCCCTTTTTCGTTTTTCATTTTATCAATGCAACTGGTCGAAAAGCGGTCGGAGAACTAATAAATACCTGGCGCAGCACATCAGCCAGCCAGCGCTTCTGGTTGGTATTGATTTGGATGATTTAAACTATATCTAGATTGTTTGTAATAGTCTGCAGTTAGCTCAACTGTTTCAATTGGAAATACTAGTTGTAATTTGTTGGTTCAAATTAGGTACTGTAATTTTCTATGCTAGGTAATAGAGATATTCTGATATACTGCTAAGCTGCGATACCAAGAAGGATTAACTATTTAGTTAGCCTAGTAAGTTAGTTTTTTACTTAGCCAGGGGTAGATTGTCTACTGTGTCAGTAAATTTTATCATCGTTACAGCCCATCGTCACTACCGGAAAAGCCTCGCATAGTTCTTGATTTACAATTGAAATCTGTTATTATTAACAAAGAAAATTACAATCAAATAATAGAATTATATTAATACTAGTATTTACAATTAAACAATTGAGCTAACTGTAGACTGTTGTAAACAATCTACAGGTAGCTCAATTGATCCATATCAATACCAGTCGGAAGCGTCCCCAAAACGCTGGCCGCAGTTTTTATTAATTGGATAATATTAATCAACTCAATCTCTACTTACATATTTTTCTTTAAGGTTAGGTTCAAGCGATATATTTTGGCTCTTGTTATTATCCCATATCGTTACTGCGAGGTGGATCATTCCATAACCATCGTCCAGGGTTTGCCATACTTCATGGGTCCGATCGTTAGTTAGGTGTGATAGATCTAAAACGCAACTGTAAACGGGGATTAGTTAAAATAAATGGTACTTAGTAAGCAGTAATAGTACATAGGTAATAAATAAATAGTTGGTATTAGCTAGAGAAATAACATTTATTAACAAAGAAAATTACAATCAAATAATAGAATAGCTAGGGTAGAGTAGCTAGTTAGAGTAATTGGTTATTGCTGCTTTATAAACAGGGTGTTCGCATAAAAAAAATTACGCTTAAAAGAACGTTCGTCATAAAATAGTAGATTGTTTTACAAGGGACTAAACCATCCCATTATATACGAGGTTGTTATACTCCCGAGCGTAGCGAGGGAGGATGACAAGACCGAGTTATAATGGGTGGTTTTTGCCCGAGTAAAACACTCTACTTTTCACTTCGATTGCGAGAAAATAAAACAATTCAAAATTAGACAATTTTCAGAAATTTTATTAAAAATTAAATGTGCAGTTAGAGCAATTTTGAATGTTTAGTGATATGTTTTTCCCGGGCAATTTTATTTCGGTTCTCTGTGATTGGGATGTGTGTGTAATATTTTGAGTTGATTGTTGTGGAGTAAAAGTTGGAGAGACTCGACTCATGCTTGAGTTTCGTGCATTATTAAGATCTGAGTGCGGCTTCAGCTGAGTTGACATATTCATCCAAACGTTGAAACATTAGTGGGACGTAACTCCTGATAGGCTTTAACTATATTAAGGTATTCTCCACTGATGACAAATTTACGCTCTTTGTTTGTTTTCGTGTTCGGCAGACTCACAGCTTGTAGGTTTGTATCCGTTTCTACGTCTTCTAGCGTTATATTAGCAAGCTCTATTCCTCTGCATGCACCGCTGATTCCATAAATTAAAGCAACCTGTTGAACAAAAAAATAAGTGTGTTATTAATCGTAATAACCTAGGTACATAATTTAGGTATGTAGGTAGGTATCTATTTATTTAGTTTGAGTTGAGTACATAAGTAGTAGGTTACCTTTGTTGCCAAGTATTGTTTATTTGGAGCGTTATTTAAAAATGTTTCGATTTCTTGTGTCGTCAAGACTTTAGATTTTTTTGCCTTGTATCCAGTGGACAATTTCTTCAGTAAAGCCGTTAAATTTACATATTTTTTAATATCGACGTCGTGTCTCGTTTGTAAGGTCATTCTTAACATTGAATATGTGCTCCAAAGAGTCGACGATTTGAATTTTTTCGATAATTCATCAAAATAAGTGAGAAAAACCCCTTCTGTAAAAGAATCCACACGTTTCTCATCTCTCCATTTCATAAAATTTTCGTAACTCTTTAAATATATTCCACGTGATTTTGTCGGCAACAGATTCATAATTATTTCTTTGCCCTTTTCTTCCATTTGCATATTAGCATCTTCACTATCACTTGATGACATTTTTCACGTTCACAATTTGGAAGTAAAAGTCAGGAAGTTAAACGTAAAAGTTTGTGATTTGGAATGAAGAAAATTCTAGAGATTTAGCGCCAATACCATCTTTTTTTTTAAATCTCTATTTAACCCGCAACGAAAGAGTTCGCATTCTACCGTGAAGGGAAGAATCAACCTTCATAAAACATCACCAAGACGGTTCTATTTTCAAAAAAAAGGTTGACGGAGCACCAAGAAGTCGAGTTTTTATGTAAGAGAACGAATGCTTTGTACTGGCTGATGATTTTAGACAAAAATTAAAAAGAAAAATTACTTTTTAGCCCGAGGGATTAAACTCGAGTTTTAGGCCTGCTAAGCTACACTATTATGATACACTTTTCGAGCAAGAGAAGTGAAAAAACATTTACGTTAGATGTAAGTAAATAAAGCAGTCTTGGGCATACAACGTATTGAAAAGTGAAACTGAAAACGTAGAGGTCAACTATGGATTAAAAAAAACTAAGTGTATCTCTGATCTTTCAGTTCATTGAAAAATTATATCGTTCATGGCAACGGTAGGTATGCTGCACGTGTCAAAAGTATCTCTAAAACATCGTTTTTTTTTGGACTCGCTAGTGTTAGCATTTTTGTTTTTTTTATTTTTTATACGTAGTAATAGAAAAAATTTGGGAAACATTTATAACTTTTTAAGAAACCTACTATATACGAGACGAAACAGGACAAGGATCAGGAGAGTTAGGATGGGAAAATTATGACATGGAAAATTACTATACGTACTTTACACATATATGTTTATATTATTTGTACAAAATTAGTAGCTCTCTCGTCGGGTCTCATGACATCCACGGGCTGAGTCGGAATAACTTACCTGCCCATAAAACTTTTCTGTTTGCCCTTATCCCATAACGAAGCTCGTAGTAAATGCTCTCCATGTTGTCTTAACTGCAATCGCTCTTGCCAGACAGGGTGTTGAGAACTATTTACCGATTTCGTTTTCAGTGTGTGTGAACCGAGACTGGAAAATCGATAAAAAGGTAAAATTATCATGTTTGAATCGATATTGGATAGTTAGGTAAATACAATTATTATCTACAACCTTTAGGATTTATGACGTCATGTCCATCGTAAATAGTTAATACCTTTATCTTGGTATTGCAGCGTAGCAGTATGAGAAAACCAACAATTTCCTGGAAGTCTATTTAGTAAAAGTAACTGTCGCGTTTTCTACCGCGATTACTGAAAAGGCATTTTAATAAAGGACGTTTCAGCAGTGAAGGACGTAAGAAGTGACATCAGCAAACAAATACAATCACGTTAGCAATTCATAATGAATCAGGCTGCCTGGCAAATGCTTTATCTAATTGTACTGTGAACTGCGATAGAGTAATAGAGTCACATTAGAACGATAAAGGTAGTTCTCACTTTTTAACCGACGACGAAACGAATAACAAAAGATTTCTTGAGAGGTTCTATGTTCGGCTGTATGTTTTTTTTTGTGTTCATCGATTTCTTCGTCAATGGTTATTTGGAATTTTATTTCGCTAATGTATGCTAATTGTCCCATATTTTTTGTTAAGATTGAGTAATAAGTATTTTTCCCGAAAAAAACAAATAAAACTGTGTAAATACTATGGAATTTGAAGGCTGTTTTTAGTTTTTTCAAAACAATCAATATTAACAAAACAACATATTGCTTCATCCGTTGATAGTAGTTACTACCAATGTATTCTTATCAACTTTATTGTCCTTAGTACTAATCCTAAAAAAGGTCACGTATTGGTAAATACGTTACAATCCCATTACAAAGCAGTAGCTTTGTTTAAACCTACTGATTAAATATACCTATACTAAATTTCGAAATAATGTATTTTGGGCGAGAGCAATTGTTAAAAGAAAAAAAGAAAAAGGAAAAAGGAAAAAAAAAGTATACAACAATTGCTCTCGCAAAAAATTAAAAAAAAGTACGTCGCTAGAGGTTAAATAATTTTGGTACCGTGTTGCACACTCTGTTTTTCATCCCCCTCAATGAAAAAAATGAATGAGATATGCTCATTAGGTTTTTTATTTTTTCAAATTTTTAAAAGTAGTTTTGTTTTTCGTTTTTTCCTTAAAAATTTAAAAACGGTCATGTTTTTTTCGTAATAATCGATTAAAAAACTATGCATATATACTAGACGGAATGAAGCTGGCTGCCTATTTTAGATTCCCTAAGTCGACTTTTAGAACATCTCATGGAGTTGGAAGGATCAACTCTCACTCATTCGCCTCGACCACCTATGTGAAATTCAATAATTAAATTTCACAATAAAAACATCTAAAAATACAAAAATAAATATGCAAATCTATTTCAATATCAATAGAGAATGCAAATAAAACCAAACAGCTTTTTTGAAGTCACTATTGCAATACAAATCGTCTAAGTCCACGTGAGTTTTCTTTGATTATGTAGGTATAACATCACATCTCTTACCGAATTTTACAATAAAGGCTATGGGAGCTTCCATCGCTGGGAGCATTCGGTAGCCCCTTCGCTTCTACGACAACTACAGAAACTGTCGTGCCGTGTTCTTCTTTTGTCACACTAGCTTGTGATGATCTTGATGCTCTTCTAGAAACAAGAAAGCTGGTCTCTTCTAAGTCGGGTGATAGTGGAGGTGTGGTGTCGTAAACGTCTCCATTCTTGGATTCTCTTCTTCTTTGAGGACTTATAAGTTGGGTCAGAGAACTTGGACGCCATCTATAAAGATACAAAAAATGCGCATTCTTGAATCTATGCAATAATTGTTACCATATACAGAAATTCCTAAGCGACTCTACAATAACGGTAGATTAAAACTTTTTCATAAAGTGGACTTGCGTGTTAATTGTTTTTCATCATTAAAATATAAATACTAAATAAAAGACAGCACAGTGGGTTTTCTTTTAAATAAATAAAATAAGTAATGATGGTCTATTCACACAACATTATCTAGCCCCAAGCTAAGCAGAGCGTTGGGGGTACTAGACAATTGGTCAACATAATACAATACATTACATAGATGCATTATACATTACATACATGGTATTTTTATGTATTAATAATTACTAGCTGCTGCTCACGGCTTCGCACGGGTTATTTCTATCCCATGGGAACTGATTTATGGGATAAAAAGTATGTTATTGATTTTTGGCATGGAGTTAGTTGAAAGGATGGAGATCCTTTCAACTAACTCTTGGGTGGCTGATTGGGTGCTTAGTTAGAGCGTGAAGGAAGGACAAACCAACAAACAAATAAACAAACAAACACTCTTTTGCATTTATAATATTCTAAGTATAGATGTACACGTAAGTATCCACTTAATTAGCTATTTTTTCTGAAATTACTACGTGCTGAAACCACAAGTTGAGTTAACTCAAGTTGTGCATTAATGCTTTAAAATAGTGATAACAATCATTCTTAGATTACTACCGAAATCCGGGTCCACGAACAAAAAAAATAGGTAGATGATAATTACATGCTTGGTTTTGGCGATTTATTCCGAATCTCTACAGCATTCTCGTCACTTTCAAAGCTCTCCACAGAGAGGCGGGTAATTTCTATTTCTTTGTTGTCCATTATACCAAAGTAAACGGTAACATTGTTGAACGGAATTAACAATACTAAATGTCTAATTTATTGTTGTCAAGGTCTTTCTCAAAACCCTGATAAAATAAATTATGGATCGTCTTATCACAAAAATTAAGTGATAAATGACCAAATGCTTCAGAAGCGTGCCTGGTATCACTTATTTACCTACTCACTGATATATTTCTGTAGCTTACTCATCGTCGTCATCAGTATCATAACCAAGAGAATTTTGATTCGGATGAGTTGTACCCATAACAAAACGTGAAGTGGACAACTCATCCGCGGATGAGTTTTGTCTCGGATGAGTTGTACCCTAACCCGTATCATCTATGGATGGTTTAAGTAGTGTTTGTTTGTCGGCACTTACCTACGTAGATGACTTGTTTATTGTCAATCTACGGGAACGACATATTATGTGACCGCAGTATTGACAAACGTGCGTCCTAGTAGATGGTGATGTCGAGAAGAAGCTTGTTCGCACCGTATGCCGTCGTCTCGTATGCCCGTCAAACTCTTCTGGTTGTGGAGCCGACGCCAAAAGACCTGTAGGTAGACCGAGACTCCGTTTAATGCAGTGGCGTATTTACCCTCGGGCCACGTAGGCCATGGCCAAGGGCGCCAGGCTGCAAAGGGCGGCAAAGGTGGCCTTCTCAGATTAGCGCCACATCGTCTAGCTCGCTCTCCTCGCCGCCACCGCCATCAATATTTTTGCCGACCTCTGGTCCGGGGCTTATCCCTCGTTTAAAGTTTAGAACGCTAAAAACTCAAAATCGAACAAAACCACCAAATTACGTATAAATCACATCACTAATATATTGAATGCGAAATTTTGTATGGATGTATGGATGTTCGGTTTAAAGATGTGTATTCTCATACAAACAAAAATGTTTACATAAAATGAGATACAAAATTTCTTAAAACTAATGCATATACTAACATTGTGTTAAGAAATGATGCTGAAATTTTGCATAGAAGTAATAATTACTTCTATACTAGACCTAGAATAAAACATAGGCTACGTGTAATTGCGTAAGTAAGTTTCACCGCGGGCAGAAAAGTAAAACATAAATTATATTATAAATACTTATGTATTTAAAAAATTAAATAATGCTGGACAATTCACACAGCATTATCTAGCCCCAAGCTAATCAGAGCTTGTGTTATGGGTACTAGATAACTGATATACACAATATAATACAATACATAGATAGATATTTTTTATTATACATAGAAAACGACCAGAACTCCCTGAACAAATATCTTCAGATCGTACAAACATTTGTCCCGAGCCGAGAATTGAATCCGCAACCTCCTGCGTCGCAAGCAGACCTTTACCCAGCGCGCCACAGAGGTCGTCAAATCTTGCCATTCTATGTGATCCAGTCTTCGATCAAAAATAAGTAGTTCGCGGCCTCCCCCGTAGATTCCTAGAGCCTTACAAAAATGTCAATCAAAATTGTCTACGTTTTGTTTTGACGCAGACAGTTTGCGCAGAGCCTGACAAGTTTTTTCCATACGGAACAAGAGATTGGTGGAGTCGAATTCATTTTATTTTATTTTATTTTGTAAGTAGGTAGGTACCTTCCTGAGAATTATATACCTACCTACTCAGTTTATTTTCTATAAGGATTAATTAACAGAATTCAGGTAAAGATAACGAATCATTTATTGATGAAACTATAAATTGGTGTCTCAACAGTAGGTATTTATACAAAAGGGTCATTTCAGACATACAACAATTTAAACTTAAAATACAATTTCAGGCAGGCACTCTAGATTAAAAAGATCTGGTTCCTGTCTGCGGCTTTGCACGAGTTTTTTTTACGGGACAAAAAATAAACGTTTTATAAATTCATACTTCTGGTAGAAGGACTAGGTTCTTACCTACCTAGGTAAGAACCTAGTCTTTCTTTTATTAGAGAGTTTACGCAAATGAAATTTTAGGGCGGGCCAACTAGTTATTTTAAAAATCATCAACTAGTAATATTAAACTTATTTTTATGAAAAATATATTAATACATACTAAAAATGAAAAAAAAATTTAGAAGAAATAGCTTCTCCATTTATCAATTTAGAACAAAATTAATATTTTAACATAGGCAAACCAAACAACAATATTTTATGCTGATTTCACAAGTATATGACTCACATCTCAATATACGGGTAAGAAATATATATAAACTTACTGAAAATAAGAAATTCCATCCTTTTTCAGCACTTTGGACGAGTGATTCTTGCATTTTTTGTACGAGCACTTACCCATGCTTTTTGTCTGAACGCTAAAATGACACTAGTTGAAAAGCTTTCCTAACATGTCAAAATGTTTCTCTTTTGCTACTGAAGGTTGTGGCGTGCGCATTGTGAATCTAAGGGGGGCCGGCAAAGCCGGACATTTTTGATCGATGGATCCAGTGCTCCCAACCTATATGATCCAGTGCTCCAGTGGCGGCGTAAGGAGAGGTCAGGGGCGGCCCACCCCTCGAAAGGTACCAATACCAAGGCTGTGTGCGTGGAAAGTATACGATGCAACGACTACCTACATATTGACACAGCCAGAGAATACTTAGGTACAAAAGAATCACTCCACAAAACATACCTACCACTAAATTTTTACATTACATAACATTTTTATTAAATCCCTTCTCGACAGCTACTCCACAGCTACTCGACACGTCCACGATAGCTACCAGACTACCAACAGTCGAGACGTGATCGAGACGTCGTCGTCGCACGACGCGTCGTCGACGCTTTGATCACGCCTTGCCAGACTCGTTCGATACTATGCCACATACCTAACAGGATTTTTCGTGAGTGCGCCGAATCCGCGAGTTATCGAGCACAAAAATACAGCGACGCAGGAGTTAGCGGGTTCGATTCTCACCTTAGAAGAAATGTTTGTACGATCTGCAAACGTTTGTTTCGGGTATCTATTTATATATTTACCTTTATATTATAAAATTTAATTTAAAAAAAATCTTGGAACTTGAATATTTTTGTTACAATGTAACCATACTATAATAACTCTATGAATGTAACCAATTGTAGGTACCTATATCAGTCATCTATGCCCAACACAAGTTCTGCTTAGCCTGGGGCTAGACTACATGATGCCGGGTGGATTGTTCAGGATTTTTTTTTATAGAATCGACGAATTCAAATTGGGAATCGGAAGAAAGAAGAGGACCGTGATTGTTAAAACCTTAGCGTGAAGTATTAAAATAGCGTCATCTCTCGTTGAGTAGCGTGTTAATCCAGATTTCATGTGTATCATGTATGTTGATAATGCATAGATGGCATGAACAAAACTTTATGAAAATTGTAGATGGCGCTATTAGAGTAACAATCAAACGTCAAGTAAGCAAATCAAGCAAACCGTCGCGATGTTAGTGGTGCCAGCAGAAAGGTTTCAGTGTGATATTTAGCGACTTTACAGACTTACTGAGTTGACCTGACTTATTGCTGACGGTAGGGTACCGTCCTATTTTCACCCAACTACTAAAACGAAACAATCCTCAAGTTGAAAAGTAAACTCAAGGCATTGAACAATAAGTAAGTTTAAACATTATGATAGGTACCTCATAAAATTAATTTACCATTATCTTTGAAAACTAAAAGACTTAGGTACATATATAAAGAGGTAGGTAACGTATAATTTTATACCAACACAGTAGCAATTTCCATGCATCACATTACAATCAAACGAAGACTGGGGAAGATGGGGTCAGTTTTTAAGTTGCATTAATGTGCCCCTGTCTGACACCCATATTTACTTGTTCATGCATCTTATTTTTAGAGCCTGGGTATGTTATGTTCTGTACGGTATGTTTTAATTTTCTTGTGCATATTCCTAAATTAGTCGAAAAGAAAACTTCTTTTGGGACAAATAAAACATTGAAGTTGAAAGAAACGAGAGAACAGGAAAATAAGAACTCACCTCACGATATCTACGGATAATAAATATCATAGAAATGGCAAATTATGGCTAAACTGACCATGTAAAATTTGTAAAACCTGTCGAGCCTTTAAAAGTATAGAATAGAATCTCGGTTTAAAGACAGAATATTATTTATTTCTCAAAGAAAATAATACTTAAGTGAGGAAACAGTAGCAAAAATAGTAGGTGCTCTATATCTATTTTAGCACAAGTTTGCTCATTTAAAACATTACGTACTTAGTAGGCACAACTTATTTTACTACTCTTTCATTTCTCATTCTCTAGCGCATTGCGCCTTCTTTTGACCAAAACGCCTATCGAAACGGCAGCATTTATTGCACTGTAATAGTTATAGTTGTTCTAGTTACGAGTAACGAACGACTAAATTAAATAGGCCATTATTAAAATTAATTCATAAATAAATAATGCTGGACAAGACAATCTACACATCCGAGGGTATGGATCTGAAGAGGTACTGGATCCGAGAATATGGATCTAATGATGTACTGGATCTGATGATGTTCTGGATCCAAGGCTATGAAGCTGATGATGCACTGGATCTAAGGGTATGGATCTGATGATATACTGGATTTGAGGGTACGGATGTGATAATGCCGTGGGTCCGAGGGTGTGGACTTTATGATGCACTGAATCCGAGGTTATGAATCTGATGACGCACTGTAACCCCTCGGTTACAGTGCGTCATCAGATTCATACCCTCGTATGGAGCTGAAAATTTCATCGTTTTCGCAGCCGTTTTCAATTATTGTTGTCTTACTATCTTTAGCCTGATTTTCTTTCGTGGCTCGCTCCGCTGGCCTTTATAACTGTCGTTTGTTTGCCAAATACCACGTTACATCTGAAACATCATAGTTTTGTTGCTGCCAGTGAGTGCCACTCTCGCAGGAAATACTAACAGTCCGGTATCTATTAGGAGGTGTTAAAACAATTATAATTTACTTCTTTTGATTATTCTATGCATAAAATACACCAATTTTTTTGTAAAAGCCGATTGTCTCTTTCCAATCCACGATGTGTAAAATTTATCGCCAGGTAGGTACTATAACTATTCTATTGTCTTTTTCTAATGTTCTTTTTTTGGTGTACAATAAAGAGTTTTTGTATTGGATTGTATTTTAAACCACGTTCAGCCCTATGGTCAATCACAGTGAATTTAACCATCTCACAGGAACAATTAATTTTTTCGGGATTAAAAGAGTATGTTGTTGATGTTCAGCAGCAGTAGGTACTATGACTAACATAGGCTGATGATTGGTCTTTTTGTCATATTTCGGATCATTTGCGTTCGATTCAGAGCTTTTTCATTTTGACTGCTAGCAGCACTGTTCGCTAATTAACTTCTTAGCCGTTGCTGCTAAACCTAGTTGGCAGCACTGTTTGTTACAAGACCGTTTTGTGCGTAGTTTTGTGCGTCACCCGTGGGTGCACCGTGGTGGCGCTAGTTGTATCTAGTTTTTGACTGAGACTGACTGGCTGTCTCAATTTCACTTCAATCACAATCAAGTTTTGCAAGTGTTTTTGGTATTGTAAGAAGATATGGAGTGAAAATACTGCAACTATTGTGTTTATTGGACTAAGAGAAACATTATTCACAATGGAGACTAGAAAGGAGTCTTTAAGTGCACTAAAAGCTTGTCGGTTTTGCCTGACTCAAAATGAACCGCTAATAGCGTTGTATGAGAAAAATAAGACGCCACAAAATGTGGTGACCCTTTCAACGAAGATCTTGACTTGTATTGGAGTTGAGGTAATTATTCATATCCGATCATTTACTTCTTAGCTTCCTTTTATGTATATAAAAATAATCAATGCTCAAATAATCTACATGAGACGCCATCTGTAGAGCTACGTACCGCAATATTTTGTTTTCTCTGTAATTGCAATATAGTTTTTTGCTCGATGTAGCGTTTCCTTTGCTTTTATTTGCCCTAGATCATTTCAGACTAGCTTTCTCTAGACATCTAGAATATTCTTTGCAAAGCTAGATTATCGAAAAGCATGTGTGAGTAGTGCCATCTACTGAGAGTGAGGAAAAGTGAGTGGCATCCTATCAATTTTGACCATTTCATTTCAGATATTTCCATCAGATAAAATGCCTCAACACATCTGCAATAAATGCAAATTTTTCATGGAGCTCTTCTACGGATTCAAGCACGTATGCAGGAAATCTGACAAAAACATCCTGCATTTCATCCAGCAAGGTACACCGTTAGAACCACTCAACTGGGCAACCTTGCTGAATAAAGTAAGTGTTCTAACATTTAAAATGTTTATAATAAGTCAACCAAATGTATGGATGTTGTAAGGAAATAAAAAAAACCCTCCTTTATGCTGTTCAGTAAATAGTTTTTATCTTTCAAGGTATACAGATTGCATACTAAATCAGAATTTGGTTTAGTGAAGTCCGTGACTCAGGATGGTGCCACTGTAAAGGTTACAGCTGAAGAACTATCGGACAGTGGTGATGAAGGTGACGATGACAATGTATACAGTGTAAAGGTAAATATATTATCTAGCATCCTTTTATGCTACCATCATGAGACTATTTGATTGGTAATCAAAAGTGTTTGAGTGGTAATCTCAGAGAGATATTAGAATGATCAGTTGCTTCGATTGATTTTGATGTATAATGTTATTAGTGATTTAATAGTTGCTTTAAAATTACATATGTATGTATAAAACATTTGCTGCCCAGCCTCTGCAGCGAGACCCTCAGGGGCCCATACAGCTATGTTCGGTGCCAGATGGCTTGGCAATACAGTTGGTTGACCTATTTCTTCACATAATCACAATAGGGAAAAAATGCATATTTTAGGATTATACAATTTTTCGGAAACTTATTATTATTGTGTTGTTTGTTTTTGCTTCCTAGTTAGCTTGCACTAATTTAACTATACTCTAGTGACATTGGTATCTCTTTAAGGGAAAGCGACAAAATAGTGATAAATTTCAATGCATTTTGATTTGATGCATTTCATGGTGAAGGAGGTGAACAACCTGTGTAACCCTTGGCACTTAAACTCTTAGTGAGAACAAAAGGAACTGGGATCTGCACAGAAATCTCTCATATGAGTGTATTGTGCATTGTCCCCCTGTTTAACCAAGCTCTAACCAGCCCAACTCCTTGTAATAATGGAGTAGGACTTTTGGCGATTGACAGCTTCTTTTCAACTTTTCTGTGGGTGAGGATGGGGTTTCCTCTACGAGACTTTTCAATCCCGTTTTACGTCTGGCACTTAAGTAGTTATAGTTATAGATCTGTTTGTGCGATGTGGGCACTCTAAAGTGCTGAAGTGTAATTTCACGATTTATCTTTTAGAAGAAAACCAACATAAGCTTAATGTAGGTAGGTAATTTATGATTGTTAACATTTCCTAACAAATATTTGGTTTAAAGTTTATGAAAATGTTAACAACATAAAAATGTAGTTTTTGTTTGTGGTAATAACAAGTCATCTCTTTTACAGATTGAAGATGGATCTGATGAAATGAAGAGTATAAAAGTTATAACAAGTGTTGACAACCAGGAGCCAACAACAACAAAAAAGGACAAAAAAGGTAAAACATATTTGGAGTCGTTATTTATTTTACATGTATAAAATGCACATCCAGCAAATTTACTATTGTATGTTTTACTAAAATTTTATGTATGTTCACTAAAGTTAAGTAATTGCTATGTGTGCATTTTGTTTTATATATATATTGTCGTTGTGTTCATAGCTTTTGTTCCCCTTTATTGCAAAATTTAATAAACTACTTATATTAAGCATGGCAGGACATTCTAGGATTGTGTGAGGGCACGGCTTAGACTTCATTTTTGGGGCTAGTTTTTTTACTCAAGGTATTGAAGGTTGCATGTCCTAAAGAAAATGGAGTGTAAGTTGGTAGCTGCTTTCAGCTGATTTTTTTTGTTGGAGATTTGTATGAAATAATTATGGAACAACAGGTAAGAAAACATTAAATTTATGTTTTATAGGCATATCCGGTCATTCTTCAGTAAATGGAACTCTTTCTGTGCAGCAAATAGTTCAAAAACAAATAATGAGATACTTGATATTTAAAAATCCATATAACCATTATTGTTTTCAGTTTGTACTTTGCAAGTTCATAATTCATTATTAAACTTAACATTAAGCTGTAAACATACTAAAAAGTGATAATAATATGTTCTAAACTTGAGTTACGAATCAAAAGTTGCACAGAAACCAAATTGATAGTGCCAGTAAAAATAATTCTAAACTATTTCTAGTCAAGATAGAATCTGAATCGGATGGGAGGGGATCACGGTCGCCGGTTGTCGTGAGGGAGGGCTGCTGGCCGTGTAATGAGTGCGAAAATTCATATTCACTGCAGCAACTTCTCATCGTGCACAAGAGACAGAAGCACCGTCCTAGGACCGCCTTCAAGTGCAATGATTGTGACGCGTAAGTAGTCACGCAACAGCTAAATAAAGAGGTTTGAAGATTTCTACCCTAACACCGGCTACCACAGTTTTTTTTCAATATCGCTGCTTACATTGAAAGATATATTTGGATAGAGGACACTTACATATAAAATATGTCAATAACATAATGACTAGGGCATCGAGAACCGACCATGTTTTAATTTTAAGAACCAGTTCCCCCCTTCTTTTTTCTAAAATGACCTCGCGCACTTTTTCAGTATAATAATGGGCGCTCTTCGTTTTTTTTTTTTTTTGGAAAGTAGTCAATCATGGTGGCCATGAGTTTTGCAGTCTACTTTTCCACCTTAAACTTCTTTGGCGGCTTTTCCCCTTTTCTATCATCTGCTTTGATTCTTGTTTTGATTCTGGATCATATTGCCGAATCAGGTTTTATCTACAGTGACGATGCGGGTAGAAATTTCATCCAAATTGTCCTTGCACAGGTCCAAGAATTCCAATGAATTTTTGGACCTGTGCCTTTTTCCCTTTTGTACGAAAAAAAAGGAATTTTATCACGGCACGATGCTCCAATGCAGCGATGACTCAGATATGTTTACAGTTCTATAACTCAGACTACAATGATGCTAATTAAACAATACTTTCCATAAATACTAGCTTGATGTCGCTCAACTAGTGACAGGTAGCGAGTGGAATTAAGACGACGGCAAGCACCTGAGGCTCCGAACTTTTCAGCCGCCCCTCGTAAGTGTCCTGTATTCAAGTAATAATATATAACATTAATTGTGCGCCGCGATTTTGAAAAAAAAAACAACGTAGTGGCCGGTGTTAGCGGTGCCGGTGGCCGCCCTCCTTACAAAAATCTTCAAACCCATTAATGAGCATGGCTCTTCACTTGGTTGTTTAATCTTAATGTGTTTTTTGCCACTTTTTAGTTGACTCATTCCTAGCTGATTTTATGGAGTTCTGTTTCTTCATCTACATAAAATATGTCCTCGTACTTTAGTAATACTTACGGCGTTGATTCAAATAAATAAGTAATAAAACTACATTAAAATCAAGCTTGCTACATTCACTGCGATACAAATTATAAACCAGTATTTAAAAAAAAACCGTGATAAACATTACTCAATTCTTTTGCAGCCAATTTTACTCAAAGAATGTTCTAATAACGCACCAGTTAATACACTCTGATGATTACGCATTCCAATGTTTCGCGTGCGCTAAGAAATACAGGCGCTTTCATGAGCTAAAGCGGCATGAAAAGGTAACTGCTACAATATAAACTGGGAACTAAATTCTGATAAGGCGACCCGCCTTGAAAAAGTTTCAAAAATATTGTATATTTCAGCAGTCACACGCCGACCTGCCTCAGTTGAAATGTCCAAATTGTCCAGCAACATTCCATTCCGTTATAGAGTTGGATGTACATAGTACGACGCACGAGCCCATCAGCAGCGTAACTCGAAAGGTCACTTGTACCATGTGCAATAAAAGGTAGGTCACAAACAAGGTGTCTCGTCGGCTTAATTCCACTTTAGTAAACTTCATAGGCAAATCCATAACATTTTATTATTTTGTGATCATTATTGGTTTTAAAACTGTTGAAACTATCATGGTTATTAACATAGAAATCATTTAGAATTGGATATTTACCATGATTATTTTTTTTTGTATTTTTTTTCCAACATTTCGGCACAGTTTCATGCGCCATGATCACGGAAGAAACACAAAAAAATATATTGAATCATGGTAAATATCCCGTTCTAAATGATTTCTATTATTGGTTTTCTTTTTTATCAGAAATGGTCTACATATTAAACAATGGATCTTCTCCTCGTAAAACACCTTGTAAATATTGTTTTTAGATTCCTTGGTATCGCTGTACTACAGAAACACATGGCAACGTGTCATAAAAAAAAACTAGCATTTGACTGCAACTATTGTCCAGAGCGTGAGTTTTGAAGAAAAATATTACCTTGATTTGTCAATGAAAATGAATTGAAAAGTCATGGTACATTTTTATTTTACCTACAAATAACTGCCCGATAATCTTATATTAGTTTTTATTCTGCTGAAAAATATCCCATGATATGAAAACCCACAAAAGCTATGAACACAAATGGATCTTAAGATATTATTATCTAGTAATAGGTACATATTCACATATTTTATTTTTAGGGTTCGCAAATATGTCTAAACTGGCTAAACATCTTCGCACACACGCCGGCGAGCGGGCCTATCCATGCAAGCATTGCGATAAGAGTTTCATAAAGACTCATCATTACACAAGGTAAGATAATAAATAATAGAATAGATTAAGAAATGTATTCCCGATGTCTAGATCTAACATGGGTCTCAGAGAAACCCTACATGATAAATTCAAAGAAGTAAACATAATAAATAAATAAATAATGCTGGACAATTCACACAGCATTATCTAGCCCCAAGCTAAGCAGAGCTTGTGTTATGGGTACCAGATAACTGATATACATAATACAATACAATACATAGATAGATATTTTTTATTATACATAGAAAACGACCAGAACACCCGGAACAAATATCTGCAGATCGATCTTCCACTTCCATACCCACCCACCGTTAATTTTAGGCGTTTCTAAGTTAGGTTTAAAAGCATTTTTAAGAAACTATTATTGAATGGAGAGGGTACCGACTATCAATACCAATTTTAAGAATTAAGACCTGGCTTCTTCACAATCGTGTTCGTGATGATGGGCAGAACCTGCAGTTCACGCAGTATCGGTGCGTTACCAATAACTCTGTATATGATTAGTAATTTGTCTAGAAATATGCCAAGTTTAAATATGATCAGGCATTTAAAAATATTGTACAAGCGGATCTTAGAAAAACTACCAACCCAAGACTGGTCGAAGCTTTAGCAATTCTGGTCATTTTCGCATATAATAGAAAACCGTTGTTACTTGGTTCTGGACTGGTTGCGGAAACGAGTCCAGAAACAAGAACCAAAAAAAAAAACCTTTGCTATCATCAATACGTTTTTCAGACACCTTCGCCTAAAACACAGCGACATAATACGCCCCCCGAGCGATCCTATCGTCGAACCAGAGTTACCAGAATACCGCTGTGAAGAATGCGAAGAAATCTTCTCTACTCAAGACGAGCTGATCTACCACTCGGCTTTACACGCCACGCGCAGTCTAACCTGCCCGCTATGCCAGGAGAAGTTTGATGATGTTGATACTGTTACCACGCATATCAAGTCTCACGTCAACGGTTTGTATTTGCCGCCTGATACTAAATCAGCCTGTTATGGTGCAGTTCCGATCCGAGCGACATGTCGCGATCGAACACGTGCGTCGAGCGGGACGGGGCGCTCGGGTTAAACACGTGCTTACGTGTAGCGGTATCCTGAGAGGCGTCCGAGCGGCGCGTGGGCAGTAGCGGGCTTGTTTGCGAGTTCAATAGTCCATTTATTTATTTATTTATTTCAAGCTTAATAATTAACTTACAGACTACTTGGTCCAAAACGTTAACTATCTATGATACAAAACAATAAGACTTCAGGATAGAAAACTAGTGAAAACTTAAATAGGATCTTAACTGATTATAAATTGAACTTAAGCTGTCATCAAATATGACCACATGTTGGAACTCCAGAAGAAACTTGTTGTATACCTAGGCGAGAATGTGCCCAATTCCTATCGAGTGTGTCATTTACGAGCATGTACTAAGGACACTCAATGAACTCCTCTCGCACGCCCCTTACTCGACGCTCGAGTAGAGCGGGTACTCTGGCCGTACACTCTGCAATCGCGATCGCTGATTCTCAAACACGGCTGACGGATTGGATGGCGGCGCTGCTTCTGCTGCTGTTTACGGAATCGCGACTGCTCTGACGTGACGTGTCAACGCGATATGCGGCGGCGACATGTCGTTCGGTTAGGAATTACACTTTTAGTTGCATGGCTAAGCTCAAGTAGGCAGTAGACGTTTAGTTATTAGTAAGTATTGATAACATAAAAAACGAAGCTTAGATCATTTTAATGAACATTTTATTCAGTTCTAAATAAATATTAATGTCAATTCAGATGTCGCCTAATCTAAACTTATGTATCTAATTAATTTCATATCACTAAAAATAATGCCATCCTTTTTATTTCGATCGTTATGAAAGGGATGGCAATATTTGTAGTCCTGTCAAATCACTGATGACATCCGTCTGGGTATGGAAAATGGTCAGCTTACTGTTTTAACTCTCCTCGACTTCAGTAATGCTTTCAATACTGTCAACTTTGACATCTTGATTGCATTACTCCGCTCCCTTAACATTTCTTCTTCGGTGGTAGGCTGGTTCTCTAGCTACTTGCGTGACCGTCGACAGCGCGTGCGCTGCGACGAGTCTTTCTCGTCCTGGTGTGCTACTTCTGCTGGCGTGCCTCAAGGTGGTGTACTATCCCCTCTTCTCTTCGCAATATTTATCAATTCCATTTCACAAAGCCTTTCCATGTCCTACCACTTGTATGCTGACGATTTGCAGATTTATACCCAAGCTCCACTCAGTAATATTTCTAGTGCAATTGAAACAACAAATACAAATCTCCGTTACATTACTGAATGGAGTAAATGTCATGGATTGCAGATTAACCCTTCCAAAACTCAGACTATAATTGTTGGCAGCTCCAGAACCATGTGTAATTTGGACTGGTCGGCAATTCCACAGGTTATTTTTAATGGGTCTGTCATCCCTTTCAGCGAGACCATCAGAAACTTAGGCGTTATGTTTGACCGCACTCTGTCCTGGGGGGCGCAGATGGAAGTAACCAGTCGTAAACTGTTTGCGTCTGCTGGTTCCTTGAGAAGACTGCGTAACTTTCTGCCCACTGCTACCAAAACTGCTCTTGCCCATTCTCTTCTTCTATCCGTCCTTGACTATGCGGATGCATGTTATTTGGACCTTACAGAGACAGCTCAATAAACTGGAGCGCTTACAAAATGTATGCATCCGATTTATTTTTGGCCTCCGTAAATACGACCATGTCTCTGTCTACCGAGCCCAGCTCAAATGGCTTCCTATTCGTCAGCGCCGTAACCTGCATATTCTGTCTCTGCTTTTCTCTATACTTTTCAATCCCTTTTCCCCATCTTATCTTAAGGAGAGATTTCAGTTTCTACATTCTTCCCACGGTCTCTCTCTAAGGTCATCGGATACTTTGCTCCTTGCATCTCCAGTACAGAGAACATCTTTTTACAGCGACTCTTTCACTGCTCAAGCTGTCAGACTCTGGAATGATTTGCCAGTTGATATTAAGAAGGCCACATCACATCACGCTTTCAAAATGAAAGTATACAACCATTATTTAGGTGTCACGTCACGCTAGATTATTAAACATGTCCCATAGAGTTACTTAGTTTAATTGATTTGATTTATGTATAAGTATTATGTGTATTAGTATTTAGTTTAAATGTATGTATATGTTGTAACTTTTAATGTTAGGCACCGCCATCCCTTCCTTTTCTCTCAATTGTTCTGATTGCCTGGAAGAAATCGCTTTAAGCGATAAGGCCGCCAAATCCTTTGTTTTCTTTAATTTTATATAATCTGTTTTTCTTTTTAATTTAAGGTGATTAAAGAATTATCTATCTATCTATTAGTAATATCTTTGCAGGTGCTGAATACATGTGCGATTTCTGCGAGCTAATATTTACATCTCAGGATAAGCTGGACATGCATATAGAAATCTCTCATGAAAATGAATTGAATGATAAGGTGAGTAAAATTTCCTACACAGGGGAAACCTGTTGGTAGGGTAGATTAGTAGAGTGTTTTCATGTCATAACTAATGAATATGTATGGTTTTAGGAAATAACACAAAATGACGAGGAGGATGCCGAATCTATGGACACAGAAGGTTATGAGGATGATAGCTCAATAAATGGTAATAAATTAATATTTTTAAAGCATTTAAATGTTTCGGGTCATAATCACTTAAACGATTAGCTCGGCATGTCGCGCGTGGTACAATTTCTGTAGAGATTTGTTTTTAAAAATATTTTTTTTTGTTATATGAGCAAGTAAACTCACTTAACAGGGCGCAATGCGGGCCATTTTGTAAAAAGGATAGGCATAGGATTTCGCGTTCATAGGAGCGGGACAGAGCATACGTTTTTGGAACGGGGTAAGTGCAAAAATAAGGTTATGCGTATTTACAAGAAAACTACACAAGTAAAAGAAAGAAACTGATTCAAGGAACCAAATATAATTAGTAAAAACCTCCGTATCAAAACATAAGTCATTTCAGGGACCCCTGAGATCTCGACCAAATTATGTGCAAAACATTTTCATGATTTTATTTTCTTAATCATGATTTCACGTTCAAGGTACCAAAGAAAAAAAATCGAATTTTATGTTATTCGACTTTTACCACGGGCATCCCGAGAGTACTGAAATCTAGGCCTAGTTTGACAACCAAACCCGTTAGGTTCGCCTCACTCGCGCGGTGGCACCCGGCGCGGACATCACCCGGGATCGCTCTTTGGAAATGGAGGCCGAAATATCCGCGTGTTGCCACTTATCAAAAACGCGCATTAAAATCGCGTGCGGATCTGCAGCTCGGTACCTGTCGTGGAGGGTGATGATAATAATAATAATATTTATTTATTTATAAAAGTATACATAGTTGGCTATAGTTATTAGTTAATGGCTATAGTTAATAAAAATAATAGTAATAAACTCAATTTATTTTCAGTGAAAGAAGAGGATGGTCACATGGTAGTAGAAATAAAAAAGGCTGGCGAATATATGGTTGGTATTACCTACCACTCCCTTCCTACATTCAATAATATTTCTAGACTATCTTACCATTTGAAACATGTCTTTCAGCTTGCCGAACCTGAGGCCATGGAAGATGATGATGAGACCGAGAATGACCCATCAGAAGGTCAGTTAACTCAGGAAAATTGAATGTATTTTCTAAATAAATTGGCAGGTATTTATTTAGTTCAGGTGAGTGAAGTATGTTTACTGGTTTGATCTGGGTTTGCTTAAAAAGCTAGCATGCAGCTTTGCATCGGAATTTTGTATTGCAGGTATCCTTATTCTTGATAAGTTTATTATCTACATTTTTTTTTCCCTAGTTTTTAATATTTTTAAGTTACGCGATCTGTACATAAACAAAGAAACGCGATAAATATCCGATGTACAGTATGTAACAAAAATGAAGGACCAAACTTTCAGGAGGTTTTAGCTTCGATCACAGAACACGGGGAAAAATATTAAAAAACCCGACTTTTAGTTTAGTACTTCATTTTTGTTACACCCTGTATAGTTTGAAGTTTCTGTCCGCGTCTTCGAACGCTTTGCTTGATAAAAAGTATGTATCAAAATAAAAAAGTCAACACAGATCTTATTATTATTGTTCGATGGAAGCGTTCTATGGTTATTTCTATCCCATGTGAACTGATTTATGGGATTAAAAAGTAGCCTGTGTGGTATTCCTGGTACTAGCTTCGATCACAGAACACGGGGAATAATATAAAAAAACCCGACTTTTAGTTTAGTACTTCATTTTTGTTACACCCTGTATAGTTAGTAGTTTCTGTCAGCGTCTTCGAACGCTTTGCTTGATAAAAAGTATGCATCAAAATAAAAAAGTCAACACAGATCTTATTATTATTGTTCGATGGAAGCGTTCTATGGTTATTTCTATCCCATGTGAACTGATTTATGGGATTAAAAAGTAGCCTGTGTGGTATTCCTGGTACCTATATCTACAAAAAAAAACTGCCCAATCAATTCTGTAGTTGTGGCGTGACGAAGTCGCAAACATAACATCCATTCATTCAAACTTTCGCATTTATAGTGTAATAAGATTAACACTTTTATTACAGACCTTGACATGGAGATAACTCTCGACGCTACGGGACCTCTGCTCGCGTCGAAACCAGCGAAGTTGGATGATTCAGTGCCGAAGCCACCGAAACCCGAAACCGTGAAAGAAGTCTGTTCGGTGCTATCAGCCGTGAAGAGAAACGTTGGCTCCTCTAACGTCAAAAATATTTCGGTTATTGTCAATGCATCTCCTGCATCTGGGAAGGTAGAAGAGCAGAGAAATGAAGAGGTGAATATCATTTCAGCTATACTAAAGCCATTATCAAGGTACAATGTTTGTAAACAACTTGCATCACAAGAATTTAAATTCTCTTATATGTCGGGTTTGAAAAGTAACTGCCAGCAAAGGCATAGAATGAAAGTCCTCAAATCGACAAGTATTGTTGAATATTGAGTATCTTGAGTTTAACCGTATAGATCAATAAAATACAGGGTGCTCGCCATATGTAACTAAAAAAGCTTGGCGGCAGTTTTGCCCTGAAGAGCCTCTTGTCTAAATAGAGGTTATCTCGATGTTTTTCTTAAATTGGAACGTTTTTCTTAAATTAGATTTTTTTCGTATTTTTAGGGTTCCGTACCCAAAGTGTAAAACGGGAGCTTATTACTAAGACTCCGCCGTCCGTCTGTCACCAGGCTGTACTGCATTTTAAAATCCGGCTGCGGATGATGATGATCATTTTAATGCAATTATGATTTGATTGAGAAACTACCAATATATTTGTAACAATATGACACACGTGATAGGCACTGGGCACTTTATCGCCTAGGTGTACAATGTATTATTTTTATTTCAGTCGCCGATTATCAGGAAAATTGAAATTAAAGGGAAAGTTATTCAACACCAGTCATCGCCTGTGTCAAACAGCATTGGTAAGTTATTCATATATTCAGATGTAGCTAAATTAACCGAAACTAATATTTTTTCGTGTTTGTGATTATCTAGCCTATTTTTTTACAGAGAAAAAGGAGAAAACTAACTCTAAAGTTGAGAGTGCCAAGGTCGAAATCAGTTCAGCGGCCGGTGCTAGTGATCTATCCCTGCGTCTGTTAGAGAAAGAGTTGCAAGACCTACAAAGGGTAATTATTACAATAAAAACAACGAAACTCCATCTAAATTGGATTTACTTACAATATGAACAAACCGCCCATACTTAACCTAAATTCATTCTGTTACCGCGTCTTTATATACGCAATTTATTACATTACTTATCGTATTGAGATCCTTTTGTTCAGTAAATAGCTTAAAATAATACCTGAAACTCGACACGAAGCAAGTGAGTTTTAGTTTTTTGTGTCGTGGTTTGTTCACAAATATATCACATCGTGTTTGGCTGTATAATATTTGTAGACTGCTCTAGAATATAATGATGAATATTTTTCTTGCAGACTAATACACGCAGTGATGTTTCGAAGACACCAGCTAAATCAATGGATACACTCAGGGGTAAACGTTCGCAACTACATACATCTACCCCTAAACCAAGGTACATATTTATTTTTTGTATGGTATTGATATGGATCAGTGGAGCTACCTGTAGATTGTTTGCAACAGTCTGCTCAGTGAGCTCAATTGTTTCAATTGTAAATACTAGTTTTAATTTAATGGTATTATTTGATTATAATTTTCTTTGTTAATAAAGTTATTTTTTATATGTAGTGTTTTACATAAATTTAAAAAAAAATGTTTTTGGTATAGATGTGCCTATGGTTGTTAGTAGTATTAATTTCGTAGTCCTTTCGTGTGTTAGTTTAGAAATTGGGTACTTTCCTAATAAAAACAAAACAAGTAATTTTTCATTTCATTTCTTATTATAAAGATATGATTTCGTTAATTTTAGAGCTGCAGAGAAAAAAGAGGTAGCCACGCCCAAATCAGCACCGGAAAAACCAGTTCAAGAGAAACGACCGCCTGGTCGCCCTCCTAAGGAGAACAAAGAAGTAAAGAATGTGAGTGTTAAAGAAGAAAAAGAAGCGAAAGAAAAAGCGAATGCTAGTATAAAAGAAGATAAAGAAACCAAAGAACTTAAAGAGAAGGAGACACAGGTGTGTACTACCCATAACACAAGCTCTGCTTAGCTTGGGGCTAGATAATGGTGTGTGATTGGTCCACCATTTTTTATTTAAGGATAGCGCCGCGATAGAAAAAAACTGTTTGATCCTGCTTTTGTTTAGTAGCACAAGAGATAATAATTCTATGTCATTGCAGGTTATCAAGAATGGTGCGGAAGAAAATACGTCAACTGAAGAACCGGTGCGGAGATCGACTCGGCCTTCCAAAATCAAAGACTACGCGAAAATGATCAGAGACAGGTAGGACACTCCTGGCACATACTTGACTCACAGCTTCTCACCATAAGCTCAAAAAATGACAGTTGACCAAAGCTTTGTCAAGCACCTGGAAATTCTATACTTTGATTGTTTTTGAAATTACGAAAAACCGACTTCGAATCACTTACTTTTAAATAGTTTTTTTTATTTTGTGGGATAAATACATATATCCCTCGGGACTAAAATTCAGGTACCAGCTTGACATACTCTGTACGATAGGCTATTTGACTACATTAAAAATAAGTTCCGAAAGGTTTTCATCCTAGTCAGTGACAACGTAACAAAGTGTAATCAGGTGATTTTTATTAAAAATATGCCTATTTTTGGTTAAAAAAAAAACGTATAACGTAAAAACGTATAAAATATTATAAATTCTATAGTAAATCTGTCTGTTTGCCTGTTACGTTTTCACGCTTACATGGCGTATCTTAATGTAATTTGGCAGGGAAATAGACTGTATCTCAGGGACGGACATAGGCTACTATTTATCCTGGTAAAGAGCGTGCAAAACCGCGGCCAAAAGCTAATATGTTATATAGCAGCGCCTCGCGGTTTCACCCGCGTAGTTCCCGTTCTTGTGGGAATTCCGGAATAAAAAGCCTATGTCCTATTCCAGACTATAATCTATCTCTGTGCCAAATTTCATTCAAATCCGTTCAGCCGTTCTGGCGTGATAAAGGAACAAGCATCCATCCATCTATCTATCCATCCATCCATCTAAACTTTCACGTTTATAATATTAGTGAGATTCCTAGATTTACTTGGTAATTTAAAATTTCTCACTTGTCCAAGAGTCCTGTAAGGTAAAGGAAATGAAGCATTTGGAGTTTATATAAATTTATAAATATGAACAATTTGTATTATTATTCTAGCCCTGATGAGGACGAAGAAACTAGTGAAGAGGAACCAGAGGAAGAAGAGGTTAAAGAAACAGAAAAAAGTGTAGAGGTGAGAATTACGAAAGCTTTTATCCATCATTTATTAAAAGGGCGCAATGCGCGCCATTTTGTGAAAAGGATAGGCGTAGGGTTTCGCGCGTTTTGACTCTGTTTCACTTGTCGTACAACGGACAAGTCATGGCAAAACTACTGCGGTTCCGCTGCTATGGTTTCGCGGCGGAGACTACGGGAGAGTGGACAGTGCAACGGGCCTCAATCAGAGTTAAAAAAATAATTTAAATTTGAATTGTCTAAGTGCTTATTTTGTAAGCCTAAAGAAATAAAGTTTTTGAATTTTGAATTTTTGAAGTCATAGTTGACTGGACTTTATTTATGTTCTAGATACCTCGTCGAGGCCGCAAGCCTAAGGCAGCACCGGCGGCGCCTACTACGCCAGCCAGTGCTCCTAGGAAACGAGGCCGACCAAGGCGCAAGGAACCGTCACCTGTGTAAGCATCTTTATTCACACTACCTGTTCTCCGCGGTTTCACCCGCGTTAAATTCGAATTTCACATTTCTATTCCCGTAAATCTCACATGGGAATTTGATGTTTTACCCCATCCTTTCAACAAACAAAAACACTTTAGCATTTGTAATATTAATATGGAAGTAAGGATTGCAGCTGAAAGACGTTCATTGCTGGACATATGCCTCCCAAAGATCACCACAATGAAAGGCCCTGCGCTACTTGCATCCAGCCTTCGGTCCTCTCTACGGGGTGGCCTGCTCACGGTCGCTGACCGCCGTGGCCGAAATTCGGCAAGGATTACATCAATATTCCTGTGTGTTTAAGAATAATTCAACTACCACACCAATAAAACCCTCAAAAATTCCATGAACCTCGGTACTTCTATAGGGAAATACAGTTTCTGTATAACTTGATATTTTAGCTCGGGTCTCCTAGAAATAGTTTCATTAAATTTGTTTGTTTGTTCTTGCAGACCACCTAAAGTCGTCAAAAAAGATGATACCGAGGACGAGGATGATCCTGAACCCAATTGTTCGACGACAAAGCCTGAAGAAAGCAAAATTACGACACCGGCAGCCGGTGAAGTCAATACAGTAAGTATTCTTAGAACAGGTTTACTTATTTTCCATGCAGAAAAGCGCGTGTCCTTAATTGTAAGGCCCGTGTTATGAAAGCTTGCTCAGTCATCGATCTATGCTTGAGCAACGTTTATTCCATGGAAAAGCGTTACTCAAACATAGATGGATCGATGATCGTGCGGGGCATCATTGTATAGACCTTTATTTGTTCTTTCCAGAACTGTCTTTCAAAGTTAATTCAAAGTTACAATTCACAAGAAATCAGCAATAAAAAAAAATAGTTTTAACTACTACTACGACTGTGTTTTTAACAAGCGTTCATCGATTGTCCAAATCATTTTCTTTAGATACTTAGGTTGTCAGAGGCATCTTCATCTTCCACCCATCATATACCTAAGTAGTTGGAGGCATTTGTTCCTACTTGAACATTAAGTATCAAGATAAGGACAATTGTTGAACGCTTGTTTATGACTTTTAATATTTATTAACTATAAATAGATACTAGCAGCGCCTCGCAGTTTCATCCGCGTAGTTCCCGTTCCCGTAGGAATTCCGGTATAAAATATAGCTTATGTCACTCCCTGAAAAGTAAGCTTTCTAATGGTGAAAGAATTTTTGAAATCGGTCCATTAGTTTTTAAGTTTATTCGTTATATACAAAGAGGAATATTTCGTTACTATAATTTGTGTATTGACCAGCATGTAACATTGTAATGACGAGCTAATAAAAAATTTATCGCTGCGTTTTCCGCAATCATAAGACCATACTGGTTATTTAAAGCTTTATTATTATTTGCATAAGTGTAAATGAATCTTCCCATAATATTTTTGTTTGTATAGTCGGAGGAACCAAGGGCCCCAGTGCCTGCACCAGCGGCGGATCCAGCAACCAATGTCATAGTCTCACCGAGTGGGCAAACCCTAAAAAAAGTGAGTAAAAATGAAATTCCTGTCTGTCGTCAGCATCACTGGTCATCACGTTACAAACAGAATGTCTCTTTGTCTGAACCATCTCATGCGAAGTAATGTGACTTCGCATGAGATGGTTTAGAATTACTCATAATTTCGGGAAAATCATACAAATATCCTGTTACATTTACGTCAGTACAATATTGATTGTATTAAACAATATATATTTTCAGGTGCCCATCAAAGCTCTGCCTCCAGGGGTCAAACCAATGCCATTACCTAGAAGTGAGTACATAAATACCTACTATAAACATTATTCCTGTTTAGTCACTGAATTGAGTTTTTATCATCAATGACAAAAATATATATACTAGTAATTTTTTGGTTTGTTTATATTTTAATTAAATAAGGAAAAAACATGTTATTGCAAAATGTTTTCCTGCTTTTATCTAATAGTTCTTAAAAGACTCCTTTATTTGTGGCTACGCAGATGGTTTTGACGGTATAAATTTATTTCTTCGTAGAATTGCCAAGCGTCACTGAAATGCAGATCGGCAAGAAAATGGTGAAGGTACAGAAAATCGTGATGACCAAGGCAGAGGTCGAAGCAATGACCAAGAAAGGGCTCGTTGAAATGAAGGTAAGGTTTAAAACGAGATGAATTAACCTTTAACTTTGACTTGTTGACTGCGTACGCAAAGAAACCTTTATTTTGAAGTTATGTATTCTATTCGGCAGCTAACTCATCTTAAAGCTTAAATAAAAAAGAATTGCGAGAACACGCGTGAGATCTTTATGATAAAGTCTATTTACCGTTTCTAGGATGGAACAATAGTTCTGAAGCCAGGAATAAAACTTCCGGGAAGTACCGCCTTGAAATCACCAGGGTTCGTATCACAAGGTTTGTATAACTTTGTATATTATATATGTATAATGGCGTTCCTAAAAATTTTCCACCCTAAGCCGCGTTTACACGATTATCCGTCCGGGCAGACTATAAAGTCTGCCCGGACGGAGTGGTCTTGCATACATACTCCGAAGCACTTATTGTGGCAACCCCTTAGAGCGCACATAGCTTCCATTTTACAGAATCCGTTTTTCTGTGATAGCGTATGTAGTTGTAGGAGCGAGTTCACACACCCGACAGTATTCTAGATCCAGTTAATGGTTGTTTCCACTAGCAAAGGATCCTTGAAAAACGGTCCTGTAGAAACGGATCCGCTGTGTGAATGTGCCCTAATCCGAGCGCACTCGGACGACAGCGTCCGATCTAAGTTAGACTCTGACCGTGTTCTACTTTACCGAGCTAGCTCGTATACGAGAAGGAAAAAATGGCGTCTAGTAAAAATAACCAACTATCCAAGTACACTCGTGTGAAACTACTCCTACGAGTCCACTCGGTCCAAGCCTTGTCCGAGCAGACTGATGAAGTCAGTCTGATATGGCGTTTTTCACTAAAACATTTATAATGACGTACGTTATTCGTGATTCATGAAAATAGATAAATCTGAAAGCCGGGGATTCCGCCGGATGGCCTCGTTTAGTAGTAGAATATATTATTTTATTTGAAAAAAAATCACTGAATCATAATATGATTTAAAGTAATAGACACAAATTAACAAATTGCTTCTCCGAAATTATATTACGAATAGAATTTCATGGGCCAGTTAGGAAAAGCCTATTTGATTTGAGTCGTTTATTTGTTTCGTTTCAAGAACTGCCATGTCTCTTCTGAACTCAGATTATAGAATATATTATATACAGATGAGCTATATGGAGGGGGAATTACCGCGCTTGGCGGGCGGATTAGTGATCGCTGTGGACGTGTTAAGGCTGTGGTATGCGTCAAACTAGCGCCGCCGCCTATTTTATCTTATTATTACGTTGAACAAAGGAAATTTCAAAAATCCATCGCACTGTTTGTGTGATATAAGCTTTTTTATGTTTCTGTAATAGCTTTATTCCATTAGGTTTAGGCAGAATATCGAAGTTGTCCTTGGTGGCCACCAATATCTATTTTCGATTTTCTGGCTAAACTAAATAGAGTAAAACTATTACAGAGGCATTAAAAAAAGCTTATAATAGGTATCACAAACTGTACGATGCATTTTGGAAATTTTCTTTGTTCAACGTAATAATAAGATAAAATAGGTGGTGGCGCTAGTTTGACCCATACCACAGCCGAAACTGCCCTTCCTCTGTTAGATTCCTTTAGTCGCTTTTCCGGTAGATTCATAATTTTAGTGTTCTTTTAGGCCCAATATCGGTGTCAGTAACTTCAATGTTTGTTTTTATTTACAGAAAAGAAAGATATCCCACCGCCAAGGCCAACACGGTGTGAACTCGGCGATGATTAAGTTTAGTATTCATGTAAGCATGATAGACATTTTGTTTAATTTATACCACAGTGTGTATGGAATTGTAAACTTATTACTAATGATTTACGTTTTACATTCGAGAATGATAATGAGAGTTCTGTTAAAATTAAGGAACTATGATCTTTAGTTACGTAGGTAGGTACTTCAGTATGCATGTACATTTTACATTAATTATGTAATGAAATATTTCAACAAAACTTTAAATTAAAAGAAAGCCTCTAAAAATAAACCAATAAGTTCTGACATTTACATAACAATTTTTAGTATTTAATAAATGGACTTAATGTTTTAAAATTATTTATAAGTGCACATTTAAAAGCTACCTGTGTAAATATAAATAAGAATTGATGTCTCTAGTAAACAAAGTTTACGCTATTCGCGTTGCAATTTTTTTGTAGATGTTAAGGTAATTAAAAGTACATGAAATAAACCGGCTTCATATTTTTAAACCTTTTATCAAATAAGAATACGAAACCCGTTATATCTTGCAGGCATTCTAATAAACCCGATTATTGGAGTCAGTGGTCAACTCACAACATCCAACTCGTCCCAACTTGTACGAGTTGACGAATCGTAAAAAAGCTATACTCTTCGTTCTGCAACTCTGCAATTTATGGGGGCTGCCCTTAAATATTTATTTTATTCTGGTTTTTAGTATTTGTTGTTATAGCGGCAACAGAAATACATCATCTGTAAAAATTTCAACTGTCTAACTGCATGATAGTTAGAGTTCATGAGATACAGGCTGGTGAAAGACGGACAGCGGAGTCTTAGTAATAGGCTCCCGTTTTTTACCCTTTGTGTACGGAACCCTAAAAATAAGTAAAAGATATAAATTCAGTTATGGTGAAATTGATTAGGCACATGGTAGATTAAAAAAAAATTGGTGTCAACAGTTTGTCCATTCAGATGTAACATTAAATAATAAGTCGTTAAAAGATAGATCATTTGAAAAAGTCAAGTCAAAGTAAAAAAAGTTGAAACCATCAATCTGTCCGTGTTAATAGGACCGCACGCACTATATACAAGGCGTCCCACGGATGTGCCACATGGAGGGAAAGTACCTTGAATATTGTATCAAAAGAGTGCGAGTTTGTATTCAACAGGAAGGGACTCATTTTGAGGATTTGATAAATTGATTGATTTTGTATTAAAAATGTTAAAATTCATGTTATTCAGCAAAAAATAATCCTTAAGATGAAGCCTTTCGATCGGTATGATAAAGCTACAGGTGATTATTTTTCTCGTTTAGTTGTCTCGTTAGGTAACGGGTTCGGTTCCCGGTTTAACCATGTAATTATTTAAAAATCTATGAATGCAGTTGAAATTGTTTTTTAAATTCAAATAATGTCTTCTTTCAGTAAAATGTTACATCTACAATATTCAAGGTACTTTCCCTCCATGTGGCATATCCGTGGGACGCCCTGTATAGAGTTTCTCTCATTCAGGATGATTCTGCGACGATATCTTTGTGTTAGCAGAATCGGCCCCTAAAAAAACGCGCTGCTATCGCACTGAAACGACAGTGATTTTACAAAGGTTTGGTTTCCCACTACTCAACCATAGATGTCGCTGCTCAGCGCGTACCGAATAGATGGCGCTTGAGCCACTCGTTTACCGCCCCTTTTTATCAAGGCTCCACACGCCTTCGCGGGCCGATTCAAAATAACTAATCAAACGCCATCAAAAACTCGTGTCAAGCGGTCGTGGTAGCCGGGACCACCTGAACACACAACTCGAATAACTTTTGTTGTCTGTTCTTATTTTAATAAAACAATAGTGCAGTGTTCCGTGGGAATCCTCACTCAAAAGTCCAAAGGATCCTCAATACTCCGCTGACAGAAACGGTTAGTTATTTTTTCATGATATTTCAGAGAAATAATTATTTTATATTATGTAGATACGAGTAAGTAGTATAGTGGTGAAAGCTTAATTATTAATTAATTGAATATCTATGAATTACCAACACCTCTTTCCTGCTCTTTGGCATTGAACCTCGATGTTGGTAGGTCTACCTATCTAAGTAAATTTAAGATTTACCTATAAATTTTAACTTATTGTGTGCTTTTGATGTTAAACAACTATTTTGTTTTACGGTGCAATAAAAATTGTTCAACCCATTATATTTTATGTCATATTTTATGGAGACGCACTAACCCGTATCATACAAATTTTATCAAAACAAACAAGCACGTAAGATTTTTACAACACTAGCATGTCCAATCAACATAAATCGAATTCTTGCGGTAAAATATATATTTTCCACATAATTTAGTTCCAACAAGCGTCTTACTCGTAGGTATCTTACACAGGGAGAGCTAAGAATTTTGTACCAACCTAGGACTCCGTTTTTTGCTTAGTAAACAAAGTCTGAAATTGTTTCCTGTTGTAAACATGAAATCTTGATTTTAAGCATAAAATAAGCAAATGTAAAGCTATCTTCAGCTCCATAAAAAACGTGATGTGACATCTACAGGCACGGTTCAACCCTAAGTTTACGCATTTTATTAGGTAGGTACCCTTGGCATTGAAACATGAAGAAGGAAGAATTCTGTTGAAAGCACAAATGGGTATTGTCAACAAGTCTCGTTAGAAAAGTCTTTATTAACGTGTCGCTGTGACCAAAACATGCTAAACGATTGGACATGGCAATCGTCCAACTATTACAGATTCTTGTTAACATTGCGTGTCATGAGAAGTATTTGGGTTTGCCCATCCCTCTGGCCTAAAATATCATTACATAGATAGTGCCGGACCTATAGGTACTCTTCTAATATTTTTTATGATTTTTTAAGTAAGGAACAAATTATAGGAGTCGTTATTCTTTGAGTGAAGATGTTCAATTATTTTTTTACGAACTTCAAAACACGAGGAGTTTCCAATTCGGCTGTATGTTTTTATGTACCTATGTAGGTGCATATCGGTAATGGTAGTGATTCTGGTGCCACAAAACTTTAAGAGTGCGAAAAAATCAAGTAAAATGGGTATTTTTAAACACTTATGGTAACGAACGTAAATGTTCAGATTAAAAAAAACGATAGGTATGGGAAAAAACCTGTAGGTTTTTTTTGTTATAGAGCTTACCCGCACTTTGGGTATCTCTAAGAAATGAAATAAGTTCCCAAAAAATTTCTGTTTCGGCGGGACTCGAACCCGCGCCCCACCATCAGTACGGGTGTGCTCTAACCAACTAAGCCACGAAACCCTTTTCGAATTTATGAAAATAAACTGGTTTCTTTTTAATAAAATACATATTTCGAAAAAAAAAGGCGGTTTTAGGTAGTTGAAATGCTCTAAATTTTCAGCGACAAAACCACATAATTTTTACGAACTACATACTCGTATTATCCAGACAGACTAATTTTATATTTTATTAAGTACCTAATCGTTCACTTTTTCTATTTAATTGCTTATATTTTGAATAATTAATAGATAATAAGTAAAAACTTACACAGCTTAGGTACTTAACTTAAACTTGCACTTTGACAGGGCGCTATGGCGCTCATTAAGGGAAGCCTATGTCCAGCTGTGGACTAATATATGTTGATGATGATGATGAAGCAAAACTTGTGTTATGCACTGACGTTGCTTTGCTCCGTCCCGCTCCTATGAACGCAAAATCCTATGCCTTTTCACGAAAAGGCGTCATTTAGCGCAGCCATAACTACATAAACCAGCGTAAAAATATTTCAGTTACCTTTTTTCGATCTAAAAAAAGAGACGGTACAACTACAAATAATAACAGGTAACAAGTTTATGCTAGTGCTTGGTTCATGACAACAGAATCACTACCATTATTCCATTTTGATGATTCTTTTCATGTTTTATAGATAATGATCCTAATAGATTTTATTCCCGATGAATTTTGCCCGATTCTTAAAAAAACAGTATAATTCATAAATCGTAATCGCTTTTTAGCTTTTCTAAAAAAACGTCAAATTATTATGTTTCGTCATATTTTTCTGCTCATAAATAATAATAATAAAAAAGCTTTTCTTTATTCCCAACAACCTTACTTATCTTGTTCTTCTTATAAAACTACGTAATAATAAATTTAATTCTGTTATTGGAATCCCACTCCGGGCCTATTCTGTACATAGGACGAGTAGATATAATATTTTACCTATACAATGAAATAAGTTACGTTAGAACATTAGGTTTGACAAAAAATATGTTTCTAACAACAAAAAATATGTCAAAAATAACAAGCTGTTGAAAACCCGACTGTTAGTCGACTAAAAAGTAGGTACTTGGTATGATTTATTAATATTTAGGTAGGTAGGTACAACTATTGTTCATGGCGTTTTTCACTAAAACATTTATAATGACGTACGTTATTCGTGATTCATGAAAATAGATAAATCTGAAAGCCGGGGATTCCGCCGGATGGTCTCGTTTAGTGAATATATTATTTTATTTGAAAATCACTGAATCATAATATGATTCAAAGAAATAGACACAAATTAACAAATTGCTTCTCCGAAATTATATTACGAATAGAATTTCATAGCCAGTTAGGAAAGGCCTATTTGATCTGAGTCGTTTATTTGTTTCGTTTCAAGAACTGCCATGTCTCTTCTGAACTCAGATTATATGTCGCACTCGTAAAATGCCAATTTACAGCTTCAGTAAGCTAATGTGTCCCATGCCAGTTCGCTTGAGTAAACATTAGAACAGTATCCTTTCATGATTACCATGTGTGGAGATATTAATTGCTGGGATAATTTATGCGTCTGTTGTTGAGCTACCAATCCAGAGGATGGCACGGTGGCAAAGATCCTTCTGCGATGCAGGAGGTTGCAGGTTCGATTCCCGCTTCGTTGTTAATTTTCGAGTTGGAGCAAAAATCGTCCCAAGCTTTTCAACTTCCTACCAAATTCTCATTCGAACAAATATGTATTTCGCCCATATCTAGCATTCAGCAACCGTTCCATGCTGATCGTTTCCTACAAATGTAGTCCAACCCAGCACGATAATACGGGTAGGTACCAGTTAATGCTATCGGGTCGACCATGACACCCTTTCATTATAAGCAATACCCAACAGTGCACCTAAAGAAGATAAAGAGTGACAGCCACCTTTGTCTTAGAAGATGCCTAGACGTGTTATTAGCTGTTTCGATGAGACTCATGGAACGAATGTGGCTATAGAAATCATGGCGACTTGGCTTTTGTTCGTTTATGGTACAGTCAGCGACAGATTAGGTTTTAATATATTTATTGAATAAATAAATAATGCTGGACAATCCATCCACACAGCATCATCTAGCCCCAAGCTAAGCAGAGCTTGTGTTATGGATACTACATGACTGATATACGTCGTCATATAAATTTAAACACAAAGGATAAACGAACGCCTCCTGTGCAGAATTTGCAAACTTGATTTTAACCAAATGATTCAAGTTTTTTCAACATATGTACTATTATTGTTGGCAAAATACCAACTGTTTAGAGACCAGCTATTTCAATAACACCCATTGTGGATATTCGCGAATCATTGGCCGAATTATTAGTTAAAATTATTCTCACGTTCTTTCGATAGAGCGTATCGATTATTTAGCGCTCGCGTAACTTATTTAAATTCTTATGACAACTTAATTTGTTACAAGACGCTCATAATAATAAGTATTCTTTTGTACCACATAATGTATATATAACTCGCATTAACTTAGTAAGAAATACTTAGTAGGTTAGGTACCTACTTATTAATGTGACAAACAGGAAAAATCTGGCAGGTCACCTAAATTAATTGACCTATACCTAGTTAATTCAAACTATTCCTCTTATTACAAATTATAGTTAAATTCAACTCGTTGTATTACTCAGTATTAATAGTATTATATTATATATTATTAAATTGTAGACGAGCGAGATTAATTAATTTCAAAGGAATTGAAAAACATCGGCACTGATCAGAGAAAAACTACGAGAAGATTTTTTAAGGGTGCTATCTATGACGCCATTTTGTGAAAAGGATAGGCATAGGAGCGGGACAGAGCAGAGCAACGACAATGCAAAAAGCAAGTTTTTCATTTAACTTTTTTCAATTAAAACAATTTTTATATGCGAAATTTGTATTTTTTTTGTGAAGAAACCAGTTTATTTGCATAGATTATATTCGATTACTCGACTTCTACAGGTCTTACCCAAATATTATATTTTTTAAATCTGAATATCGAATATATTTACTGCACCATATAAATGCATCACCAGAATCTAATCTTAGCGGACGGACACGGTGACAATGACAAACGGTCACCTTGCCTGCTATTATTATAAATTGCTAAGTAATTATCAGTGTTTTTCATAGCGTAATTCCCATGTATTAAATCATTTAATAGTTTCAGTACCTAATTTTAATAATTCTCTGCTAATTTTAAAGGTACTTTACCGTGAAGCCGCGCCTTTACTTTAAGGTGGGTGCGAACCTGTAAGCCGTCATACAAATGTACTTTCCGATTCATTTGGAAACTATGTCCCCGATTTTAATGATATTTTGCATACCTACATAATTGGATAAGAAATAGCTATGTTTGTACTGCCTTAGTTTTTCAAAAAACAAAATATCGAAATACAAAGACATAGCTATGTTTGTACCTACCGTTTTAGTTTTTCAAAATACATAATCGTCATTAAATGAGAGCGATAATTATTAATAAAATAGCTATAACATACAACAACTAGCTTAAACATTAATTGATTTTTTTTTCGCCCTCATTCAATGACGATATTATGTGTTATGAAAAACGAAAACGGTAGGTACAAACATAGCTATGTCTTATCCAATTATAGAAACAAAATTTCATTGCAATAAAAGGTGTAGTTTTCAAATGAAAAATACACCTAAAAAGATGGTTTGTAAAAAAAAAGAAAAAAACAAGAAGGAAGTTGGTTTGTATGGAGGCTTAGAGGTTCGCACCCACCATAATATGTCATATTAACAAAACCGGTCCCGTGGTTTCATCCTCCATCTAAACATACAAAGTAGGCTTTGTAAGTAAAGAAGAGGTAGACCTCTTAATCATATTTTAATATTAGATACCTATTGCTTCTACTTAGTAACTATCAATACCTATTTAGTGCAGCGTCTGTCTGAAGCCCGTAATAAAAGCAAATTTATAGCGTCTTGTTATATGCTCGTAGCTTGGTTACCAAGAGGTATATTTCCGCTTGACTGGGTAATTATTTTCTGGTTGGTAAATATAATAAGAAATCCAATATACCTACACTGTTTTTAAGTTGTGCGGGATAAAGAAGATCCCTCGTGAATAAAAATTAGTCAAACTCAACTCACATACTATCCAAAGCGAATTTTCAAAATCGGTCCTTATTTGATGGAGAAACGAAGAATTGACAAACATACTTAAGAAAACATGCGTACCTAGACATAAAAACCTCCTGTAATTTTTACGAAGTCGGTTAAATATTACTAAATACCTTCCTATTTTTCGAATAGGAATCTCATAACTCTTCGATGTCATATAAACGTTTTAGATTTAATCTAAAAGTCGAGGGCCGAAAATAAATTGGCGATGGTAATGACCCCCAGAATAGGAAAGAACACATAGAAGCATGGAGCTAGGCGTGTCCGCCCGCCCAACAGCCACTAAAGGAAATGCGGACCGGACGTCCGCTGGAGTATATGAACACCGGTAACGAATTATAATTCTAACCTTAACCTCTTTTCATGTATATGTTATTGAGTGCAGCACTTTTTTCCCTGCTAGCGCGTTTTTATGACTTCAGAAAACACTGCGGCAAATGTAAGAGACAGTAAAAGCTCGATGTAGTCGGCACCGACCAGTTAATTTTTTTTTTAAACTTTAATGCACTTATTATACAAAAGGTAATCTTAACACCAAGAAATTATCTATCTTCTAACCAAACACCGATGATTTTAACTGATTATTTTTCTGTAGGTGTCGACAAAACTTTTTCGTCGATTTAAGGGACAGTACGAGTAGGTACATCCATATAAAATTTATCTGTTTAGAGTGTTACAAAACAGAAAAAAAATATCTATTGATGATCACATCGCTAGGAGCGATTTAAAGAAATAATGCATTGAATTAAATTATATCGGTTGTTAGTATCACAGACGGACGAATATTAATTAACTATATTAATACTAGCAGCGCCTCGCGGTTTCACCCGCGTAGTTCCCGTTCCCGTAGGAATTTCGGGATACAAAGTAGCCTATGTCCTATTCCAGACTATAATCTATCTCTGTGCAAAATTTCATCCAGATCCGTTTTGCCGTTCTGGCGTGATAAAGGAACAAACATCCATCCATCTATCTATCCATCCATCCATCTAAACTTTCACGTTTATAATATTAGTGAGATTAGTGAGATTGCTAACCTATATTAATATTCTACGTTAGTAACGTATTTATGCTAAGTTTTATTTTATTCTATTCCTAAGTAATTGATTGTATTCAGACGTAGCCAAGTGATTTGTTCCATTCTACAGTCTTGACATTGAAAACGGAACTGGTTTCATAGCAAAAAACCAAGGCACGTAATTATAATAGCATGATTCACATTTTTTTTGCGCGGTGGTAGCGAGGGCGTTTGAGTTTGTAGACCCTTATAGAGAGCTTTTAAAATAGAAATAAACATGTTGCCGAATCTATATAAATAACAAAACTGTTTATTAGGGTTCCGTGTCAAATGGTTCCTATAAACGGAACCCCTAGAACTTCATCTGCCCATCTATCCCAACTGGGTATTTTACTCTATATATGAGTATCTGTTTTTTTTCATTGAGATAGCTTAGGCAGAAAGCTCTCTTACTTCACTAAAAGACAAACCTTTTTTATTTTTAAATTAATCCAAAGTTATCAGTTTTTTATCTGTTTTTAACACCAATAAATAGTAGGCGCTATGTTATTACGTCATACGGCTGCGTAGGTATACTAAAAAGTATCATCTGTCATCAATCAGGAACACCAGCGCATGTGTTTAGTACCTTCACAGCCAACTGACGTCATGAATACAGAGCAATATGGTTATAATGTCTTAACTTAAGACATTATAACCATATAACTTAAGTATATTCAGTTATCTGTACCTTACCTATCCATAACTCAAGCTCTGCTAAGCTTAGGGCACCTTAGGGCTATGTGATGCTATATGAATTGTACAGCATTATTATTATAATTTTCGATCACCATTATAAGCTAAACAATTTAGCAAGAATCTTAAGCGAAGTGATAATGTCATCGTTAATGTTGTAGGCAGACCATGATGGATAGCTGACCATAGACATTATTACAAGATATGACGCAAGCTCTGACACCATACCAATAAAATGAGAAGTTAATAATCTTATTATTATTGGAAATGAGCTCAACCGTGCCGGTTCTTGCCTAGTCTTGTTATCGAAATGTCGTGTTCCTGTTTACCTATTGCTACTAATAGCTCAGCAAATAATAAGAAGATATAAGTTATTTTACATATAATATTATATTTATTAGTAATTTTACAATTAATTAGAATGCACAGAAATACAATATATTGGTAAAGTCACAGCAACCATATTATTAATAACGTTTTATTGCTCTACATTTTTTTACTGATAAATGCAAAATAATAAATTTTATTCATTAATAGGTATTGACCTGAATCACCAAGTGCAGGACAAACATACCCATAATTTAATTTCTGACATATTCGTCAGCTGTAGGCGATAAGGAGAGGGTTTTTTTTCGTTTTATGTACATTTGTAGAGATAAAATATGTGCGAAGAGAAAAAAATTTAGGCTACATTTTAGTTTAGCACTTATTTTACGTGGATTGGTACATAATAAACCTGTTATGACTTCTCTTGTTTGCAGACAAGTTACGTTTTTGAAGTTTGCTGTATCTATGCACCTTCCATATAAGTATAACCATAGATAACAGAAACTAGTATTAGTTGGTCCATGGTATAGTTAAGTATTGTAGACTCTAATCAAATTTACAGATTGTCCAACTAAAATGTACCTAACTCGAAACTTTATTTACTTAGCTATTTGAGGAAAGTGACTTTAATATTTTTCTTTGCTCAAATGCAGTTGATTCTGCAACTTAATTGGAATCTTTGATTATAACTTGTAACCCCGTCGTATTGAAGTCGTGTCATGAGTTCAAAAATTTAAAGACTCCAAATCGAGAATCGCTACGAGAATTGTCCAGGCCATACTTGAGATCTGCTTTGTATCGAACAAAAACAGTGGTCCATTCCAAGAAGACAACTGGGTTTTTTATTCAAAATACCTTATCATCTCGTGTAGCAAGATTGATACCTTACAATGAGACGTGTCTTGTAAAAAAAGTTAATGGATATCAACGCGCGATCCCTATCATATATTTGAAGATAGAAAGAGAGAGATGTAAGAGCCACATTTTAAAAGTACTACGTCATTGGGACTTACAAAGCGTGAACCCCATCGTTTTCCTTCTCGATGCGTGGGATACAATTATGAAGCCGGAGGTTCGGTGCCTCCAAGTTCTATTATTATCTGAGAGGTAAAAAACTACCTTAGATAATTGAGAGCCCGTGGCATCTTCCGTTCTGTTAGCTATGGGGGATTGTTGATGCTATGTAAATGTATACACGATAAATCTAATTTACTTATGCTAACTTATATTTGATTACATGTAATAATGTTGATGGTATCAGTCGGTATTTAAAAATAATTGCCCAGTACGGTACAGTTATTTATTAAGCATGGTAGGGCTATCACTAGGAGATAGTACCTACCATAATAAAAAAGTACCTATCAACCCAACTGTTAAAACTTCGCCAAAACGACCTCTGCGGCGGGCAAAAGTTCGCCTACGACGCAGGAGGTTGCGGGTTCGATTCGTGCCGTGACAAATTTTTGTACGATCTACTTATATTTGGGTGTTCTGGATGTTCTCTCTATATAACAAAAAATATATATCTATGTAGTGTATTATGTATATCAGTTTTCTATGGTACCCATCATAACAAAAGCTCTACTTAGCTTTGGGCTAGATTGAGCTGTGAATTATCCAACATTATTTATTTATTTATTATTATTTTTAACACCATCATACGCAAAGTACCTTTTTATACTTATGTAATCTAAAATCACACAAGAACAAATTAATTTAAATACTAAAACCCTATCGTATCATAATGATAGCCCAAATAGATACTTTACTTACCTTTAACTAAACCATTGAGTTATATATATTACTAGCAGCGCCTCGCGGTTTCACCCGCGTAGTTCCCGTTCCCGTTGGAATTTCGGGATAAAAAGTAGCCTATGTCCTATTCCAGACTATAATCTATCTCTGTGCCAAATTTCATCCAGATCCATTTTGCCGTTCTGGCGTGATAAAGGAACAAACATCCATCCATCTATCTATCCATCCATCTAAACTTTCACGTTTATAATATTAGTGAGATAAGTACTACGTAAGTAATAGTAGGTACTTCAATGACCTACACAGACTGTTTGCGCTACCTCATTTCGGAAACCTCCGAGTCCTGCTAAAATTACAACAAACCTCAGTCCGTGTAAAACCGGTGCAGTGTGCGGCTTATAAACAAGGCTACAAGTGGTGCGTGAAGAATCATATTACCTTTTCATCTCATCGGCCGTTGCTTGGCTAGTGCCTACAACTGGTAGTTACATAATATTACTTATGTCGGCATGGAAATTGGATTATGATTACCTAACAGGCGCATTCACAACACCAAACGTTTGGGCACGCCACGCACACCATTAAAGTATCATAAAACTGTTTTTTTTGTTCTATAGCAATCATAATGATTGAGACAGGGTTGTAACGAAATATTGGTTTCCAAAAGCTTAAACAGTAGATGAATTCTGTAAGGGACTCTCCGTCGCTCAGAGTCCGTGACAGAATTCGTATTCTGCGGCAGGAGGTTGCGGTTTCGGGATAGATGTTTGTACGATCTGCAGATATTTGTTTCTTGTATTCTGGATGTTTTCTATGTATAGCAATAAAGATCTCTCGTATTGCATGAAATAAGTATATCAGTTATTATATATATAATACCCATTAAACAAGTTCTGCTTAGCTTAGGGCTAGATAATGTTGTGCAAATTTTCTAGCATTAGTTAATTATGTATTTGTAACATTTTTGGTTCGTAAAATTCCAGTGGGGTCTGATATTACGCAAGTAATTGTCAACAAGCGTGCGTACAAAAGCTTAGCAAGGTTATTAATAGGACTAATAAATAAATATCACTGGGGTGACAAATCGTACCACCCTGTGTCACCTTGAACCCGGGGACAAGATACGGAAATGATAATGTTGGGGTATTTTATATATTTGAGATAACCATCACGGAAATGAAATAGAAATGACTAAACGCAATGCATGTCTGAAGTACTGTTTAACTTTAACCATCAAAAAAGCAATCATATGAAATGGTTTTATGGAACCCGCGTAAAACTTTCGGAAAGTCAATAAATGGTAAAGCATTATCTACCTTCTTGTGAGTTGTGCAAGGTTAGTGCCTACCTAAAGCTCAGCTCAGTTTATTTAATGTGATGACTCGTAAATTCGCCCCTGGACACGTTTTTTCCTTAAAATGTATCTGAAATCCCAAAAAATTAACAGCTCATGCAACTTTACCAACAGTAGACAACTTTTTTTATAGTAAAATAAGTTTTTTTTAAAGTAGTTAGTTTTTTTTAATTCGCCTTTCGAAAGATCAGTAAAAACTAAGAAAAACTGTATTCTAAACTAATTTTACGTGTTTTGTCAGTTAGGTACCCACATTGAATCTGCAACCGACGATATGATATAGAACTTGTTTGTTATGTAGGTAATAAAGCTAGCAGAAGAAAAGAAAGTGAAAACCTTACCAATATCAACATGTAAACGAAACTTATGAACTTTTTCAATAATAATGTAATTTATTATCAGTTATACCTATAATACCCATTTAAACACGTTCGACTGTTTGGGGCTAGTTAGATGATGTTGTGTGAAATGTCCATCATTATTAAAAATCGTAACAGTTTACGCTCCGTAGGAAACTTAGGCTGCTAGAATATTTGTTATATCAATTATTATACCTTCTATTTCATAACAAATGTGATTTCCATTGACCTATAAAACTAATAGAATTGGCACTAAATAAAATTAATTCCCAGAACAAAGCATAGCAATAGTAATGTCAGTCATTGGTCACGGCACGGGCGCGCCTCCCAGAGGGAAACCAACGATTACCTCATTCCTGCTCATAGACCTCATCAGAAACCTAGAATTTATTATCACTGGACACGTAAGGACTAAATTATCAACTGAACGAATTACACCTAATAATCCTAATACATTATCTCACTCGCAAAAAACGAATTCGTCAGAGGGGCTAGATTTGACATGGTAGAGATGAGCATTATTTATTTATAAGAGTTCTTCAATATCTCAACCGGTTATTTTGTCTGGCTCCCCACACGACCAGTTGTACGTGGGAGCAATTTTCTAATTGGTTGTAGAAACTAATTGAAAATAACATGCCATTCGAATACTTAGTTCTGCTTCGTATTAATAATCTCAATGACTAATAAACAATGTTTATAGCCTTTTAAAAATATTGACCGTAGAACCTACGGTGAAACGGTGTTGGTTTTATCCTTATAGATACCTACCCTTTAAGTATGAAATATAAATATATAGTGATTCCTTTCCATTAAATCTTACAGGACTCTTGGACATGGACAAGTCCGAAAAATCTAATTAAATAAGCAAAACATAAAATAAAGTGATAACCTGATAACGTAGATGTGTTAAATTGTTCACTTCAATCTTTTTAGGTTGTTAGTTTTCGAGTTGGATCAAAACTCATCCCAAGCTTTTATATCCGATAAACCTAATAATATTTTTGTAGTTAACCATTTTTCAAAGAAATAGTTTAACAAATTTGAATTTATTCATTAACAACTTTTGCGATTCACTTGGCATTTTGTTGTATGTAGAAGCATACATTGTTCAGTAGCTTTGTCTTTTATACATAAGTTCTATACATATTGTGAAGCCAAGTTGTGGTAAGCCAACCCTAGCTTCCTCAGAAGGCTGCGGTCGATGTTATATTAAATAATAACGCGTTTATAGATAATATTTCAGTAGAATTACGTTTAAAGGTTCGTCTCAGTGACATCTCATTACAACAGCTTCATAACCTTGTTGTTTCCTCAATCAGTATAATTATTTTTCTCTGAAATGTCAGTTAGGTCGTTGTTCTTGTTATTGTTTTTGCAATTGTGGCAAATGCTTTGTAAAAAAATATGTTATTTCCTCATTATGATCTCTGATATCGGTCCATGGTGTTCTGTGAATCTGCATGACTCTTATACCACCTGCATCTGCAGTTACCTATTATGTGTCATAGACTTAGAAACCTAGGTTCTAGGAATAGCCTTAGTAAAGTTTTTCCTTCAGCCTTCTGAGTCCACACGCAGAACAATAATTTAAATAAGTAATTGTTTATTCATGGAAACCTTAGATTCCATTCAGTGTAATCATTAAATGCCGAGTTGATAATTTCCTTCATTTGTATCCGGTGCAAATGGTACCTACAATGCGTCATTTTCCTATCAATTCTTATGATCATAATCAATAACCCTCTGCGTTCACGTCGCGCTTTATAGTTCTACATCCATAAAATAACTACACCACTTAAATTTTGGTTATTGCGCTTTTTATCACCCGATAATGACGTCTATGCATTCACCCCTTTGGTACATGACTAACTATTTGTTTAAACTAGTTTCTGCCCATGACTTCACACGCTTTGTTTTTAACGTAATTTCTATACCATGAGAATTGATTATGAGAAAAAGTCTGTAATAATCCAAGTTTAGACTTATCTTACTTATTATATTACTTACTTTATCCAATAGCTCACATTATGTATACCTAACCTATGTCTTGGTGGTTAGCGTTGGCTACCTAATAAAGTCAGGTTGCAAGTCTCTTGTGTCTAGGACTCACGACCGATTATGGAAATAGAAGGTTCCCTACATTGCATTGGTCGCTCTTGCCCAACGGATCTTCCCTAGGGACCTTTGGCTACAGAATACTAACGCTGGGCTCACCTTGGCATGTCTATGGCCACACCATATGCTAATTATCAGATGACGCAACGCGGAAGCTTGCAGCAATAAATATTCATCTATGAAGAAAAGGACTAACTTTCTTTACACAATATGACGTCAAAGAAAATATTTGCACCAGTAAAATTAAATAGCAAGGCGGCGCGTTTTATCGAAAAGATTAATATGAAAGATTACCTACGTAAACTACTACGTATCCACAAATTTTCTTCTAGTAAAACTGTGATAAGATTATCGCATTCGTAGTTTACTTAATCTTAGATCGGGTATGTTCGCAGACTTTATTCGTAAGATTATTTTATCATGACCGATAAAATGAGTGAGATCAGAGATAATCGCTTTCGCCTTAACGAACTCACAAAACCTTGCCCTTTTTGTTTCCGTGGCATTGGATTCAAGATTCAAGACATTTTATTGCGGAACATGCTGAACAAAGATCTACAATAACTTATGGTATCAAGCATGCACCCTGCTAGGGCACTGCAATATTATGCTAGGTGGTTCCATCTATTCTTATACCTAAGCTTACACTAGGAATATAAAATTAGAATATAAAATTTAAAAAACAAATCATTTGGTACCTACATACGTAGATAACATAATGCTTTATATTTGTAAATTTACAACTTTTTTTTTTTATGTTTAAAATGCACGACTCGTGCAGCACGAGTACCTACCTTAACGCATTTACTGCCCAGTTAGCTGCATGGCAGCACTCACCGATATGTGCGTCTTGCGCCATGAAAGTTTTAAGTGGGTTAGATGCCAAAGTGCAGTTTATCATAACCCAATATTATGCAAATAGTAAAGATAAAAATGTCGGTTTACATTTCCATGGCATTTTGTGAAAGCGCCTAGATTTTCCTATTTGAAAAGCCTACCTAAATCAAAGCAGGGTCGACCTTTTTTTTTAAAACTACAAATTCAAAATCGTTTATTTGAACAAGTACAAAGGTATAGGTTTCTACTTAGGTTGTTGAACGAAGAGACCACATATGTTAAAAACTGCGGCGTAGTCTTTTTGCCCGCCTCCTGGTACGATATTAAAATAGAGCTTAAATAAAGTAAGTTATTAATATTTAGGTGTTTACTAAGCTAATATGTGAGTAATTATAGTGTGGTTACATAGTTTAGGTAACAAGCAAAGCAAGAAAGTTTATAGGTAATAAAAAGTAAAGAAAAGATCATAATAAAAACTTTAAATGATCCTACCAACAAATCGCAATTGCCCAAAGGCAAAAATTGAAAAATTTCCTAAGGTCGGCCTTAGGAAATTTTTCTGACATAGTAAAAACTTCGCTTATTAAATTACTTAATTATCTAGGGGTAGAGGTATTACCAATGAGTCAGACTAAATTGATAAAATTTTGCACTTCTCCGAAAGCTCCGAAGGTCTTCAACCTCTTATAGGAAAAAGTGGTCTGAATTCAAGGCAATCTTGAATTCAGACCACTTTTGAAAATGTTTTTATGTGAGATATTTTAAGTCATTGCCAGTTATACTCGTTATGATATCATCTGTAGCAGCTATTATACAATCTCGTCATACTAAACTGTACACCTGTAGCTAGTGGTGTAGTGTACGAGTACTTTGTCTAGTTGTTCCACTAGCTATTGTAATTGTATAAATCTTTCATTATAAAGACCCTTTTTTCCTACTAATTTTATAAATTCGAAAGTAAACGTGAAAAGGTAACACAGTAGGTACCTTTTCACACCTTAACTTCACGCTGAACGGATCTCATTGAATTTTAACAGGAAGGTAGAGTACATCCCGGGAACGGGTACTTTTTATCCCGGAAGCGCGCGCAGAAGCAAGTAGCATTATAAATGAGAAAAAAACTTTGTCTGTTACATTTTCACGCCTTAGCGGCTAAACGGGACTTAATGAAATTTAGCAGGGAGGTAAATAGTATCCGGACGGACATAGGCTACTTTAAAAATACGTGCAAATCCACGGGCAGCAGCTAGTATTATCATAAAGCATAAGACAGGGTGGGGCGCGGGTTCGAGTCCCGCCGAAACCGAAAATTTTTGGGAACTTCATCGTAAATCAATCCGCAGGGTAGAGTCATGGATTTCACATTCGAAATTAATTAATGAGGTGTGGGTAGATTCCGATATTTACAGGCAGCAGGGTCACACCTCTGTTTAATCTACCATCACACCTTGAACTGTTACCGGTAATTTCTCTGACATGTCACAGGTAGGCAAATATGTTAATAATTATAGCATTTTTATACTTATGCCTTTGTGATAACGACTATTTTTTATGTGTAATTGGAGGACGAAACGAAGGATCCATTAGTAGGCTCTGGAAAATTTCAGAGCCTAGCTGGTAGATAGAGGAACAATGACCATGTAGTGTGAAACCTAGTTATTAATGACGTCAAACAAAGACAAAGCCAGTCTAATCGTTGTTTAAATACATCAAAAGCTCTTTAAGCTTTCAGGACTTTTTATCGAACTTCAAAAACAATTGGTGAACCACCTTGAATACGAGTTAAGAAAATTCTAAACACGGTCATTTTGTACGAGAAGATAGCAACTAGCCACTGTTGTCTTAAGTTTTAGCACATTGGTGTTCAAACTCAACTAAATCTAGAACAAATATGGTGCCACACACTTGCCGTATGTATACCTACCCTAGAGTTGGTTTACTTACTGATCTTGTTTGAGTGACCATATAAGATTACCTGACATATACCTACATCTTCTCTTGACATACAAGTTTCCAAACAATTTCGGAGTATAAAATTAGTTTAGTAACGATAGCGTAAATATGATAAAGAAAAATTTATTAAGTACCTACCTATAAGGGGGCATCCATTAATTACGTGAGGCGTTTAGGGGGGGAGGAAGTCGAGCCAAGTCTCACCAAATCTCACGTGGGGGAGACTCCTACTAAAGGTTCTTGATTTTTTGATTCAACTTTGGAAAATTCACCATTCAAAATCACCTGTCGTCATTTATGGATGCCCGCTAATCGGTGCTCAAAAGGTGACGTAACAGGCTATATTTTAGGTAAATTATTTGTGAAATAGGATTGAATTCATTTAATTTTATAATTTATTAGTATAAGATGAGTGAAAAGAGTGTTTTGTGTTTGAACTGTAAACTTACATTTTCTTAAATAAATATATTTATAGAGCTTAATTGAAAAAACAAATTGCTAAACCTACTTGTTTAAAAAAGTTTCGAGGTAATCGTATGATAACAGTCTTATGCCCGGTCGATGTTCCGTGTGAGAAAGTAAATTTAAGGCACTTATCAGCCCAAGCCACAATTTACTGGCAACTAGTTTCAGCCCGCGGTTTCGCACGCGTTGTTTCTATGGAAACGTTTAAAGGTTTATTTCCCATGGGAACTGATTCATAGGATAAAAAATATTCGAGGCCTAAAACAAAGGCTACTTTCTGAAATGTTCCTACGTTGGTACGAGTTGGTACTACCTGTATGTAAAACTTCAACTCGTACCAACGTAGAAACATTTCAGAAAGTAGCCTTGGTTTTTTTTCTAGGCCTAAATTACTGTATGCTAAATTTCAGCCTAATCCGTGTAGTAGGTAATTGGCGTAAAGAAAAAAAAACATTTTGTTTCTTATTTGATAATAATTACTATTTATTAAGCTGTTTATGTATAAAATTTGACTTGTCTAAGGGCTTATTTTGTAAGCCTAAAGAAATAAAGTTATTGAATTTTGAAAGATGTAACAAACATCTGTCCAAACATTCGCATTGATAACATTAGTGTGATACACCTAGTGGTGTAGGTACTTTACGGCAAAAAGGTCTAGGTAAAGACAAAAATGGAGCCAGTAAAGTAAGGTAAAATGGCGGTCGGTCACGGCTAACCGGACCATGTGAGGACGAGGATGCCCTCGCAAACCCTAAAGCAGCGTGGAGCACTGCCAAGAACCGGGTTTTATTATGAGCATATGCAGTTCGAGTAGATTTCATATTTTACGGCGTTTGCAAGGATTGTTTGAACGACTTTAATAACCGGCTACCAATCATTTCTCTCTGAATCCATTGCCAGAATATACACAGGTAAATTTAAAACAACCTTGAAATAACCTTTTCAAAATATTAAATTTGGAAGTTAAATCTAGCTGACCCATCACAAGTTGTCCTTTTCAAAAATCCCTACGAAAATAATATGAGTAGGTTATAAGTAGGTCCGACTCCCAGTTATTTTCAAATTTTCCGGCAAACTTTTCCAATAAATAATAATAAATAATGCTGGACAATTCACACAGCATTAACTAGCCCCAAGCTAAGCAGAGCTTGTGTTATGGGTTGGGTACCAGATAACTGATATAGGTACTTAAAACTTAATATAATACAATACCTACATAGATAGATATTTTTTATCATACATAGAAAAGACCAGAACACCCTGAACAAATGTCTGCAGATCGTACACGCATTTGTGCCGAGGTGGGAATCGAACCCGCAACCTCCTGCATCGCAGGCAGACTCTCGCCCACCGCGCCACATCGGTCCTCATTCAATAAAGAACATTCTCATTTGCTAAATCGTTCCAGCCATTTCCCAATGATGCACTTATCAACGAACTGCACTTCATTTTAATAATGAAACTCTTTGCACGCTCTTTAAAAAGAAGAGTCTTCTCTTCATAACCCTGTATAGAGGTATATTGCATAGCACCAGAGATCAACGGATGCAGATAGGCACTCAGATATGCAACCATTGCAACGGAATGCAATAATTGTTATTTAATGCGCGGAAGCGGACTTTCCCAATTTCCCTCCCTCTAATTGTCACCATAAACCGGAGAATGGTCCTAGCCATAATTACCTGATAACGTCCGGTGTCATAAACCCGTGAAATCCAATCATTGGGTCATCCTGACCCTATCATTCACACCATGGTGCATAAGGCCACTTTATGGTGAACGTAAAACTAGTTTCGAGTTATGTTTTTGGATGAACAGCGTAGAAGCGTAACTCCCTCGAAACGCTGTGAGCGTTTCGAGAACTATTGAAATGCTACACGACACGATAATGCACATTTTTTGTGCCCGATAGAGACCTAATGGGTATATCTACTGAGATATTTCAATTTGTAAAAACAAAACATAACTCTTACTAAAAGTGTAAACTATCTTGCTGACGATGACTATTCATATACGATTAAATTTTTTACTTGCGGGAACATATTTGATGTTAGAATTTTTTAGAAGTGCGGGAGTTTCACTTCTAAATAACCAATTTCTTTGACATACAGCTACAACACCGACTATCGTTACTCCTCTCTGTGAAATATCGCTGCAGGCTACGGTATCTTTTTGTTTCCATTGTAGCTACGAATAGAAGAGAAGTAATTTGGTGAATATGTAAATTGACTAGCAGGGAATGTTATCAGATTTACTGACCCAACAACGTATAACGAAAGCCTCTAAATTAGTTTTGTAATATATGACCCTAACCGGTGAGAGTTACGATAGCTTTTTGTTGTTTTTAAACATAGTGTACATGTGTATTGTATTATGTAGGTATATCGGTTATCTAGTACCCATAATACAAGCTCTGCTTAGCTTGGAATAATACAAAACTATTACAAATAATTTTAAAACGTAACAAAACTATGTAACAATATTTAATTTGGGTAAGTCAGGTAATAATTAGTTAGGTTAAGTGTTTTAATACCAATAAGAAACCTACTTCATTTATTTTAAAGTTACTTTTTTTTTACTTATGTGGTGTTTGCTTTATTCCAGAACCATGGGTGAATTAGGAAACAGACTGGGTCTAGACGAGCTGGCCGGAGGTGCTGCCGGCATCGGCAAGGCACTTCTAGCTGAGTTTCTTGGTAAGTCTATGATTGTCATTGTCACCGAGTGTGACCTTTTTTTTTTTGTAGTATCAATTCCCATATAAAATATCCAATTTCCCATCAATCAAGAAGGCAACGGATGCTGGTCGAAGTATTTTGCATAATTCTGGACTTTTTTACACATCACATCACACTAATATTATCTATAAATGCGTAAGTATGGATGTTTGTTACCACTTCACGCCAGAACTACTGAACAGATCGGGCTGAAATTCATATAGGTACTTAGTTCTAAGCTGGAGTAAAACATATGCTTTTTATCCCATAAATCCCTCATAATATTAGTGGGATGTGTTCCCATGGGGTAGAAATAGCATTAAAAAAGCACGCGTGCGAATTCGCGGGCTGAAACTATAGTCATCAATAACACATGGAGTTTTTAATAATGAATTAAACAACGTCAGGTGTTCGGGGAATCAAATATGCATCGAATTGACCATGTACATAACTCATTTTGAAGTACCTACCTAAAAACTGATTAAGTTTATTTTCAAAGGAAACTTACACTCGTATAAACCACATTTTTGGAGCACGTTTCAACTGAGCCGTGTTTTTTTATCAAATTAACTTGTCAAGTTCTCATCAGGTAACCTGCTCCTGAATCTGTTTGGCTGCGGGTCCTGCGTCGACATCTCAAAGAGCAGTTCTGCAGGAAACATCGTGCTCATAGCCTTCACCTTCGGACTAACCATCTTCGCTGTCGTCTCTGTAAGTTTAACATCATCACTTTTTTTTATAAATCACTTTTCATTAGATATTTAGGATATCTTCATTCCCAAAATTCAAAATTCAATAACTTTATTTCTTTAGGCTTACAAAATAAGCACTTAGACAAGTCAAGTTTTATACATTAAACAGTTTTATAAATAGTAATTCCCAATCTCCAACGATAACTTACCTCGGTCGCCATATTTTTCATGCTAGGCAGTTTTTTGGCATGACTTAAGGGGCCTAAGGCTGATGAATTGCCAATACAAACGTACTACCAAAATAATTTGAAATTCGAGCATATTTCCACCATATCATATATTTATTTATAAGTCGAAAAATACATGTTTTCGCCCTGTTTGTTTTAAATTAAAAACAACAATTATCTTACGTTTTGTTTTATAAGAAACGTAGCTTATATTGTCTAGTTACAGAATAACAACACTAAGTGGAAAATATTTTTTTTATCACTTTTGTTATTACGGAACATATTGAAGTTGCGAGCAGCTGTCACCGAATACTTCGTTTTTGTTTTATGTAAGTAAATAATTAAATAATTAGATCGGAATTGTCGAACGTAACTTAGACCTAACAGGGTTAATTACATCCTTTTACCTGTCGATAACTCTGAATAACCACAGAGATAAATACCTAGGGCCCTATAGGTCGTCCATTTAATCCATGCATAGGTATCGAAGTTATTGATGACGGATGAACCAACAGTGTTTCAATCTGGCATAGTTCTAAACAAAGATAATGTCTGACTAGGTAGGTAGCTACCAGATAAGTCACGGCATTGTGTAATTTGCACGCTTGCCTTCAGGCTGGTCTCTTTTAGGAACCATTCATGTAGAGAATTATATAAATCAGTTTGAAGGTAAAGTACTCTAAATTAGATGACATTCTAACAGTCGGTTTTTTATCCGCTTGTCACATCGTGTTTTTGTCAACAATTTGTCATTTGCTAGCAAATTGTCTACCCGGCTCTCGTCAACGATGTGTTTAAACTATTGTCAAAAATAACAAGCGAATGAAAAGCAGGCTGCTAATCTTTTAGTGTAAGGTTATAAATAATATTTTTGGACGGTTCCCTTTTCCATATTCCTTTCGTACACAGCGACATATTTACCCATCTATGGTAAACATTGATAAGATTTTTATCTTTTTTTGTGGTGAACTAGCTCCTTATCATCATGGCGCTTGATTACGCGCATCTATGTTTTGTTACTTAATACCCCTCGACAGCTGATAAAGAACCTTTTCGATTAATACTTTCGTTATCAGACCTATCAGTGTCCACGCATGAAGGATAAAGGTATGTAAGGCAGCCCTAAATTTTGAAAACAATAAATTAAATATAAATAAAAACGACCAAATGCGAGTCAGACTCGCGCACGAAGGGTTCCGTACCATTATCTATAAAAGCGGCAAAAAACACATTTTTTGTATGGGAGGCCCCTTAAATATTTATTTTGTTTTAATTAAATTATTTATTTTGAAAGTGAATGTATAAGTAATTTTTCTATGGCCACCATAATATAATAGCGCCCACCGCGCCACAGAGGTCGTCGTCGTTACGAGAAATTAAACGCAACAAATAAACGGTTTCTGTTTCTTCCCAGGCGATAGGACACGTCTCAGGCGGACACATAAACCCAGCAGTCACTGTCGGCTTAGCATCAGCAGGCAAGGTGAAGCCATGTCGAGCACTGCTGTACATCATCGCACAATGCGCGGGCGCTGCCGCTGGATCTGCCCTGCTCAGGTAACATTTCATCATACACCCATTAACCACAAAATATACCCAGCAGTCACGGTCGGCTTTGCATCGGCTGGCAAGGTGAAGCCGTGTCAAGCACACCTGTACATCACCGCGCAAACTGCGGGTGCTGCCGCCGCCGGATCCACCTTGCTCAGGTTATATTTCATCGTCCACAAAAATTCGTTGCAGAACATGGGCCTACCCCAAAATGTGCATAAGGAGATTGCTATAAGTAATCAAAACTTGTATCTACATAATCATAGTTCAACAGGCGGAAGGAAGTCATAATACGTCTGTTTTCACAAACTCACGAAAAATAAGTGCACGGACAAAGACTAATTTTCGTTTTTTGTAAGCTGCCAGTAGGTACTTTGCGCAGGAAGTGATTAGGTCTCGTGCAAGCACTGGGGAACAGCCATAAATTTGTTTTAACAGCTCACACCGAGATGCAACGCGACGCGACGCGCCACTGCGCGCACTTTTTAAGATAGTGATTCAAAATACAACTTTATTTACTGCACAATAAGACACATAATATTGACATTGAATATTGTCTCCAGATACCTGGCATCGCGTCGCGTCTCGGTGTGATCTGATCCTTAGATTAGTGAATCTGTTGTTATCTTTGTGTATAATAAACGAATCGAATTGCAACTAGTCCCTATTCTTGTGGTAAACTGCTAATATTTCAACTAAAATTGCAACCATACAGTAAAATAGTCCTTTTAGTTTTAAAATATTAAAATTTTCGTAATGCTACAATGTAAGTAGGTAGGGTAAGTGTTATGGAACTAAGGAATTTGATTAATTTTAGGGCCCTGACTCCCGAACGAGCAGCCGGCAAGCTTGGAGTTACCGCACTAGGAACTGACGTCACTCCGCTGCAAGGATTCGGAGTCGAGTTCTTCCTTGGATTCGTACTTATCTTCGTCGTGTGCGGAGTAAGTACATTACCTATAACTACAAATACCTCATCAGCAAATACTTGCGTCTGGCTGGTCCAGTGTAAGGTCGCTCAGCGAGCTATTGAAAGAGCTATGCTTGGAGTTTCTCTGACGTAAAGGATTCGTAACGAATACATCCAACCGAGAACCAAATACATCGACATAGCTCAACGAATTTGTCAGCTGAAGTGGCAATGAGCCGGCCATATCTCGCGAAGATCCTACAGCCGCTGTGGTAAACGTGTTCTTGAGTGGTGACCGCGACTCGGCAAAGCGAGCGAAAACAGGACGCTATGGAGCTCATTAAAGGGGGCCTATGTCCATCAGTGGAAGCTAAGCTGATGATGATGTTATACTGCGTCTACTGTTTGAATGGGGTTTTGTCATAATCACCAAGTTTGGCAGGGCGATTAGTGATCGCAGTGAGGGTGTTAAACATACAGAAGGATCTATTTTATATATCTCACTTACTTATAACATTACAAATTCTATACTTAATCAGGATCTCAATGAAATTTTGCAGGGAGGTAGATGGTATCCTGGGGATGGATGTAGGGTACTTTATATTCCGGAAAAGTTATTTTAATATACCTAGGTACTTGTTTTATACATTCCAGCAAGTGCTTTTGCATAATCCTAGAGTCTGTCTTAAAATACCTATGTACCTATCACTTCGCTCAAGAAAGACTTTTATACCCTTTTATACCTTTTTGACGACCGATGTGGCGCGGTGGGCGAAGGTCTGCCTGCGACGCAGGAGGTTGCGGGTTCGATTCCCGCCTCGGGACAAATGTGTGTACGATCTGCAGACATTTGTTCAGGGTGTTCTGGTCGTTTTCTATGTATAATAAAAAAACTATCTATGTAATGTATTGTACTATGCAAGCTGAAGTATCAGTAATCTAGTACCCATAACACAAGCTCTGCTTAGCTTGGGGCTAGATAATGCTGTGTGAATTGTCCAGCATTATTATTATTATAGCGCTCCATCCTTCATCTTAATTTTTTCGTCTCTCTGACGAGTGTTCGTTAGAAAAATCAGACAGAAGACAGAGGCAATTATTTAGAGATTATCTGAAATGAACTTCAGAGGTTCTAGCTAGGTCTTTATGATTAATTTGTACAACTACATAATGAGTTGAGTTTATATCTCTGTATTTACAATTGAGTACCTAGATAAATATTCATTCTTCAATTAACATGTTCTAGGACTACAACAAAATTCCTACTCATTGTAGGCAGCATTCGTGACATAAAATTAAACGGCATTGCATGAGTGAATTCTGAATTCTATTTTTGTAGAGCTAGGTAAATTAAGTTTGTGATTAAAGTAAACACAGCTCGGCTACAATGCAAACAAGGTTGGTAGGTACAAAGGAGGCGTCCATTAATTGCGTAATTTGATCTCACCCAATATCACTACGGGGGTCGAAAAATCACCAAAATTACCCCACGCAATTTATGGTTGCCTCCTAATTCTAACCGATATAATACGTTATGATAATACCAGACTAATAATGTTTTTTTTTGTATCGAGCCAGAATCTCCATAGCGGCCAGAACTCGTTAGGTTTTACACGGACACAGAAAAATTTGTTTTTCTATGATTTCTGTAGTAGCTAGCCGTGCGTGGCGGTCGCGGCGTAAAAATCGACCCCTCCGACTCAAGGGAATCTACTAAAGGAAGGGCAGCAGCTTCTTTCTGTGTATTATTAAACATCTTCTGCAATCACCAATCCGACTTCCATGTGTGGTGATCATAGCAAACCAAACGTTTCTTCTCCAAAATGTACTGTGCTCGTACTGAGGGTGGGGCGCGGGTTCTAGTCCCGAAAACTTTTGGGAACTTATTTAATTTCATAATGGTTACATGGTTAAAAATGATATGGTGACATGGAACGATGCCAACCGCAAGTTTAAAAAAACTGTGTCGCAGATGACAACGCCCGTACAGAGTTCCAAAAAATTTACCATGTTAGCAGGTGTGTGTGCATATAACTGTCATTGTGGTAGGTAATCTCAACGGCTTTCAATCGCTATTCTATTCGTTCATTAATCATTCGTTTCGTGACGAACAGTGATTAACAGAAAGAGCCGTGCAATCCACTAAGTACCTACTACTTACATACGAATCAAATATCTATCACTAGTTTCTGCCGACGGCTTCGCTGTTCCTATTTCTACGCATGGCAACCGTTTTGTGGGATAAAAGTAGTGTTTCTAGACCTTATACATATATATGCAAAATTTCAACCCATACTACTCAGTAATTTTGGCGTGAAGAAGTAACAGATACATCCATCATCGTACATCCATCCATCCAAACTTTCGCATTTACAATATTTGTGTGATATTTAAGCTCTGAATTTAATTTAAAGCCTTTTTCACTTGTTTTTTTATAAAGTGAAATTTAACGTTTATTGTTTCAATTACTTTTAAATCAACTGCCATTTCCCATGAGTCATCACAACTTCTTTTCCTTATCAAGCTTCCCTACCATCACCACTATTTCATGCCATCTGCACATAAGTTGGGGTGTATATTAATTTCCACCTTCCCTATCATCTTATTAGCCGAACGACGTCGTCCGTTACTGGACATAGGGCTCCCCTAAAGATCGCCACATTGACCGATCCTCCGCTGCTCGCATTACCTTCCTTAAACTATCAAGTTAATAAATCCCAAAAATTTACGATCCCGACGGGATTCGAACCCGCACCTTCCCCTTCAGCGCAGGGGTGCTCTTTTTCCAACTAAGCTACGTGATCTTATCTAGTCGGCCCGAAAATCTTTGGGAGTTCTTTCGGCACTTACGCCGTCAGCGCCACCTACAGAGGAAACAATGAAGTTATCCAATTCTGCTCAAAGACCAAATTTACATTTAGTTCTTTGACGAGAGGTTTTGCCGTTGCTTGATTCTAAGGTTTTTATTAGGTTTAAATTTTTGGGATTTATTAATTTCTTAGAAATTACCCAGAGTATAATAAATAAAAACCTTAGGACTATCAAGTTATTTATGAATTCCTCACCTGAAATACCTCATTATAATCCGAACAATATAGCAATTAAAATAACTAAGTCCTTCCATGAAACAAATCAGGCACGGCATCTGACGGGTATGTTGGTTGGTAATTATTCAATGTCATTCTGGTAAATAAATGCCCGTGTCCTTAGCGTATAATTATTATGTGTACGTACCTACCTACCTACCTACTTCATACATTTTATGTTTTATTTTGATACAGGCTTCATATGTCCTACTTTACTTTGTTACTTGTCTAGTTTGTTTTGTTATTCGCGCGTCTGGTTTTGTTTGAAAGTGAAATTTTCGTAGTGACCCCTTTGTTACAACATTATAGAATCCAATAAAACGACTGACTATCGACTATTATTAAAATGACATCGAAAAATTCTTAAAGATGCTGGATTTTAGACTCCATTTTGCGAAAAAACCGATAGGGCTACTAAGATTTTAGAAAGAGTTCTTTTAAATTAATTCCTTGTTTGTAGTTTTGAATTATCAATAATCAGTGTCACGGTTACTACCGCGTAAATAAAATAACCCCATATTGTTTTAATATTATTGGTAATTTAAAAAAAAACTTATAAATACTAACACGAAGGTCCCTACGTAGGTACCCGCTACATACTACCACAGTCTACCAAAAAATTAAATAGACAGGTAAGTAGGTTCAATGTTCTTTGATTGAAAATGAAAGAATATTCTTGATTGAAGAAACTTTACCAGACATTGAAGCCACGTCGCTTGCACGTCGCGTGTCGGGATTCGGTATTCCGAGCAAAACGAAATGGCCGAAGATTTGCATAAATCAATAGTTAGGTACGCAGTTAGCGAATATTATACCTACCTACTTATTCGGAACTGATCGCAAGAAAATTATTAAAAGTTAATTACCTAACTAGCAATATTATTTTGTTAACGTTGGTAAGATAGTTATAATTACAATGTTGGCTGGTAGATAGGCTTCAATAACACAATGGATTTGGTAGGTAGGTGAGTATTCCTCGTTTTCGTTATGTAAATAACCAAATAACCACATGTGGTTACTTAAATAACCTACTTACCTGTAGGTAATGAATGATAGACGTAATGTTTAAAATAAATACAAAACTACAAAAAATACTTTAAGATCGCGTTTTAGGTACCTGTAATGTAAACCACTGAAATAAACATATCCGGGACACAAGCCCCACAATGTTATTTCACGATGTTAGCAGAAAGTATCGATCATCTAAAAAGATCGTTGGTATTTAAAATGTGAAAATGAAGTGGCACCTGACTTAATGACTAGTACTTAAATGCTTGTTAAAAAGGATTAAAACGTTATGATGAGCAAACAATGTTTAAACATAATTATCTTATCGGTAGCAATGGTGTAAAAACAATTAACGTACACTTGACCGAATAAAACAATTTGTATAACCAACTCATTTATAATCTTATCAATTTAGTGCACAGCCTATTTTAAAACAACAGAATTGTTACTAGTAACGCCATCTAGCGAGGAGTAGCTATAGCAATCGAAAAAAGTAAAATTTAAAAAAAAACGGTAAAAGTTAAAATATTTTCTCGAGTTTATTGTCTTTTTAACGAAAACTTAATTTATCAATATCTAAAATAATAAAGATTTGTGAATTTCTTTGTAGCGATAGCGATACATTTTAGATTTCGCAAATTCTTTTACTACTTACCTACTCACTCAGGTACTTCAAGAATGAATAGGTGTCTTCAAACCTTAGTGATACATCGTCTCTTTCCATGAGGTGATATTATGGTCAAGACGAAACTCCATAATATGTATACTGTGATGAATGTCTGTTGGTTGATAGGGACCTACATTATTAGATTACTAGCAGCGCCTCGCGGTTTCACCCGCGTAGTTCCCGTTCCCGTAGGAATTTCGGGATACAAAGTAGCCTTTGTCCTATTCCAGAATATAATCTATCTCTGTGCCAAATTTCATCCAGATCCGTTTTGCCGTTCTGGCGTGATAAAGGAACAAACATCCATCCATCCATCTAAACTTTCACGTTTATTATATTAGTGAGATTACTGACTGACATAGGCACTATAATAGGTACGTTTTGACGGGTAGGTAGGTACCAGGTGTGTGAGCCACAGGCAGAGGCTATCAGTTTAATAAATAATCCACTCCCGATTACGAAAATGTGTAGGACAACATATTTTTCTTTATATTTTTTAAGTTATGAATTAGATTCCTATCGGTTAATATTATCAATTTATCATACATACCTACGTAGGCATTTATTATTGTTTTCGTAGTCAATAGGCCTAATTCCTGGTATCTGATAGGTAAATATAATTAGGTAGATAACTTTCGCTCGAGTACTAAACAAAATCGAAGGTCATCAATCTAATTGTCCCCTAATTATAGGATCTCTTCAGGAACGAACACCATGTTTGCAAAAAAAACGCTGATTAGGTAAAGACTGAAATAGCTCTAACCACGATATTCCTTCACAGGTGTGCGACCCCAACAAACCGGACAGCAAAGCTACAGCACCCCTCGCCATCGGTCTGACGGTAACACTCGGCCACCTGCTAGCTGTGGGCTACACGGGATCTGCCATGAACCCTGCACGCTCCTTCGGCTCCGCTCTCGTGGTCAACGAGTGGGCCGACCATTGGGTAAACTATACTTAGATACTAACTCGCTATCACATAGAGAATATAGAGCAAGCCATAGCGCCATAACCATAGACTGTGACTCAATGCCACCTGCTGGTATTGAGTGGGCTACACCGAATTTGCCATGAACCCTGCGCGCTCCTGCTCCTTCGGCTCCACTCTCGTGGTCATCGCGTGGGCCGCCCATTGGATAAACTATAAATGGAGACTAACTTGCTGTCACATACAGATTATAGAGAAAGCCACAGCACAATAGGTGTAATAGTCACACTAGGCCACCCGCGGGCTGTGGGCTACACGGCATCTGCCGTGTACCCTGCACGCTCCTTCGGCTCCGCTCCGGTAGTCAACCATTGGGCCGACCATTGATTAGCTTGGGGCTAGATAATGCTGAGTATAAGTTTTAGCTTATTTTGTGTTTCAAATTTTTTAAATTGATCTAATATAATTATTTTACGAACCTAAAAGAAGTCCCCTAGACGCGGCGCTGTCGGTAGTGACCGAAGGAGATAAGTGAATTTAGCGTTGCAAAAAATGTAGTATCACGATTTTTTTCCCTCGGGACTTCTTTCGTGAAAGTACTCTCTCTACCGCCGAATACTCAAACGAAACACAAGTGACGCATTTTTGACTAAGCAACAGCTCCATTGCCATCGGCCCATGATTTATTTATGCTTCGGCCTGATTTTGGGTTGTGTTTTTAGGGTTCCGTACCCAAAGGGTAAAAACGGGACCCTTTTACTAAGACTTCGCTGTCCGTCTGTATAATAATAATGCAGTTTTTATAGATAATGGTACGGAACCCTTTGTGCGCGAGTCCGACTCGCACTTGGCCGGTTTTATTGTTTTCCGCTGATGATGGAGAATGTGACTGGCGTGATGCATCAATCTGTCTGTTGCAAACGCGCGTGTGTTGCCAAAACGTACAGGTCATTTACATGCGACTGTAGTACGTGGCTCGAATATAATAATACCGTCAGCATTACAATTATGGTTGTACGGTATTTTTTGTTGATGTAAAGTAGGTAACCTATTGTCTTTTTAATATTTACGACCTATCGTCAATATTAAAAAGGCGATTTTATTGGTTGAAGCATTACTACTAAGTGCTGTTAAACGCACATCCTTCATGTGAATTTTTTTTAAATAATAATAAAAATGCTGGACAATCTAGCCCCAAACTAATTTATGCTTGTGGCAAATAAAATAGCGATATAGGTACATAAATTAGAAAAAAGAATAAACTAGCTACTAAAGGCATTAAAAAAACTTATAGTAATATCACAAACTGTCCATTGAAAATTTTGAAATTACCTTTGTTTCACGAAATAATAAGATAACAAGGCGGCGCTAATTTGGCTCGGGGTATCGTCTTAATTTCAAAAATTCGATTTGACTTACCTAGTGTTGTTATTCCAGGTATATTGGGCCGGCCCCATCGCCGGCGGCGTAGCGGCGGCGTTGCTCTACGTACACGTGTTTTCAGCGCCCCCTACCGAGCACACTCCGCCACGGTACCGCAGCGTGGCTGGCGACGAGAAAGAGGTATCGAGAGTCTAGAGTACACGCATAGGTAAATTGTGGCGTTTTCACAGAGTAGCTCGTGCTAACACTTCATTGGCTGTATCTAACAATCATAGCAAGTGACCAAAAAAGAGGTGCGTAGGTATCGAGTCTTTAAATAGTTTAGTTTACATAGGAGTAGGTACTCTTGAGCACCCTATGTAAATTGTGGCGTTTTCACAGCGTAGCTCTGCTAACACTTCATTGACTGTATCTAATGGCGGCTCCACATTAGTGCCGTGAAGCCCCGTGAACAGGCGTGAACGTGAATGTGGACGGTTTTCGCGGGGTTCACGCGCATTCACGTCTGTTCCCCGATCAGTGTCGGTATTTTGTCCCGCGACAAAGGGTTCGCGCCCCCTTCGCGCGGCGTTCACGCGAACACATCCACATTCACGGCACCATGCCAGTTTACTCCGGACTACAAAGGCGAACGGACGTATGCAGTTGCTGCGCGAAATGGAGTGGCGCGCAAACTTTCGGAACAATGATACGGGAATGCTCTTTTTAGAGCATTACCATTCGGAAAATATACTGTGGGATGCAAAAAACCTGCATTATAAGGATAAAAACAAAAATCATGATGCCTGGAAGCGGATTAGTAGTCAAATGGATAATATTGATATCAAAGAATTAAAGAAGAAAAAGATTGCCACAGCAAACAAAGTTATTGCAGCAGCAGCTTCTACGTCCATTTCGCGGCAGGTTTCAGGAACGATTGAGAGCATCCCGTGAATGTGGAGGGCACGACTTGTGCCGTGAATTCACAGCGAGAATTCGCGCGTGAATTCACGGCACTAATGTGGAGCCGCCATAACAATCAAAGTGACGTGAAAGAGTATTGGTCGAGAGTAAATTGAAATTGTAAATTGTGGCGTTTTCACAGCGTAGTTCGTGCTAACACTTCATTGGCTCTATCTAACAATCATAGCAAGTGAGGAGATAGAGGTGGGTGTGAGAGGCTATTGTAGATTAAGTACGTTCTGGCATTTTCATAGCGTAACTCGTGCTAAACGTCACTAACTGTTTATAAATACAAAATATAAGTAGCTATGTGTCATTATTAGTAAATTGCACGGAGGTAAGCATGGAATCATAAGCCAGTAACGAGAAAGAAGTAGAGGAGTCTAGTTTAAAATACCTAGCCTAAGGTTAGGTACCTAAGCCTACCCTCATATTATGTAAATTATAGCGTTATCACAGCTCGTGCTAATAAATACTAGTAACATAGCAAGCACATCATGGACGTCTGATCTACATAAAAGAGCTGGTTAACATTGAATTAACTACACGAAGTCATCGAATAACTATAAAGCAGGTAGGTACATATCTACACAAAGCATGGCATCACAATAGTAAGTGCCTAGAAGCTTGTTTAAAACCATGCCTACCGCTAGAAAGGAATCTTAAACGCTAGATTGTTTAGAACACGAATGACGTTTCTTTCGCCACTGTGTATCTTACCTTCCGTCAATTCCAAAGCTTTACTGGATGATGCTGCACCGGACCAGTTTTCATGTTTCAAGTCAAGAATGCCATGGTATGGTATTTATCTAGGTATTTTTAACACAGGCACGTAGAGTAGAACCTACGACTAAGGCGCCATCTATACCCAACACCGAGACTTAGAAGACCTTAGCAGCGTATTAATTTGTTGTTTTTTACAAGCGTACTGGACGTCTAGCACCCACCGCTTGGACTGTTGAACATGGCGTAAGCATTTGTACCAATACCAACCTACTAGTGTACTGTACTACCTACCCTATTGTTTAACGTAGAGCCAACAAACATGTGTACCTATCTATGAACCATAGACCTGGTACTATTAACTCTGTGCACAGACATCACATCTAGTCTTACAGGGTATTCCGGAATGATTACTTAGTTTGATCAATCACTTCATCAATCTTCAATCGACGGGCGTTTTATATGAGCTAAAATTTGAAACATTTTCTTTTTGTTTCGCTTTTTGAGACTATGTTATGTTTTTAAATGCCTATTCTGTGTCTGAACTGTCTGATATTTTCCAGCTGAAGCGACTGGACGGCGGTAAGGCCGACGAGCTCGCCTGAGAGCGCGACTGGCGGCTCCGTCCGCCAGAGGCCGCTACAAGCACGCGGCTCGCGACCGTCACCCACCACTACCTGTGAACTCAAGGATCTACAGTGCCTGTAACGGACTAAACTTATACGGAAACACTCGAATCATCATCATCAGCCTATATTTCTCAACATAGGGGTGCTCTTGTGAGCGAACACATCCTCTAGCCCCAAAACACCACAAATTCAGTAATATTGTTGTAACATACAGCCCAAACAAACATTTTTATGCGTATCAGGTCTCAGAATCAGGATCAGGATTCCTACTTGGAAAACGAAAATTTAAATTTCTGATTCGCTTTCATGCAAAATCAATTCGTCACTCACTAGCATTATGATAGCGTTTGCACAAAAACAAACTTAGACTTTCGTTTGTACGAGTACTAGTATAGTAGATATTATTATAGGTATCTGTGGTACGAGTAAGTACGGGTTCAGCTTCGTTTGCGCCCTACCTACGACACTTATGTATTCGTATCAAAACTCAAAAACTTAGTGCATTATTTCCTTTAGACCTTACAGGACTCTTGGACACATGGTATCTACATACCTATAGATAGATAATGATGATGATATAATATAGGTACCCCAAAAACACTACGAAAATATGTACTCTACCATGAACCTTGTAATTGCCTGGTAAATAAATTTAGAACAATATGCTTTCAGAACCTACTGAACATTGCTGTTTCCCTATGAGTTTAGTTTTTATGTGCCCGTTAGGTTATAATAAAATTATAAGGTTGGTCTTGGTGTAATGTAATATAAAATCAAAGAACATTTTATGAACAAAATATTACGTAGGTATTTCATTAACTACATATTTAATGTATTTAAGTACATACATATGTCTTGATACATACGAATACAATCAAGCACTATAAAAATACTTTAGTTTTTCTTACATGCACTCATAAATGATAATTTGTGTACGAAAGTTTTAGTAGGAAGTAGATTTAAAAAAATGCACCTTACAACAATGCTTTAATAGGCATTAAGAATAAATATTACGTTGTAAAGTCAAACACAAAGAGATTATCTTTGTGTGACTGAAAAAGAACATTGGCACTAACAATTTGATACTTTGTTGTATTCACCTAATGTTGGTGCTTAATTCGATTTACACTCAAAACATCTCGCTTGGTAGGTATAAGTTTATATTGATAAAAATATTTTCTACGATATTCGAGATTTTTACTTAGCCTAATTTGGTATAGAAAAAAAATATTTCTTACAATTTAAGTACTCTAGTAAGTAGGTAGGTACTTACACATTTAAAACTTAATCTTACTTATAAACACTTGTCTTTTTCTGATTTGCATCAGCAGAAGATATCAAAAACTGTTAAAAACTTAAATCCCTACGTTATGCAATGTTGAATAAGTAAAAGTATTAGTTCAATGTTTATATTAATTATAAGTTGTAGGTTAGTAAATCTGTAAGAATAGAATAACTTTATTGTGTGTCGATAATCACATTTCACATCCCTGATAAGCTTTTGTGTCTAAACAAAACCCATCATTTAATCATATTAAAACTCAGTGTCTGAAAATGGCATCTTATTTATATCACATTTCTTAATAATATTAAATTTAAATTTTATAAATATTTTATTTATAAGTACCTATACGTAGGTATCATTAAACTGTGCATGTTATTTTCGTCCCAAATTTCCATCGAAACATTTATATAAAAAGTATAAATTTTGAAATACACATGTATACTCACATAGTATCCATATAATTTTAGGCAAGTATAGTTCGTTAACAGTAACAAACGACCTTCAATAAGTGTTCAATTATTAATATTTTAAGTATCTTAATATTAAATTAACTTTCCATGATCCACGTCTGAATCAAGAAAAATATAAATTTATTGTCTTCGTAACGACTTTCAAATAAATACTTATTATTATATTAAACGGAGTTTTTTTTTCACCTCACTCGAGTCGTTAATAATGAGCGAAAATGTGGTGTTATGGTTATCTTAAGAGTAGATGATAGATACCTGAAATCGCTTAGCGTCAGCGATCTTAATATCTTCCATGATACCTATGATAATACTGAAGCATTAACTTTGAGATTAATAAAAGTTGTAGTTCAGGATTGATGCTAGAACGCATCAAGCAAGCACGATTAAATAACATTTCTAGATAGAAAAAAACAAAGTTCGTTTTGTGAATCTCTGTACTTGTAAGTCGGAATCAGAATGGGAGAAGTAATTTTCGGCGAAGTGAGTGGAATAAAATAAAGACAATTTTATTACAACAAAGTTATTTTATTAAATAACATACAAATTAACATTAGTTCTTGTTGTTCAAAATAACCCTTCATATATTGATAACCTTATGGATTGCCCATAATGGGTTTATTGCACTTGAACGAATAAAGTGTGAAACCTATGTCACATTTACATACCTACATCGTATCTTTTACATTTTGGTATCTAAATGTTAATATATGGAGCCACCCTAAGTGGGTATTTTACTTAGCCGTACACAGGGTGGCTTTGTGAGATGGGACTGGTATTGTATGGCTAAAGGTGGAAGCGCACTACGCGTCAGCGGAACTGCGCGGCCGCAGCACTGCCCGTCAAATTAGAACAAATGACGAAAGAGGCCGCGCGGCTTATTTGGTGATTTGTTTTAATTTGACATAAAGCGCCGCGGCCGCGCAGTTCCGCTGTCGCTTAGTGCGTTTGCACTCTAAGGGTGAATTCGATCAAAGTAGTATAAATCTTATCCTGAGACTAAAATCACAAATTATATATCTACTCTAGATTTTCTAAACTTCGCATTTTACCAAATGTTTAGAATAACTGTCTATTCTAGAGTAATTCCTTATACCGCCAAAATCCATGGAGTAAGTGGTAGACACAGCTGCAGAAACAATTGTATTTAGATTTTAACATATTTGTTCATCATTCATTTGTCAACATTACTTAGTATTGGCTATTCGAGGCTTGCGATAAAACGTTTAATTATGCTATCTGTTAACTCTAGAGTAAAATGCTATTTTAATCTCAGGATTATAGTACTTTGATCGAAACCATACTTAATTAGAAAAGAAAAGAAATAAAGAAAGCCATGGGTTCGATTTATGAGAAAACTAAAGCTCATTTTTTTTAAGTCGTTGAATAGAGCGGAATTCGAACCGATTTCGGTTTAAAGAACCGAATGACTTTTCTCTATTTTTTTATAGTTGCGGATTTAAAATATCCATCCTTTATGTATATTATATTCCAGTTTGCCATAAGATTTTACCAGTTTCATGAAAAATACTGTAGCGATTTTATGCATATTGTATTTAAAGGGTTTCCTTTGGTCGCCATCTCACGTAACAAGCTTTTTTGGTTGTTTGTAGCATCCCATTTTGTCGGATCTTATGAGATAAGGTTTTACACAGAATTGTTACGAAATATATTTTTAATCCCAAGGGTCAGCTCACACCGTGACGCGAAAGTATAACTGTGTTTACTACGCAAACAAACTTGTAACTTTAGGTACCTACAACATCTATTGACTTAATACGAAAACTTCCCGCGCTTGCGTAAATTTGTATCTTTTTGCGTAGTAATTAAAGCAAAGTGCGTGCAATATGGTCGCGTCGCGTTTTGGTCTGAGCTGAACTTATTATCCCAATCTTAATGAAGAGGGAAGAGTAAGTCAGTCTTTTAAATACAGACTAGGATTAGACTACAAGTTGTGATATTGCTGCCAACTTAAACAAAAAAATACTTCCCTTCCATGGTAGGTATTTTAAATATATGTAAGTAATAAAGTATTTACATAATTACAATTAACAAAAGTAGAATTAGGTATTAATTATAAACTGTACAAAGATCAACTCTTAATTTCATAGTTTGACATTGATCAGTAAGTATTGAATTTAAATTATAATATTAATGCATGTTTCTAAATAAAATTATGTAAATTGATTTGATTGTTAGTTCCAATATTTTATCAATGTATGTATATTGAAACGTTTGTACGCCTCACACCGGCAGAATCCAGCGCTCTCAAATAGGTCATAAGTACTGACCGTAAAACTGATTCACAAACAATTAATGAATTGTGAATTATAATTCTCTAGCATTTAAAGCAAGTTATAAAATAAATGTAGTTTATTCCTACTAATACATTTTATTTTAATTTAGAAAAATGGGATTGTGCGTTAACAATACCAAAAATGATAAATGGTTGAGAGGAAAATTTTACATTTGTAATTAGTATATCTTTTTTACATTGATAAGTTACTTCTACTTTTACGTCCGGTTAAAAGCTTATGAAGCCACGGGTACAAGCTAGCACATAAAAAACAATATATTTTTAACTAGTATGTAAGTACCTAAAAATATAAAAAGGCATAGTCTGTTTATAAAATATTAATTTAAAAACAATATCCTAAGTCAAATCATCAATCCAAGATTTTTTCGTCACTAGAAATACAAAATAATAAATAAACCAAGAACGTACACCCAATTAAACCAAAGTTCCAGTCAAGTGCTCAAAAGAGGGGGTAAAGTCGAAAGCCGAAAGTTTGACTTCCATTTTATTCCAGTCGGTATCTAACGTCAAATCATTTCCTCCCTTCTACCAAGTGACCTCACCGCTCATGAGAGGCCGTTGATGTTTGACATTTTGTTTGTTTAAGCATGGACGTAGGAAATTTCTTCTGTTTTGAGGTTTAATTTCATCTACACCGTAACACCGTGAGTTGAAAATAAAATTAAATGTGAAGTCTTTCAAAGATCGTAACAGACTACATAATTCCTTAAATTTTATGCTTTATCTATTCTAATATTATAAAGAGGAAAGAATTGTTTGTTTGTTTGAATTGAATAGACTCCGAAACTACTGGACCGATTTGAAAAATTCTTTCCCCATTAGAATCCTACATTATATTATTAGAATATATCCGTGCGAAGCCGTGGCGGACCGCTAGTCTTATATAATTTTGCAACTGTCTCACTCGCACTGACCCACGGTCACACACACAGTTGCACGCAACACAGTTGTGCACAAATGCGCCCAGACGCGGCTTTTGTATGGAGAAATGGTCGAGAGTCTGGAGTGTGCTTTTAATATGTTTGTCTTCTAACTAGTCCAAAGTTCCCAAGTCAAACTTTCTGCTTTCGACCTTTCCACCCACAATCCTTCGTTGACTGGACTAAAATTATTATGCAGACATGCATAGGTACTTTGTTTTTAAATTAGGTACATACATAATTAATATCGAAATTTAATTATGATTAAGACCCGTTAGGTACAAACATAATTAATATCGAAACATAATTATGTCCTTAAAAATGCATGCAGTCACATTTAAGACTTCTAAAGGAGACTCACTCAATATCACTAATCCAGAAAAGGGAAAAAGAGTAAGTTCATGAAAAGACTCAATAAAATATTGATGTAAGTACTTTATACATATTTTTGGAGGACTTTTCGCTTTCTAAACAAATCGGTTAGGGCGTATTCACGCAGCGGTTCTATTTTACCGTTTTTACGGATCCTTCGCTAGTAGACAAAAAAGACAAAATCGTTTACTGTATCCGGAATACTGTCGGGCGTGTGAACTCGCTCCTACAACATACGCCATCACGGAAAAAAACGGATCCTGTTTAACGGATACTGTGTAAATGCACCCTATGTAGCTATATTACTAGCTAGTAAAATAAACAGATATGTAGGTACATTTATAAAATTATGGTACGTTATGTACCGAATTGTTTACGTTTTATTGTATCCACGAAACGAATTAAATTCATAGTTATCATGACTTTTCTAAATGTAGGTAAAATAAAATTTAAAAAAAGCAATTTCTAATGATATAAAATTTCATCTGTTTCTTACGTATGTAATAAAAGCCGGGTTAAACTATTTGTACAGGACGCAGAGCACCATACAGAAAATTATTAAATACATAAGCTACTATGTTACACCTATAAATTTAATCTGCAATTTACAATTTTTTTATAAAGACACCTAATCTAATACAACATAACCATACATCGACTCCGAACCACATCTCACAATTTGGGCACCAATTGCATGTGTTTAAGAGGAATGTGGTCAATAACTGACACATAATTATACCGGATGTAACAAAAAGTAGGGGCCAAACTTTCAAGGGTGGATCAGGTTTGATCATAAAACAAAGGAAAAATGCTTTTAAAATATCCCCGATATTGAAATGAATCGCTACTCTAGACAATGGATTGTTACTTGCGCCTGTGTTTAGTTCTTAATCTTTGTTACAACCTGTATATCCAATCCAGCCATAACTATACAAAGGTTGTATTAAAGGCACCATTAAGTTTATAATAAATTACCTACCTAATAAGCAAGGCATGCTCATATAAATTTGAAGCACTTCTGTTTGTCGTGCGGTATCCGAGTTTTGAACAGGACGGAGTCTGCCCGGTACTGTGTCGTGAGGAGGGGGGTGTAGCCCATCACCTGTAGAATGATTTTCCATATTAATTATCTAAATACAACGTTAGCTTCATTCGACGGAAACGGTGAAGTCACATGGTGCTTTACAATTATCGAACTTATTACAAAATGTATCTTTTTGACGTGGTTGGTTCGTGAATTGTGTCATTGGTGATCGGCGGATTTTGACGCAAGTTTCCCACTTTCATGACCTACGACGCACATGTCCCTCGATACCACTGTGTGAGGCGGCGGCTTATCCCTGCGGGTCGCACCGCCGAGGCTGGGCGATATCAAAATCTCATAGAAAAATAAGACGTATCGATAACGTCTCGCTCGATACTGTCGTCAAACCAAACTCAGGGCTCTGATAGTGATAGAGGATAGTGTCGAATCTTACTTGAGAAAAGAATTGTATGCATTTGTGTCGCTCGTGAAAGTGCGTCTCGTCTGAAGACAGCGACACAGGACACCCTGGGCAGCGGAAAGTCCATCTTGAAGTTACCTGCAAGTGGTTTCTGATTAGTTGTGAAATAACCAGTGGCAGTGGGCCGGCCATATCTCGCGAAGAACCGACCACCGCTAGAGTAAACGTGTTCTTGAGTGGTGACTGCTACTCGGCAAACGAAGTGTAAGACATCCCCGGCCAGGTAGGATGACGAACCAACAAAGACTAGGCAGATGCTAGGCACGGCAAGGTGAAGACCGGGCGCTATGGCGCTCAAGGAGAGGCTATGTCCAGCAATGGGCATGTATAGGGTGATGATGATGATACAGAACATTCATACATGTAAGGGTCAGTATCTTACGAGCAAAATGCTCAGCATGTTAGCAACTTCGCATCTCTGCCTAAACTAGAAAAAATTAAACTGTTAGGCATTAAAAAAGCCTATGATAGGTATCACAAACTGCTTTATTTGCTATTTGAAAATTATTTTGTTTAACTTAATAATAAAATAAAACAGGTGGTGGCGCTAGTGTGAGTCGGGGTACCGCATTAATATTTAGACCCGTCATCGATCTATGTTTGAGTAACGTTTATGTCATACAAAATCGTTACTCAAGCACAGATTGAAAACAGAGCAAGCTTTCATAGTACGGGCCTTTGTCTGTAAGTTGTACATACCTAAAAATGTGCGATTGAAAATAAAATAATTTTCTTTCTTTCTATCAAATAGCGCGGCATATATATTAGTTATTATAGTACCTTGACAGGAGGTCGCCTCGTGATGTGCGCTACCAGAAAGTTCATAGCGATATCCTCGCAGTTCATGAATTCGTCCACATAGTCGCGGATGGCGGCCGGCAGAGTGCGCCAGTAGGCCCACATGTAGTATCGGTGGACGAACGCTGCGCCAGTCAGTACCATGCTCAGTTCACAGCTAAATATGGAATTGAAAACCACACTTAAATATAATCCCACTAATAATATAAATGTGAAAGTTTGGATGGATATTTGTGACTCAATCACGCCAGAACGGGTGAACTAATCTAGATGAAATTTAGCACAGAGATAGATTATGGCCTGGAATATACTACGCGGGTGTAACCGCGAGGCGCTGCTAGTACTTTATACTACGCAACCTACTCTCTAAACTATACTTGTATTCTTACCTCTTCACGCCTAAACGGCTGAACGGATCTTAATGATATTTGGCAGGAAGGTAAATAGTATCCCGGGGACTGACATAGGATACTTGAAAAGCGCGGGCGAAGCCGCTGGCAGCAGCTTGTTTCTAATAATATTATAACGAATACATCCGACAGTGAACTATAGTTATCGACATAGCTCTAAGAATTAGATGAAGACGTGGCAGTGGGCCGGCCATATCTCGCGAAGAACCGACCACCGCTGGGGAAAACGTGTTCTTAAGTGGAGACGACTCGGTAAAGATAGTGTAGGACGCCCTCCGGCCAGGTGGAATGACGACTTTCGAAAGACTGCAGGCAGATGCTGGATGCGTCAAGGCTGAAGACAGGGCGCTAAGGCACTCATTAGGGGAGGCCTATGTCTACGCGGCGAATTTTTCGGGCACAATTCATTAGCCTTAGCGGTGCGGCCGCGCAGGGGCGCACGCACCAGCGCTCTAGGCGCTGCACATGGACCATGTACTTGCATGAAAGTATTAAACAAACTGGCCAAAGCGACGGGCTAGTCATTAAAAAATTAGGTTCGACAATGAAACTGGTGCGGCGATAGCGGTAACGTTCGTAACAAAAAAAAATTAGGGTAGATCGGTTTGTCTACCCCATAACACCTCAATCGCGGTGTCTTTGGTTATTCCGTAATCAGGGTCATGAAACAGTGCCGAAATATTCTATTATTTATTAAAGCTCAAAAAATTATTCATAGTAAAATATCCCGTTGAAACTGACTTTAGTCCTTAAAGTCGAAATTAAATAAATCTGGTTATGGTTGTGATAAATACCTGTAGTTAGAATTATAGAGGAAACCGTTATTGAAGTTGAGATCCCAGGCGTGATATCGGCCGGGGAATCCTACGATGCGGTCTCGATGTTCACGCCAAACCCTGGAATTGACAAAGAAAATGACACTTTTAAGCATCATCATGACATATCGAATAACGTTTCATTGTGAACATGCGGTTTGGGGACTGCAAGGCACAGCTTTTTAACCGACGAAACGAAAAACAAAAGAGCAGTTTCTATGTTTGGCTGTATGTATTTTTTTCTATGTTCGTCGATGTCTCCTTCAATTATGGAACGATTTGGAAAATTCTTTCGGCGTTGTATGGAGAATGATCCCGAGGTGGTTCCATAAACATTTTATTCCTAAGTATTTCTTCCGAAAAACGTTTAGTGCTTAGTGCTTATTTTGTAAGCCTAAAGAAATAAAGTTGACTTTTGACTTTTGACGCTGCTGCTAGTCTTCAATTCTATCAGTAGGTACTTCTGTTTCATTATTGATCGTTGTTAAAATGAGATTGATGATATTTTTTACTACGTAGGTAAGTATACTTACATAGAAAATACCCAGAACACCGGAACAAATATTTGCAGATCGTAAAAATATTTGTCCCGAGGCGGGAATAGACTCCGCAACCTCTATCAAAGCAGGCGGACTTTCGCCCGCTGCGCCACAGGAGTTGTCAAGAAGAGAAGATATCTACTGATTAATTAAGAGATTAGACTAAGTACATACCTGAAAGCAAAGATGATTTCGTCATGCCTGAGGTGCACGTCATCATCCACACACAGCACCGCTTCCGTGTCAATAAGATGGTACGGAAGGAAGCGGTTATTGAGGGAATTGCGAGCCGCTCGGATCACCGCCACGGGAGCGCCGGACTCGGGCCATGACGTCATCGAAGATGGCGGCGACGGGCCGTTCCAAACTACGATCACCTGAAAATATGAAAACTTTGAATTATAATAAGCTATAGTAATTTCGGGGCAACTGAGACTTGCACTGACCTTCAAAAATAATGGGAAAGAAGCGATTTACTAATTTGCTTCCTGCTCAGTGTAATACATACATACCTAATGTTCTGTAGAGTGTTAAGCACGGTTACGTAGAACACCAATTTTGTTGGGAATGTGAGCGTTATCTCGTTGGCTTCTGTGTACGTCTTCACATCAACTCCCCCCCGACATAAAATCGAAACCAATCCACCTTATATATAACTTTTCATAGATTCCAGCAGCTTAGGCGTAGGTGTTGACGGATTGGTCAAGTCAAAGTCAATAACTTTATTTCTTTACGCTTATATACAAAATAAGCACTTAGAAAAGTCAAATTCTATCCTATCCATAGGTTTAGAAATAGTAATTATTATCAATTAAGAGATAAGGAGTTATTGATTTTATACACTTAAATTTTTGTCCACTAGTGGAAGAAGGTGTCAATGCAAGCTTTAGTAGGTAATGGTGTTCCAATTTTTCTTTATTTAAATTTCCAACTACCAGACAAAGAGGCAGCAGTCTCCTTCTATGTAGGTATTTTAACACCACTGCGATTATCATTCCTCTGCCAAGCCTGATGATTATTGCAAAATACAATATAATATAATAAAATACTGCCTTATTTGGCGGAGGCACGTTCAGAAATGGATGTTTTGAGTTCTGGTGTGGTTCTGGTGCTACGTAAGAAGAAAACATGTGCCATCGCGCATAAGTAGGAAGAGGTCAAGAAAATTAATAGGTAAACGTGACAGAGATGCTGATAATCTTCTCACCTTGTTCAAATACGGAAGACTCCTGAGCCGGGCTATAGCAGTAGCTAACACAGACTCTCTCTCGTATGTGAGTATAACGATGGTGAACTGTTCCCTCGGGCGGTCCCCTCCGAGCGCCTCGCTGAATTCCCGTCCCGCACCGCCCGCGCCAGCGCCCACCGGCCGAAACCCCGCCGCGGACCCCGTAAACCTAGCCTCTGACGTCACAGGAGGATCCCATGGCAACTGCGGAAACAGCGCAAACGGCTCCCCCCACTCATTCCACGCTTCGTACCCGTGAATCAATCCTACGGAGTAGTTCCTCCTGTACGACGGACTGGCGTAAGGAGCTTCCAACGGACCGAGCGTCTCTTCCGGGTCAGCGTCGACCGCTGCAGGTTCCGAATGCGGAGGCGTGAAAGTATCGTCGAAACCGGCAGGGCCCACGACCGCGGGTGCAGGACGCGGCGGAATCAGCAATCGCTGTCTTATTGTAGCTAGGATAGAATCCACACTCGCTTGAACTGAGCTAAGATACCGCTCCCATAGCACGCGACCCTGCCGCCGTAACACGAGCAAGTCGGCGTCACCGAGAGCACGCAGTAAGAAATGGAGCTCGGTCACTCGCGCTGTGGGCAACGAGATCACAGCACGGCGCCAGTCGAGGACTTCGTCGAACGGTAATCTGATTCTGTCTCCGCCCAGGATGACTGGTATAGCGCCAGAGCGTAACGCTTCGTACAATCGAGCCTGAAGCAACGCCGTGCTTGTGTACGTGACGTCAGCAGGGGCAAGGATTAAAGCGAAAGTTGATGAATGCAGTATCGCTTTCCTCGAGCGGTCAGTCCCGCAGAGCGCCCAATCACCAGCCGGCAACACCGCCCGCCGCTCCACGGGAGGGTCGCATTCGAATTGTAACATAAAGAAGTCGGACTGTGGCGCCTCTTTCACCATCTTCTGCAGCTTTCCAATCAGCTCATCGCCGTCGCCTTTTGCCGTCTCACTCAGCGGCGGTTGAGAGCCCTGAAAACTACACTTTGGTTATGAGTCCATAATTGGGATCATGTATTTAATTTCAAAACGCAAAATTGTTTGTGAATTACCTAAGCAAATATTGTCGTCTCGCTGGAGCCATCAATCCACAATCGGACCAAACGTCTCCGCCTGGCGGACCAAGAGCGGGCGGGGTTATTAAGTCGAATCCTGGTCGAAATCGGTCGTGTGTGAATGTTGACTGAGCTACCATAGCCCTCCCGGTCGACGCTCCTCTGAAAGCGTCGCCGGAGCCAACTGATAGATCCCTTCGAGCCAAATTTATAAGTAAATGGTTGCGTCCATCACCACCCCAGAATGGCAAAGATTTTAGGGCAGTTTCATTCAAATGCAGCTTGTAAGATTCTGTCACAGATCTGAAAACGAATATACAACTTATTCCTAAGTGATTGCTACCTACAAGACGAAGTTTCTAATTCTAAATTGTCTTTTTAGGGTTCCGTACCTCAAAAGGACAAAGGCACTCTTATAGGATCACATTGTTGTCCGTCTGTCAGTCCTCTTTTCTCAGAAACGCGTGGAGATATCGAGTTGAAATTCACATCATATTGGAGCCGCGATATAAACCAAACTTCTAAGTCAACGCAATCAAAAGTAACATCCAGGAATCACATGCACACAAAACCTATAGGGTACTTCCCGATCACCCAGAACTATGAAAATTGGCAAGTAAGGTTTTGTAGCACAAGTGTTAAATCAGAAAACGGTAAATTTATAGTTAATTTTTAAACAAAATGTTTTTCATTCTCGTGAGGGACCAATATCCATCCATCGGGTAGGTAGGCACGAAACAAGGTCTTATAATTATACGGAACCCTCGGTGTATGAGTACGACTTGCACTTGCGTATTATTTCACTCACACAGCACTTTTTTCCGACGGGAATGCTTCACCCACAATAACAAGATACATGCACGCTTCGTTTGGATCCTGTGTCAAATGGAGGTTATATCCAAAAGTCTGTCGGAGAGTGGTCTTCAGGAATCCATCCACTTCAGCGCCAGCCAGCGGCGCGTAGATATCAGGGTCATACAAATAGACTGGAAAGCCAGAGGTGAGAGAGCATCGAGAATGATCAAAGCAGGAGAACATTCGGCAATGTGAGACGAATGATGGATTGATTTGTGGGAGTGTGGACGGGGGTTTTGTTGGTAGGATAGGGAGGGGTGCTGCCAGTTCTGGGGTGTCGCGGCTGATGGCTTCAAGCTGGGCGAGGCGCGCTTGGTCAGCGGAGACTCGGAGTCGCTGTAGCTCGGACGCCGCACGTGCGTGCTCCGCTTTAGCGTTGTCAGCGCGGGAAGAAGCCGCCGCCGCCTCTCGTTGCAGCCGCACGCGTTTTGCTTCCAGCTCTCTTAACTCTGTTGACACTGAGGCCTGCAGAAAATACAGTTGGATCATTGAATATATCTGTGTATGTATTATTATACATATTATTATTATTATTACTAGTATTATTTATTATTGTATTATTTTATGTATATCAGTCAAAGTTATCTACGTAGTCCCATAACACGACCGCTGCTTAGCTTGGGGCTAGATAATGCTGGGTGAATTGTCCAGCATTATTTATTATATATTTATTTATTATTATCATATTTCTAACTGACTGACTCAAAAAGGAGGATATTCTATGTTCAGCTGTGTGTATGTTTTTATAAGTACCTGTTTGTCTCAAAACACTTAAAAAACAGTGTACTGTAAATACTAGGGTTGATAAGGATCCTTCCACTTTTTGATGTAAGATTAGGTAGGGCATTACCTACAAAGAGGTTAGGTTATTATAAATGTTATAACTTTTTAAAGAAACCAATATTTTTAGCCAGTTGAGCTAGTTTGATACTTACATCAAAGTGATCTTCACACATGAATACATTTTAAATGCTATTTATTTGGGTTTTTCGAGCTAACTGTAACCACATTTTTCGTCTTGTTTTAAGGTATCTTTGGAAAAGATACAAACATTTTCTGTTAACTTTTTATAACAGTTGCACTGATAAAATATAAAAAAATATGTGCTCATTAGGGGAGGCTTATGTACAACAGTGGATTTCTATGGGCTGATGATGATGATGAATATAAAATAAAGTTCAGTTGCACGGTTATCGACTTGTTTACTTGCGTGTGACGTCACATCTATCATATGACCAGCACCATTACAGAATTAGCAAATTATTAATTTAAACTTTAACATTGATTTTTAACAAAAATACTGTACAGCTTTAGTTTTACGACTATGGTAGACCTTGATGAGGGCTTTTAGTTTAGTTTTAGTATGCTTAGAAATAAAGAATAATTTAATACGATTTTCCAAATTAAGTCAAATAGCCTATTATCATTACCTTGTTGGATTATTGAAAGCTTACCTTTATTCTTAGCATTTCTTCTATTCTAAGCTTTAGTTCAGCCGCATTTAAAGAAGAGATATCTCCTAATGCTTCCAATGTGTGTCTCAATGGATGTCCAACAGATTTTGATGATGTTTCATACTGAAAGTATAGAAATCTCTTTACAAAGAAATCAAATATCAAATAATAGAAACAAGTGAGAACTAGAACGAGAATTTACTATAGAAACAATTGAACTAACTGCAGACTGTTGCAAACAATCTACAGGTAGCTCAACTGATCCATATATCGATTTAAGTCATACTGAAATTTGATATTGGAATAAATTACAATTACATGGTACAAGACGTTGTAAGTGTGACTGTACTGCAAACAATAGCATTGAATAAATCACCGATGCATTGGAAATTATATAAGGTAAACCTAGGTGTACCTATGAGTAATGAAATGCAGTTGTATCTGTTAGAACTCCACCATCACTCATTAGTACATAGCTAGATATCCAGTACCCTCAATTGTAGGTATCTAAGTTTATATTTAATGGTAGGGAGGTAGTTACCTTAGAAATGTAATAATGCGTGAAAACTTGCACTGTAAATAAAATCACAGTGACCAACAGTAACACACGGGATAATTTAAAATGCCCCATCCATTGGCAAACGCGTTCGTAAATTAGCATCTTCGTTTCTAACAACGCGCGTCTTGTCGGTGTCCCAAAATTACATTTTATCTTCGCTGGTGTAATATAATCTATAATAGCCTAGAAGAGAATACAATAAATACGTAAGACCTATTTATAAGATTTACTCATTACTGTAGTATCCCCAAAGTAGTTTGTAGATTTATTTCGTTTATTTTTGTTGATTGATGTGATGTGATGAGTACGTCAGAAAAACTTTCTATTTCATAGAAAGAAAATCCTGATTGACAAATAGAATGTCATTTTCGCGTTTGTACCTGTCAATGAAAAAAGAGATCCCCTTCGGTATAGTACCTGTTTGTCAATCTATTTTACAGCGACCGCAAGCAACACACGCGCCTGCCGCGCAGTTTAAATGGTTCATTCCGGAAATCCCCCACGGCCATCCCCCACGTGGGGGATTACCGGATTTTTTTTCCGGAAATCCCCCAAATGAAATCGGTCAGTCTCGTGGGGGATTTCAGGACAAAATATTCCGGAAATCCCCCACATAGCTCGACCCTTAAAATAAATTAGATCGTAGTAACCTTTAACTCGTCTCCGCTGGCTGCTAGTGGCGGACCGCTCACCATTTTCGGTTTGACGGTTCGTACATTTCAAATTAGATTTTGAAATTTCTGTTTCTCATACTTTTTGAATTTATGTGAGCAGTTTAATTCGCCGTCGTCGCCTAGATGGCGCCGCCGTTAAAAAGCTAACTACATATTGTACCTAAACCAAAAAAATCGCTAAGAATTAAACTGCGAAACATAATAATATAGTCATAAATAAAATATATCAAAAAAAAAAAAACCGGCCAAGTGCGAGTTGGACTCGCGCACAAAGGGTTTCGTACCATTATCTATAAAAACGGCAAAAAAATCACGTTTGTTGTATAGGAGCAGGGGGCGGGGCTCCCATACAACAAACGTGATTTTTTTGCCGTCTTAAACATTTATTTTATTCTGTTTTTTAGTATTTGTTGTTATAGCGGCAACAGAAATACATCATTTGTGAAAATTTCAACTAACTATCACGGTTCATGAGATACAGCCTGGTGACAGACGGACATCGAAGTCTTAGTAATAGGGTCCCGTTTTATCCTTTGGGTACGGAACCCTAAAAATGCTGTCTAAAGTCACTATTCCACGTGGACGAAGTCGCGGACACAGCAGTAATCAGATAAATATGCCGTTCAAAGTATTATGACGCATTAGCCCCGGTTGACCTTACTTAGATTCAATGGTAGGTACCTTACCTACCTACTATTGGAAATATGAGACTTATTACTAAAAACCAATTTAATGTAGGCACTTCATGAAGTACTTAGCATATTTTGTAAATGTTAGGCATTCTCAGCCATCGATGTTGTCAGCCAGCGAAACGCCAGTTACCTTGCAGCCATCGATGTAAACTTCTCTCATCTCAGTTGATTGCTATAATAAAAAAAAATGCTGGACAATTCACACAGCATTATCTAGCCCCAAGCTAAGCAGAGCTTGTGTTCTGGGTACTAGATAACTGATATACATAATACAATACATAGATAGATATTTTTTATTATAGGTAGGTACATAGGAAACGACCAGAACACTCTGAACAAATGCCTGCAGATCGTACACACATTTGTCCCGAGGCGGGAATCGAACCCGCACGCACCCCCACCTTCGCCCACCGCGCCACAGAGGTCGTTTAGCATAGTAGACTACCTGTCTAGGGCCTACTGACCTACTGTCCTAGGTATTCTCGAGAACGATGTTAAATACATAATATGTGTGTAATGCCGGATACAGACCAAGCGAGCGAGAGCGAGCGAAGGCTAACGAACGAACGCAAAAGTACCCAGAGTGTGGTCACGTCACTGCGAAAGCAAGCGAGTCCAAACAAGGGTCTCGTTCGTCTTCGGCCGTGCTCCGGCGGCTGTCGCTCCATCAAAGCAATATGGTACGAACAACGTACCGATTGTCAAATCCCTATCGTAGGCATTCCCTCGCTCTCGCTCGCTTGGTCTGTACCCGGCATCATATTAGGGTCAAATCGAAGCAGGTTGATAACGCCCACTCTCCATTTTGTTTGATGGGCATTTGTTTGATGAGATTGGGCAACGTCGACTGGAACACCCTGTATGAACTTCTAAATAGGGTAAAATGAAACGTTATGTGAGGTTACATTTCAGAAGTATTCTTTATATAAACTTTACAAAGTAAGTAACTACCTACCTAATAGGTATTGTAATTTATTACTACACTTATTTTAGATTTTAACTTAAAATAGGTACCTACATGTAAGTAGGTACATATACATATTATATTTTTGTGAGATGATTCATTCATTAAAAAAACTAATCATTAAGTCATCATATCATTAAGTATGGTAATTAGGTATAATATTTACATTAAAGTTTAGAGAATTTGCACCTCTTAGAAAAAATAGAAAATAATCAATCACGTACCAATTCGAATTCAGTACATATATAAGTAGATTGCCTTCTGAAGGATGATGGAAACCGGCAGTAATTCAAAGCTGCCTTTTCACCAGGTCGTTTCGAAACTTAGCAACGCAACGTGGCACATCTCTGGTGGAAAGGCAGCCTAACACTTAGGTACAAAACGTTCTTACACTTTTTCGACCAATTATCAAATTTATTTGCATACCTAATGGTATGTAATTTATTTATAAATACCTAGGTATACCTACTAGCCTACTTTTTAAGGGGCCTGCAGATGATAAACAACACTATGTGGAAAATACAAAAGTTATCATTATCAGTCATCGTTTTTGGTACTACGGACGGAAAATACCTATTTGCAGTCGCGAGCAGAGCTGTCGCCGAATCCATAAGATATCTACACAGTAGTTACAACAATAGGTTCCAATACAATAAGTGTTACTTTGCCAGTTAATTAAAAAATTAGGCACATTATAAGCACATTTATTACATAAGTAGGTACCTACAATATCATAATCCATAACAATATTTACCAGTGGGTTTGCACTTTAACCCATAAAGGTTTTTTTACTATTACCTAAATTAGTTAGGACCTAACTATTAACATTTTCAGTCAATTCTATAACCCTGAAGTTACACAGTTGGTTTTTATCTTTATGGTGAGCAATTAGATGAGAAAATAATTCACTTGCATTGAAGAGTAAATTACATTTTGAACAATTTTGTTTGTACTGTTTCTTTTGACAAGTTTTTACGTGTTCGCAAACTTTTTGTTTGTTAACGAAGTGTAATCCACATTTACACTTGTACAAGGTCTTGTCATCAATAGTAGGATTATCGTCGACCTCGTCCCTAAGGCTCCCAGCATCAACGTTGTCGTCGTCATCGTCGTCAACAGTAATAATATGATTTTCTTTCCTAATAATTTGATCATCATCACTTTTTTGTTCTATTTTGCCATCAACAAATTCAATAACGTTAATATTTTCTTTTATAAAATCAGGGTCTGTCTGATGTCTTTTTTCATGTAGTTTATAATAGCTAGAAGGAAAATACAAATTGCAGTCACGGCACAGTAATCTATCAAGATCATATGTATTGGAACAAATATGGTTTTCAGCGTATTCTGTATTTCTTAAACACATTTCACATTTCTTACATTTAAACACGGAGTAATCATAAACTGTCCCAATGAAGCTTGAGGAAAGTTTTTTAGTAGGGTTTTTCGCGATGCTATTGCCAAATAAAATCACTTTGAAATTTTCGGCGCAAAAATTTTGTGTATGTGTATGCTTCGCCATATGGGGTTTAAAATCTGTGTTGGATATGAATAAGCCACATGTTTTGCATTTAATTAACGTGTCTTCACATTTATGGTTTGTGGGTATTGACTTTTCTGTAGCTCCAGAGCAATTTCTACATTGATAGAAAATGTTTTGATTAGTGGTGCTGAAAACACGACCATTATAAAGTGTGTCTTTCTTTTGATTAAATAATATAATATTGAGAGACTTTTTGGTGAGACTTTTGTCCAGTTTATGAAGGTCTTCATGATTACTGCGACTAAGCCACGAACGATAATTTAGGCCACAAAAGGAACATGTATGATTTCTGCCACTGCCACATGGATTTTGAGCGTGCTTGTATACACCTCCCTGATCTATAAAATGTTTGCATTTGTCACATTTGTACACATATACATTTGACGAGCCACGTTGAATACATTCTAGATGAATCCTATGCTCGTGTTGGTAGATCGATTTTTCGAGAAGTTTTAATACAACGTCCTCCGTTAGAGATTCAAATATGTGATTAATCCAGGCCGTGTTTTTTGACGTATAATATCTAGGATCGAACTTGAGAATTTGAATTTTAGAAACACCTAAATGGACTCTTTGTTCATGGCAAATATAATATCGACTATCGAAATTTAGCAAACATTGTTTACATTTCTTTACAGATGTTATTTTATTTTTTTCGTTGCTATAATGGGTCTGGCAATGCTTTATAACTTCATCGTATGATTCAAACGAAATACTACAAGGTTTACACGTATACAGGACTACTAAAGAGACTTCATCTGTTGTTTTTTCAGTGCAAGGTTCTTTAGTCTTAGGTGTGGTCTCCTCTATTTGTAACCGATTTGACTTTAAAATAGTAGATTTTCCTAATTTTAACTCACTTCGTTCATTTTCGCGTTTATTTGATTTTTTTGTATCACTTGTCATGTGTTCTTTTGGTGTATGTGGTACATTTTCAAATTCTTGACGAAATGTCTGAACTACGTAGAAATGGAACGACATGTGCAGCATATATGCTTTTTCTGTTAGTTTAATATTACAAATATCGCACGTTAAGAAATCTGTTTCGTCACATATATGACTAGTACTAACATTTTTTTTGAGAAAATGTATTCCACATCTTGTACAATGGGGATATTCAGGAATAGGAGGACGCACCTGTTTTCCTTGAAGATCAAAAAATTTGAAATCTTGTAATCTTAATGATTTCTCTTTTTCGTGATGTTCTTTGTGTAGTGTAAGAATGGAACTAGTAAAAACAAGTCCACATTCATCGCATATATACTTCAAAACTTGAGCACAAGTGCCTTTGATGTGATTTTTATTCTTTAGACCCAAATCTTTGAGAAACACTTTGCATGTTGGACAATAGGTTAAGCAATTATGCTCTACAGTTCTCTTTAAGTGCCCTGGCTTAAAAGTGTTGCATATGCCCCTGAGACTAGGGTCATTGTCAATAATTATCACGTTTGAATCAATTATTGTGAAGTCTAAAGTATTTCCTAATTTTCCGTGCTGACTTTCATGATCGATCTTTTCTGCTTTATCAACTAACATATCGCATTTACTACAAAAGAAAGAATTAGTGGTTTCTAATCCGCAAATTGGGTAATGTTTTTGGTACCTGTTTTCGGTGAAATGTATAGCACATTTGGTACATATATATAGTACGTTGGCGGTTTCATTAAGAGTAACAACTTTGACCGACTCAGAAAATGAGTGCTGTTTCAAATGCATTACTTTGTCCTGTTCCTTCATAATTAGACTACAAACGGTACATTTCCAATTGATCAATAATTCCTTATGTTGTTCGTGATCCATGGCAATATCTGAAGATAGAAAACAAGTACTGCACTTATTGCATTCGAAAAGAACTGATTCTAAAGCAAATTCTTTATATTCACTAAATGCATCGTCATAAAAGTGGTCACTACTTTTTCTCAGTTGTTTATTTTTGTCGTGCTCAATTTCATCTTCGATTTTCACATACATCAAATTAATATGTTTACGATATATATGATTATTATGTGTTGATATACTTGAACACTTAAATGAGCAAAATTTGCACTGTGGATCAAATTTTTCCTTGTTGATCTGCAAAAACTTCTCGATTTTGTGGTTTTTTATGATATGCGTGAAATAATTGCTGATTCCTAGTAAATAATACGAACAATGCCGACACGCAAACAGAATTTTGTCGTCCTGAGTTTTAATAACAGTGTCAGCTTTTTCAGTGGATCCACTTGAACATCTTTTTGGTTCCATTATTTGATACATGTGTTCAGTTAGGGATTTCTGGTCAGGAAATTGTTTGTTACAGTGAAGGCATAAATTGCTTGCTGCGTATGTTGAATTTGCACGTGTAACATATTTAGATACGTGATTTTTATTTGGCGATTTATTCATATTCGTGTCAGTAGTAGTAGTGTCATCATTACTTTTAGGATTAACTTTGTCAGTTTTAGATTTATGTCTCGCTTTAGCAATTATACGTTCCTTTCTATCAGAAGGAGTAATTCGGGATAATTCATTCGTTTTGTTTAGGGAGGGTCTCTTTCGTTTTGCAGTAGCAGTTGAATGGTCTTGTATTTTTTCAGAGGTGCTCGCTATATTTGATTCTTTCTTATGAGCAAGTTTACGTTTCTTGTTAGGTGATAAAATTATATTGACTTTGGTTGTATTATGATTTTGTTTAGCGTAAGTACTCGAATTACGGCCTTTTTGCTCGACAGATTTTGCTTGGTGTTTGGAAATGTTATGAATTGTTAGCCCAATTAGGGTTTTAAAACGAATATTGCAGATAGCACAATTGTTGCTGGAGTATGTTCTGGATTTCATGGAAGCTTTAATTTTATCAGCATGTTTGTTTTTATAATGTCTATAAAGATTATTTCTACTTGAAAAGTAGGAACCACATATGCATTTGTGAGTGTCTTGACTGTCAACTGTCTTGGAAGGATATATTTTTATCTCTGTTTTTTTGGAATGCACTTCATTCTTATGGATTTCAAGAGCATTTTTGCTCAGAAACAATCTGCAGCATTTCTTACAATATCTGCTATTTTCATTTAAGTACGATTTAATATCTTTAAGAAGAATTTTGATATGCTTGGTTCTACTCTTTTCATTATGGGTTTTGTTTTTGGTTCCTGCTGTATTATCATCCTGCGAATCATTAGGATTTGATTCCAGGAGTATTATTCTGTCATTCTGTGTAACTACATTGGCTTTTGAAACTGTGTGTTGCTTTTTAATGTCATCTTTTGTAACTATAATTGGTGTTGATCCAAAAGGAACTTTTCCGCCAATGTCATCTTGTGTTAATAAGCTAGGTTTCAAGCTTATTGAAGATTCTCCATGACCACCTTCCAAATCTAGGTCAGAGTTGGAGCCTAAATGAAGCTTTACGCTAACATTTGTAGACAAGCTAGGCCTTTTTTGTATTGGTTTTGAACCTAAAATTATTTTATTACTCTTTATTGGTTGATTCTCTTCATTTTGAGGAACATAATTGTCCACATCAATAATTAATTGACATGTTTCTGAGTTACTGACACCTTTCGATTGAAGATCTTCTTCTGTTTCAAGTAACTGAAGTGGTGTTGTGTCGGCATCTCCAGTAATCTCAGGTTCTGTAACAATAAAAAATAAATAAATAAAATAACTCATGTTGATAAATGTCAGTGTCATGATGATAAATGATATTTGACTGCTTGTGTAATAATGAGTGGAAAAAGAAAAGAGGTCTTTGCCCCTCAGTGGGCCAGAATCAGCTGAAAATATATCGCTTGTTTGCGACAAGGAAGCGACGTCAACTTGAAGCTTTTATAAAGTTCGAAAAATTATACTATCTTTTAGAAATAAACATTCTAGGAATAAAATATATAAATGTTATTTACAATATTTTACCAATCATCATCATCAGCCTATATTAGTCCACTGTTGGACATAGGCCTCCCTTAATGAGCGCAATAGCGCCCTTGTGTTTTACCAATAAATTATGCAAACTTTTATGATACAAGAAAGAAGTTATGTCATACTGCCTGAAAAACATATACTATATTTCATTAGTATTATATTAACTTCTTACGTTACATAAAATAAATACTTGCAAAAACAAATCATACCTGAACGAAAGCAAAAACATAGTCCACTGCTGGACATAGGCCTCTTCTAATGAGCGCCATAGCGCCCTGTCTTCAGCTTGACGCGTCCAGCATCTGCCTGCAGCTTTTCGCAGGTCGTCATCCCACCTGGCCGGAGGGCATCCTACACTATGTTTACAGAGTTGTGGTCTCCACTTAAGAACACGTTTACCCCAGCGCATGTCGGATCTTCGCGCGATGACCTTGATTCTCTGTCGGATGTATTCATTATGAATCCTATCCTTGAGAGAAACTCCGAGCATAGCTCTTTCCATAGCTCATTGAACAACTTTGAACTGGTGGACCAGCCCTACAGTGAGTGTCCCATCTCAGCTCCGTAGGGATCTCATGATAGGTAGGACACACTTATTGAAAAACTGATTCAAACATTGCGGTATGGATGACGAGAACACTCGGCGTAGTTTCCCAAGCAATGCCCAGCCTAGCCTAGGATCCTCCTCTTGGCCTCCTTTTCGAAATTGTTTTTATTAAACTGCACAATCTGACCGGAAAAGATTTTGAAAAGGTGACCATGTACGACAACCAGTGTTGGATCAATGTGACCATTGATCATAACTTTGGTTTTATAGTTTTATCCAAATTCATGCCAGGACAAATACGTCACGCACAAGGCTGAAGCTAGGCCATCCAATATTTGAGTGTATTGTAATTTTGGAAAAGTTTTGATGAATATTAATAACATTAAGAAATTATTAAATACTCACCATCCTCAAAGTAATAAGTTATTTCCTTTTTCAATGCAGATATGTCTGGAAACATACTTTTGATCATGGGATTATCGAGGACATCATGCTCTTCTATGTCTATTTCATCATCCATTTTGGCCTGAAAAAAGTATGATAAAATAAATATATATAAATAATTAAAATGTATTGTTTAAGTGGTCCATTCACTTAGGTCTGTATTGAAATGCTGGGTTGGTACAAGAGTTTACCTTTTGATTTCCAACTGAGCAAGTAAAGTAGCTAACATATGTATGAGAACAAATTAATGATAAAATAGTGATCTCCAGGTATATTATCATAATAAATTGAGTCGAAAACCAATAGTTAAAGGTCTGTGAATATTTTGAATACTACAGTATTGTATACAGTTGTTGCACATATACCAGTTGATGAGCAATGTGGCGCGGCAGGTGAAGGTTTGCCTGCAAAAGAGGAGGTTGCAGGTTCGATTCCCAACTTGGGACTCATGTTGAATGATCTTCAAATCTTTGTTCTGGGTGTTCTCAGTATTTTCTATTTAAAACTAATAAAAAATATCTTCTATTGATTTGTATTAGTTTATGAGTCATTAGTACCTACTCATAACAGTGTTAGCTGACGCTGTGTGGATTTTGACAGCATTATTTACCTATCAATATATTAGATCACTATATGTAAATGCCGTCATAAAAAAAACTATGTAATAAAATATGAAACTTCATTCGCGGATGTAAAGCTAGCGATAGCATGACGATGTCACGATGATGAGTTACTTACCAACAGAGATTTTGTTCTAACTCAAGGAACAATGTCACGAATGTGCAGCATCCTCCTCTTGGAGAGCGTATTTACATATTATCTCTGCCCAACTTCCTACATTCTTTTCTGTCTTAAACCCAATATGTTGGAATCCAAACCACAACAATAGCTATAGATATGTTTGCTTGGTGTGTTAAAAAAACACGAATTACAAAACATGCAAAGTACTTTGTTGTTTTGCAAACGAACGAATAACTAAACGTAGGTACGTAAACGGCCGACCAGTGTTGCCAGACGGAATTTGAAAAAAGCAGTAGAAATTTTGGTAAAAAAGCAGTAGATTGGGAAAAAAAGCAGGTAGATTTTATTATGTTAAAAATTAGTACCTATGTATGGTGTTTTGCGAGTATTTTCATGCAAAAAAAAACATACAAACCCGTTTTTTTGAAATTTAGGAAGTGTTTTCTTTGCCCACATGCCCAAACTGTTTAGCTTTTTGGAAAGCGAGGCCAGACGGCCTGTCGGCTGTTCTTTGCTCAGTTCTTTTCAGTCTGATCGAACTTTGATTTGTGGTTCTGGACATATTATTTAGTGCATAGTAGAGTAATAACTGGATAGACAGTCTCACTCAGTTTGCAGTTTGCAAAACTTTTTCGAACGAATGAACGGACAAACCAATCCATCAATCGAAAACAATGAACAGACATACCAAGACAGACAGAAAGAAAGTGGAAGCCGGAAGGAAGAAACGAAGGAACGAACAAAACAAACCCTTCAGTTTCATTCATCTGTTTCAGTTTTGTGAAGTTTGTGTCATTGGCAACTTGTCACGTGAACTAAAATAAAGACACGGAGTCACTTGCTATTGATGCTCGGAAAAAGCAGGTAGATTTCACAAAATTTGAGCAAAAAATCAGTAGATCAGTAGACGGTTCAAAAAGCAGGTAGATCTACTGCTAAATCAGTAGATCTGGCATCACTGCGGCCGACATGAATGACAGAGATCACCAGTGTTACCAGATCGAATTTGACAAAATATGCAGAAAGTCGAGTAAATACATCCGGCCAAGTGCAAGTCGGACTCGCGCACTAAGGGTTCCGTGCTATTATCTATAAAACGGCAAAAAAACACGTTTGCTGTATGGGAGCCCCTTAAATATTTATATTATTCTATTTTTTAGAATTTGTTGTTATAGCGGCAACAGAAATACATCATCTGTGAAAATTTCAACTGTCTAACTATCAGGGTTCATGAGATACAGCCTGGTGACAGACGGAGAGACGGACAGCGGAGTCTTAATAATAGGGTCCCGTTTTACCCTTTGGGTACGGAACCTTAAAAAGTCGGATCTTTATGCAAGAGGACGAATGTCTTGTACTGGATTTCAAACCAAAATTAAATAAGTAGTATAAGTAGATTTTTTTTATTTGTTGCCCGAACCGAAAAACGCGTTTAAAAGTGTCTGTTCTGTTCGTTTTTTGTCCCATTGTAGTTCCTGAACGGATGAACCTATTTTAATTCAGTTGTTTTTTTGAGTACCTACTTCTGATCATGCGTATGTTTCAAGTTTCAATGATGACAGTCGTCAAGAAGGTAAAATATTAGTGGCTGAAATTTAGAAAAATGATGTTGTTAAGAAGGTACTTACTTACTTACCTAGGTTTCTGAGAAACATCATGCATGAAAACATTGAGCAAAACCACGCATTAGCTCTGATTTCGATTTTTCGATTTTCATGGATAATTATCAGCTTTTTTGAGGTAGATAGTGTACATTATATACCTTTTTTGTATGTTCCGTGGTCTAACTCTAAAGAGTAGATATTATAATGAGAAAGATTTTGGAACAGTCTACTGATTTATTCAGTTCTTTTATTGTCAAAAATCAGGTAGAATCTACTCCTAAATGAGTAGATCTGGCAGCACTGGAGATCACATCACTTGACAGTGAGAGATGCACACATTGGTTGATGGTGGTAATTTAGATTTGGCCTAGGCTAGAATCTAGAAATGACTTAGGAATCGGCAAATAGATTCCTTTGTCATAAATTAAGTTAACCTCTTGGTTAACCCACAGCACCCCTCAATCTACAGTTCACAAAATTCAAGAATGAAGAACGAATGATATGGTGAATAAAAATTTTATTCTATCTATGTTCAGTTCACAGCTGATCAATCAAATGTCAGACAAGAAAATGGAGTTTTGTTACGCATTTTACAAAATCAGAATAAATAAAAAATCATTATGAGGTCAATTTACTTTATTATTATTGGTTGTTTGGAGTAGGATGGATAATACAAGTCCATTTCAGCCGTGGGCAAGTGATGAAAGTGCGAAAAATGTTAAATCTGAAAGAGATGTAGTGGATGACGCGAAACTTCCTAGGGAAAATGTCAATCATCCAAAACATAGGCAAACTGCGTCTTATGATAAAGATAGTGTCGCCTTTCCGAGCCTCACACCGGGGACTTCGGGTATTTTGGGCTCTGGCTTCGACTCCACTCGAAGTAAGGAGTCTAAAATGGACTCCAGTAAAGTGGCTTCCATGCAACAAATCGTCGAAAACACCCTGAGGTAATGAAACACAGACCGCGGTATTAAGCAGATTTTAGCGAAATCGATTAGTATGTGCTGCCACCGACTGATTCTCATCACCCTTCTGTGAATCTATGTAATGGTCCCATCATCTTAGATCCTTCAGTAGAAATGTGTTTGATACATATTTTTATTTTTAAAACTACTGATTTAATAGAGACATAACTTAAGCTGCCTTTTCATAATTTACTATTTGTTTAAAAAGAGTGTTATTTTCAGCCAAGAAGGTCGACAAAGAGTGTCGCAATTGTTAGAATCTGTGGAGGCTCTGAGCGGTGCTGAAAGACTTCTCTTGTACCTGAGGCTACCAACTGGGGTGCCACCACATGATCCACTCAAGCAACCTATGAACCCCTTAGGATCAAGGTTTGTATCCCACTCAGTGTTCATAATTTCATTGTGATCATTAACACATTTACTGCCCAGCCTCTGCCCCCCCCCCCCCCTAACGGTGCTGGAGATGTGTGTGATGTGTGTTGTGTTCCATGAAAGTGTTATGTAAAAATACAATATTACCTAAAACTGTTGATAATAGTAAATTACACATAATTAGTTGAGTAAATAATAATTAGAAAACAAATAGAAGTTAGTTTTCACCTACTTTCAGTTTGTTTAGATAAATTCTTTCGCCCAAACATGAGTTTTTAAATGAATATTATCTGAAATTTCCAAGAAATTTATTAAAAGCTTGTTTTCATATTATTTAATGTTTTCATCAAATGATTTTTCTTTTCTTTAGAAGTCCTAAACTAAACCAATGTAACCCTCTTAAATATCTCTGTTTGTGAAAAGGGTTTTTCTGAGCTCTGTAGCCAAGGTAATGTGAAAATAAGAAAATTAATAGAACCATTTAAGCAAACATTCAGTGATAGACCTAACTATCCTTAATTTTTTAACAATTATGTTAATTTATAGGGCAGAACTTCAACAAACTGTAATTTGGATACAGACACACTTGGAAGTTGACCCTGATGTATCTTTGCCCAAGCAGGACGTCTATGATGAATATATGTAAGTAAACTTAGAATTGTTCTATTCCATCAGATCATAAACATTGTACATGATGTATAATATCCATTTACTGGGGTCCAGGAAATAAAGATCATATTATAATTTAATTTGTAGGAAATCCTACAATAACCATTGTCATTAAATGAATCATATCATAGACTAATTAGTTATATCATCAAATTTATTGTTTATTGTGTTGACTATTACTGTGTCATTGCTTTACAAAATCAACTTACTTGTAGTATTTATTTGATGCATAAAATATGATTTTTAATACCTAAACCTGCTAATTGGTAAATCACAAAATAGGAGTTTTTTTGGATTAATAGATGTTTTCACTTTATTAACAAAGAAAATTACAGTCAAAGATCAGAAACAAATTAGAACTAGATTTTTGGGATTTAAACAGTTGAGCTGGTTTAAATTGTATTAAAACAGTTAGCTAACTGCAGAATGTTGCAAACAATCTAGAGGTAGCTCAACTGATCCCTATCAATCTTATGAAATCATGGATATTGGTTTCTGGTTTATCTAGCTGGTTTAAATTGTATTAACACAGTTAGCTAACTGCAGAATGTTGCAAATAATCTAGAGGTAGCTCAACTGATCCCTATCAATCTTATGGAATCATGGATATTGGTTTCTGGTTTATCTAGCATTTATCCCTGAATGCTATAAGGCTAAGTTGTTTCCAAGTACCATCTACGCAAAGCAACAGCAAGTTATAAATGTTATATAAGCACTAAGTACAAGCCCTGTCCACAAGTTAAGCATACAACAGAAAAGATTTATGCTGCTACTATTATCCGGATAGGCGAAGGTGCATGCTGTAGCAAGTTGCAATCCTCCTCCTCATAATGGGACCCATTGCTTTACTATGCCAATGGTTGTAGTAAATCGTATGTATAAGAAATGTAATAATATCCCAAAAATTATAACAAATACCGTAGAATTGAGAGGCCTCTTGTCAAAAGAACTAAATGTAAATTTAGTCTGGAACAGAATTGAATAAACTTTATTGTTTCCCCTGTAGGTGGAGCTAATGGCGCTAGAGTCCGTAGGAAGTCCCAAAGATATTCGACTCGGCGGTTATTTGATTTCATAGCTCAGTTGGTTAGGCATTCCCGTACTGAGGAAAGGTCGCGGGTTCGTCCTGCCAAAATCGAAAATTTGTGGGATATTATTTAATTTCTTAGAGGTTACCCCGAGTGCGAAGGCTTACGCACTATAATAACAAGAACCTTAGAATCGTATGTATGTATCGTCGCATAATTGTCACCTAGCATCCTTAGATTAAAGAAACTCAAAATAATGCACGCGGTGCTTGGCAACGTTGACGCTCGTCCCTCCATCTTATTTTTATTCTTTTTTTGAGGAAGAATACCCAAAATATGTCATTCTGTGTCGCGGTCGTTGTCATATAGAGATTATAGTTTGACCAAGGAATTTTTATACTAATTCGTATAGAGATATGTAGATATTTTTATACTTATCAGTATATTAGTAAGTATACTAATTAGTATAAAATTCCTTAGTCCAACTATAATCTTTATATGACAATGACGTCGTCACCACCTTCTGGTGCAAAATAAATAGTGATATATGAAGAAAATTGACATTAATTTTAAATTCGAAAACAGTTAAAAAGAATATCCGTAGCTATTTGTTCCTTCCCACATAAATCACATATTGAATGCGTGACGTAGGTTTAGGTAAGCAAAAAGTTTATCACGAAAGTGATTCGTCACGGTCAGGCAAGAAATTCAAAATTCAGTCCATGTCGAGATACTCCAAAGGACATTGAGATCATGTATCATGGGTTCTTAGGAAATGATTTACAATATGCGCAATAATATTTATCTGTTATCTATGTTACTTACGTAAGTATTACGAATTTCATTTTGTAGTTAGACAGTGTTAATAAATATAGCAGTGTTTAACACTAGTGGTCTTGGTATGGCAACATAAAAATGGTTTTGACATTGTTGATATTGTTAACAGGTACACCCATTTTTGAAAAGTGTCTCAATCACATTTTACGGTGCTAACAAATATACAAAAAAATTTATTCAAAATTTAAAAACAATACAAAATTTATACAATCGTTAAGTTTGAGCCAAAAAAATGCATATAAAATTTAAATTTTCCGGTTTCGCGCGTAATTTGACAAAATACGCTGGACGTAGTGGACGCCATGTTGCTACGCCATTACCTATACAAATGCGCTGATGTTGCTAATGTCAGTCGATACTTCTTAGTTTACGTACGCAGCCATATGTCATTTATAACTTCGCGCCTACTATTTCATGGTGTTAAAAACATAATCAAAAACCAGAAAACTTTGAATTAGAAATTATGTTATTTTATGAACTAAAATTAACATTTACGAGTGTTTTTTGCCTAAGCCATCAATAATATAATTTATTGACAGAAATATAACACGTTTTTTTGTTTGGTTAATAGTGCCTTAAATCCTAAATTAGGTTTACCTAGACACTAGGGTTCTCTAAAAATAGCAATAAAGATAAATTGTAATCACGGTAGGCAGTTACGCACACAAACACAGTTTAGCTAATGTCAAACGTGGAATTGATTCATTGAACAATTGAACACAAGTACATCCACTGATGAACATGCCCCCCCCCCCTAATAATAAAAACGAACCCCTAAGCGTAGACCGCCACACTGAAGCGCACTGGGCTTTGGCCCGTGCGTTTTGGATAGCATCGTTTCCCGAAACAGAGTAGATTAAATTCTGAACCTAAATAATAACAATATTTATTTCAGGCGTCACAAAAAGTACAAAGTAACTTACTAGGGCCAATACAATAAATACCTTAGAGACAATAGACCAACTCCTCTTGTTTAGTACAAGAGGAGTTGGTCTATTGTATTGCATCTTGCAATATAATAGAACAGAATAGTTCATTCAACATAGATTATGTTACTTTACTCATCATTTACCTCACCCATTGTTAACGTAAAGTACCAACTGTTTTAATGTGTTAATACCTTCACTGTCGCATTTTATAACCAAGAAGCTGTTTCGGATAGGTAGTTTAAATTCTTAAATTTGTTTTGATTTGTAATGTGCAGGACTATACAGGGTGTGTTTTTATCAAGGCCACTGAGGGCAGACTGAAACCGTGAGAGTTATCTTTATGTTAGGAGTTACGTGCTCGATTTCGAAAAAAGTAAGTTCTACAAAAAAAAATAGTATCTCTAAAAAAGTGAGTTATTGAAAAAATGTTTTCATTTTTGGGTTCTGTGTTCGATATGTGCCCAAAGTTGTTGGAAATGTATAAATTAAACTTCGGTAAGGGTTGTATGGTTCAGACTATTCGCAAGGAAAGCGGTCTGAACGTGTAAAATTTACTTCAGTAAATGTTGCACGCTCAGACATTCATAAAATAAATTTTGGCGGTTTTCCAACAACTTAGAGCACATAGCCGTTCAAAAAAGAATAAAAAATTAAACACTCACATTTGCAGACAAACTAAGAAAAAACTTTTTTAATAAAGAGCTTGATTTTTTTCAAAATCGAGCACGTAACTCCTAATGCCGGGTACAGACCAAGCGAGCGAGAGCGAGCGAATGCAAACGATTGGGATTTGACAATCAGTACGTTCTTGCCATATTGCTTTGATTTAGCGACAGCCGCCGGAGCACGACGGAAGACGAACGAAGGCCCTTGTTTGGACTCGCTTGCTTTCGCAATGACGTCCACACTGGTACTATTGCGTTCGTTTGTTAGCCTTCGCTCTCGCACGCTTGGTCTGTCTGTACCCGGCATAACATGACTTTTCGATAACTCTCACGGTTATAGAATTCTCCTCAGTGGCCCTGAAAACAAACTCACCTGTATATACTTGGTATTTTTAAAGCAAGTCCAAGCAACCTATTATATGAATAAGTAAACCCAAAGCTATAGTAGTATACTTGGTAATAATAATAAGTAGTTCTAAAGAAATCATTTCGTCGCGTCGTCATCTAGGTCTCTGGTCTTACAAAGTTTTAGAGCACACATTAGGTGTTTTGAAGCGCGCGTTTGTATGTGTATCAGACAGACCAGATGAAACGCTTGGAAAACGCCCAATGTGTTCTCGATCTTACAGTCTCGGAATACACCCTACAGTAGAATGTATTTGTTACAGAGCACATTGTATGAGCTGCAATATGAAGCCGCTTTCGACGGCGGATTTCGGCAAAGTGATGAAGCAAGTCTACCCCACAGTGCGGCCTAGGCGGTTAGGCACACGCGGCAACTCTAGGTAAATCACAGGGCTTACTCCAATACCTTATAATGATAACGTTTAAATTAGGAGACACGAAATGTAACAGGCACCTTGGCATCTGAAATACATAAAAAAATTGTCACTCATTTCCAAGTCGGTATTCCCAACGTAAAACCTACTAAAGGTTTCCGGTATAAAAAATAAGTTATTCCAGGTCTAGAAATCTAGATCTCGTCATAGTCTAGATCTTTGTAGGAAAAATTTCGCCCCTATCCGTTCAGTGGTTTTGGCGTGAAGAGGCAACAAACATTTAAATATCCAAACTTTCGCATTCAAAGTATTGTAATTTGTGTGATAATTTTTGTATTAACAAGCAACACTCAGCCAGCCTTATAATCATTACTAATAACCATGACAGTTTAAAAGCTTTATCTATGACATAGATTATCAAAGGGTTAAAACATGATAAGCGTATGTTATGAAATTCATTATATTAAGTAAGAAGTTAAAAAACAATCAAGTAATACATTACGAATGTAAGCGGGTTAACTACGAACCTTATGTGTTGGAAGAACACCAACGTCCTTAACAACCGCTGACCACATCGTCACTTACCATCAGGTGCGATTGTGCTCAAACGAAGGTTTATTTTCACTATGAAAAGTAATACATAAAGTATTACTTCTAATATTTACGTGGCTGATGATGAACCCGTTTTAGATAATGCAATAATATCTATAGGTATTGTATATTTATCCATATGTATTTTAATAAATCACTCCTCGTCCGGGCTCCACCTGAAAATCAGCCTAGCATTGCTAGGCCTAGCAAAGCTAGACACGCTGAGGTGGGGACCTTTTTTTACTCGTTTTTATGCCCAAGTTTTCTATCTACTATTGTTTAATATGAAGTTCTTTTTAGGATCACTTTTTTTCCCGTCAACCCTCTTTTCTCAGAAACGCGTCGAGGTATCGAATTGAAATTCACATCATACCTATACTCAGGTTCGTAACCTCTAGGAGCCGCGATATAAATCAAACTTCTAAGTCAACGCAATCAAAAGTTACAGTCGTTTATGCCGTAGGTATAGGGCACGTATTTCCCGTTGAATCATGAAAATTGGCAATAAGTAAGGTCTTGTAGCACAAGTAAAGGAAAAAATCCGAAAACAGTTTTGTTGTTAATTCATAAAAAAAAATGTTTGATTCTCGCTATGACATAGTAAAGCTATCGTAGAGACTTAGTTCTGCAGAGTATGCGGTCAAAAAAATTCGTCTTACAGACGTCGATACATCTAGACTTGTCTAACCAGACCATATTGCAATTAACAAAGAATAATCATCATCAAGCAAGTATAGGTATTGATACAACCTTGCATACAAGCAAATTTGAACCAAACCTTCGCTCTATATACATGAAGATAGTCCCCTCGTTATTGCATAAGTTTCTTTGTCGATATACCTCAACCAATAAAAAGTTTTCCATTGGCAAAATTTACCAATGAGCTGCGACTCTGGCTACATAGTAAAAAATATTATAAGTAATATAAATAAATTAATACACTGAAATTATTAAACTGCTGTATTTACTCGTATAGTTATTAAGTGTAAGTAACATTTAGTGATTTAATTAGTGTACAAATAATGTATTTGCATCCCTTAAAAGTTGGGAAATGTGTGAAACCCTATTAGTTATAAGAACCAATGTACCACCACATTTTTGCAAATAAACATTATTATGATTCTGATTAAGTATATTGCGTGCGCACGTGCTATAATAATGTGATTAACAATTTATTATCTGCACAACGGCAAACAAAGGAAATTCTAGTTTTAACAATATTAGCTAATTTAGTACAGTTTTGTAGAAGACGTCTGATACATTATGTCTAACTATTACAGTTATGTCACAATAACTACTTATAATAAGGGATGATTTGTTTGTTTGCTTGAATTGAATGGCTCCGAAACTACTGGACCGATTTGAAAAATTCTTTCACTTTTCAATCCTAGATAATGAAACAAAAAAAAGTTATAATAATATCTAAAGTAGGTATCTTATTATCATACTTTTTTTATTCGGACACCCCACAAAAAGAGGGTTGTTATAAGTTTGACGGGTTGATCTACGTGTCTGTGTGTGTATCTATATGTGGTGCGGGTTGTTGCGGCATCATAGCTCCCAAACGGATGATTTTGAATGTTTGTTGTGTCAAAAACAGACTTGATCAAGTGTTCTCCGCATTTTATAATTTAAATTATAAATAAATATAAATTTATAATTTATATTAATTTCTTAAATACCTATATATACCCGTGCGAAGCCGGGGCGGCCGCTAGTTTTTATAAAAACTCCTCAACAACCAAATAAATTGTCACCTTAGTATAATTCGCTTTAAAGTCCCTCGTAGAATTCGCACATTCGTAAACCGATCCATACTCTATCGAGACCCACCACACCGCTGCTCAACAGTCCTCGGCAAAAACTCTTTACTCGTACGATCACCAAACTTATGCACTTAAGGTGGGTGCGAATGCGAACCTCCATGCTACCATGCAAAAGTACTTTCCGATTCATTTGGAAACTACACCATTTATTGCAATGAAATTTTGCATACATAATCTTCCGTACCGTACCCATTCATTGTACCGTAGTTATTCGAAAAACGAAAACGATGCAAACATAGCTATTTCTGTATCCGATTATGTATGCTAAATTTAATTATAAGCGGGGACGTACTTCCAAATGAATCGGAAAGTACGTTTGTATGGGGCTTAGAAGTTCGTACCAACCTTATTAAATCATTACGCCCAGATTGATATTTTCTTAATAAGCCTACCGATTTTCCGCGTGTTCTTATCTGAGAACTTGTCAAACATTTCTAAATAAGGCACATTATATCATGTACAGACTATGTCTTATTTATTTAAATATACTTACTTAATAGATATGGACACATCTTAATCGTCGCCTTGTACTCAGTGAAGGACATTCGCTATGAGTCGTTATTGTCGGTTAGATACCTTAAAATCGGCACTTATCGCTCCCTTTAGATAACGTTGCAAGCCGAATTTTATCAAGAACACTGTGAACTTGTTATCGCATGCCACATAATAATGGTCATTATGTACAACTCGCATTTGCACGCGACTTTGCCGCAATTATTAGTTAGTAAGGGATTTTTTGTCGTTAACCTAACTGTAAAAGATGTTCTTCTGTAAGATTTTTTTTTTATCTTAAAGTCAAAGTAAGACTCACTAACGTTACTACTTTTAAACTAAATGAAAGCAACATAACTATTAAAAATAAACATTCAATATGTTTCCCATTGGGGTTGAATGTTTATTTTTATATATTCTACCACAAAAGTGGTAAATTCCTGTATGACAGTGTACTGTCACTTGTACCTCCCTACACATCCAAGTCTTCTTGCATTTTCTAAGGATTACCTGAAAATAGTACATAGAGTACTCAATTTTTTTAAGTAAAACGAACAAAGTACTTCCTTAATTTGCTACCTCATTTTAGTATTTAGATACAGTGTTTTTTAAATTGGACAGCATAGGGGCACCCGCAGACTCACACCAGAGAAGTTATTCGGAAACTTTATATATATAACTAGAACATTTTTTTATAGCCAAATGGTTTTCTTGAAAAAAAAGAGCTCATGTTTCCTAAGAAACTTCCTCTGTACCTCTTCTGGTTGTGTGTGCCCCCATACTGTCATAGTTAAAAAACTACCTAATATCAAAAGCATTTTAGTACATTAACAAACAAACTTTCAAAGCTTATCTCGATATTAATAACATAGAATTATCTTACAGATAGAAAGACAGTGGTACGATTTAGTGCCTCAGCGTTGCGGTACTCGTGTATCGTGCATCTTGATAAGTTAGTGTGCTTTTGTTCCGGGTCACAGAGATTCCGATTCATTGTATTGAGTGTCATGTCACGATACACGTGCTGCGAGTAGCAACCCACTTTGATAGGATAAGTTTTTATTATTTTCGTATTATACAAATACATAAAATTTAAGTCTGTTCTGTTTGTTTTGTCAAGCTTTTTCCCAAATGCATTCGAAGTATACACGGTACCTAGGTATACCAAAACACCAAATTTTATGATTTTTGTTTGTGTCGGTATGTTTTGGGTTGATCTCCGAAACAACTAAACCGATTCTGAAAAATCTTTTACATCTGATCCTTGCCTTTCATTAAGATCCGTTTAGGCGTGAAAAAGTACGAGAAGAGAGAGAGAGAGAGTTACATTCGAATCACATTAATTAATATGCGAAAGTTCAGATGGATGCATATTAGCAAAAAAAACTCGAATGGCTTACATATCATTCAAAATTATCTCTTTGGTTCTATTGTGAAAACACGATTGAAAAAATATACGATAAATTTAAATGATGAAAGTGCTCTGTTTCGCATATAATTTGGTCTTGACCTCAGGAAGCCACAGGATGTACTGAAATGACTTATGTTTTGATTCGCAGGTTGTTCTAATTATTTGGTAGATTATGCTTAGAGAGCTATACAGGGTTATTGGTAAATTAGTGACAATACGTGAACTACAGGTCCTGCCCATCATCACAAACACGTTCGTGAAGGCACCAAGTCTAAATTAAAAAAAATATATAAGTAAACTCTGATACTAAATGAAAAAACATCTTTGTCTGGAACCCAACGAGTTACTTAAGACCGATCTTTCACTCTCATATCTTCTGTTAATTCAGGGCAGAGCTGTTTTTAAGTTGAGTTTCAAATAAAACCTCTCTAACGAACGATTTTTGAATTGCAGGGGGTACCCATTACCAATATAAAATTAAGAATTAAGCCCTGGCGTCTTCACAAACGTGTGATTATGGGCTGAACCCACAGTTCACGTATTGTCACTAATTTACCAATAATCTACTCTATAGCCATTGTTATTTTTATCAGTTTTTGTCAGGTTTTTATGCATAAATATGACCAGTTCGGCTAAAATACAAGTATTTTAGCCGAACTGGACTGAGTATCGCTAGATTGAGAAACCGGATTAGTTAATTAATATATTATAAGTCCGATGAAAAAATTTCCAGCCGGTCCAGCCGGAATGATATCTGTCGTTACCAGAATTTCTAAATAAAATCTGATGTTTTGATGAGTTCTTGACAATTTATATTGTCTTATTTCAGATACTGCTATGCCGGCCTTCGGAAAAAGATCAAACTTGAAGTGCCGCAGCTGCCTGATTTGGGAGAATCATCAACAGACGTAAGTTTTAGGAGATTGATGATTTCGTGTTAAAAAGTAAAATGTTATGAACAAAATCCTTTGTACCTACCACTGAACTGATGACAAACAAGCTGGGAGTTTAACACTAGAAATTTCGCGGACACCAAGCCCCCAACGTCAAGAAGGGTGGCATAGTGCCACGCTCTGTCATACAAAGGTATATTGAAAATTTCAATTAATGTGTCGCGTATGATGCTGTCCAACTGCTGTGTAAGTTGTGGATATTTCCAGAGCATCGAAAATAGTAAGTAAATTTGAACAAAAAGGCAGAAACGTAAAATAATAAAAGCCACGCGAACATTGATGTTTTGCAATTTATCGGAAAAGGAAAGGATTTTTTTTATTTATTTTTTTAAATTAGGCAGAAACTTATCTATAATCGGAGATCCTAAGAGTCAAAGCGAAGACTTATCTATCGACTTCAGGTTTGGAGCTAAACTTTCGAATTGACTCCTTAATATGTATATAAAAAATTTGTTTCTGTTTCTGGAATATAAAATTTTCATTTTGCAAAGTATAGCTCCAAGCCAAAAACTTGAAGTTCTTCTATCAAAACACGCAAATTTTCTTTTCGGATTTCTGTTATTGTAATATACTACATAACAAGTAGATTCAAATAATACACAAAAAAACCCGGACCCGAAACAAATAATACTTGCAGATAATAAACAGACATTTGCCTCGCGCCGGGAATCGAACCCGCAACCTCCAGCGTCGAAGACGAACCTTCGCCCGCAGCGCCACTAAGGTCGTCGAGGGAAGTAAAACTAAAAATATCAGTAGCGATTCGCCAAACAAAACAAACCACGACCAGTTCCTTGGTTGTAGGAACTATTGTTCACATAATCGAAGCGAAACCAAAGTTCGTTAATCGTTGTTTCTTTTACAGGAACCCAATGTAGCATCGCGGGAAAATGAAAGAGTCATCTGCAGTTGGGCCGAAACTAAACTGGGTAAGTGTCACTTTGGTGTCATTATTCCAACAAGTTAATTTACAAAAACAATCTATAACCCCGAAGACAATTTGACTTTAATCAACGCGGGATAGAGCATCAGTCTAGTTCGGTAAGAATCGAGCGAATGCTATAGCAGTTTGCATCTTTACATAAACCATTGGGCACACTTTTGGTCCCTTTTATTTAAACACGGCTGCGCTCAATCTCGACTAAAACACCTTGCAAACAAAATAAGTAAATCTATATCGATGTATCTGGGTGCAACGTTGCCACACACCCTCGTTTAACTTATAAATATCTAATTGATCCTATCCATCCAGGTTGTCTGGTAGAAATCGCTGTTGAGCGCTAAGACCGCCAATTGTAGCTTAGTCTAAGTTGCTTTGTTGTTTATTGTTACTATTTCATTTAAGTGTGCAATAAAATATTTTAAATTGTATTTTATTTTGGGTAGGGACTTTCTCTCGAGGAACCGACAGTTAGTGTTCTTGAGTGGAGACCGCGGCAAACTTGGTGTAGGACGCCCTCCGGCAGCTCCCTCTTTCCATATTTCAATCTTTTAAGTACGCGTCAAGGTCGGTCTTCCATCGACGCTTTGGTCTGCCGCGAGGTCGTTTCCCGTCTTTGAGGATCCATTCTGTAGTGGATTTCTCTCACGGCTCTTCCAACATGCGGCAGACGTGACCCGCCCAGTCCCACTTTAGTTTTCCCTATCTATTTAGTTGTTTTTCGTTTTGTGTGCCAAATGAAATAAACGCTGTGATTGCAATATTTTATATTTTAGGTGTAAAGCTGGGTAGTATAACCGAGCTGGCGCGACATCTCATGTCGGGCGGGCTACACGCGGCGCCCACCGTTCCTGCTCCTTCCAACTCGCCGCCTCCACTTACGCCCGCACCAGGTAATCAGTCTCTGTCCGTGGTTTTACACGCGTTGCTTCTATGGAAACGATTATAGGTTATTTCTATCCAATGGGATCATTGGAACTGGTTTATGGGACTAAAAGTAGGTTATGATTTATTCTAGAAGTACCTACCTGTATGGGAAATTTGATGAGTACAATATTTTTGGCGTGAAGAGGTGATGTGACATATCCAATATGTCGTGTTGGTTGCCTCTTCTCGTCAAAACTACTGAACGTTTTGTGCTGTTATATTTTTTCTGCTATACTAGGGGGACAAAATATAAATTCTCTTGCAGAGAGGATGATATGGGACCACCTCCATTCCCATAATAATTTATTTATATTCGAGGAATTAGTATTTAGCCCGCAAAACTACAGAAAAAAACATTTTAGAACTAAGGTATTCGAAATCAAAATCAATATACATATTATTATACGAGTAACTTTAACTTTCAGGACTAACACTCACTGAGGAACAAGCAAACCGTCAGCTGATGTCTCGGCTAAAACGAAAAATGCAGGTGAGTATGGGAAGGCAAACCCATGACTCGGAACCATTACAAGTGAGCAAACTAACAAACTCAGAACCATTAGCTTTAAATAGTAGTTTACGGTATTGACTTGGGAGAAAAAATTAAAAAGGTGGGTACGACAGCAGGAAAAACACGGAGAAAGTTAAGTGGTAAAGGTCTTCCAACCTAGAGACCTTGGAGAAAAGAGGGCACACAGACCAAAATATCGATGTCGTCGCAATTGCATGTTTTTTTTCTGAATAAAGTTTTATAGTTAGTATGAAATGAAGTGAGGGGGGAAAACCACACAGCGCATCAATTTTGCAAATGGTAGCAAATTATTAACAAACTCACAGTTATTCAAACCTTTTACAATCACAAATTAGCCTGGTGTGGCCCACAGCTGGGCTATGGCCTCCCCCTGGTTCCTCCCCGCATTTCGATCCTGAACCAGCTGGGCCTAAGCTACGTCATATGTGTTGAGTTAGTTAGCCTGTCAAAACGAAAACCTTAAAATATCCGTAGTCAATAATCGGTGTTATTTCCAGGGAAGCCAAGGAACACCGGGCCGGCCCAAGAAGAACAAAGGCCAGGAGCTTGCCGGGGAATCCCCGCCGTCGACGTCTTACGTCGGTCACCATCTGCCAATGAAACACGAGAGCGAGAACATGCCAGGGGAAATGCCAAGCTACGGCTACCAGCCCACTTACGTGCCCCTATACGAACGGCCGTCGTTCGGGTACGCGCCGCGTGCGCACCCCCCGCACCCCTCGCACCCGCCGCAAGCACCCCTGCACGATTACCGGCAGGATCCATACGCTTTCGAGCCGTCATTCGCGCGCGATCTCTCGGTATCTCTCCCGCCCGACGCGGGACACAATCTCCCCATCAACCTCAGTAGCGACGCCTCTCTCGACCTGTCGACGGAGCGCGGCGAGTGGCAGCGGCGCCGCCCACCCGAGCCCCCGCCGCCGCGCCTCCCCCTCCCCGGCAAGAAGCTAATACTCGAGACCTACCAGAGCGAGACGAGGTCCGTCTCTCCGCGCCCGCCGCCCGTCCAGGAGGAGTTTCCGAGGACAGAGTACCTTCCGAAGAAGATGCGCGCAGCCGAAATCTTAGGCGGCAAGCTCGCGGCCGCGAGGCTGGCAGCCGCCGCAGCCTCGCCCCCCGCGCCCCCACCCGCCGCCTCGACCTCAGAGCCCTCCGTTGCTTTTTTAGAGGATCCAAAAAACTTAACGAGCCGGTCCAAAAGCACCGCCGCGGCGCTGGCCCGGGAGGAACGACAGGCGGCGAGTCGGGCGCGCCCGGCCCCTAGGCCCGCGTGCTCCCCGCACCCCGAGCCGGCTGACCACTGCTGCGGCCTCGGCGGGATCAACATCAAGACGGGCGTGATCTGCGCGGAGAAGCACTCCGAGATCCTGAACCGCGAGCGCGTCATCAGCATCTGCAACATCGACAAGCACGACCTGGACGACTACCTCAACGAGGGCAGCAGCCAGGACCACGAGGAGGAGCTCGCGCATTACTTCCACAGAACACCCCCCGCTGTCGCCACCGCCGTCGCTCCAGCGCCGGACGCCGACCCGACGCCCGCTTTTTTAGAAACTCAGGACCCACAAGACGATCATAGCCAGGGTAAGAACGAAAAGATATCGCAGCTCAGGGAGCTACTGGCCAAAAATTTGAAAAATCAAAGTGGGTCCAGTTCTCATCCTGACCAAGAATCCCTAGGACCCGTGCAGAAATCCGACGAGCAAATCAAAACTACTATCTCCGAGGGCGCGTTCAAGCCTCTCGTAACCGAAAACGAAATAAACGGCGCGCCCGTTACGATCCAAGGCGAAATAGACAGCAAAAATTGCAACACGAACCCATCCGTCACTAATGGAACTTCTTCCGTGCCATATGTTATCAATAACACCAGCCAATTGGTATCTAATGTTGGAACACCTCATATCTACAACGGGCATTGTCACAACGAACCTCAGAGCCCTACTACCAGAACTCAGCAATACGATTTTGTGCCGATCTCCGATGGATGTCATTCTCCCGGGAACTTCAACCAGAAATCACCTTTAGGCTTCGGAGCGCGAGGACAGAGCCCTACGAAAGTGAACAAACAGTTAATAACTGGTGGCTCCCTGCAAACTTCGCCTATATCTCACAGCACCGCAGCCAGCCCCTTCGTCAGTCCCAGAGATACCCCCGTGCCGAGATCGCGGCTTTGCTCGCGACCGATACCGAAACTCAGCGGAAGAAAGCGACGTAATCCTTTATCCCTCGGAATGACGGACCCGAAGCTCTTCGCAGTTCCGAACGATCAGAAATTCATCGGCAAAACTCCAATGAACGGCCCGGGAAAGTATTGTCAACCCATGTCCGCACCCCCGTCACCGAACATTCTCTGTTCGCAATACAAAAATCAAATGTATCACTGCGGTCCGGTCCCTAATGGCAGCAACCACTTGTGTTTGAACTTTTTGCCTAATCAACCATTTAGAAATCATATGAACGGTGATCCACCGCTATCTGCGGACCCTTTATCGAGCGAGGTCAGTCAATTTTTCCAAGAAACCGTGACGTACAGCAGGCATGACGCTTTTCGGTCGCAGTCCGTGCCGCTAAAACAAGCCATGAGCAATATGGCTATGTTGAGCTATAACAATACTCCGGTCGGCTCGGTACCCCCGACTCCTATACCCAACGAGTTTTGCGACTTCGGTTCTCTAGCGGACACTTGCGATCTGACCAGGGCTGGTCTGAATCGTGAAACCCTGGATAAAATCTACAATGCCATCGATAGCAGTAACGACGTCCTTAACTCTGAAACAGGACAGAATATTTTGAGCAGCAGCGATACGTTGAACAATGGCTGCGATCCTCTGCCCGAGCAACCGATGTTATCCGACGACCAGCTGACGTCGCTCATCCCTACCGGTGATGACTTGCTCGACAGAACAAATCAATTCAACCAAACCTACTCCGACGCCGCTACGGATCACGTAGAAGACTTCCTAAAAAGAGCCAATAGCATGGAATTCGAACTAAATGACCTCGTCGACAAAAATAAATATTACACCTCTCGTTCCGTGCCCAGTACCCCTTTACCGTACAAACGGCCGGCGCCGAATCTACAGATCGACTCGCGCCGATCGCGAGAACTATTTGCTGCGGACAACAGCTACCCAGCCGCGACAAACGGAATTTCATCAAAATCCGTGCCCTCCACTCCTCAGTTCGTCGAGGAGAAAAGCTTTTTCGGTTTCAGCAATAGAGATTTCCTGATAAATGGTAATTCGGTGAGTGGTTCCGGTCAGATGGTAGAGGCGGTGGTGGAGAGTGACCAAGGGCTGGCGTCGCCGCTACACGACATGCTGCGCGAAGATATGCTGGCCGAGCCGCTTACTCCCGCACTGCTCGCCGACCTCGACAAAATGGACGGCACTCCCTACGTCGACCTCTAGTCACCCTTTATCATCATTTGTACATATGTAAAATACTGTAAATTTTATAAACTCGTCACCGAAATATTGGATCACTTCACGGAGTACAATATTCATAAGTATGCCTTCAGTGAAGGCTAACGGCGAAGTCGTACGTTAAAGACGAGTAAGGATTTCTCACTCCCAAAAATTGAGTCAATACCTTGCACTATGTTGATGTGATAAATTGTTAAACCTGAAATTCATAGAGAAGCAGGATCTGTCTCTAAATATTTTAAAAACCACAAATGTTTTATATTGTTAGTGTGTGTTAGTAGGAAATGCGTTATTGATTTCGTTGCTTTTTGCTTCGAATCACATTGCGACGTGTCAAATAGTAAATATCTTTTGAATGCTAAAGCCTATTGGAAAGCACTAGGCTTTACTGTTTCTCCTCACATGAGATAAACTTGTAGTAGGTATACAATACATAGCATACTATAAATTGTTGCATCTGTTCTGTGTAGCTTTTATAGATAAATCATCACAATCTTTTAATAACATGTATGATAATTTTATTATTTATTATCTCTTGTTAGTCGCTGCACAGAATGGGGCTTATTGTATCATTTTCAAACGCATTTAGCTGTACTGAACACATGGTATTACTGTTATGTATTTAGATAGCTAAAAGATAAACCTTAGGACGTGTTTTGGCTAAGGTTTCATTGGTTTAGGTAGTGAGTTGTTATAACTAACATCAATGAATGAGGCTAGCTCACATATTGTCTTCGACCAAACTGTCATTAGATCATGTTTTTGAAGAAAAATGAAAATACTTATAATGTGAACAGCAAATCGCCAAAATACTTCAGAAAAGTTTGGCTATAATAAATAAGCAGTATCATTACGTGCCTCGTGACAATATGCTGACATACTAACTCGTATAATCAGAAAAACATCGAAAGTTTTTATATTGTGCTTTGAAACTAGTGAGATACAAAACATTAAGTCGTACGTTTGATTCAAAGTAATCAGTTCCACTACCAACAACGGAAGTAGCTCTAGTGTGTACCTAACCAGACCAATGCTGCGCGCCAAGCGCGCTTAGTTAGTTAGATATTGAGTTTTCGTAAGAAGAATTAAAATAGATATAGTTTATGAGAAATGAATTTATTGTAAGTTAGCACAAAGATTAATATATTTTATTATCACATAGGGAATTTACTTGATATACTAAATTTACATTAATCGCATTAAATGCGAAATAAAAATTTTAGTATGCCGTTGTGGCAACAGTGAGCTTATAGGCTTCATTGACAAAACAAAATTCTTTCTATTATGTTAAACGAGGCCTTCTGTTTAGTCATCTCGTTAAAATATTAAGTAGTGACATAATTCTTCACACAACTATCGCATATTTTACATAATGTATGAATAATTTGAATGTTATTCGAATGTTATCTCTAGTAACGTATAAATAAACAATTTTAACCATAAATACAAATAAACTGAAACGGTTTTCGTCTAATCTTCCCTGGCAGAGCTTGGCCGGCTTATTTATAGAATTTAAAGGCCTCTCCAAGATGATTAAGCTATAGCTCATTAATATTTAAGTAAAAAGAAGACGACAATTATTTTGTTATTTTTGTATATTATGTTTCCTACCTGTGCCTGTGTAATGAATAGATTTTATAACAATATCTAAAGCTATGTAGATTGATAAAACGCTAGTACAAAATAAAACACTGATTCGACAGGGATACGCCTAGGTACCTATATGTAAGTGAAACCGAAGACTGTATTAAAGTTTGTAGATATTTTGAACACAAAATATGATTTAAACCATCTCGCGTTTGAAGGAATGGCCACAACGAACGACCCCAGCCGTGATTACATCAGTTTTGTATTCCAATTTGGTACACTTACCAAAATCTAGTAAGTACCTAATTATTATTAAGTTAACTAATTTAAGCTTGTCACACTCACATATTAGCATAAGTCAGTTATTGTGACATGTAAATAGATTATTTCATTCCTCACCAATTCATTTTGTATAGGATTCTTAATTCAAATATTTGTCGAATGTTATTGTTAGTTTTAACAAGTTATATGGTGTATGTTTCACTTTAAAATAATACTATTTTACAAATGCGAACATTGGTTTGACTATCAGTGTGTAAAGTCCATTTGATGTGATCATTAAAAAAAAATTATGTCTTGTATTATGTTTATCAGATATTTAATACCCATAACACAAGCTCTGCTTAGCTTGGTTGGGGCTAGTTAATGCTGTGTAAATTGTTCAACATTATTTATTTATTATAGTATGGATACATTATGTGTATAATTTATGATAGTAAATATTTTAACTCTGGATCACAGAATTCGTTTACACAATATAAGCTCGTGGAAGAATTACAGAAGTGTCAATGTGCAGAGCGATCGAATTCTGTGCACCCAAAGTGTATGAAATACCTACTGATGTTATTAAAGTTGATTTATGCGCTCCGCTCTGTTAATAAAATAGCAGGCATGTTTCGTAAGAAAGGTGGTCGCGGCGCCTGAGGAGATCAACTTTCGTTCTTTTAATCTCGAAGATTTTTTGAAACGGTTTTTGAGAAATGTAGTCTTTAATTTATTTTTACTAGCTGCTGCCCGCGGCTTCGCCCTCGCTTTTCATGTATCCCATTTTTCGGGTTTAATAGCCTATGACACTCACAAATAACGTGGCTTTTTATTGGTAAAAAGAATTTTCAAAATCGGTTCAGTAGATCCAGAGATTACCGCCCTACAACCACACAAAGTTTACCTATTTATAATATGTATGTCATTGCCTTGTCTAGTGGTAATTTCATTTTTTTTTTCAAATTTAATCGGGACATTTTGATAATATTTTTCCTCTTTTATGACCAAATTTGAACCAGCCCTGAAAGTTTGGTCCTTACTATTAGTTACACCTGTTACGACTACAAATATTGGATTTTTGTCATTCACTGTAGGTTCACTTACTTTTTTCGTAGGTTTCGTTAATTCCATCCTGTTTATGATAAACCTGCAATATCACTATAGTGTGTAAATCAAACAATGATTAATAACTTTTTTTTGTGATAGTGGGCGTAATTTTAAATGCAGTTTTATCCTTTGTGACAAAAACAGTTGACCTATGTATAATTTTGACTGTGGACAGTTGACCTATGTATAATTTTGACTGTGGACGTTTATTATTCCAAAGGGAAAATGTCTTTGTATTATTCCCTATATACACTCGTTCTGACGTTTTTGTTTAATGTTAATGACGTTGGTTTCTTGATTTCTTATTAGTAAATACAGTAAAACTAATGATATTAAGTAGGCACTATAATTTCCATATTTTTATTCAATACAATGTGACCGAGTCCATATAACGCCTATCTTAAGTGCGCGCCATGAAAAGGATAGGTATTTTTCCTCCTGAGATATACCGATATATGTAGCTAAACTCCAAGTATTAAGATTATCATAAGATCCTATTGACACATTTCGACGCTAAGCAAGGTCGGAGAGAGCTGGTGAAAAAATATCCTCCCATCACATGAACTTCTCGTATAACTTGTAACAATATCTATTATGCAGTTTTTTATCTTGACGTATGTCAAGAGGCCTTTTCAGATCGATGCGACTAATCAATACCCAGAGCGGTAACGGTGAGGCTAATGCCACGCAACAAAGTGCTTCGTTTACTGCTAAGAGCAAAGCAACTCTATTTGTGACTGACGACCCGAGAAGTCACCGGGGTAGACCGGTGAAGCAAAATTGTATGATATGATGTCATTTTCCACTTACCGGCCACGGCACGGCTTTAAGAGTTTGGTTCACTGGCGCGCGCGTCGCGCGTCGCGTCGGCGACCTGTGTAAAATGGCCATTCAAATTTATAAAAATTGTTAGAAGTTCAATTCCGCAGTACAACTTTTATGGCGCGCACTCAACTATGGCCGCCGTGACATAAGAGTAACACACGGCTTTTTAGTGGACATGATCTAATGGAGCCACATTAAAGCATGTCCAAAAAGTGTCTACAGCTAGGGTAAATTGTCTACTTTATATAAAACCTCTTAACATTCAATGAAATAGCAGTAACATTGATAAATATTCACGAATCATGACATTCATATTAATTTTAACGTTTTGTTATGTTGAATTATTGTTTTAATATAAAAATACATACATAAGTTTAGTATGTATGTATTGTATTTTAATTGAAAAATATCCATGTTGTTGATTAGTCTTTTATGGATGTTGATTTACACCATTTGCTATTAATTGAAATAAATGGTAAAATAGTATTTTCAATTGCTTTTACTTTCACCTAACGATTATATTGAGTAGGTATATATAGATATATATACTTAAGCAATAACAACACATTTATGGCCTTTAGTTTAGAAGGCAAGAGGTATAAATAATAGGATTAAGCCACTGCATGTTACGTTTGCCTTAAAACAGCGACACCCTAGTCTACACTTTTACAGTGAAGGGCGAAATACACTAGCAGTGCATGACTTTCATTATTAGCATGACTGCCTGGGCTAGCAAAAAATACATAGATTGTAGCCGCGACGCAATAATGTTCATTTCAGCTAGCACAGCGCTAGCCATCGCTCCGATTTAAATTCTAGATCTAATTTTATAACGCTGATGATAGTATTTATCAAAAATGGGCCAGCTCAGACAGATATGCTATGCTCTGCCAATGTATTTTGATCTTAAATTAAATATTTCTAACGTATAAAGGCGTCATCGCCTACTACACTAAGGCCCGTATTATGAAAGCATGCTCAGTCATCGAGCTCTGCTTGAGTGATGCTTATGTCTAGTTTTGAGTGAATACTAATTTTCAAACAATGCTTGGGAGCTCATGTCAAAATCTACACTTACTCAAGTAGCCGTCAAGAGCGGATTTCCTCCGTCCAAGCCTTCGAGTAACTGCTTAGACATATTATTGAACGGTTACCAAGCATTACTTGAGTAATTAACGCTTGAGTAGAGATCACGTAATGACTGCTTAAGTAATGCTTGGGGAAGCTTTCATAATACGGGCCTAAATGTTTTTCTTTCCATAGTTCTGAATGAACCAGTCCTGCAGTATCTGGTCGTCTTTGTAGACATAGTTTTCATTCACCACAACTGGCATACCAGGGTTCCATTCAAACATCATGTCCATTAAAGGCAAAGCTTGCAAGTCCTTCAACGCCCGATCGCCGTATAACCTTCGTATCTTTCTTGCAAGGCAACGTTTTACGAATGTAAAGAAATTATCCAGAAAGTTGAAACAGACATTAGGGTTCCAAAACTTCTGGAAAAGAAAAATAAATAAGTGAACACACTTATATAGGTAATGAGGTGGAATTTTACACTGCATTATTTAGGTACTACTAACGCCATCTACATCTACCAAAAAACAATGGGGAAAACCCTATTGTCTTGCTATTCTATTAACTACATAATTTGTACCGTTTTTTTGTGATAATCTTAAGAGTTTTAAGTCGTGAAAATACTTGATATATAATTGTTTTTCTGGCGGAATATATTAGTACTTAAAAAAAAACTTATTATGAAATAACTAAATATATTTCGCTTTAATTGAATCATGATAAAATTTTAACATCTGCACCAATTTTCACTAAATGATGCTAAAATAAAAGCACCTTTCTAGCACACTGAATGAAAATATAAGGTGAAATGAATGAAAAATATTCAGTTTGAGGAGCGCCATCTAGTGATAATGTTTAGACATGTTGAAAAAAGATCAGATAAATAAAACTGACCTGTGACAGTTTATGTTTTGGTAATTCTTTAACATTGAATATTTTCAGCTGTTCCACAATCCCATCATCATTTCTGAGGCCACAAACTATTGTGTTGACACCCACAAGAAATGACTGAGACCACCATTTCTTTGTTTTAAACCTCCTGCAATAAGCAGAATAAATAATTAAGTATTAGGTACACTGAAGAGTAGTTTTAAGAACAGTTTGAATATTAAATCAATTTTCACCTAAAACTCCTCTCCTGATTAGGATGCTGTATATACCGATTGGTCTTAAGTTCTACAAATTCTTTTGTAGATAAATAGTCTACAATGGCGTCTACACCGTGATCTTGGCTTGGGGGTTCAGACACTTGTTCTATGTCACTTCTGATTCCATCCATTTCTGCCCCATACACAATTCTGTGATTGTTCAACTTGGTTGTAAACACCAATGAAAATTCCTCATTTTCATCTACTGGCTCATCTGGGTTTGGCTCAGAATCTGGTTTATCTAAAACAAATCAATTATTATACTTTCATATTCATAATAATATTTCACACATTTTTTGTCACAAACTGAAAATTTTAGGGATATTTTATAAAAATTGGAAGAGATGCCAAACCATAGATAAATGTTGATGCATGGCCTAACTCAATGTGAAATGTTTGTAAATAAACCACAACAGAGAAAAACTCATGTGAGTGAGTCGAGTTTCAGATATTAATTTTATTGTTGGCAATATTTATTCAAGAAAAGATCTCAAATCAACAATAAATGTTATATCAAAAAAATTCTAATGAGTTAGGAATGTGGTCTGTTACAAAACTTACATCATATTTGGCTATTGAAATGTGCTTAATTTCATTTACAGTTGCTGTTTAATGTTGATTAATAGTTTATAAGAAATACCTACCCGACAGCATGTATTGCTCAAATTTATAGCCCCATGAAGTAAAAAGCTTCTCTCGTTCTGTTATATTTCGTTTTCTTTCCTTCTTGTAATCTGTATCACGAGCACAGAGATAAATGTTGCCTCTAAACAATACTGCAACAATTTTCCATGGTTCCTGGTTCTCATATGGGGTACACGAAACACAGGTCATGAGACCACGATAACAGAAAATCTGTGTCATGTCTAAGCTACTTTCATGAGGATAGTTCAATCTTACCTCATTTTGAATTAAAAACTTCAGTAATTCAGTCAGTTTCACATCATGATCTTCCGGTTTGTGAATAGCTTTGTCGTAGTGAAGATTCAAATCAAAACGCACCTTGCTTTCTTGTATTCTTCTCGCAAACTTAATATTCTCCAAACCAATGTAACCAATTATTTTAGGACGATCGAAACGAGGAAAATTTCCTTCGTAAATATGGCTGGCAGTATGAAGCTCTGGTTGGCTATCCATCTTGCAGAGACGATATTCTCATAGCATATTAAACTACTTTACCTCTAGGATACCTTTCTGTTTGATTTTATAGAAATTCTTCTGGAAATCGCAACAAAACAAGATTGAGGTTATTATAGTTTTGTTTACAAATATTTTGCAATCATGAATGAAGTGTACTATGTATGTATGTACCGTACATAATCTACATAAGGTACCGTACTTAGAGTATATACCCACTCCATCTACGGTACCGTACGACCGCAATGACAATACAATAGTTCTAGACCCGGAAGCCACAAGCACTTAAGTCAATAATCGAGTATCTTGAAAAGTTTACAGGCCGATGTTTTTAATGTCTGGTATAAAAAAAAACTACTGAGATGGTATTTATTATTATTTTTTATTAGTCACTTAGTAATTAGCTATACACCAAACTAAACTAGTTACTCTATGTTTATTAGTACATAATAAAATCTGACTTAAGTTTGTTTGACCGCTTATAAATAGGTAATGAGACATGACTTACGTGTTTCTAACACGTAAGTCATATCACATAATGATCTCAAATAATAAGTCATACGCCTTACCTACTACAAAACTACAATATAAGTAAGTCATTATACCTACTAAATTTTTAAATAACTGAGCATGTATAAAAATGCGTTAAACATTAATGAACAAAAACAAATCCATAAAAAAATTAATCACTATCTTCAGAGCTTTGCAAATCAGGGTCGACGTTCCTAGCATCTGCAGCGGTTGCTAAATTTTTGTAAAAATGGTGGAAACATTCCGGTACGAGAGGTAATAGCGAAATTATGTCTCGTTTTTTTTCCATACTTATTGGCACTGGGTTGTTTGTTATCGGTGAAACAGTCAAATTTATGGTGCCGGTTCGTGTGCTCCTTCTGAAGTTAATGGCTTTAAAATCTTCATCTCTGGAAAGTGAGTTTTTATATTTTATTACTCCAAAGTCCGCCTCGTAGCACAGCCACTTCACATCATGCCATTTAAAAACATTGTTTGAAGTGTCTTTTTTTCGGGCTACTAGTGGCCCTTTTAGCAAAGTCGCAAAGTCCATGAACTCCGCTTGTTGCATTTCGTGCACGGTAAACTTTTTACTGCTCGACCTTACTAACTGCATCCAGTCATGCGGGTGATATACTTGAATAGCAGATTTTTTCTTTTTTTTCTCAATGATGGCATGATCTAAATCCACTTCCATGTGAGTGTGGCCTGGTACCATAAATTTGTGATGAATTTTTTTTAAGGAGGGTTTCAGTGTCATCAGGTATGTAAACATTGCGGCTACGTGGGTATTCTTGTTTTGACCTCCACATGTATCGGAGTACAAAATAACTTCAGAAATGTCCTGAGGCAGTTCTTTGAGGTGGATGAATAAACAAGATGCTATTTGATTAGCACCTCGACCCGAGATTCCCTCATGCCACATGTAATGTGTAGACAATCCCGTTGCATTGTCGTGCACAGTAAGATTAAATGTCCAAAGCTGCCTTTTATAAAAAGCTACGGATGACTCTAAAGCTGGAGTAGGTAGACACTGTTGGAGATCAAAAGAAAGGCACTTAATGGTTTTGTCTATTGATGCAGTCATTTTGTCAGACTTTTTTTCATTATAAGCCATATCAGCTGCAAGCAAATGTGACTCACGTTCCGCCTCAAGGGTTAATTTTGCAGTTTCGTCGTTGGCGACACTTATCTTCATTTTAATGATGTCACAGTGGTGGCAAGTGTCAACTTTTGGCTTTTTAAAACTCAACTTTAATTTATGAAACTCTCTTCGGTAAATTTTGTCACTGACGGGGTTTTCATGAGACGTTTTATATAAAGAATACATGATTGAAATTGTTAAGTGTGATGGTAAATACTTTCGGCTACTTTTTCGTCTTGTGTAGTGGCTCTCGTACAACGGGAAGGAATTAATATGGCTAATCACTTCAAGAATCTTTAGATCTGAATGTTTATTTGCTGGAGTTTTCTTTCCACGTTTATCTGGTTGAATCATTCCACTGGAAGTGCTGCGTTTCTTTAAACCTATCAGTTTAACAAAATTATCCGTTATCGCCAAGGTTTTTAAAAAGCAACCTTGACATACGGATATTTTTTCACTGTTAATGTCTAAATGATACCTGTAGGTACATTGTCTAAATTTTTGCCGTTCAGGATCCTCGACACGATGTCGTTCTGTTTGTTTTTCCTGGATGGTGATTAGAGATGAAACGAAAGCTGCCCTCAAATCATATGACCCAAGATTCCAAAATTCCTTATGAATTACAGCACGTTGTTCATTACTTATCTTTTCTCGGCATTTATTTCGACAATTAGGTAGTTCCTGCAATTTGCGTTCTTCTACATTTTTCCCAGAAGCCGTCACATACGAAAGACCAAGATTGCGCTTCAATTTACTTTCTCGTTTTCTTTTTCGGCTATGTACTGGTTGTTGAGGTAGAGATTGTGGCAGTTCTTCATCTTCTGCAGATAGGTTGGGACTCGGTTCAGTGCGTGTAGGGTCAGGCACAGAGTATGTTGGGTCAGCCACAGAGTCATCACTAGAAAAGTCACTGGGTGTTTCATCAGGAGCTGTATGTGTTTGAGTTCCTGATGTGCTTGGTTCAGAATCAATAAAAACACTTTGATCACTATAAACAGCGGTATCTTCTGTGAGCAGACTAGGGCTGGTTGATGATTTTTGAATTATTGTCACGTGGTCAACGTCAGACTGTTCGTTTTGTGGCTCGACAGAAGTTGTTGGTTTCTGCGTCCCAGATGTACTTGGTTGCACAGTAGTAGTTGTACTAGGGTCACCTAAAATAATACAGAGCTATGTTATTCGCATAAAAAATTAGAAAAATAATAATGGTCTCTAAATAAATCAATTAGGTATTTAGTAAATTTATCATTCAAAAATTTTCATAAAATGTTACTCCTATTTTTACATTAGACTAAATAACAAATGCTAAATTAAAATGTAAGTATTTATTGCAAAAAATATGATAATACGTACCAGTAGTTGTATTTTTTGTATTTATAACAAGGTTTAGTATTTTTCTCCCTCTCGATTCCATAGTAACTTATAACATTATCATTAATTGCACAACACAACCACAGCATGGGTCAGAATTATTTATAATGGTGGCTCAAAACAAAATCTTCACGAAGGCACTTCACTTCTTAAAATCCTGGAATTTCTAATGGCCATATGCATTTTAACAAAAAATAAAGGGTAGGTCGAGAATCTTGTGGGTGAAACAACTTAAGTCAGATAGCTGAAGTCAAAAACAATAATAAAACTATAACGAACAAAAGTACTTAAGTCGACTTAAGTGCTTACGGTCCGGCACTAGAAGTGTTCCAAAAACATAAGTTGTTTGGTGCGTATTACTACCGGCTCGCGAATTGAAGCCCTGTGACTTAGTTGCTTATTGCCGTCGAAGGATTATACAAAAAGCAAAGCCCTGTCAGTTTTTAGCATTTCGAGAAAAAAATGACTTAAGTGCTTATGGACGCCGTGTCTAGAGTTATTTCACAGTAACACAGCCTACTGATAGACATAAAGTATGATTGTACCGAAGGGGATCTCTTTTTTCATTGGATGTGATTGACCACAGAATAATAATACATACTGTAACTGACTTATTCCCATTGTTCATTCACACAGCCCTGCCTTTTGTCATCACTAAATTAAAAAGAGGAAAGATTTGTTTGTTTGGCTCCCGCCCGCCAAACAAACAAATCTTTCCTCCTGGCACCGAAACTACTGGACCGAATTGAAAAATTCTTTCACCATTAGAATCCTACATTATCCCTGACGAACATAAGCTATAGAATATTTTCAACAAAAAACAAAACCTTTATTTCTTTAGGCTTACAAAAAAGCACTTAGACAAGTCAAATTTTATACATACACAGCTTTATAACAAAGTTAGGGATCCGTATGAAAACTTCGTTAATGTAACCCAAGGTGTGAAAAAATACATGTACTGTGAACTTTTTGCTCATATAGATCAGCAAAAAAATTATTAGAAAAAAATAACAAAAGTACCTACTACAGCTGTGTCCGCTCACCGTCGTTTTAGCTTCCTTGTCTTTGTTGCTAAGCCGACCTCACCAAACTTCAAAATAACGGAGGCTAGCTCCTCTCCACGTTATTTATATTCATAGCTTTTTAACTACCACCGTAGTCTATAAATTTTCAGGGCTCGCTCCGCTTGCTTCCATTTTTTATACTCCTTACAACTTATTTGTGACCACCCGAAAAAGTAACAAAAATTGCGGCGGCTCGCCACGCTTGCCGTTACTTACTACTTTAATTTTATTCTAAATCGCCAAAAAATATTGTTCACCGTGGTCTTACAACACTTATTATTATTATATATCTATATTCATATCTATCGATATCGATATCAGATATTGATATTCATATCTGTTTATTTAGTTTATCATTTTTTTTTATTTATCATTTTTTATTATGACCAATTAAATCACTTTTCACCAAATATCCGAAAAATCCAAAACTGTTCCCAAAATGTCGCAGCTCGCTCCACTCGCCATTACTTATCATTCCTATTATTAGAAGTTGAGGGTTCGGATAGTCAACCAACCCCCCAGGTGTTTCAGTATTTTTGTTATCGTTTTTTTTTGGTGCTTGGTAGAAAACGCCGCCATTGATCAGAGTAATAATAATAAATGCGAAATTTTGGATGGATGGATGAATGTGTGTAACTTCTTCACCCCAAACCTATTGAATGGATCAGGTTGAAACTATGCATAGCATAGATGTAGCCTGGAATCAAACATAGGCTCCTTTTTATCATAGAACAGTTACCAGTACCTAGGCATAAATTTCGGTAATTCCCCGCGATGCAAGTCTGTAGAGAAGGGAAATAGTAGTAAACCAACAATCGATAGTGCCATGATAGTTATCGATACTATCGATAGTCTATCGATGTTTAACGTACACTAACTACCTCCTGCCTAAGCTCCTGCCTGTCGGTCGACTCAACTGTCACTGTGACTGTCACTGAGATGGATGGGTGGACGTTAGGGTTTTGAAATTTATTTTAAATTTTAATGTTGTTGTTTTGTTTGTTTGTTTGAGTATGAAAATGATGTGAAAGTGTGGTGTGGTGTTTTTTTTGCATGAAGTTGGTAGTTTTATCAACACATGAATTTCAATTACAAGATTTTTCGAGATAATCGAAAATGAATCCTACTTTTCATAAATGCCGTTTGTGCCTAAAACTTGGAGATTTCTGCTCAATTTACGAGCAAGACGATTCGATCAAATTATCAGAAATGGTAATGGCATTTACATCCATTCAGGTAAGTAAAGTCCATCAGTGCTCTACGTGTCCTTTAAATAACTTGTATATAGCAATGGTGGGCCAGATAAATACTGTAGTGCGTCTGGCATGTTTACGGACGCACGTGTTATGGACTTTTGCTGCTGCTGTGATTCGCGATAAGATAACATCTACAAAACGCAGGATGCTGGGCAGCACTAACTGTCTGCTATGGGTTGTGGCTGACAGACATTGCAGTAACCTGCAAAGGCACTGGATATCAAGCCTCATCAACCCTTATGCGAAACAAATTTAATGTATAAATTAAGTTGCTGTGTGTGTATCTATCTATATTGTTTAATTCATTGTATATTATGTACTTGTTTACTCTATTCTATGGATCATGTTATCTAAATTAATAAATAAATTTAATTTTAATGTAGGTGCTAGTAGGCAAAAAGTTGGTATATTTACAGTTACTTTCATTTTATCACTTGCAATATCATTCTAGATTTACGAAGGCGATGGTTTATCTGATCGCGTTTGCACCTCCTGTATCGAGAACCTAAGCACAGCTTATCTCTTCAAACAGCAATGTGAAAGAATTGATAGCATGTTGAGGAAAGCTCCAGGTATGTTCTTTATTTACTTACCATAATGTACCATGTGAATCAAAGTTTCAATAAGTGTTACATTTTCCTAAAACAAATCATTTTAGACACAAATATAAACCAACCTGCACTGGAGGATTACAATGAACTCTTCTACAAAGACTTCCACCAACACACAGAGTACAACGAAGGGTGTGTTGAAGGAGAAAATAATGTCAACAATCAAAACTTTGTCAAAGACACCACCATAGAACCTCACAGAGAAGTAAGAATGGGATGGGTTCATGAGACCAGTGATGAGACAGACAGCGACATGGATTCTGTCAAATGTGTCTGCTGCAATGAGTCCTACAGTACAGTAGGTGCTCACACTTGCCGCATCCAGTGCACTATAGAGCATAATGAGCTGCAACGCTCCAGTAGCAATGAAACCTTGGTGGCATCAGACTTGTCTCCTATCATGCATGCTACTCGGCCTGTTCCTCCTATCCCCGACGGGCCTTCATCTGTAAGTGTTTCTTGTGTTTTATGTGATGACAAATATGACCAATATGATGATTACGTGATACATATTAATAAATGTACAACTAATGTAAAATTGCACCATTTCGTATGTACTGTGTGCCATGAAATGCACAACAATAAGTTGGCTTACTTGGAGCACCTGAAATTGGTGCATTTCAAGCCGGCTTCACCACCCAGCATTGACTGTGTGGATGCTGTTCCTATAATTGAGAAAACAAGGAGACCAAAGACAGTAAGGCGTCAAATAGGTTGGTCCATTGAGGATATCTATCAAGAAATTGAGTGTAACAAAACAGAAGAGAAGAGAGAGCCCTCTCCTGCATCAAGCTTATCACATAACAACTTCTTTGAAAAAGAGACCCCTAATTCGAGTCCGTTAAAAAATTTCTTTTCCAAATTGGGGAATGAGTGAGTTGAATTTAAATGTAAGCATGGGGACTATACTGTGCTTCAGCAGATAACTAACAATAACATAACTTAACGCTTTCATGGCAGAAGTCGATCTACGGGTCCATGTCGCGCGCGGCGGTGCGACCCGCAGGGGAGAGGCTGGGCAGTGAATGCGATATACTAACACTTTCATGGCCCAAGACGCAGTAGTCGATCTCCGGGTCCATGTCGCGGTGGCGCGCTTCTGCGAGTCGCATCGCCAAGGCTGAGCAGTGAATGCGTTAAGCTTGTACATAGTTGCAGAATGGGGAATGCTTCCATGCTCACGCTTCCTTCTCTTCAATTTCAATGGTGATAAACAACCAAACTGTTTCCTTATAAATACAACTCCTACAAATGAATTAGGTAACTTTAATAATGTCATAATACTAACAGATTCTGTAGGTCTTCCAGGCAGAGTACCCCAAAACGCGTGAGCTTCAAAAAGTTCATTGAGAATGGAAAGGCCAAGACAGCAGTGTATTTGCCCTTCCAGAAGTATATACAAAACTACAAACAGAAAAAAAAGGCTAATGGTTATAGTCCTATTAAGGGCCAAATGCAAATCACCACTAAAGTGAGGGCGAGCTTACCTGCTGAAGTTTCAGGTAATTTCAAATCAATAACTCATTGATAAAGTCTATTATTATTAAAAGCCATAATTTTGTTCCGGGTTTTCTGGGTATTTACCAGGTATAATAAAAAAATATCTATGTAATAAGTATATCATAATTCATAAGTATTGTATTAAGTATATCAGTCATCTAGTACCCATTACACAAGCTCTGCTTAAGTTGGGGCTAGATGGTGCTGTCTGGATTGTCAAGCAATATTTAATATTATTGTTTTTGCTATAAGTTAAATTATTCTGTTAAATCCAAAATATAAAGCAGTTAATATTTTAAAATGGGCACTGGCAGAATTGTGTCAAATGTAGACCCATTTTCCAAGAAATTGATGATTAAATAACTATTTCAGACAGCGACTACAATTCCCCAAGTGGAACATCAGAAGAGTCATGGAGACTGAAGCACAATCTCATATGTGCATGCGATAAGAAAATATTCATGCTATCCGAGTCCATCAATGTAAGTAATCAAATGTTTTTTTTGCTGTTTATTTTTAAAGTGTGTATAACTAAATTATCTGTGAATATTTCTAGCGTTCACCTGTTGCCCTTATCAATATTGAGCAAAAGCGAGCAAAAAAAATCACGTATGGGAGCCCCTTTAAATATTTATTTTATTTTGTTTTTTAGTATTTGTTGTTATAGCGGCATCAGAAATACATTATCTGTGAAAATTTCAACTACCTAACTATCACGCTTCATGAGATACCTACAGCCTGGTGACAGACGGACAGATAGACAGCGGAGTCTTAGTAATAGGGTCCCGTTTTACCCTTTGAGTATGGAACCCTAAAAGTGATAATACAATAAAAAGTTGTTGTTAGTCACCCGCGGAAGGATTCAAGCTACTTTTATCCATTAAATGCGCGTGCGAAACTTCAAATAATAATTCGCGGCGTCGTTGATCGTTCCACCTTAACTCTTTGAACTTGTCTTGTTCCATAGGACCGCGAGAGAATAACAGCAATGATAAACGAACTGGGAGGCGTGGTCGCGGAAAACACCAAAATGGAGATGATGGCCAGCCACTTTATATCCATGCTGCCCGAGGATACCTACTCGGGAATGATGGTTTGCGCGCTCGCGACTGGCAAGTGGCTCCTGACTGTCAGTTTTGTGTATGACAGTTTTAGGTGCAAAAAGTTTCTTCAGGTACACCTTTTCTTCTTTTAAATAGAATGATTGATATATTTTTGATAGCATATTTTTTTCTATTTACCTACTGAGATTTCATTACTTCTAAAGTACAATTTTCATTATGAATGTGAGCTGATAAACTATGAACCTTCCTTGTGATATGGAAAATCACCAGATATCTTTTTTTTATTCCATATTGGACATCATCAGATTAAGTGCTCTACCGTGTGTGCGGTGTACGCCCAAACACGGAACGCGCGTCCAGAACCACACTCAACCTGATGACGTCCCACATTCATAGTGAATTATGGTGTCCTAATAAATAGAGCCCTATCTCATTAGGAAACCATGGCGGCGCCACCGGTCGTACCACCGCCGCACAGTGAGTCGCGTAGAACAAGCTAGCTGGACAAAAACATTTTTTTTGTGTATTGATTGTTTTAGCCGTGAGCAATCATAATTTGATATATTCGTGATTTTTGAAGTGGTATAATAAATAAAAAGTTACATTATTGGTTTTTTTTATTAAGTCATAAATAGAAAAAAATTACAACTATCTATAGGTTAAATTACAAAATATAGGTTAAATTAGAAAATACTTAAATTATATAAAAACTTAAAACTAAACAATATTTACATCGTTCACCGAAAAACAAAACAATATTTACAAAATTAGTCATAATAATATGTATAGTCATAATTTTCATCACTCTCACTTTCAGACGAATCAGGTACCACGCAATCGTTATCGTCACGTGGGGGAACATTTATTTTTTACATTTTTTAATTTTTTTTTGTGGGTATTGAAGGAGGGACAATCAAATATAGCACATCTGCTAATAGAGAGTCGTGCTTTTTTTGGTACTTCCCTGAGTGAGTTAATAAACGGATCAGACGTGATTAACAACATGTTTAATAAATCTGTATTCGTGGCAATACGCGACTGTTTCCGTGTGTGATGCTCTCGAAATCTTCTGCAGTCCTTATTTCGAGCCTCTTGAGTTTCTTCCGACAATTGACCAATTGGCACAATGCATTTTGTTACTACTTCAGTACTGTGTACGAGGATTTTATGCACAGTAACAGGCATGTAAGACCACAAATACAAACTTAAATAGAGGGCTCTAGTTCCATCGCAAGTTTTTTTAATTCCGTTAAATTTATATCATACCGGAAGACAACGCGCGTAGCATTTATGTAACTGAGTAGGTATGTTCTGAAAAAAAAAAATAAAAAAAAATGGCACACGTTTGCTAACCCAAATTTTATGTCATTTTAAAGCTAAGAATAATGTATCTATGTCATACAAAAAAATTAGACTGGATACATCTGGATACAAAAAGTTACATTCCATGAAAGTTTAAGAACTTCATATTATGCCAGTATTTTTCTACAAGTTTATTATATGCCTACAGGACTTTATCATTGATTATTAGAATCTATGTTTTAACAAAATAAGAAAGTACATACCTTCTTAAGTAAAATCCATCACAGAGAAAACTATTTTAGAAACCACAAAATTTAGGAGATGTTAATCAAAGCACTGCAAAAATGCAACTAAACGAATTACGTTAAAGCAAATATTTTTCACTTACCTTTAGGGGTCTTTGACTCATACACTATGAATGTTTGTCACCCTTTTTACCTGGATTCGTTACCTGGGGGGTTTTATCTAAGATAGCGCACCACTAATTAGGCGAAATTTTGATATGACTTTTGTCCAGCTAGCTTGTTCTACGCGATTCACTGTGCGCCGTGGTGTCTTGAGCTACCTAGCGAGAAACACCAAGACAAATTGGATTGACAGTTTCGAGATGGATTTCGAATGTGTTAACAGTTATAACAGTGAGACGCCAAATAGCTCTATACATATTAATGGTTGCGCCACCAGCGGGTGATTCGGTTGCCGGCAGCAAATTTGGCGGCTCCATACAACTGTAAACAATTTTTGGTGGCGCGACCGGTGGCGCCACCATAGTGTCCTAATGAGATAGGGCCCTCAGCGTAACCGCCCCAAGCGCGACACTTCTTTCATTCAATGTTCAGAAAATGAGCGTCACTTAAAATATTCCAATGCATCCACAGGAATACCTGTACGAATGGCTGAAACACCCGAAGATCTTGGAGATGGATAGCACAAGTGTAGAGGTGGCTAAAGCCGCGGTCTATTGGCACAACGAGCTGCAAGCTATCAACGCGAGACTGCCGTTTGAAGGCAAGCAGATTGTGCTTATCATGAAGAAGAAGTACAGGCAATATTATCAGATGATATTCAAAGCATTGAAGGCTAAACCTGTCACTTACGATCCTAGGTAAGACTCGCGTGATATTAGGTTTCCCAATTTTCTCCATCGAATTGTTGGTGAATAGAAATTAAATATTAAATATAAACCTTTTTGTCGTTTGACCTAAAAATAAAATAACCATAGCTACCAGAAATGAATTTCCATACACTTTTTCTAAATAAAACATTCTACCTTATGTTTGGCAAAAGGAATTTATTCTTAATGCTAATACATAAAATAACTTTTATAAACTTTTAAATATCACTTCGTGTCTTTGAGAGACTTCCACACTTAAATACTATCTGATTAATAATTGTAATTTCAGAACTCCCGGTAGCTGCTGCACCGCAGATTACTGCTTCGTCGACATGAAAGTCATCGAGAGAGTGAAACTAAAGTTCTTTGCGCGCCACAACGTTCCCGTGCTTCCGTACCAGTACATTCTGGTATATCTACTAAAGCGAGGCAAGGTTGAAGATGAGCACAAATACCTGTTACAGGACTGTAAGATGTATCCCACTGAGAATAACTACTTGCTAAACAATACGTGCTGATAAAGTTTTGAACGAAACCTACACAGGGGGCCGAATTGTGCTTTCCAATCGCTTTACTATGACAGTCTAGTATAGACGACGCAGAATCGTCCATAGATGAAAGAAACTCTAGATAGTGCGTCCCCGGCGCTATCTGCAGGGAGAGATTTCAACCTTGACACTTTTGACATGCGTCCTTCCATCTGTAGTTCTATTCAAAATATGTCATTCTAAGGCCAAGGCCCCGATATTGGGCAATGCGTCTTGCGGTGCGTCCTGCGTCGTTATGTCACATCTTCGCAAGTCGCACCGCGGCGACTCATGGCACACTCAAACAACTTCTTTGATTTGTTCTCGCCGCGGGCGCAGATGCAAGACGCACGACGCGCGAGAGGTCATGTCGTGGCCTTGGAGTAAGACATTATCGATACCATTGTTATGGTGAAGCGATTAATTTAGTGGAAATCAGCACTAGACTCGGCGGGCTGTCGACAAGTTGACCTGATTCCATCATCTCCCTTCCACTCCAGGACAAGCAGACGCACAGCGCATTAACACCCCTACTTGGTGGATATACTGTCCTCTCGCACTAAGCAGTTTTCCGCCACCTTCATCATTAGTACCCCTGGGGTTTGATTAATGGAAATAATTAAGGACACTAAATGATATAGATAATAATGATAGAGACCAAGGCTTATGACGACATGAAATAGAACTAGGTCCTAGCTAGTGTATTAGTTAGTATGTTTAGTATTGCAATTCTGAGCATACTTAGCGCAATTTTATTTTACATAAGTGGTTTTAACATAGAAAACAAGTAATATTACTAACAAATCATACATAATTATAAAGTATAAACCATCTATGATTATATTAATTTATTATTATTTTCATGAATGGTTTTGTGAGTTTAAATTAATTTTAATTATTGTAAAAAATATATACATTCCCTATGAAGTCTTTATAAAAAATAAATATATTTTTATAACCATAAAACGAAAATGGCCAGTAAAACTGTGTATCAAGTATAAATGCATTTATTATTGTTAAGTTTTTTATTAATTTACTTAGATAATTATAAATTAATTTTATGAATTAGGCTTTGTTGGATTTGGTTTATTACTTTGGCCTGTATACCAGCGATGTGCTATGTGGCTAAGCGCGGATTAGAAAGCTCAATAAATCTTAATAATAAGCAATATAATCTGTATTTGTTGGGCCTGCTTGGCTACATAGCTCAACTCATGTGTAAAGGCGCCCTTAGGATAAAAATGAAGAATGCCATATTATTATATTACGCCGTGTATTGGAATAAATTTTTATAAAAATTACATCCGTCTTATTTGTTATCGTGAGTAAGGAGATCGTCGTGTGTTGGCCGATCTTTGATGGGGAGCATGTGTGGCACGTTGAGGGCGGGGGAGCAGCGGCGGCGCCGGCGCAGGGATTGGCGTCAACTTGTATTTTCCACTCCGGATCTGAAAGTTGACGAATGCCTGAATTAAATTTGTAGCTTGCAAGTAACAATGTTACTTACAAAATAATTACAACCATAATTTCTTAAAGATAACCCAGAGTGCGAGGGCTTATAGTATATATCGGGGTATGATCGGATGCGGGGGAAGACCGTATGACACTAATTGTAGCCGAATTAAGCCATTACTTTCTAATGCTGCCACCATTTTCTACGACTCCATTTGATGGCGTCGGCATAAAATGTGGTCATCATTAGAAAATATGGCTTAATTCGGCTACAATTAGTGTTATACGGTCTTCCCCCGCATCCGATCATACGCACTTTAATGAATGACAAAAACCTTAATTTACAATACACAGAATCGACTGGTGAAGACATGAAAGATAATTAATTGTTAGGTAGAACCAGGACCTGGAGTCTGTCTGAACTACTTCTACATGTCAGTGTCATAGGTTGTAGCTACCAAGAACAAATATTGGCTCTACTCGCCGCTCTACTCAAAAACAAACCAGGTAGGTACTTACGGTACATGAACATTATATAATTGTAATCTAAGCAAAATATGACTCTTCAGAGTATACATTTTTTGTTATTGCAATAACGTCAAATGTGCACGCGCAGCAGCACTGTTACCAAGGTTAAATAACAAAACAAACTAGGTACCAACATTCTCAGAATACTCTGTAATCTGAGCCTGCATACGATGTTTTTTGTACGGCAATCAAAGCTTAGTTAGTAGGTACTTTCGTAGCCAGATATTATGGTCCAACAATTTTTTCAGACTGTTCGTCGCGCGTTGGTGGGAAATTAAAATATTTTTGTGGTTTTTCATTGTTTCTGCGTTCCACAAGCAATAAAAGTAGCGAAAAATTATTTGCCGCAAATCGTAAACCGTTTTCATTTGAACCTTGAATCATTTGTATTTTGGGAGCATTTGGGAAAATATACCTAGAATAGAATAGAAAAACATTTATTTGGACACAGGTACACACAAATATAAAATAAAGCGGAAAACAAGAACAAATTTAACATGGAGGTAAGGTATAGGTTTTTAGCACAACATTGCGTATTTTGCCAAATGCTCCAAACATACCAGTACAGTACCTAGTAGTAGCTACCTACAACGTAGCACAGCAGAGCTCTTTTGTAGCCAGCTACAACATAGCAGACAGAGCGTAGCCCTTTTGTGATCATCAGCTACAACATAGCAGAGCGTTGCACTTTCGTAGCCCGATACAACGTAGCAAGGCGTAGCACTTTCGTAGCCTGCTACAACGTAGCAGACAGAGCGTAGAGTTTTCGTAGCCAGTTACAACGTAGCAGAGCGTAGTACTTTCTTCGCAGCCAGCTAGGCGTAGCACTTTCGTAGCCACCTACAGCGTAGCTAGGCGTAGCACTTCCATAGCTGGCTGTAACGTAGCTTAACGTTACTTAAGTGCATAATTAAAATTAACAAAAAATAGACGAATCACCATGGAATATATTAACCAGCATGCAATTGTCGTAATAATCGTAACTATCATTCCCCACACCTGGTCCATACTTGGAAAAGTACCATTGCCTAGTTTAGATTTTTGCTGTGGTTCATCGCAATTACAAAAAGAAATCATGAGGAACGTTGATAAAAACTGGTAATTTCAGAGAAAATTAAAAACTCATGTTTTCAATAAACCACAAGTGACGGAAATGAAGCAAAGAGACTTGACACAATGAAAAAAGCATAGAGTTAATATAGTAGTTAACGTATAGTGAAAATTCTAAGTCTATGTATAGTAGGTACTAGGAAAATAGAGATCCCCTTCGGTAGAAGAAGAAGAAGAAGAAGTTCTTTGTAAATAAGTTCGGCGTAGGTACCTTCACTCAAGAAGCATAGATCTTGTTATAACAACAAGATATAATATGCTTCTTGGTATATATTATATACTTTACTTCTCAAACTCCTGTACAAATACTTTCCTTCAGTCTATAAAAGTACCTAGGCAGTGGCGGCGTAGCGTGGGCTGGCACCCGGGGCGTTTTTCTACCAAGCACCCCCCCCCCCCCCTTGGTGGTCGGTTGACTATCCGCACCCTCAATTTCTAACAACAAGAATTATAAGTAACGGCGAGCGAAGCGAGCCGCGATATTTTTTTGGATTTTTTGATGTTAGGTGAAAAGTAACTAAGTTTAAAAAATAAATGTATCAATAACTACGGCTAGCGGAGCGAGCCACAATAGGTAATTTCGGAGTTCGGTGAGGTTAGCAAAAATACAAGTATTGTAAGACCACGACGAATTTTTTTTTTCTGGCGATCTACAACAAAGCTAAAAACGAACCGACGAGCATAGCGAGCCGCCGAAATTTTTGTTACTTTTTCGGGTGATCACAAACAAGTTAAGGAGAGTATGAAAAAATTAATAACAGCGAGCCCTGAAACGTTTGGAGAAATTGGGACGGCTGCGAAGATTGTTATGAAACAAATACAAAATAAAAATCACCGAGTGGAGTAAGCCACAACCTGTTTTGAAATTGGTGAGACATACTTAGCAAAAGTCAATGAATGAGATTTACAATAAAATAAAGCACAGTACAAAGCAATTACTCATTATTGCACATCAAATAAAATAGTTACACAGGGCAGGGAAAGACTAATACAGATAAAGTTGTATGTACAATGCCTTACCGGCTTGAGCGATCTCTGCTAGGCAACCTTTCTACACCCGATTTTAAAGTATTCAAGTATTTATTTTGCAATCATAATAAAAACAACGGCGAGCGAAGCGAGCCGCAATTTTTTGATATGTCTGCGTGTGAGTTTTCGGTATCACCCCTTCGGATTCGGATTTGAAGTGCCATCTGCGCGCCCCGAGGGGTGCCGAGATGGCACCCCTTGGAGCTCGGTACCCGGGGCGGACCGCCCCTCCGCCCCCCCCCCCTTACGCCGCTAGTGTACCTAGGTAGTACTTAATTGATTAGGTCGGGAGTCACACTGGCACTTGATGGATTGTGCTTAATTGTGGCAACATTCAGCAGGGAAAATCCCGAATAGGCGGGTCCAAAGAAGTAATGCACTGCTCGAAATTCAATGAGTTATGCAGTCAAGTGTTTATTCTGAGTCTACTACAGCAACACATATTTAGGGTTCGCGCTAATTAGTAGAGGATATTTTAATAAAGGTACAGAACTCAGCAATTAGTTCGCTACTGCACAATTTTAGGTGCAGTGGAATATTCATTTTCTCACTAGTCGTAGGTAACAAAGAAAGAGTAGGTAGGTATACTACCCAGGTAAATCTTAGTTACCTACCCATTATAACATTCTTTTGTGAATAGGATATGTGCATAAAATTTGCCGTCGATTATTTATGTTATTTATTACAATTATTTAGTTAGTTTGTAATTTAGTATTTAGTTAGTTAATTAGGCCATTAGGTACCTACCGAAAAAAATATAACACGCACAAATTTAAAACTAAAAATAGAACTGCACTCAGTTTATATTCTAGTATTAGACGACCTCTGCGGCGCGGTGGGTGAAGGTCCGCTTGCGACGCAGGAGGTTGCGGGTTCGATTCCCGCCTTGGGATTTGGGACAAATATTTGTACGATCTACAGGTAGGTAGGTACCTATTTGTTCCGGGTGTTCTGGTCGTTTTCTATAGATAGTTAAAAGTATTTATCTATGTAATGTATTGTATTATGTAGGTATATCAGTTATCTAGTACCCATAATACAAGCTCTGCTTAGCTTGGGGCTAGATAATGTTGTGTGAATTGGCCAGCATTATTTATTTATTTAGTTTCGGGTGATAAAAACGCTGTCTTTTTTCTGTGACGTCATTGCACAGTTTGTCAACGCAAAGTGCTTCTGTTCCTTCAATCATATTAAAACTAGAAACAAGTCAATCATGTTTGTGTGTAGTGTATTATTTTTGAAGCACAGAACTACTGGGAATAAGCGGGCTGTGGCTGACCAGTGGACGTTAGAGGAAATGGCCGAACAAGTAATTTGGGTGGTTGCCGTCCAAAGAAGTGGCCGTGGTTGACCAGTGGCCGTTCGGGGAAATGGCCGAATAAGTATAATTTGGGTGGTGGTCGTCCAAGGAAGTGGCCGTGGTTGACCAGTGGCCGTTCGGGGAAATGGCCGAATAAGTAATTTGGGTGGTTGCCGTCCAAAGAAGTGGCCGTGGTTGACCAGTGGCCGTTCGGGGAAAAGGCCGAATAAGTAATTTGGGTGGTGGTCGTCCAAGGAAGTGGCCGTGGTTGACCAGTGGCCGTTCGGGGAAAAGGCCGAATAAGTAATTTGGGTGGTTGCCGTCCAAAGAAGTGGCCGTGGTTGACCAGTGGCCGTTCGGGGAAAAGGCCGAATAAGTAATTTGGGTGGTGGTCGTCCAAGGAAGTGGCCTTAACGGACCGGATCCGTAGTGTCTAATTAAAAAAAGAATCTTTCTTTTAGTTATCATTAAGTTATCATACGCTAAACGGTAACGTCACGTTTAAAAATTTTGCAGTCTACTTTTTAATAATTACCTACCTAAACACAATCAAAACATAAAATAAAAAAAAATGTAGATATATTAGGTATATCAATAGAGAATACAAATAAAATTATCAGCTTTTTTAAGTCATATGTTTAAGTATCCTATTAGGTGTTAATCTTGTACGGAACACTGTCCCGCCAATATTGTGCGTTCTTGACTGGTTTATCCTAGAACACGTGAAGAAGCGTCGTCGGTCGGTCGGTTTATTGTCTCGCTCGGCACCGGCGGCGGGGGTAGAATATTGTTTTAAGTGCATAAAGGAGGTAGGTACCTAGTCTTTGTGCTTTTCGACATACTTTTACATTCCTGTTTAATAGAAATGAATGGATCTTTTGTTCACAAATGTTTTAATTGCTTTCACGTGCAGACCTAGCTTAAAAAGTTTGTGAGTGAAATGTGGGAAAAACTATCGACAGTGTGTGAGCGACAGTCAAAGGGTGCGTGCGTTCAGTGTTGCAGCAGACTGTCTAGGTCAGACATTAAATTGGAATAAACGCCGTTGACAATAAAATGGGCATCTTCTGGTCCTGTTGTGAGGTAAGAAATATACCTACTTAGTTAGTAGATGTGTACCTATGTATACATATAACTTGGCATCTAGGAACACAGTATCTACCTAAAGATACAGATAAATTCTTTTCACAATAAAATATGAAATCCTGTATATTTTTGACGTAGGTACTTGGCCACTGAAATTTTTGTACATTTTTTTCATATTAGAGAAGCAGATGCAATTGCAGTAAAGAAATTACCAAAATTAAATTTCTTCTTTGAATACGAAGTTTATTTTGCCTAGGTTAGGTATCCAATATACTATGGTATTGAACCGACTACTAAGGTTTCGTAGCTTAGTTGGTTAGAGCACACCCGTGTTGAGGGTGGGGCGCGGGTTCGAGTTCCGCCGAAATCGAAATTTTTTGGGAACTTATTTCATTTCTTAGAGATACCCAAAGTGCGGGTAGGAAAGCACTACAGCAAAAAACCCTAGGTATCCAAGTCTAATAATAATGCGATTTATTTAGATACAGGTCAGTAAGTATAACCCACTCACACCTTACGATTTTCAGGACAATGAAGACGTTTGCCATGGATGCAGTCGGAGAGGACTGCAGTTAACAAATAATGAATGCCAGTTTTGTAGGAACAATCGTCGTGCTACCCGAGTCCGTTCCTTAGAGGTACCGAGGCCGAGGGTAGTGAGGAACGCGGGACCACAATATGTGAGTGACACAACTCTTGAACATGGATTGTTGGGTATAGGCAACGATCCTTAAGAGTACCTACTATCTCAAATTGCTTATTTTCCACTCCGCCGGATTTCCATATCTTCCAGCTACTGAATATTTAACTTTGAAATTTATATAATACAGTCGTATTCAGGACTTACCTACCCTATCCGTCATAAGTTTCGAAAACAAGATTTCATAGAATTTCTCTTTATAAAATATCGCAGTTACCTTTGAATTTTTACTGAAGTTTTATTTATTTATTTATTTAGAAACAAAATCCACTAATAACAATTCATTTCGTTCAATAAATACAGAACGAATAAGCATGGTAACTGAACTGAGTAAAAAGAACATTTTATATCCTGGGTTTTTTTTTCAAATAATATCCTAATCAAAATAAATTGTCGACCTCTTTGGCGCAGTGGGTGAAGGTCCGCCTGCGACGCAGAAGATTGCGGGTTCAATTCCCGCCCTGGACCAAAAATTTGTACGTGCAGGTATTTGTTCCGGGTGTTCTGGTCGTTTTCTATGTATAATAAAAAAATATCTATCTACATAATGTATTGTATTATTTATATCGGTTATCTATAATTATCGAGCACCCATAACACAAGTTCTGCTTAGCTTGGGGCTAGATAATGCTGTGTGAATGGTCCAGCAATATTTATTTATTTACTTAATGTATTCTTTGATAATAAGCAAAAACATGAATTTTGCGCTTACGTAGGTAGCTCTGCTCTGTCCCGCTCCTGTGAACGCGAAATCCTAATCCTTTTCACAAAATGGTGTCATAGGTCGGCCCTTTAATTGACATGCGTACAAAAAATTTACCTACATTAAGTACATAGAACCTCCTCCTTTTTTTGATGTCGGATAAATAGCTGTTTCTCCGAGCTGTGTCGATTTGTCAGGTCTTTCCACAGACATAACCTATAGCTGCGCCTGGACTTTCTTAAATTACTGTGCGGCACCTATTCAAAGCTTATACTAAGCCTACCATTTTATAATTCTTCAGGTTCCAAGAAGCACGCCAGCTTACCGCCCCCACGCTAAGGTAGCGAGGCCGGGGCCTGTGTACGTTATCCCAAAGATAGTTAAACGAGGCCCTCTATTCGGCGAGTTTCGTTGCACGTGTGGACGAACGTGGGAAAGTCGTAGGTCCTGGATGCAGAAAAAACAGACCTGCTTCGTTTGTCACAGGGAAATTTACGCTCATAAACAGGCAAGTAGTAACGTCGTCGGCGGTTTGAGAAGGAAAAGTGAGTATTGCGTCCAAACCCGAGCACCGAGTTCGGTTTGACGCCGTATCGAGACGTCTTATTTTTTATGGAATTCGGTTACGCACGCTTAGCGTGCGGACTTGGAACTACGTAAATCCCATTCAAAAATAAGAAGTCATGATACCTGCTATTATAGATATGTGGTTTATTTCGTTCATGCGGCTATCATCAAATCGAACTCGATTTTGTACAGCGAGCGCCTCTAGCGTGCGGACATGGAACTTGTATATCCCATACAAAAATGAGACTTCCCGATGACGTGTCGTTATTGTCGTCAAACCGAACTCAGGGCTCTGTGTTGCTACCATGTCTTTTGTCCTACCTATAGGTACTCTGGCCATACAATATTTGTAAACATTGCCCCATACCTACATAACCTAAAAATCACTTTCAAATTTCGACTCAAAATCGACAAACGATTTAGAGTTGAAATTTGCTGCCAATATTTGAACGAGAACCACGCCAAAAAGAGTTTGGATTTTTGTGTTGAGAGTTGTTTACAAACATTGTACAATGGCTGGAGTACAAATAGTATAGTACTTGTACTAGATAGAATTAACTGTATTACCTAAATGTTGTTTTAGAGAGAGCTACGACCCGAAGATATGGATGAACGTAGTCGAGAGAATGCCATGCTGGACCATCGCGAGGAACTATGCGAGATGTGTAAGGAGCTCGGTTATTACTGCGGGAAATTTAAATACTGAACCAAAGATTATCAACCTAAAACTGGGCCCATGTTAGGCCCGTTTCCAACTACACCAAGAAACCGTATTATTACTCTTTTGACTGTGTTATATTAAGTAGATATAATAGATACTAGCGGCGCGCCCCGGCTACGCACGGGTAGGTTCTACCGCCTATGTTCATCAGGGATACCTTTTCAAAACGGTTCAGAAGTTTCGGAGCCTACTATTCAATTCAAAGAAATAAACAAGTCTTTCCTCTTTATAATATTAGTCTAGATAGGTCACGTCAATTTTGTAATTTCGGAACGTTTTCTCACCGCATTATCCCAAAGCATAGACTAGGTAGGTACCTAAAGTTACTTCGTCCCAACGTAAGAGCTTGCTATGGGTACAAGGTAACTAATGTATGTACACTACACACACACACCCATCATCACACTCCGGTCCTTATCCTACGCTACATCTCTGCACATAATTTTTTCTTCCACTCACTTCTATTAGCCTTCAACTCCGTACACCTTTCTTAACCATGTCCTCTTTCACATAATCCAGTACAGCATACAGTAGGTATATCAAAAAACAAATATAGCAGAACACGCAAAAATTACTCCGCACTAGGAATCGAACCCGCAACCTTCTGCATCTGACATGGTTCTTTCGCCCACTGCGCCAGAAAGGTCTATCCTACGAATTAAAATACAAATGTTCTGCTAACTGACTTTCACTCATTTTTAATAATGAATGGCGATCGTGCACTTCTATAATTAATTTTAAGAATTGGTTTGCGTATGTTTAAGCTAAAAGTAGATAATATTAGTAGTTAGTTTTTATTAATACAAAATTTCAATGATTTTGATTGTTAGCTGCTCTGAAATGATTAAGACTAAAATTTATTAATACATACCTAATTAATATTTTTAATAAAACAATAATGTTATAAGTACTGATCAAATGTTTTATTTACTTTCCAAGTTTATTTTAGAGCAATAGGAAAAAAAACTTAATTAACTAAAGTAAAAAACCCGTATTTGTACTTCACGTTCTAATTGTGAACTTTACAGTAACATTATTACATCTGTGACTTTATTAACATAATAGTAGGTAGTGGTAGGTAGTCGTAAAACTTTTAAGCAGTGCAGAGTCTACGAGTTATGGAGGATTGTCATGTTATTGATTGACAAAAGAAAATATAAGTAATAAATCATTATAATAGGCTTAGTTTCCAAAAACAATCCAATTCGTCCATCAGTTACATTTACAGAAGATATATATTGGACATATATTTTTTCTTTTGTCAACCAAAAATTAAGATATATCCAAGTAAGTAGTAAGTGCCGAAAGAACTCCCAAAGATTTACGGGTCGACTAGATAAGATCACGTAGCTTAGTTGGAAAAAGAGCAACCCTGCGCTGAAGGGGAAGGTGCGGGTTCGAATCCCGTCGAGATCGTAAATTTTTGGGATTTATTAATTTCTAAGATATATCCAGTTAAAGTTCCGCGTGTCGTCACGCCGTCGCCCCACTCCCAAACTCAGGCGTTTTATTTTTGTTTGATTGACAAAAGAAAAAATAAGTGTCCAATGTCTTGACTGACGAACTAAATAGTTTTTTTTTAGTGATTCGATTCATGTATACCCACCGTCATAATTAAATTGAATTAAATATGATGGTGGGTGTATACATGAATGGAATCCAAAGGGTATTAATAATTAAAAAAAAAACGATTTAGTCCATCAGTAAGATTATCAGAAGACATTGGATATGATAATATAATTATAAATTTTGCAATCAATGCGTTTCAACAACATTCTGTAATTCAAGCATTACCGTTACTAAACATTTTGTTCACTATTTTGGCAAGCGCTGAACTCTTCAGATTCTGGTTAATATAATCCGAGAAGTTAATACTGTAGTCTTTCTCCTTTTCCGATAAGTAAGCAAAGAGAGGGAGTAGGAGACTCGATAGTTCGTTATTTGGCTCGTCCTTGGTTAGCTCGACGATACTAGCAATGTGGTCGATGACACTCTTCACTTCTCTGTCTGTTAGTGGCTCCTTCAAGTATTTATACTGGAAAAAATATATGTTTATTACTACTACTTAAGGTGGGGGCGAACTTCTAAGCTCCCATACAAACATACTTTATCTACCCAAATATCATAAACCCTCTCTAATGCGTTGAAAAACCATAGGCAATGACCAGCATTACCAACCAACAGAAATAAACGGAACTGTAATGAACTCATAACCTACTGAAAACCGTAGGTTATAGAGTTTAAATTTGGAATAGGTGTCAAATTCAAGTGAGTGTGCTTTAGTATCTACATTCTAACTATAAATCGCACGACATTTTGATCTCGAGTGACACAAGAATAGTGACTTTGTTCGTTTGTCCATGATTTAAAAAACAGATATTCGAAACGCCGCCATTTCGAGCTGTCATTTGTTAGTAAGCTTTTTATTTCCAGTTACGAGTAGACAAATTTTCTGATAAGTTGAATAAGTTCTTTATTTCTGTCGAAAATTAGTGATAGTGACTCAGAACAACTGTCAATATTAACTACCATTACTATAATAAATAATTTGCTTCTGTATGTGTTCAATTTATTTTTTATTGCATTACACTGGTAACAATGCTGGTCATTTCCCTATGGTTCCTGAACCCATCATAGAGCCCTTATGATATTTGGGTAGATAAAGTAGTGTATGCAACTGTACATAATTAGGCATTACAACACTCGTGTGATGCTATTAAGAAACTCGCCTTCGGCTCGTTTCTTAAACCCACACTTGTGTTGTAATGCCCTCCATTATGCACAGTTGCATAAACTACTATTCCGATTCATTTGGAAACTATACCGTTTATTGCAATGAAATTATGCACTCATAATCGGATAATCAATTAATCATCAATAAGTGAGAGCGAAATTTCATTTTTATCCATTTCAAGTGATTTTATTACTTTCGCTTTCATTTAATGATTTTGTATTTTGAAAAACTAAAACGATACAAACATAGCTGTTTCTTATCCGAGTATGAGTGTATAATTTCATTTCAATAAACGGTATGGTCATTCATTTCAATAACTGTATCTAATGAAAGAAGTCATAATGAAACGCTAGACAATAGAAAGTCGTGGTAGCCGACAGGGCTCGCATCTTTAGTGTGAAAATAAAATTAGTCCTACCTAGCCAATTACTACAGAATACAGAATTTATTCATAATACCGTTATTACATGTCACTTAAATATAAAAAAATTAATTATAAATTTATAATACAGGCAAATTAAAAAATTCGATGATATCATATAATACCAAATTAGTGAGCCACTTTCTGATTTTTTTCTTGAAAATAGGTACGGAAGCTGCATTACGGATCCAGTCGGGCAACCGATTATAAACCGAAGGACCCATTATATAAACAGACCTCTCTGACTTCTGTAGCTTGTGTTACTACCACAGTGACCGCATCAATAGCTTCTATACACAACACACTACTGATCTCTATTCTAGTAGAAGGTTAGTGACGAACCCTTCATCATCCTCATCTGAGCCGAACGATGTCTACTACTGAATTTATGCTTCTCCAAAGATCGCTAAAATTATCGAAGACAGCTTTACCAAAAAAAGCTAAAAATAAGCTGATAATCTCCGCTCGCTAGCACACTTAGGCCCGTATTATGAAAGCTCGCTCAGTCACCGATCTATGCTTGAGTGACGTTTATGCCATAGAAAAGCGTTACTCAAGCATCGATTGATAACTGAGGAAGCTTTTATAATACGGGCCTTAGAGAGAATGGAAGAGGTTTGGGCTGTCAAGAAGGCCTATGACAATGAGCCTTATGAGCCTTAAGTATCGCTGTATCGACGAGGTTGAAGCCCATCTCCACAAAATCAACGCAAAACCTTACTGCTTGGGACGGAGACAAGTCTTATGTTTGAGGCCCGAAAGGATCTTGTTATTTTGGGTTGCTGAGCCACAGAAATAAAAAATCAGATAAACTTACCCTAATGATATAAACGAGATTTCTGTAGCAGTAGATTAAGCAAGCAACGCTGTTTTCCGAGCGGTAGTTACGCTCGGCGAGCGTGATCACGCCGGTAGCAACGACAAACAGCTCCAACCGCGATTCCTCTGCTCTGTCTATGCTGTCCCACAGGTCACACCACTCTTGCTGACTACAACTTGCTATCACCTGGAAAATGTTGATAAATATTGTAGAATTTTATAGGGCCATCTAGTTTTGTACCTATAGTGCAACTTCAGATTTTTTGTTTATATCCTATCGGCAGTTTCCCTTATTTTAAATAGATAAAAACAAGTTTACGTACCATTAATATACTACTACTACTATATACTACTAAGTGACAGTGGCGCGAATGAATATTTGCACGAGTAGACACTTGCGCGAAAAATAACAAAACTCCTAATATGTCTCGAAATAGACGTCGCAGAGAGTTGCGGATTTTACCATAGTGTAGGAAATTTTGTTCTCTTTCCTGTGATAAATCTAACCTACTCAAATCCCGCCCCCTTCCTTCCCCATTACGAGAACTATATTTTAACGTAAACCTCCGCAACACGTGCTACGATGCTGCGAGGAACTGACGCGCAAATGGTCACTTGCGCATGTGACACTCGCGCAAAGCTCCACTCCTGCAAATGTCTTCTCGCGCGAATGTTCATCGAGCAAGTGTCTTTCGCGCAAACGTCTCGCGAAAATGTCCTGATACCAACACTACATACATTCAACCAACCTCCATCGATCTAGCTGTACAAAATAAGTGTTAGACTTAAAGTACCTGCGACATCCAGGACGTCAGTTCATCGCTGTTCATGTAGTGCCCATTCAACCCACTGATTGCATCCATATAGTTTGTGCTTGGCGGGTGCCAGAGAGTGATGTAGTAATACATGTTCAAGGGCTGCAGGTTTCCTACTTTACTTTTCATCCAATCTTTTTCTCTTTCTGGAATAGAATAAACCACTTATTAACAAAGAAAAAAACAATCAAAGAATAGAAACCAATTAGAACGAGTATTTAAAATTGAAACAATTGAGTTAACTGCAGACTGTTGCAATTAATCTAGAAATGTTAATAAGTAGAAATAACAGACTTATTTATTAGTACTTGTAAACTATTAAAAATAAAAAGTCTAGCAATTTCAATACAAAATGGTAACTGTCATGTTTGCTTACCAGGTATATCGTTATTGTATGACTGGAATAGTGTTTTTTGTAAATCTATAGTTAAACTCAAAGCCAAGGGTCCGTTTACAGAGAAGGTATTCATTTTCCATCGTACAACATCCATGACTTTGCCAAGCATCGCTAGCATTGGAGCTCTGAATTCCAACAATTCTTCCAAGGTGTATGCCTCTTTCAACAACTTTATAAGGAAGCTTACACTCTCAATAGATTTAGTGACTAATGCCTGGTGCAAGTTTGTCATTATTATAAGCAGGAGTAGTTTTGATCCTGATATAATATCATTTTCTTTGAGCCCACAGATGAAATTTATAAAATTAACCTCTTGGGCAGTTGTTTTCAACTGATTGTGTATCACATCTTGAATTAAATTTATTATACAAGGTTCCATTTCAGAGTTGTAATAGTAGTTTGAATATTTTTTTAACATATTCATGATTTTTAACATGACCTCTACCTGATGTTTATTTTCAGTAGCCAGCAACAATACTTTAGTGTAGACCTCTTTTGGATTCTGCAGAAAGAGTGTCAGAACATCGGAAAGATCTGAGTCCGGAGTTGCTATGAGCTTATTAAATGTTTCGATCATGGAGTCATTAAAATCTGATGTTGGTTTCATGTTGATAAAGTTGTTGTTGCTGAAATTTTCATCAAGTATCATATACTTTGTTTGCAAACTACATTGATGGAAAACTTTAATCATTAATGATTCAGCATACGTCTGGTTTTCAAGATTTTGCTTCACATAGTCATTTAGGACTGTGTATAGTTTATGGCTTTTTTCTTGTTCAAACAAAGGTAAGTTTGACGATATGACATTAAGAAATTCCAAACTATGGCAAAGTTTTTCTTTGTGTATCAATGATTGAATCCATAGTTTCCTGTCGTTGCTTTGGGAATCAATCTTTTGTAGTATGACATCATCTTCAGTGTTGTTGATAATATCATCTATTCCATCTGGTTTTCTGGCAATCTGTTTCATCATGTCAATGAGTACATGCTCTGATAGAGTGCTGATATCCTTCAGTTTGTTGCTCACTTTGTAGCATAGCTCTCCAATAGCTTGCTGCATAGTTTTACCATCCTCCTCAACTTCACTCCATCTACAGAACACATCTAGACTTACTTCCATGACCAGAGTCTTACACTCATCTAACATAACAATGTGGCCAGTGTCAAGATATTCCGACAAAACATTATTATAACCAAGGTCACAAACTTTAGTACTTTCAACGTCTCTTTTCAAAGTTCCTTCTTTGTATGTTAGCAAGTAAATATCGGACCCTGGTGCATTTACCTCTAGCTTGCTTGTAAAGCATTCTATACAGTCAGTAACTACGAGTAGCATTGCATGTAGACGATTTCCAAAATATTCATACAGTTCATCTTTATTCAATACATTAACTTTGTACTCGTTAGGAGGTACAGTGAAATACTTCAGGCATTTTTTGAAATTGTTATGTGCTGCTATTGCTTTGTTTGCAAGATCTGGCTCATTTAATAAATGCAGTCTAATCATGGTTTTGTAGCAAGCAGATGCTAATAGCCTCAAATTGTCAAGGCACTCTAGGGGGTGGAAGTATTTGAAGTTTTCAAGAAAAGCTCTAGACACTTCTAGTGCCAGCTGAGGATTTGTGTATGATATGATCTCGTGTATGAATTGGTCCATTTTGAGTCCCCACAGTAACTCGCACATCAGACATTGTGGTACTGTGTTGATAGTCCAAATAATAGCATTAACGCCTTCAAGTTCTAACATTTGATCTAGAACAGGGAGCTGTGCATTTAGAACAATATAAAATGCAAATGTCCTCAGGGTTTTTATATTTTTTTCATTGGGTTTTCCATCGTTGAGATGGCCACTACCCTCCAAAAATTTATACAGACTTTTAATAACCTCTGTTATTTCTTCTTCATTTCCTGTAAGTGGATAATTAATATAATGGCATATAAACTGTACAGATCTACCTGCACAGAACATAACAAGACCTTACGGCTAATCCAAAGCACCGAAAGTATATGCAAAGAACGGATGTTGACTATCGATAAATGAAAGATCAATGAACAATGTTTTGGATGCTTACCGCCTTTCGCTGAAAGATTTGAAAAAGCATGAGTATTGTCTGCAGATACAAGAGCACCATGAAATTTTGTTAATTCTTGAGTGAAATCCATGATTTTCACAGTAAAACATTAATGTTGAATTGTTGTTTTGAAAATCCGTTGATTGCTCCGGCCGGCTGGCACACAGAACAATAATACTCTAACGAGGGGGCTGGCACTAGCTAAATAGTGGTATAGTGGTAATAATGGCTGGCGCACACACCACCGCACGGCACGCACAGAACAAAGTGTTTAGTGTGGTGTTGTGAAGTTATTTCACAGGACAATAAAAATACCACTATGGTCTATCTGTCATGGCATTTGCAAAACACCTCCAAAACCGTAGACCGAGAATCTAGGCTTACAGCCGCTGCTGCTGGCCCAGGTAAATTGTAGGTACAGTCAAGGCCGTAGTCAGGAATTCATGGGTGGTTGATGAACCGAAACCACTAAACGTTAACGACGAGCGGAGCAAACCGCAAAAAATGAATGTGATGCGAGGTGATTTTAAAGAGATCAAGCAAAAGACCAAAAGAATAACGAACGTTGGTCATCGGAGACAGAAGAGAAAAATTTACATTTTTATATATTTTCACGTTAGTGTAGTGGGCAAGTGACCCAGAACGGGGTCGAGCAATGGAATATTATTGGCGAGTGGAGCGAGCTTTGATAATTTTGCGGTTGCGTTAGTCATCATCATCGAAGAACCGATAACCACTGGGGTAAACGTGTTCTTGAGTGGAGACCACGACTCGGCAAACGTAGTGTAGGATACCCTCCGACCAGGTGGAGTGACGATTTGCGAAAGACTGCTGGCAGATGCTGGATGCGGCAAGCTGAAGACAGGGCGCTATGGCGCACCCAGCATCTTTCGCAGATCGTCATCCCATCTGGCCGGAGTGCGTGCTACACTACGTTCACCAAGTCGTCGTAGTCTCCACTTAAGAACACGTTTACCCTAGCGGTTGTCAGTTATTCACGAGATATGACCGGCCCATTGCTTGCTACTTCATAGAGTTATGTCGATAACTAGTGGTGGATCCACACGGTGGCGTGGATTACACTTTTGGGACTTCTGGGTTCAGGTGTCTTACCCTCCACGCAACCCGGCCTGTTCCAGTGGCTGGAACTCGTCGAGTTTCTCGGAGACAATTCGTGACGAGATGCATCTGTAATTTTTAAGGAGACTTTTATCTCCCTTATGGAATAACAGACTGCCATGCCATACCTTCATTAATAAAACTGATCTCAAATTGTTAAATAAACGAAATACAAGTATATTGAATGTTGTGTCCACCTTTTATCGGTACCTACCTATAAATACCTATTAGAACCTGTCTTATGTCAACATTTATTAAAATAAGCAAAATATGTATACCTACTGGTGGTGTTCCTATGGTAAATAAATAAATTCTGCGAATTCGTTTGATGCTAGTAAAAAGCTACGATCTCTGGTACGAAGAGGCAAACCAAGACCAGGAGCTTTCATGCCCATAAACACGAACGCAAATGGCTGCGTAAACTGTTCATGAAAAAATGAAATAAAATTTAAATGACTAAAGTATTTTGGAGGACACGTAGGTAATATACTAACAGTATACTAACTATTCTTTAATATTGACCTAACGTTATATTATTAGCATCCTCTTTCTGGGCGTTTTTACGGAACCTTTTTAATTTTAATTTAATACGGTAAAATAACACTAATCATTCTTTCTCGTCGGTCGGTCTTATAAAAAGTCGGTCCGGTCCGGTAGATCGCTTATTCCTTCCTCTAAGGTAGATCGTGCCTTATTCCTCTAAGGTAATCGAGTATACCGGTCTGTCCGTCTGTTTTGTGAATGGATGATCTCTTTTTTCATTGTACATTTGTACAACAGTCAAGTCTACTTTAGTACTATACTTACAAATCTGTGGTCAAGTCAGTCAGTACAGTAGGTACTCTGTCTGTCTGATAGTGTATTGTATACTCCCGGTGGTAGTATTAAGTATACTCACTCATTGCTGTTCTGTTTTGTTTTGAATTTGGTTGGTTCTTCGCCGCCGATCGATTTGGGCGGATTTGATTTAGAAATTGTGAATAAAATGCGATTTCATTTTCTTTGAATATAATCTAAGTGGCGTGTAAAGAAGCACATGTATTTCGTTATGTTTAAACAAATCTTGTTTCTGTCAGCTTTGTCCACCCTTCCCTTTTTGTTTAGTTTCGAAGGCGAATTTGTTTTCGATGACTCTCAAGCAATAGTAAAAAACGAAGATGTTCACGGAGATTTGTGGATGAACGCTTTTGTAGGCGATTTCTGGGGACAAGACATACAAAACAATGGAAGTCATAAATCATATCGTCCACTCGCAATACTGTCGTTCAGGTAAAAGTTAAACAAGGACCCGTGTTTTGTAAGATTGCTCAGTCTTAAATCTGTGTTTGAGTAACGATTTTGTATGGCATAAGCGTTACTCAAGCATTGGACGACGACTGAGCAAGCTTTCTTAATACAGGTCATAGACACATTCTAGGTTTTCATCTAAAAATAGGTACATGCCTCACCTGGCTTAGGCAGGTTTTTTTTTTTTTAAGTTGGCTTTAGTGAGGACCTTAATGAAACTCTTGATCTTTTCAGATTGAACTACATTTTAAGTGGGGAGAAACTTGTGGCACCACATTTCAAACTCACTAACATTATCTGCCATATGATATGTTGTCTATTGGCCTGGCGAATGTTTCGCATCTTATTGAGAGATATGAATCAGACTGACGAAGACTTCTGGAGTAGTAAAGCTTACTTGTCAGCATTACTATTTGCTGTCCACCCCGTTCATGTTGAATGTGTGGCTGGTATTGTGGGAAGAGCTGACTTATTGGCAGCAATTTTGTTCTTTTTTGCCTTTCACGCTTACTGTAAGGCAAGGATGACTTTTTCAAGAAAAAAATCTATTTTACATCTCCTAGAGACCATAAACTTTGCTGGATTTTCCATGTTGTGCAAAGAAAATGGTATTACTGTATTGGTATGTACTAGCTCTAACTACACTTGTATGGATCCAAATCAGGGGTCGGCTTTACAACTATGGTAGATCCTTATGACGGCTTAAGCGAGTCTATCATAGTCTAAAAGCTGAGCCCTGATCTGGCTCATAATGAGAGTTAATAGCTGGTTTTGAATTACTAATTTCTGAATGGTTTGGATATACACATGCTTCTATACACATGCTTCTATTATTTTACAGGGATTTTGCATATGTTGTGATTTTGCAAACAAGTTTTTGAAAAAACATCCTACTGTTAATTATTATAAAGTTAATTATGGACGAATATTTTTACTGACTACGGGCATATTCATCCTGGTCTATGGAAGATGGCTGGTAATGGGAGGAACTAAACCGGTATTTCAACCTATTGATAATCCAGCTGCTTTTGAATATGACCCCTTCAAAAAGGTAGGCATACAGCATCACTAAGGGGGCAAATGACACAGTCAATAATATCACGATCCTAGTATCGCAGGATCGCAAGTATTGAAATTGGGCTACAACACATGTGATAATATCATGGCCAGTTTGTCTTTGAATTTACTAGAGTGAAGTCGTATTTATGGTTTCATTGTCAATCATTGATTTATTCTTATATGAAACCATTGTATAGGTATTAATTAATTTTATTTATATTTCATAATTTTCAGTATTATCGCGTGTTATTCGCGGATTTCAAGATTTCTGGATAATCTGTGATATTTACATGAATTTGTGATAATATTGACCATGTAACATACCCATATGTCATTCAATTTGTCAACTACAATATTTATAGTTTCGTTTACAAAACTTAAACTTATTATTACAGGTGATGACATTTCAATACATTTATTTTTTAAATGCACTCTTGTTAATATGGCCACACTGGCTCTGCTATGATTGGTCTATGGGCTGTGTGCCTGTCATCAAAGGATTAAATGACTACAGATTAGTTTTTGTAGCACTATTATATGTTTATGGCTACTTACTATTAAAGCATATGAGGTCAAGAAGCTATAACATGGGAAGGAGGTAACTGGCTCTATCTGTTTTAGCATGAGACTTACATTTTACACATAGCTTTATAATACATAAAAACTCTGCCTTTCATAATAATGATACATTTATTTCAGACAGCATTAACACAAGTATAGATCTTATCTAATTTATTCTACGGTCCAATATACAGGGTTATTGGTAAATTAGTGACAATACGTGAACTGCAGGTCCTGCCCATCATCACAAGCACGTTCGTAAAGGCGCCAAGTCTAAATTCTAAAATAAAATGTAAGTCACCTCTGATACTAAATGAAAAAAACATCTTTGTCTGGAACCCAACGAGTTACTTAAGACCGTTCTTTCACTGTCATATCTTCTGTTAATTCAGGGCAGAGCTGTTTTTAAGTTGAGTTTCAAATAAAACCTCTCTAACGAACGATTATTGAATTGCGAGGGGTACCCATTAGCAATGCCAAAATTAAGAATTAAGACCTGGCGTCTTCACAAACGTGTTTGTGACGATGGGCTGAACCTGCAGTTCACGTATCGTCACTAATTTACTAATAACACTGTATATAACATACATAAAATTAAAAAAGCTTATTTTACTACAATTATTAAATTATACAACATTTAATGAAGTGCACCTTGAGTGTTGAGTGCTAACTCTTGATTGATATTACAGGCGAATTTTTCTAGGTGCATCACTCATAGTGGTACCATTTCTACCAGCTGCCAACATATTTTACCCAGTTGGATTTGTAGTTGCGGAAAGGATTCTGTACATACCATCAGCAGGTTACTGCATACTGGTTGTGATTGGACTGAGCAAAATTATCAAAATAAAAATATTGAGAAAGGTTTGTACTTTTAAATGTATTATTTAAATAATGCTGGACAATTAACACATAAAAAAACAAAAATATTAATTTATAACAAAAAAAATTTCACAGCAATTTGGGCACTTAATAGATAGGTAGAGTCAACATTATATGACGTTTATTGTGGCCTTAAGAAATGATAAAAAAAAGTGTATTGCCGTGGGCTTAGAGACTACGACTGGCCGATGGATCTCACGCTAGGCAGAGCCTGTGTCGTAAGCTCCAACAACACAGCGTCATCTAACTCTAGTATTGAATGCAGTCTTGTGATTTTGACCTCAGTAGTGCAGTGGGTTAATACTTACGTAAAACGCAGAGAGTTGCGGGTTCAATTCCCGTCATAAGGCAAATTGTATGATCTGCACCTTGGCTCAATAGAATTTAAAATTAATAATTAAACTTTTTGTTTCAGGCTGGCCAGTTTTTTTACTGTCTACTACTTGTAACATTTACCTTAAAATGTTGGCATAGATCTTTTGAATGGAAAGATGAGCCTAGTTTGTTTATAAGTGCTCTATCTGTATGTCCTTTGAACGCTAAAGTGCATTACAACGCTGCTAAAGTGGCAGATGCTAGACAACAGACTGATTTGGCCTTAAAAGAGTATAGGGAAGCCATTAGGTAAAAACTATTCCTACTTTCCCTACCTACTGTTTTAGTCATTTTTTTCAGAATGACTAAAACAGTTTTAGTTTTAGTCATTCTTTTCACAATGACTAAAACAGTTTTAGTTTTAGTCATTCTTTCCAGAATGACTAAAACAGTTGATTTGTAGGTAAGTATTAGTTAGAACAAGTAGTAGTCTGCCTGTGACCATGGAAGCTGAAAAGCCTCCGAAACGTCAGGTTATAAACACAACAAACATTATGAGTTCTCGCGAAAATAACCTTAGAATATACTAAGTAGTAGTTAGTAGAATTATTATAATAGCGAAACTGATTTCAGATTGTATCCTAAGTATTATCAAGCAATGAACAATTTGGCGAATTTACTGAAGAATCTAAAACAGTATGATGAAGCTGAATCTTTTCTACGAAAAGCTGTTAGTGCAAAGTATGTCATCATCATCATCACTATAAGGTTCAATTTACACCGGAATGGCAGCGGCCGGCGGTAGAGACGCAACGCGGCCGCGTGGCCTATTCGAGCTTTTTAAGCATTAGGTTTTATACTTATAGTATGTACTTGTATACTTGTAGTATGTTAAGCAGGAAAATAAAGTTTAAAATAACAGCAATTTGACACTGAGAGTGCTCGCCGCGTTTGCCGGCCGCCGCTGCGATTCCGGTGTGTATTGAACTTTTTTAAGTCGTCTAACTGAAGAATCATTATCACTCCTTGTCAGATTTGACCCACTGCTGACCTCCTGAATTTTGTGCCATCCATCACGGTTCTGAACTAAAGAATAAACCACAAAAAGACGGGATATTGGTAGTCACAATTTTAAATCCTATTAACATTTCACAGGGTTGATTTTCCAGCAGCATGGATGAATTTAGGAATAGTATTGGCCAACACCAAGCGATACAATGAATCTCAGGACGCCTATGAAATTGCATTGAAATATCGGAAAAATTATCCTGATTGCTACTTTAACATGGGTAATTTGGTGAGCAAGTTGGATTTGAAAGTTTCAGCTTTGTGATGGTACAAATTAACATGCTAAAATAACTTACTAATTATATTTTTCAGAAATTAGAAATGAATGAAACTCAAAAAGCGCTGGATTACTATTTCGAAGCAATTAATTTGAATCCGAAACATACTCTAGCTTGGACCAACATACTGGCACTTTTGGATAATACTGGTAGGTAGAGGTCCTAATAATTTTAATGAAGCTAAAGTATTAAGGGTCCTTATACCACCTAACTCCGCCGAATGTCAAATTCTTCCAAATCTACTGAGTAATTATTACTTTGAAATTTATAGATGGTAAAGTTCAGGACTTACTCTATCTTTCATGTTTCGAAATGACGATTCCATAAAGTTTCACGATGGAAAAAATCGCAGTTATCTCAAAAATTTTACTCAAACCTAATTTCCCAATAAATACAGAAGTTAAGATCTTGAGAATAAGCATGGTAATTGAACTAGGTAAGTATAAGGAACATTTTATATAGTTTTTCAAATTGTGTCCCAATTAATAGATAATAAGCAAAAACTTGATTTGTCTTTGCGTGGCTCTGCTCTGTCCCGCTCCTATGAACGCAAAATCCTATGCCTATCCTTTTCACAAAATGGCGTCGTTGTATAGGCTCATAAAGTAATCAGTGTAAAGGCCTGTTGTGACATGCGTTATTTATTCATTATTATTTTATTTAATTCGCTATTTAGAGCAGTAGCTATAGATAAATATAAGTATAAGCTTTTTATGAAAGCCGACTCAAACACCAATTGGTTATATACCTACTTAAGAAGAGAGATCTGTTGGAGCTGACTGATATTATTATATCGAAACAGGTCCCGCGTGCGCGATTATAACCCGTCAGAAATATCTACGGACGTGTCTGCCTAGCTTGAGTATGGCATGGCTTGTATGGCCTGCCTTAGCCACAAATAGCTACCTTGAGACGCTACCATTCTCCACTGGCGATCGCTACGATGTCGTCTATCCATCGAATAGGTCCAACTGTCCAACACTCTTTCGCAAATAATCTCGATTGCCGCAATTTTGACATAGCTCAAGAATAAAATAAAAAGTGCTGGACAATTCGCAAAATCATGTAGAAATATGCAAAAAATAAACTTTTGTTTCAGGTCAAATAACGAAAGCAACTAATCTCATACCTACTGCTTTAAAAGAGCTTGGCAATTCTCCTCCTGTGAACTTTGCAATCGGCAATATCTACGGTAAAATGGAAAAATACGAAGAAGCCGAAAGTTACTTCTTGAAAGCTATCAAGTTGTTTGGGAATAAGGTCCATCCTATACATTATTCTAATTTGGGTAAGTACTAATTTAATTATTAAAAACGTCCTGCAATAACATTGAGGGAACGGAGTGATATACCTATGCGTTTATGTAGGGAAGGAGTGAGATATTACTTATACAGTGACGTCATCGATAGGTGGGGTACCTATCGATGACGTCACTGTAAAGTTTGAAACCAATTTTTATTAAGGATCCGGTGATAGCCTGCTCGCAACTTCGATTCGTAAATTATTATGTTCAGTAATACCAAAAATGATGACTGACCACTTTTACCTATATTTTCGACATTGTGTCGTTATTCTGTAACTAGACAATATTATGTTTCTTATCAAACAAAACGTAAGATATTGTTGTATTTAATACAAAATAAAAAGGAAGAAAAAAAATAAGTTCTGCATTCTCTAAGTAATTTTTTTCTAGAAAGTTCATGCCTCTCAGCTCTTGCACAAACACAATGGGTGTTTGTGCAAGCTTATGTTCCTAAATAGAACGAATTTTGAGCAAAGTAGTTAATTTTTTGTAAGAAATCAAACATTTGTGGGATACGATATCAGTGGCACAACGGTCGATATTTTCGTTTTCATTTAATTAGTCTAATTAGAGTACGGATCGGACGACACAAAACCAAAATTTCGTAATTTAAGAAGTATTGTATTATACCTACTCCAGTATACGAAAAACAAGAGAAAATCGCGCCAGGTTTGAGTAATTTAGCTCTACCTAATATAGCAGGTACCTACTACCTATTAAATCTGAGCCTCTAACTACTAAATGTATGAAACCAATCAGATTAGCAATAGTGGGGCTCTACCTTTAGTTTCGTGTTCCTACACGAAACTAAAGGTAGAGCCACACTATTGCTAATCTGATTGGTTCATCCACATCATCAAGAAGTACATAACGATAACCTGAATAAAATTTTACAGGTGTCCTGTACCATCGCTGGAAAAAATACGACTTAGCAAAGGAAATGTATGAAACTGCATTGAAGATGGATCCTACATTTCAAAGTGCTTTACAAAACCTCAAAACTCTTAGGCATATAGAAATGGTGTTCAGGATAGGTACCTAAGTGTAGATCTGTATGTACTAAATGTAGTTCTGAATGTTATGATCTCGAATTTGTTGTAATCGAACTAAATAACCAACATGGATAAAATGTAATCAAATAAAATAGACCACACCCAGAAGTTTAATTACCATTGAAACATTGGCCTTAAATTGTACTTATAGTATTTTTTTTATATGTATCTACATGTCACCGTAGGATAGTAAAACCCGTAAAATTATAAAAATCCTAGCCACTTTATAATTTTCCGGAACATAATCAATTGGGCCGTGTCACTTACAATGTAACGCATTTAAACACGTCAAATTATGATTTGACGACATCCACCCGTACGGAGTTGCGGACTGTGTCTGTATATGAATGCGCAGCTCCCCGCTTTTGTTTGAACTTCGCTTCCCGGTTTAGTTAGAAATTTTAAATAAGTTCGCAAATCCCTGTCCTTCGACTGAAACGGAGCGGAGATTTTATGCAAAAAATCAATTGGTTAATTAATATCGGCACTGCTCCGCTCCTCTCCCGTGGTGTTTGTTTTGGTTTTTCGCTCTTGTTAGCTCAAGACACCACGGTGACGCGACCGGGGTGGCGCCACCATGGTGTCCTAATGAGAAAGGACCCTAAAAGTAGGCATAAGTCGTGTAGATAGAATGGGATTGAGAAGGACAGCAGGGAAACATACTGTCCCGCTTTTTTCCTCAATAGGTTACTTTTTTATAGTTAATTAGCGGTCCGCCCGGCTTCGCACGGGTATATTCTATCGCCTATGTTCATCAGGGATAATGTAGGATAAGAAGTGAGTTTTTTCAAATCAGTCCAGTAGTTTCGGAGCCTATTCAATTCAAACAAACGAATCTTTCCTCTTTACAATATTATAGTTTAGATAGACCTTCTTTTGACTACAATCTCACCTGATGGAAAGTGAAGATTTGGCCGACGACGGTGTATCACGAAGTACAACATGTTGTACAAGACAAGTGTCTACACAACTCCAAGATCCTAGGATCTTGGACGTTCTTTGACATGACTTTTATTGATGATGTTTTTGCATAGGGACTTTAGGGTTTATTAGCTACTAGCAGCGCCTCGCGGTTTCACCCGCGTAGTTCCCGTTCCCGTAGGAATTCCGGGATACAAAGTAGCCTATGTCCTATTCCAGACTATAATCTATCTCTGTGCCAAATTTCATCCAGATCCGTTTTGCCGTTCTGGCGTGATAAAGGAACAAACATCCATCCATCTATCTATCCATCCATCCATCTAAACTTTCACGTTTATAATATTAGTGAGATTTTCCGTGTTCTAACTAAATTGCAATTCTTTACTCATCATTACTAGCACATGATTTTTCTCCCCTTGTTTCTATAGTACCATTGATTTGTACCATCAATGGTACAAGTGACTGTCCTGTCGCTATTATTCTATATCTACGCACTTGTTCACCGTATATTTTTCATACATTCAATAGCCGTAACAGCAACATCGGTTCATTTTAGAAACAAAGTCAAGTTTAAGTAGTTTAAAAGTCTGTAAAGGGGTGAATGCATTAATCTGCGGCAGATAACTGCCAGCTGTTTGCCGGAGTCTGAAAAAAATACATTTGAGATTCTAGCTGCACCACAATAAAGTTCATTTCAACTCGCATGGCGCCACCCATCTCGCTATGACTTGTCGAGTTTCGAAGGACAACTGCTCGAACTGAAATTAACTTTAGTGTGGTGCGATAAGAATCAATAATCGGTTCTTAAATACAAGATATTTTTATTGTAAACAAAAGAGATACATACACAAAAAAATATCGATGGAAAATAATTAACGACACGGGTATCATCGCGCATCAGAGCAAATCTTAGAAATTTGAAAGAGTTGTTAGTTGTGACAGCTTTCGCCATTTAAGAGAAAAATGTCGCCAATTCCGCCAAGCTCACTTTCATTCGTCTAGAGCTGTTTGCGAATTCGAATATGCTTCTTTTTCGCCTTTCTAATGAAAATAGGTTATCACTTATCAGTCTCACTGTCATTCGTCTTTCGGCCGTTTTCGAATTCAAATGTTTCTTTTGATGCGCGTACGCGTTGTTGGAGTTTTTATCTTTCTGATGAAAATAGGTTATCACTGTTATCAGTTCTTATTTAAGTTTTCATACATGCATGTCTTTCAACAAAAGTCTTGAATTCCAGAACCGAGTAAGTACAAGAATGTACTTATTTTTTGCCTGTCTCCGGCGGACATGGTATACTGCTGTTCCAGAGGATTTACCGCCAAATCTGCTTCTCTATTCACTGTCTCATATTGAGTCATCTCGCGCCAAGAGCGCAGCCAGTATCGGGCTATCCGAGGCTACATTCACGTTGCTCACGGCAAGCTGCTGTTGATGACAGTGAACCTCCGCGGAGGGTCAGTGTGTCATCGGGGTCGTGAAGTTAGTGGAGAGTGGCTGCAAGGTGTGTTTGATGTCGAGGGCTGTTCGCGGGTCGCGTAGCGCGGCGGCAGCGTGCGCTAATTGCAGCGCGCATTCTGGGCTGGCGCTTGCGGGTAGGGATGTGCGTTCTCGTTCTAACGCAGCGCCGACGGATGTCAGCAATTCGGAGAATCCGAGGGAGATGGCTGCGCGACGGAGACGGTTCAGTTCCTACAAAGAAAGTCAATTATCATTATTTTGTACAGATATTGATAGATACATTAAAGGTACGATGACTAAAAACGATGTGATGATACAGGGCTACTTAAACTGGCAGTGAGTCAGATTGGATAACTGCACAAAAAAAAACATTTAACGTACGACCGCTCGAGCGGAACTGCGCGGCACGACGACGCGGTCAATTATTCTATGTATGAAATCGTATGAGAACGCACTACGCGTCAGTGGTACTGTGCGTCTTTTTTGTTGAGTTGGTCAAATTTACGCGCCGTGCCGCGCCACGCATTACCACTGACGACGTGTAATGCGTTTTCACCTTTAAGATCCTAGTCCAATGCAAAAGTCTTCATTTCAGATCTAGCGCCGTCCTCCAAAACAAAGTAGACCCGACATGTTTATTTACGGTTGTGCAAGCTAATCTGTACTTTATTACGCTGGAGCTACAATCTAAACATATTTTCAGTAACTAAGGCAGTGAACTGCCGCACGTGATTTTTGTATGGAAGGTAGAACATGTTTTAATTCGTAATTGCGGCGCACAATGAAAATTAAATATTAAGATAGAGGAACCTGACCAGACGTTTCCCAGATATTCACGGTGAATCACTATTGCTTTAATGTATTTTTTTTTCATACGTATCTCAGAATCCTGACGCTTTACGACATTATGTTTTATGAGATTTTTTCTTTGTTTAAGTGTCCTCTATGTATAGCTATGTATGTTTATGCGCCGCGATTAATAAAAAGAAACAAAGCGGTGGCTAATGTTATGGTCAAAATCTTCCAGCTCATTTACCGCTACTGCTCTGGGTACCGAATACCGCGTACGCCTGTACTGAACAGGCCTTAAAGCACACTAATAAAGTTAGCCACAGACATCCCGCTAGAACCTACCTTGTATAGGTTAGGCGTCTTATCCGGCAGTTTCCTCGCGTGGCGCAGCACTTTCTGCACATCTGCTAAAAGCGCGTGCGTGTGTGCCCACGCGCAGTTTGAGTTACCGCCGCTGTACGACCGCCACGAGCGAACCGGGAATGCGTCAGCTGAAAAACACATATTGCGATTATAATGTTGATGAAACAAAGCAAAGCTGCTGGTCACGGCTGCAGCTGCACTGATGATGGCAGACGGCGGCTACGTTGACGAATAGCTAAGTTGCTTCAATGTAAGCTAGGTGCTCAAAGTTCAAAATCCGAAAACAAATTTTGGGTTAGCGTTAAGCAGAGTTAAAATAATCGCCAGGCTGTGACGCGATGTCTGTTTTCGGAATTTCGAAACTCCTAAGGCACGCGCCTAGTTACCCTGGCCTACCAGCCTAATGGCCTCAAGACTCTTGAGGCCATTAGGCTGGTAGGCGAGGCACTAGTCAAGAGCATGGAATTTGACTCGTGCCTCGCACCACGCGGAGCCCAGCAGTATTATGCAAGTGAATGTTAGTTACCGTCAGTAGCAGTCTCATCGCTAGGCCCGAGCTGGTCGAGTGGACCGAGCCAGGGCGCGGCGGCGGCGCCTGGTCGCATCACGCTGAGGAGAAGGCACGAGCGGCGAGCGCGCGTCGCCTCGCACCACGCCGAGAGGGTACCCCACCACGACGAGCCCAGCAGTACTATGCATGACATGCCTTCTACCTGCAAATACACAATGCTTTATATTTCACAGAGCACACCATATTAGCGTCAAAGCAGACTGAACGAAGTTGATAAATACCTCTATAGATAGAGGTACTTACATACTCGTATTTATATTTTTTATTTATTGTGTAGACACTAGCCAAACTCGATGTAAATATTTGTAAACAAACCACGTCACAAATAACTAACACACTTGCTTGTCGTCGAGTTTCAGATAACATTTTTAGCAATATTTATTGAAGGTAGGATTTCAAGTACATAATGTAAATCACGGATAAAAAGTCGCGGCAACTTTTATGTCTAGATCGAGTTTTGGTTACTGTATAAATGTACAGAAAACCGATGTAAAGTATTTTATTTTGCAATCCTAATACAATGTGAGAGAATATTGCAGATTATAATATATATTATTATACAAATTTTGTCGGGAATCGCAATCCCTCACACAGCGTGGCACGCTATGTGCTTTGTGCTGCTCTATAGCACGCACTAGACTTTTCCATCCACTTAATTGCAGCTGCGTCCCTGATAATGCCTTCCCGATTTTTATTTACCTTGAGTGCACCATGGAGCAGTACAGTGAAATTTGGCACCTTACTTGGGTCGGTGATATCTTCTTCGTTTGTTGATCCATCAGTACTAGAACCATCCTGAAGTATAGAATGTTTATTTTATCAAAAACACTTAAAAAAAGCTAAGCAAAAAAATGTTAATAGTTATGAAATGTACCTTAGTAGGAGTTTTAGGTTCGAAATTTTCTCTAGTGGAAGTGCCTGCTTGACTTTGTGGCATGACTAAGTGCTTGCTTACTGCGATAGGTGTACCTGTTGAAATTAATAAGCAAAATAATTTAGTTGTGGCATAATTATTATCAAGCTGATGGCTTGTGTCAAGATTGCTTCAGGAAAATGTGACACTGGAATATATACACTGGAGTATGTGGGTACACTAAACAGACAGAAGATTGTGTCTGAAGTGTAGTGACTCATTGAGAAACACAGCTGTCTCTGTCTCGTTTTCGAAGGCTCCGACACACTATCGCATCGCGTTTCGTCGGGTCGCGTGGCGTGTCAATAATTTGTTTCAGGTTTGTAGTTGTAAGGGGTTGGTTAGGCAGGGAATTATACATTCCCATTGTAAGATATTAGTACAGATTGAAGTTCCCTGCAAAGAAGTTGAAATTTTTCTTGACTGCTAGTGTCTGCTAGGCAAAGGAGCGCCCCGCGGTTTATTACAGCAAAAGGCCATAATGGCAGATGTGGGAAAATTAACAGCAGTCCTTGCATGAAATAAAATAGACTACAGAAAAAAGTTATAGAATCACCTAATTCTTGTTGCGTCACAAATCCAAGCACATGTATCTGGCTGGCCACTGTATGGGATTCCGTTTGATTCTCATCGGGAATGGGCTGTGGCGGTGGAAACAGCTGCACACGCGTTTCTAACTGCCCGCATTTTAGGGAGCACCAGAACTCTTGGTATTGCTGCTCGCAGAGCCTCGTCATCGCTGCTAAGCCCTGATACAAGCAAACAAAGTTACATTATTTTGGACAGTAAACAATGTGTTATTACAGCAGGGCCTCAATAGTCTGAACCCAAGCTAATCCAAATGCCTCTGTAATTCGAAAGACCCCACTACCCCTTTCTTAGTCTCTCAGTACCATATACATTTTTTCAAATCATATCAATATTTCAAATTAGGAAAATGCTTTTATAATTATTACATTCTATAATATTAACACTCAGTAGATCAGAATAATTATCAAGGCCTTGCTGTATTTATAACAATAATATCTATAATTAGCATTACTAATAATTATTATTATAAAAGCGAAATTAATTCTCTTGTTTTTCTAACCCAAATGGACCTTAATGAAATTAGGCAGGGCGGAAGACGGTTTCCTGGTGACACACAATTATGTGCTTTAATCCCAGGAAAGAATGTGCGAAGCCACGGGCAGAAGCTAGCTAGTTCTTAATATAAACTCAACACTTTGTTAACTTCGGGAGGAAGGCTTTTGGCAGATGTTAGTAGGTGCGTCTATGTCAAGTTTAAAAAAATTCATGATTCTTTAACTTACACCAGATACAGACAGATGATCAGGACAGTAGATGGATCCTCGTGTAGCAGAAATGCTTCCATTACTCATATTTGCACCTGCGCACATGTCAATGATTTTCTGGTAAAGGGGCATGGCTGAAAAAATAACAATAATTTTTATTTTAATAAGCTGTACATTATTCAATGGACAAAATAAAGGCTTAATTTGATTATGTTGGGACTTTGTTCTCACCTTGCTGAAGACAAGGGTCATGCGGTGATACAATTGGTAGAATGTGAATTTTAGCTGGATATGGAGGGGGTAGCGGTAGCGCTTGTATGATAGCACTCCTACCAATTGGACCTACTCCAATGCATCCATCTGTAATCTAATATGAAAAACTGTTAAATAATAATTATTTCTAGCAAGATATGTATAGCTTAGGGCAGTTATTCAAGTCTCTTACTAGGGAAGGCCCTACAGTGGACTGATAAAGTCTATGTGTGATGTGTGTCAATTGATAATATAGGCTAGCAGTCTATGAAAATAATTCTTTCTGTAACTTACCAATATAATCTGGACTGAAGTTTGGTACCCCCACTCGTTTAGAATCACTTGATTGACCCCAAGCAGTGCATTTACAATGCATGTTTTATCGCCTTCTTCTAAATGCGGAAGCTTGTTTCTTATGCTATCATAATCCCGAGTGAACGGTACAATCACTGAAAGTCATGAGAAGTGCAACAGTTTATGGTTAGTCAAAGTTATGAAGAACCGAGTCACTGCAAGTAAATAGGGAGTACTTACTTTCATAGCTAGACGAGTATGTTCCTAGCGCGACATATTCCAGCTTAGCGTGAACAGTCAAGTGGTCCAGAAACGAATTTATCGCCGCAGATGCAATCGTGTGTCGTGTATGATTTTCAGGAGCATCAACTGAAGGTACAGGCCGTAACATTGACAGCGATACATCCAGAAGTATTAAGGTAGGCATTTTAGATCGACCTACGAGTAACTTTATAGAATAAAGCTCAAATTTTTCTGAAAAAATGTCGTTTGAGTATTCAAACGAACCATTGCCAAAAATGCAAAAGCAACAAAACACACCGAATGCAATGCAAATGTGACAGACGGTCGATCATCATTGGTCTTCAACATTCGATCGACTCTACATGGCTCTACGTCGTCAAATGCAGGCAGGAAACGAACTAGAGTTCTTTTTTCCGGTTTCTACGTCGAGAAAAGCTTTACTCGAGTCATGTGTTGTTGCTCGGAGAGCCATGCAGGCTTCTCAAGAGCTGTTCGTTAGCCTGTTGGCTGTTCTGCATGGCTAAGATGCGCGCCACAAAAGTCGTCGTGCACGAGACGACTATTCAAAGTCGTCGTCAGTTGTTGAGTCGTTTGCTCTAAGATGCGCGCCACGAAAGACTCAAGACTCGTTGTCGAGTGAGGTTCTCATGCAGATGAAGCCACGCCCACGCAACACTCGTTGAGTTCATTCAAATTGTCTCTGGTTTTAGTAAGCTGCATGGAAGAAACATAAATTAACCTCCTTAGTTTTCGTCTCCATACTGGTAATTTGCACTTTTCACTGGCAGAATGGTGGAAAAGTAGAAAAGCCTCGAGACCAAAAAAAAGAAGAAGCAATTTCAATGTTTTGCGCGCACATAATCAAACTTACTTTTGTTTTTTTTTCGATAATTCCTTAGCAACTTGTTATGAAAACTTTTATTATTACCTACGATATCCAAAGAAAACAATAAGCGCCAAAATTATTGTGTCAATTACTATGCACGAACCGACTAGTTACGGGTGTTCAATGAACTTATATCGTGAGTTTGGGCATGGTGTGCACCACAAGCGCTAGTTCATCCCGTTGTTTATTTCACAGTAAACAGCATTATTTGTGGGTTTAGTACCTCACAAATACGCTACGAGACGAGCACCTGAATATAATGTAAGTACAATGTGATGTGTTTCCGGGACCAGTGTACCTACCTGGCATAACAAAATGTAACAAATAAAATTGTACCTAACAGAATAATATAAATACTATTTCAAACCTTACATCTAAGAAGTACCTAAGTCATGACTATAATATGTTTTCTCTATATTTCAGACGCAGTATATCATCAAACCAGCACGAGCTTTAGAAAGCAACAGAATCTAAGGCTTTACTTCTTATTGGAAATAAAACTAATTTACAATTATTCAAAACGTTCTTTATTTTGTAGACACATTTATATCAGTTTAGCTTTTTAGGCCTGAAATGATATCAAACAGACAGAATTACATTTATAATCGCATTACAATATTAGCCCCTGTTTATAGGTAAGTTAAGAAGGTATATAATATTAGGGTAGTGCAGAATATACATAAATAGGTTCCTATCACTGATACTTGCCTATCTACCTAGTAAGGTAGGTTACTAATTTTCATGGCCGTAATTCTGTGATTTTACGTTTCTTTACATTCAGCACTAACTGCCAAATCAAGTACTACACAGATATAGGTTTATATTATGCCATTATTACTTTTCTATGCCACGAAGCACGTCTTTATATCCACGCAGGATGGTTTTCTACCTACACCTATCTACCTACTAGAGAAACCAAGACTATTTTAGGTAAGTACCTAAATCAATAGCATCGCACAACATTCAGTAATGCTATTTTTCGCATTCAGTAATGCTATTTTTACAAAATATTTATTAACAGAGGTTAATAAACACTGAATTAAATTTATATTTTCTTCAAGACTCCATCTCGTCGTGATCTCGTCGTAGTAATAGAAGACGATTCGTAACTCGTGTAAAACTGTCAAAAGTCGAGATGAGATGAGAAAATTGGGCGCGCATCTTAGAGTTTGACGAGAACTGTTACCACAGATAGGATAAACATTCATTATTATCGTTCACGTGACGAGACGTGATGACTATTTGGTTGTGCATGCTAGGGATCAACGAGAAGTCGAGATGCCGCCATTTTTCACGACTTCTCGACACTTCTCGTGGCGCGCATCTTAGCCATGCTGGTCATCTTGGGAGATAGCTTCGGGGGGTTCAAGGAGCTCCCGGGGAAGGGGTCGCCACGGAGTTCTTGCATCCGGCGGTCTCGTGTGTAGAGGAGCGAGTCCGTTGAGGTGTACGTGGCGGGAGTTGTCCGCACGATCGTACATTCGGCGCGCCAACTTTACCACAAACGGACGGTCGATATCACATTGACTTATCAAATCAAGCTGACATTGGCATAAACAAACAATGATGTTTTCTTCAAACGGTGCGTTCCGAAATACGCTAAAAACCGTAGATGGTAAGCTAAAAACAATAAAAGCGCGCTGACAAACGTTCAGAATTATTAGATAAGAGCGCGACGATGTTACGTGTGACGTCATTACAAATCTTCGTTAAAATAATTTATTCCATCTATTGCTCCTAAAGTATCCATGTCCATGTATTACTACTTCGTTCTCTCGAAGTAGGTAGGTAGGTATGCATAATATTGCATTTTGCAGAGCTATTTTGCTCGTCATGGCGAAACTCCTGATCAGATCTTTACCATTTTTTTATGAAAACAAATTAAAATTACTAGGTACCTATTTAGTATATTCTAAGGTTATTTTCGCGAGAACTCATATACACCCAGCAATCCATAGCTACAACCCATCAAGACACTGTTAGTGATTACTGCGTACATACGGAACGTTATAATTAAATTTGTATAATTGACGGTAGATATGTAAAATTCAAATTACTTGTAAAGACAAATGTCACCTCAGTCTGCCTGTGACCATGGAAGCTGAAAAGCCTCCGAAACGTCAGGTTATAAACAAATATAAAATATACGCGATCAATCCGGTAAAAACAGTGTTTTATTAGGTACCTATTTATTTAAAAAAATAATCATCGAAATCAGACGTCTATTCGATAGCCCCCTTTTTTTGGAGGAACTAAGCCTTTAATCAAAAAACCCCCCCGACGACTAAAAAAATTCTATAAAATCGTACTAGCCTGTACACCAAGTTTCCTCCAGATCGTTCGTAAAATACGACCTGTATAGGAGTACCTTAGTAGGTACATTCTGACAGAATCCATACTTTTGCTAGTAGTTGATGCAGAGACGCTTCGCTCGCTCGGTCAATAATACACCAGATCCCCGTTCAATCCAACTATCCTATCTATCCACGGTTGTCTGGAAGACATTGTCACATATTTTAATTTTATTAGGTAATTTTGTTTGTTATAGGTAGGTAGTAGGTACTACCTATATTTGTTAAGTGTGCAATAAAGAATTTTCTACCTCGTAGGCCAATAATTGGCACACGGAGCTTATGAAAACGTTTATTGCCTTCACACATTAGTCCAACACCGCTACCGCACAGCACAATATTGTGCATTCAAATACCGGCCTAAGTTCATTATCCTGGCTTTCTTTCTTTCAAGCTTCAAACATGTGACCTGCGCGTTGTCTGTTTGTCATCTGATGCCGTCAATAATAAAATGCATCTGTAGCAACCTCTAGAGAGACAATACAATGGCTGAACCACAAAGCTAACGTCAATAGAGGTGCGCAATGAATACACATCGAGACAAGATAAAGTTAAAAACTAAAACCCGACTACGTGAAAGTTATAAAAGTTTGAAACATTTACATTGACAAAATAGAATGACGTATCGGTCATATTTGATAGGCATAGAGTTGAAAATGAAAATAGGTCGTAGGTATTGTAATTTTTCTCTATGGGGCCTGCAGCCTGCGGCTACCTAAACTTTAATACGCGTTTTGTTGGCTTATTCGGGGTCAGAGCCCTAAATCCTATAGCCTATAACCATCGGGGTATTGAGACGAATCAATCGATACATAATTTGTTGAAATCGAACCAGTAGTTTCAGCGCTACGTGGGAACAAAGAAATCGGCCACATACATACAAACATACAAACATACAAACATACAAACATACATACATACAAACATACAAACATAGGGTGCTAACCTCATAACCCTCCCCTGTTGGTAGTCGGGTAAAAATAGAAGCTATCTACCTACCTAAGCGCTTCAACAGATATCCGCTAGATGTTGTTGAGAAAAAATAATCTCGGAGTGCAAAAAGAGAACAAGTCCTAGATCGCGCAAACGCTTGATTCAGTTGCAACCAACCTTTATAGAACTATTCAACATCAACTATTGGTCGAAAGACCACCGGGCAAGTGGACCAACTGGGTCAGCCCGATTAGAGGAGATCTCCCTCTGCACAATTTTGGGGAAATACCACCTTCTCCACCAAACATCTGAATGTTACGAGCTAAAGCCATTTCTTCTATGGTTATCTTAACACCCATATTATGTGAATGCATATCTTTATACTGTGCGGTAGCGGTGCGGCCCTGACGACAACTTTAACACATTTAATAATATAGTTGCTTTTAACGCATCTATTAGGTACCTACATACTTATGTTCACTTTATTTGGTGTGTATCTGGGAAAGACACCTAGGTAGGTACATTATAAGTAGGTATGTAACTACTAGATAAGTATTAGGTTGAATTTGTTCGTAATAAACGAACTGTTATTTCTATTGGTTCTAGTTATCTTTCCACTCTGTATACTTAAAAAATATTAAAAATGCCAGACCTACTCGATTAAGGTAGATTATAGGTAATCTCATGCCTGTCTCCTAGGCTTCAAGTTAGGAAGATCTATATATTACTTGTCTATTTTACCGAGATATTTGTATAAATAATGGAGGATAATATTGATACAAATAAAATACTAGAGAACCACAATGATTCCGAAGAACTTGAATTTCGATACAATTTTATTAACATGCCGTGGGATGATCGCTCCACAAAAAGCAAAATTGGGATAGTTGCTTTACTGATAGCTATTTTCCTCGCAACAATGGCTGGTGTCGCGAACAACTTCGTGATGCATTACCGAGGATTTTCGGATCTCAGGAGAACGATACGCAGTGTACCGAATTGTTTCAAAGCTAAAGTGGAGAAGTATAACTATGTGGCTAAAATCCACTCCGCGTCTTCTAAGGAGCTACTTTGCGTGGGCGCTGTAGTTAGCCCGACTTCAATTTTAGCTAATGGCATCTGTGTAAAGTCAGGCCCCATTCGAGTCTATATAGGAAGTCCTACAAAGTAAGTACATGCATTTAACTGAGCGCAAAGTGAGTGTAACTTAGTCCTATACTCCAGCCAAACTCTGGATACAATGTTTGTGGACCTAAGAATATATTCTTTGCTGTTGATTTTAGACAGAATCTGCACAAGGTAACGTCGATTTCTTTTTCCCTAAATGTAGGTAGCATATCGGTCGAGCATATGTGCTCGATGGTAGGTACAATGCGAATAATTACTTGCTCAAAAAGTGTGTAAATAAAGCGTAAAAATCTTTTTTGATTTTTCTTTTTATTTTTTGTTTGAAATCATCATCCGGTACAAGACATTCGTCCTCTTGCATAAAGATTCGACTTTTTGGTGTTCCATTTACAAAGAACATACATTTGAAATTATTTTTGAAAATGGAACTGAAAGCGCCTTTTTGGTCATTCTTGGATGTTTTGTATGGTGATTCTTCCTCCATAGTAAAATGCGTAGTTAGGTAGTACCTAACTTTGCGTTTCGCGTAACGAGGACACAAAAAATTTGGTATCAATCAGCTCGAAATCTCTGGAATATTTGTTTACCTACTACAAATTTAACTGAAGATGAACTAATTGACTTATTTAATTGAAAATGCCATGAAGGTGTGGAATATTTACTGAGGTAAGTTTTTTTCTCACACTCGAAGTGAAAAGTATCGTTTTTTACGCGGGCCAAAACCATCCATTATAACTCGGTCTTGCCATCCTCCCTCGTTACGCTATATATAATGAAGAGATTTAGACCCTTGTTAAAAAAATATACTATTCAAACGCGACGCCTAAACGCGTTTTTTGGATTTTTGTATTGTGAGTTGTTGACAAACGTACCTACCTTCAGATTGGCTTGATTTGGCTGGTTTGTATGAATTATCTGCTTTCAGTCCTCCATGCAAGAAAGGATTCACTATCGACATAATAGACCCAATAAGCTACGACGGTGAGGAGGGAAAACTGGTGCGATTATCGAGTCACGAAAACATAAAGTCGTGCGCTCACAGGATTCCCATTGGAACCGATATAGATTGGAATTCCAGGGTTCATATAATTGGAAGAGCATTGAGCATGGGAAGGCCTCTGTCACGTCAGATGTTAAAACTATCTGCAGAGGGTAACACTTCGATGGCTGGGACGAGAGCTATGGAAAGCGATAATATGATTTGTGTGGAGGATCAGCCTCAATGTCCGGTGAAGGTCAGTGACCTTTTGGTACAGGATGGATACCTATTTGGCTTAGCGGATACCAGCGGGACTCCTACTGGCCCCAACAGGACCGCATGCTTTTCTGCCTTAAATTTTATTCGCAATCAGTTGAATGATTTAGATCCTGAAATAAGTTTCATGTGAAGAAATAGAAACAAAACTACAAAAACGAAACCGAGGTGCTACTAAAATTCTGAAGTTCATTAAAACTATACCGGTGTGCTACTAAAATTCTGAAGTTCATTAAGGTGACCACTTTATTCGTAGTTTTAATCATTTTAAATTTCTGGCGTGTTTATGAATCCTGTAAGGTCTAATCTACAAGAAAGAAACAACTGAGTTTTGAGCTTTCTATTGAATAATGTTGTGTTTTGAATTCTATTTCTTTTGTATTTCGATTTTTAAGTGACTATATTGTAATTTTCCAGGAGCATATAAATGTCTTAGCACTTTTTATTCCCAATATAGGACATATCGGCCTGTTTAGTTATTTCTCGAACAAGCGCACTAGCATGTGCACTGATGTTTGGAAATTCCGTGTTTAGATACTCCAGATTGGTCCCCTCAGAGTTAAAGATTTCCTTACCACCCTTTCTGCTGACCACTATTAACAACACTAAAAGGAGAAACCCGGCTAAAATCAGGCCTATCTTCATACTAGGTTATCCTTTTAGATCCTGTAACAGGTAAGTTTCATGAGATTTTTAATAAAACATATTATAAAGTGGTACGTTTTTACAAATATGATACGGTTCTATCAAAACCGAAGTTACAGAAAATATGTTAAATTTCTTCAAAAGCGCTACGTTGCTACGAAAATGCTACGATGATGTAAGATGTATAGTGCTACGGAAAGGCTACGGTCCTCCAAAAACGCTAAAGTTCTACAAAAGCGCTATGTCGCTTTTGTAGAACTTTAGCACGCAATGAGACCGTTCTACGAAATTGCTACGGTGTTACAAAAGTGCTACAAAAACGGTACAGTCATACGAAGCACGACGGTACCGCTAAAATGCTACGCGGTGCTACGAAAACACTACAGTTCTATGAAAGCGTTACGGTGCTATGAAAATGATACGGTGCTACGAAAATGCTACGAAGACGCTACATTTATATCAAAGCGCTAAGGTGCTGCGAAAATAGTACGGTGCACTGAAAATTTTACGAAGACGCTACAGTTCTATAAAAGCGCTAAGGTGCTGCGAAAATAGTACGGTGTTACGAAATCGCTACAGTTCTATGAAAGCGCTACGGGGTGCTATGAAAGTACTACGGTGCTACGAAAATGCTACGAAGACGCTACAGTTCTATCAAAGCGCTAAGGTGCTGCGAAAATAGTACAGTGCTATGAAAATATTACGGTGCTACGAAATCGCTACAGTTCTATGAAAGCGTTACGGTGCTATGAAAGTACTACGGTGCTACGAAAATGCTACAAAGACGCTACAGTTCTATCAAAGCGCTAAGGTGTTACGAATATAGTACGGTGCTACGAAAATGCTACAATGACGCTACAGTTCTATCAAAGCGCTAAAGTTCTGCGAAAATAGTACGGTGTTACGAAAATGTTACGGTGCTACGAAATTGCTACAGTTCTATGAAACCGGTACGGTGCTACGAAAGTACTACGGTGCTACGAAACTGCCTTTAGAAAAATGTGTTTGGGCACTTTTGATTGTTTTTTGTCCATGTAAGAATTTTCTATAAAACATTAATAACTTGAAACTAATAATTAACCTAATCATTTAAGTTGTACGTGCATACTGGCACCTCCTGTTATAACTCGTAGTTATAGCATGTAGGGATCCAATATCCACCACCTCAGGGCCGAAGCACTGCTTCCAAGGTCCAGTCATAAATGCTAGCGTCATTAATAGAGCTAGTACTAGTGTTCCACCGAGCCAGATTCCCAGGTGCATACTGGCGTTGTAAATTATGGTATATAAGTTGGTCAAAGCCGAGTTCTGAAATAAAAAATCAAGAAAAATATACCGAGGGTTTCGTACTTATATGTTTATAATTGCAAATAAAATATGTAAAAATTTTATGATTCTAAGGCGCTGCGCAAACGTAGACACTTTTGTGTCTTGCGTCAGATACAAGCTACCGATGAATATTTGATTTCTATAAAACCAGTATGAAATAATCCTCTCCCTGCGCATGCGTGTGTCCTGTCTAGTTGCTCCCACTGAACACATACTCATTGACGATCAAAAAGTGTTTGGTGTCGATAACTGGAAACTAAAAGTCGTCAGTTGAAATTTCGTTACTATTGTACGTTGAAGACAAAAGCAATATTAACAAATTTCTTAACAATTGTTCTCCGGACACAGCAACTACGGTTACCAGTGACCAGTAGTAGCCACGGGTGACTGTGTCCGATCACCACTACAGGACACATCAACAACGGTTCCCTGTGATGGTGTGCCGTGTCGGCAACAAAAAGTTTCTACGTTTGCGCAGCGCCTAGTCAACGGGAAGTACCCTATCGGTTTTGTTTCCTTTGCGAGTGACATACACAGCCGTATCTTTTTATTGCGTCGATTTAGAAGTTGTTTTATCTTGTGATTTTTTTCACAGCCTCAAGGGATTACGAATTATTGTCAAATACTCAGAGTATTTGAAGTGCTTTTGAAATTAAAATTCAACGAATATTCTCCAAATAACCTTCTTCTAGAATCTCTTCTAGAATTCTTATACATATTTCTCTTTTGTGAGTGATATATTTTTCAACTAATATTCTACTAATAACCTTATAGAAAGGTCTTTATGTTTTGTGAATGATATTTTTGTTACCTATGATCTCCTAAACTCTGAACAAATCTATGTGTTTTGCAATACATGTAAAAAAATAATAAGTAGGTACAGTCAGCTGCGAAAATATGTATACACTGCCATGTTTTCAATTTGGCTGAATAGTAAGTGCATGGTAATTTTGATAATTTATTATACCGCATTTTGACAAGTACGATGACTACTTTGTACGTAAAATATGTGCGTCGACTTTTATTTGAGAAGTTCAGAGTAAAATAAAAATGAAAACTTGGGAGTGTATACATATCTGAGCAGCTGACTGTACATCCACACAATTGTTTTAATTCAAAAGTAACAATGAATGTCTGTTACCTTTTCACGCCTAAAGGGAAGAACGGAGCTCAATGAAATGATGGCATGGAGGTTAATGGTATCCTGGGACGGAAATGGGCTACTTTTTATCCCGGAAAAGCTCATGCGGAGCCACGGGCAGAAGCTAGTAAATAATAAAACTAGGTACTTTTGATTCAAAATTATCGCGTGTGACACTTCAAGCCGAACCTAGTCAATACTAGACTTACGAACTTGAGAAAAATAAGTTGATGATAATAAAATAAGTTGGTGCTATAGTCCGTAAAAGGTCCCAAAGATTTTCGGTTGAACCGACTAGGGTTTCGTGGCTTAGTTGGATAAGAGCACACCCGATGCGATTGCCGATGAGCATAACCCACACTATGTGCGCACTAATATAAGTCACTGTCAAATGACCGCGCTGTCAAAATCAGCGCGACTGCAGCGACATCTGACAAGCACCCGCTACAACTAACTTAGCTTAAGTTGTAGCGGATGCATAGCGCAAGCTTAGAGCACACCCGTACTGAGGGTGGGCGCGGGTTCGAGTCCCGCCGAAATCGAAAATTTTTGGGGAACTTATTTCATTTCTTTAATAAGTTGATGAGTCGAGGAAGTCCAAAGTGCCCTCAGGCCCGTATTATGAAAGCTTACTCAGTCATAGATCTAAGCTTGAGTGACGTTTATGACATAGAAAAGCATTACTCAAGCATAGATCATCGATGGCTGAGCAATTTTTCATAATACGATCCTATAAATGAGTATGTCACTAGAATTTTACTAAAATCCACTTGTAAAATAACAAATTACCTCATCAAATTGTGCGCGAAGGATGATACTTTCTGTGTGAGTAAAATGTATGCAGAGAGCCCAGATCGACCACTTCTGGACCAAAGAAATGCTTCTCCCGCAGAGCCAACACCACCAGAAGGAGTGTCCCAGCCACCACTATCCCAATCACCACACTTGGTGACTTTGATAACACATCCAGACTTCTACTTACTGAAAAAACATTTGTTTTTTTCGCGACTGGTACTGATAACTTTCCAAATGGCATTATTTTAGCGGTCTGTGGTTCTACCTGAAACAATAAAAAAAACGCTTGACAATCCACACAGTATTGTTAGGCCCCAAGCTAAGCTAAGTTTGTGTTATGATTACTAGATTATTGATAAACTTAATACAATATTTATTTAATTTCATTGTTTAATTTAATACATCAGATACATAGATAGTTTTAATATAAATAGAAAATACCCAGAACACTCGGAACAAATATTGGCAGATCGTACAAACATTTGTCCCAGTGCGGGAGTCGAAACCGCAACCTACTGCGAGGCGCCGGCCCTTCGCTCGCCGCGCCACATCGGTCGTCAAATTATGACAAAAATTTAGACAAATTATATTTAACTTGATGATTTGGTACTTCATTTATCTATTGAGTTATTAAATTCAGCTTTTAATAAGCAGATATAGCATGACAGCATAATTAGGACACAGGAGAGGTATCAAAAGACAAAAGTCAATAACTTTATTTCTAAGCTTACAAAAAAGCACTTAGACAAGTCAAATTTTATACATAAACAACAACTTTATAAATAGTAATTATCAAACAAGAAACAAAATGTTATTGATTTTGTTCGCTTCAATTTTTTGTCCACTTGTGCAAGACGCAAGTAATCTCTGGTAAGTTATTGATTCTGGCGCAAAGATCGTGAATCCATATTTCACTCTGTGTGAATTTGATTTGGCATAATTTACAGTACCTACTGTCATTATTGTCTTGATCTTGATTCATTTTCTTACTCCCCTTCTGTGATGTTTTACCTGTACGTTTTATGAACTTGCATCGAGTACGAAACAGGCGCAAAAGTCGAAAAAAACGTGAAATAACCCACTGAAAAAATGTCCCTCGATTGCTATCATCACCACACTCGGCAGGTAGGTTGTGGATCGCAGTAAAGGTGCCAAAAGTACTAGAAAGGAAGCTACTGCCCTTGCTCTGGTTAGTAAATATACCTACTTAGTCGACGCCTTACGACACCTCAGGCTGAGTTTTAGGGGTTGAAGCTTACACCGCGATCGCCACGTCAAAAATGTACCAAATTTAATGCCTATTAATAAGGAAAACAGAATAACAGAAGTGGAAAATTCTGCCTTAATCAACACGCTCTCAACATGTCACGTTTAGGAGGTCAATATGTACGTAGTTTCACGGACATGCGTTCAATTTAATGCATTCGTTAGTACGTGTACTTAATTTATGCTGTGGTTTCTGGCAAATTATAACAACCCATTATGATCTCGTCATACGGTCGATTGGATGTCAAGCGTCACAGTTTGATTTTCCAGGGGGCTGGCTTGTCGCCGCGGCTATATTGGTGTACCGAAAAGGCTATGGCGTTTACAATTAAAATGTTAATTTGCGTTGTCTCTATCAGCGGGCTACGCGTCATAGGCACTCCAGGCTCAGCGCTAGAACTGGCATGCTGATGGTACTTGCCCCAAAATAAAACACTATATCGAAGTTTGGACTCAACTAGAGCAAAATAAAATATTTTAACTGCTTCAGCGTCACCCTCTCTCTCTATCTCTTAGACTTCTTAACGCATAGCACGCAGAGCTTAAGTTATTTTCATGTATGGTAGGTATATCATGCAATATATACATATTAATTCAGTTTTCCAATTTATAAGCATGTCATTAATATTACCACGTATTTTAACTATTTATTTAATAATATTAGTCCAGTAAACCTAAGATTTGAGATCGTATAAAATAATCCTGAGAAGAAAGTTGTGAAAACGTTTCTTTATATGAGGGAGACCACGTCTGTGCTAATAGGCTATTTGACAACATTGAAAATATACTACAAATTGTGGTCATCCTAACAGATTAAAGCGTAAAAAAAACATAATTTCACTTGATTTTAAACTCAAATATGTTTATTTTTTGCAGATTACACAAATAAAAATACTGTAACTTTTGATTTTTTTATCTGTGACTGAAACGCCTTGTAATTCTGTCCAATAAAAATAATAATCCTGTCTGTAAATCACCAAAATAAAATTCTGAATAAGATAACTGAGTAATCAAATTATGTAATTTTTGATATTTTCACCTGTTCCTAATTCGTTATCTAGCAAGGTGTACCACGTGCAGGTTAGGTTGGCTTGGGAGGCAAGATGCTGGAGTCCCCTTTACTTCCCTATACATATTGTGCTGACGATGCCTAGAGCCAACTGCTGTCTTACTTGACTTGATGACATAGTCCTTGACTAGACGACATAGCCAATGTTCATGATAAATTATTCAAGGCTGTTTATTGAACTAAATAATACCCTGAGCAAATGCTAGAAAGAAAATAAAATAAACTTTTCATCCCCCAAAAGCCGTCTTTATCCGCTAGAGGATAAAAACTTTTGCACTCAGATATCGAAGAGCAAAAATATTCTTTCCTTGCTGAGGTGGAATGAAAAGTTACGTGTTGCACTCGAGTGCAGATTTTTTTACCTCGTGCTCTTTTGATTCCCTCGCTAACGCTCAGGATTCTAATTTTTTTCTAAATTTTCTAAATTTTATTATTATGTATCAATAACCAATCCTTATCCAATCCAATATCCCATACTTCGCTTGCTCGGTCATCAAAATTGAGCACGCGGTTAAAAAGCAACTTTGCACTCTTATACAAATAACTATTACCTACCTTGAAATGTGATGCGGATAATGTTTCAGGTTATTGAAGGTGGCAGGCTCGGAAGTATATATAGGTTCCTGATGTCTTATTTCTCTTGTAGCATCTGTTTTGGTTGCACAAACAGCTGTTTGTGCTCTTTGCGGTCATACCGGAGTTCAGGTTGAATGTAGGACAAATAGGACAGTTTTGCCTATTTTTGTAAATAGATAGGTAAGATAGCGTTGGCCTCTTCTTTGGTAGGTAAGTTTTTCTAAGCTCTAATGCTTAACTATCTTTGGTAAGATCAAAACATATTTTTAGAGTATTTTCATTATTTTTTTTGTTATTGGGCTCAAAGAGAATAAAACCACTACTACGTAGTATACTATTAGTCTATGACCACTACGTATTGGGCTATTGTCATGAGATCTATAGTCAATACCATAGATGAATACTAATAATGGTCTATACCGAAGGGGATCTCTTTTTTCATTGGCTATTGTTTTAGTTTTGCTATATCAAAAACTAGTATATCACATCTGTGATCACAATATTCCAAAGAGAATAATATTATATTTTTTAACAAGGGAGTATACCACTTCATTATAGACTAGGTTGTTTATACTCCCTAACGTAGGGAGGGATCCCCGTCATCCTCCCGTCTGTTACCTACATTAGTATACTTGCCAGCCAATCGAATCAAAAATATTTTAGGAAAACCACGTGGCAATAGTTATTTGTTATACAAGAGTGCAAAGTTGCTTTTTAAATGCGTGCACTCGGATATCGCGCGCACGATGTTCTAAATTCAATTTACTTTTTCCTCTAGCGGATAAAAACGGCTTTTACACTCAGATATCGAAGAGCAAAAATACTCTTTCCGAGATGTTCGTTCGTTCAGTTTGTTAGTTGAACGTGCTACATTCAAAGCTCTACTCGTTATAATTAATTTCGTTTCTCACGCTCTTTTTGGAAAAAATTAGAAATTTTGTGATTGTTGCGAACACTCTACCAAAACATTCATCCGAGTTTCTGTTTTATATTTTTTTTGTGCAAATTGGTACTCTAAACTATTACGGCGGTCATCAATTGGACGAAACAAAACACGAAATTTCGTGTTGGCCCCTCAAGCCGATAATGACGTCCAACTGCATCTTATTCAAAACTTTTAAGAATAATTACTTAAATCATAACAAACTTTAAGTCCATAATGGAAATCCATCTACTTGAATATACCTACCATTCCCAGAGTGAACCTTCATACCGTACGGAAGCCTTTATAAATTGTGTGAGCAAACATTAGATAAGCAAATTAAGCAACCACTTTCAGCCAAGGGACTCGAAAAACAATAAAAAAATATTCTTTACAGTCTTTACAACAAGATGAATGAGGGAATTATTATCATAATCTCCGAGAGGAACCGTAATCTGAGTACAATTGAAATTAGCATCATCCTTTTGTAATGTAGGTTAAATATTAAATATATAAATATGCGAACAATGTAAGTAAGCAACTCATTAACATTTAATTCCATATTTTGAACTTTATGAGTTTCATAAAACATAGCCTGCCCTTGTGACTTATATAAAGTTAGGGATTAAAACCAAACAGTTTTGTAAGTAGTCCAAGAAAAAGAACCAAGTATTACATTATTGAAATATTTTGAAGGAAAATGCAGAGGTGCCGGGGCGGATATCTTTGAGCATTTATTTTCAAAGAGCACGTACTTAGCACCTCAAACGGCAGGAAATTTCCGCAGGGATTATAGCCGATCAGATAATAATGACCTGAAGAAAGAATATTCAGCCATTTCAATATTGATGAGAGCCTTACAATAAAAATATTAATTGCTGGCTGTCTCACCTCGTAAACCATTTAGCAGATATTTTAGGTACCTACTTATAAATTGTATAATAGAGGCACCTATAGTTAGTATCGTCCAAACTAATGTAAGAAAAACATAAATACCTACTAGATATTAATACAAATTTATAAAAATTAGTCAACAAACTTTTCTAAATTATACAGGTTGTAAAAAAATTAAGGACCAAACTTTTAGGGGGTATAGATTGAATCACAGAATACGTGAAAAATATTTAAAAAATTGCCGGCTTGGTTTAAGATAAAATAAATAAAACAAAATGATCACTAGACTAGGCAATAACTGAAGCACGTGTTTTGTTGTCATAGAACCGAAGAAAAATGCATGCGTCGCCCACTCAGATTATGTCGCGAAAGTGTTTTGTGTTTTAAAGGGGATGCAAACAGTAGGTTACTACAGTTACTCTTTTATATTGTTTTCAATAAAATAAGCACATGCATCAGCCTAGTGGTTATTTTAACTTTATAAATTTTTCCGAAAATTAAAAGTCAGGATTGTTTTTTAAATGTTATTACCGTGTTCTGTGATCGAAGCTGAACCCCACTTAAAGTTTGGCCCTTCTTTTTTTTTACACCCTGTATAAAGACGGCTTCTGTGGCGTGGCGGGCTAAGGTCCACCTGCCTGCGACGCAGGAGATTGCGGGTTCGATTCCTGCCTTTGGACAAATGTTTATACGATCTGCTGTTATCATGTTCAGGAATGTTTACTATGTTTGATAAAAATGATTATCTATCTATTTTATTGTATTAGGTATATCAGTTATCTTGTGCGCATCCATAACAAACTCTGTTTAACTTGGGGCTGTATGATGTTGTGTGAGTTGTCCAACTTAATTTATTTAATAAATCTATTAATGTATGTTCGTTACTTAGATCGGTACGGTACCTACTTTGTGGATTCGAAAAACGAGATGCATCATTAGTAAATTGTAGATTATATAAAGATATCTTTGTAAGATTTTTATGTAGAGTAGGTACTCGACATCGTTTGCGGTACCTAATACCGCAAACGGGAAGATAATTATCCTTTTAATGGAAAATCTTTTGTAGTTGGTACCTAATAGAAGAACTGCACATTAGGGAACATGAAATGAAAATTAAAACATACCTTGATACGATGTTATAAAATAATGTATCTGTACGATTTATTTTACCAAGGCATTTGTTGAAGAAAAACATGTAAAATAGATTATTTCGTGTACTTATATAAAACATATTTCTAAAGTTACGTGTTGCACTCGAGTGCAAAGGTTTTTACCTTGTGCTCTTTTGATTCGCTCGCTAACGCTCAGGATTCTAATTTTTGAATCACTCGCTGCCCTCGGGATTCAATTTTAGAATCCTTCACTTGCTCGGTCATCAAAATTGAGCACGCGGTTAAAAAGCAACTTTGCACTCTTGTATAACAAATAACTATTGTCAAACTTCAATAACCGACAGGTACTTAGTGCTTTCGCTGAAACGTTTTATATTTATATAGATAGGTGCGTACTTATACTTTCTTTTGAGATTTTACCAAAAAGATAAGAAACCGCAATCAAACATTTTAATGGAATAGGTATTCTTGTTTAAATATTTATTTTAATTGGTATCTTCTTATTACTTAATATTGCGAGAAAAGCTGCCGTAGAAAGTTATTTTCGAGTGCAGAGCCGACTAGCGGAGGACCCAAAGGCATTTTGGGAATACGTTAGAGCGAAACGTGGTGCGGTGGACCGAAAGAAAATTACTAAAGACGGTAACATACTTCCGGAGTCCGAATGTGCTGAGGAATTCGCAAAGTATTTTCTTTCGGTCTACGGTACCGCTACTGCAGCCCTCGACGTGAGTGAGGCCGAGGCTTCAAGCCGCGCTGGCAGTGCACGCATCCATGTGCCGCGGCTCACGGAGGCAGAGGTACGGGCGGCACTCACACGGCTTAAACCAAAACAATCGGCGGGCCCGGACGGGATTCCCGTGTTTGTAATTAGGGACTGTCGTAGAGTTCTCGCGGAGCCACTCGGGCACATATTTAACTTATGCCTGGAGGGGTCAGTTGTCCCTGAACGCTGGAGGGTCACACGGGTAATTCCGATACCTAAAGGTGATGGTGGCTCAGAGGTAAGCGGATTCAGACCTATTGCGATCCTATCAACACCGGCAAAAGTGTTCGAGTCGGCAGTGCAGCGCAGCATGCAGCAGCAGATATCGGCCCATCTCTCGGACGCTCAACATGGCTTCAGACCAGTCCGCAGCACGACCAGCAACCTCCTCAACTCGATGTCTTGTATACTCCCAAACGTAGACGCCGGAGTTCAAGTCGACGTAGCCTACTTTGATATTAAAAAAGCTTTTGATCTCGTCGATAATGACATCTTATTGACAAAGCTGGCGACGATCGGCTGCACCACCAAACTGCTGCACTTCCTTGCGAGCTACATGAAGAACAGGCAGCAGTATGTGGAGTATGCGGGATGCAAATCTGAACCGTATTTCACGAGGACTGGAGTGAGCCAAGGTAGCAACTTAGGGCCGTTGGAATTTATCGTTATGATCAACGATCTGCCCGAAGTTGTCACGGAGGCTAAATGTCTGTTGTTCGCGGACGACCTCAAATTGATCTTGCCGATTAAGGAAGAAGGAGACTGCGTACGTCTTCAACAAGACGTGGATAAGGTAGTAGAGTGGTGCCACGGAAACAAGTTGCAGTTCAATGTGGACAAATGTTCCATTATAACATTTAGTAGAGCAACTGCCCCACTCCACTACAACTACCAAATAGAGAAAGCGCAGTTGAAGCGTGTAGAATCGGTGAGGGATCTTGGGGTTCGAATGGACACAGAGTTGAGGTTTAGAGCGCATGTTGTAAGCGTATGTAAAAAGGCGTACAGAACTCTAGGATTCATTTTAAGACGAGCAAACGGGTTCTCTAACGTTAGGGCTCTTACAGCAATGTATGATGCGCTGGTCAGAAGCCAGATGGAAAGCGCAGCTTCAGTATGGGCTCCTCATGAAGCTAAATATAGTCTCATGATGGAGCGCATACAGAACAAGTTCACTCGATACCTTTATTGGAAGAGATATGGCGTCTACCCTTTCTATCCCTTGATGTATCCAACCTTATTCGTTTTGGGTATGGTTGGATACAACAAGTTGGAAATCAGGAGAGATGTAGCGCTTGCGCTATATGTGGTTAAGGTGTTCCGGGGCTTGATATCTAACCCGACCATCTTGGAGATGATGAAGCTGTGCGTACCGGACGAGTACGTAGGGCGGCGCAGACGGCCGCCTCTGTTCGCAGTGCCTCGCGGAAAGACTAACCTCTGGAACAAGGCACTACTAACGCGCACAATAAAAACACTTAATCTGGTATCGGCCCATATTGACGTATTTCACTGTTCACAGAGCGAGTTCGCAAGGGCTATACTGTTCCATTTGTGCTATTGTAAATAATTTTTTATTCTAATATTATTTGGAATTTATGATTTGATTTGTGACATTTATTTTGCTATTATGCTTATTGACAAATTGTATTGATTTAAGTTTTTATACTATTATTTTAGTCTGCTCATTGACATATGTATTGTTGAAAAATTTTGTTGACTACGCTATTGTATTAGGTAATACCTGTAAAAATAGTAGTAATGTTTTGAATAAATAAATAAATAAAAATTTTGTCTGTTACTTACACACGATAAAATAAACGATTAAACGACTAACATATCTTAATAAAAGGCGAGGAGATAGATTATAGATATTGAACTCCGGGGAAAGACATGGCTACTTTTATCCCGAAAAAAGTGTGTGAAGCCTCGGGCGACCTATATTTACTTACGACAGACAGACATTCATTCTTAGTTTTTAATACCTAGTGAGTATAACTCACTATACACTAGCCAAACTCGATGTAGAATGTTTGTAAACAAACCATGATACAAATAAATAAAACTGATTTGCTTGGTTAAGCTAATTGTAAGCAGTATTTACTGAATGAAGGATCTCAAATCCACTAGTAATTTAAATTGCGTAGGTATAAAAACACGCGGCAATAGAATGTTAGGCAAAGGCATAATTTTAGGTTATGTATGGGCGGTTCGTTTACAAACATTCTACATCGAGTTTGGCTAGGCTATATGTATCAAGAACTAGGTACACCCGGAAGATATTTGGATGTGTGCGACACGTGCTCCACAGCAGTCCTTGAGAGGTCATTGCCAACTCTAACTGATCGATATCCTTACCTCATAAAAACCTGAAAATAGTTCCAAGGTATCTATTACCATGATCCTCTTTTGAATGATATAGTTAGAGGCTGTTTTTGTACAGACAGAATTCAATGAGTTTAGGTTCGAAGCTTTGAATAGACAGGTAGGTACTAACTTATAGTGATCTGTCGGACAGGTGCTTGAGTAAGTACTAACGAGGAGGGACGTTCTCTCGCTCAAATAAACACTTGAAAGAAAACGTGCAGATCAGAAATCCATATCTACACTTAATATTATAATTAACTAGCTTCTGCCCACGGCTTCGCCCGCGTAATTTCGGAGTAATAAGGAGACTATTATCTAAGTCAGGCTTAATGCACGCTGAATTTCATCTCGACCTGTTTAGTAGTTTTGGAGGTAACAAAATAAAATTCACTTTTCATAAACATTTGGCTTTATTATTATTGGTAGGATATTATAAAAGCGAAAGTATTTCTGTCTGTAACATTTTCACGCCTAAAGTGCTGAACGGAAACAATGAAATTTGGCAGGATGGTAGACGGTGTCTCAGGGATGGACATAGGTTACTATTTATGCCGGTAAAGTGCGTGCGAAACCGAGGTAGAAGCTAGTTATCATTAATTATTTTATTTTTAGCCATTGCTACACCATTGCCCACTACCAGACCAAAGACCTTCCTCTTCTCCTTCCACTCCTCGCGATCCAACGTTGCGACAGGTCACGATGAAAAATGTGCCTCGAGGCCGTCACGCCATCTCATGCGGGGTCTTCCACGTCACCTCTTAGCGTTGGGTGGGCTCTACTCTGTGGTGGTCTTTGCCCACAACTGGACAGAAGCTAGTACTAGTAGTACAGTAAAAAATACTCAGACTGAACGTGCATACGACTTTGTTTTTCAGTGGTTAAGACTTGGCTTGGTTATACTGTTAGTATAGTTTATAAGATCAGTTATTGGTTTATAATGTGATAATTTTCATCAAAAGTCAATAACTTTATTTCTTTAGGCTTACAAAAAAGCACTTAGACAAGTCAAATTTTATACATATACAACAACTTTCACATCACTTATATTAGATGCGCTTTAGACCAATCATAATGGACGGTAAACGGTGTTATTTCATGTATGGCATTGTTGACAACCCGTAAACTGACTCTATATACTATGATTACATTCTCCCAGTTGGGCATCGCTTCACCAACAAGTAAATGTTTGCTGATTCCATAAACAATTTCCATTTCCATCAACTATTGAACATCCACGTGTTTGTTAAACTGCAATAATAATTAAAGTAGATAGATAAACTCATTTTATTCCAATGTTTACGTTTATGAACGTTTTCATTTACACAAGCGCTCGGTTCCAAGCTGTAAAGTTAAAGAGCTGTATTTAAATACGAAGTACAAGATCTGAACTTCAGCTGAAATATTTTATTGGCTGTTACTTTTAATTAAATAACTTAAATGCAGGTGGATCTTAACGGAAAAGTTTTTGAGAGACTGCTTAGTTCGTAGCTATAATATTTTCTGGGTATTCAGCCTATACAGGGTTATTGGTAAATTAGTAACACTCCGTGAACTGCAGGTCCTGCACATCATCACAAACACGTTCTTGAAGACGCCAGGTCTAAATTCTTAAAAAATATATTTATCACCTCTACTACTAAATAAAAAAACATCTTTGTTTGGAACCCAACGAGTTACTTAAGACCGATCTTTCACTCTCATACCATCTATAAATTCAGGGCAGAGCTGTTTTTAAGTTGAGTTTCATATAAAACCTATCTAACGAATGATTATTGAATTTCGGGGGGTACCTTACCAATACCAAATTTAAGAATTAAGACCTGGCGTCTTTACAAACGTGTTTGTGGTGATGGGCAGAACCTGCAGTTCACGTAGTGTTACTAATTTACCAATAACCCTGTATAAAAACCTTATTTCTTCTCCCTTATCTTCTCGCTCCAGCATTAATTATCATCAGCCTATGTTAGTCCACTGCTGGACCTAGGCCTCCCCTAATGAGCGCCATAGTGCCCTATCGTCAGCTTGCACGCAGGCATAAGCTAGGTATAATATGAACAAGCTAGCAGGTCAAAATTTTTGTGTTTCTGATGTGATATCGGAGCAAAATATTACAAAAGTCTTTATTTTTGTACTTATTACGATTTAGAATCCTAGATATTTTATATCAACAAAGACATTTATGAATGAAAACTAAACAAAAACTGGTAACAATAACAGAAAACACAAGGTAACAGTGACGTTATCACTACATAATAAACTAAAACATTAACTTCGACAACGGATAATCTCACATGTGCAGCGAAAAATGTTAAAATTTGAATGCAAAAACGAACGAGAGATCAATTAAATGATGAATGAAGCATTCAAAAGGAAAAACTGTTTCGAGCTTCTGTGCTTTGCTTCGATGATACCAATGTCGTTAAATATTTTCCACTAACATTCCTTGGGTTTTGTTTCCACTTTGTACACAAAAACTATCCAGGTTTTTGAATCGGGGTTACCTAGTCTGTGTTCATATGATACCTTTTTACGTATTCGCAATATATTTCCAATATCCATGTTCCATGTTTCAGCCCTAGACACCATCGCTCGAACGAGTGTTTGGTGAAGTATAAGTCGTCCTGGGGCCGAATTCCATTAAATCAATCGCTTCATCATAACAATGTTCGCTTTTTGTACTGTATGTGTTTTATTTAGTTAAAAGATTTTTCATTCATATTTATTTTTGTACAATAAAGTGTTTATTCATTCATTCATTCATTCAATGGTATTAATTTGACTTCTTTGTTAATTACAATACTGTATGTGTTTTATTTAGTTAAAATCTTTCTTTATTAACATAGAAAATTACAATCAAATAAAAGAATTAAATTAAAACTAAAGATTTTTTATTCATATGAATAAAAAAAGAAAAAGATTTATTTTTTATTCATATGAATAAAAAATCTTAAAACATGAATACCCTTTTGACGCGTGTCAAAAGGGATGATGATAATTCTTTGTAAATAAGGTCTGGTTAGACACAATTCTGCCAGTGTCAAGTGATGGAAATTAATTGTAAATTAAATGAGTTATCAAATTATGAAGATTGTTTGATATTTTCACCTGAGCCTAGTTCGTTATCTAGCAGAGTGCACCACGTGCAGGTTAGGTTGGCTTGGGAGACGAGATGTTGGAGTCTCCCTTACACCCCATGTCAAAAGTGTCAAGGGTTGAAACCAATCTATCAATATCTCCGTCTCCGCAAAAAGCACCGCATGCACTATCTAGATTTTCTTTCATCTATGGACGATTCTGCAATGGTACTATCATAGAGGAAAAACACGCTGCTGTACAGCACAGGGATAGTGTCATTAAACTATTTTCTTGATTTCGTAGCCGAAAACGAATCTATGTGTGAGTTGACAAGCATATAGCAACTTCAGTCCTTTCACGCACACAAGCGCACGTATACGAATAGGAAATTAAGACAAATTTGTCGCAATTTTTCGGCGACACCTCGTTTGTGTCTTCTATAATTCTAAGCCTTCTTCTTCTATGGGTACTATTGTCATAGTAAAGCAATTGGTTAGCGGAATTCGGCTCCTGTTACCATTCTTATCGACCTTTGTTTGAGGTAAAACGGTAGCCGCCCAACTTATCTGTATTAAGTATCCATCTCACTGTTCTATCTGTCTGAAGTAGGTACGATTACACCACCTAGCTCAAAATCCGGGATATTTCGCAACTTCAGTAACGAAGGTACAACTAAGCTCTAACTTGGGATGTAAATCACCTTATCGCAATTGTTTCCGATAGGATTTTATCCATTGGGCAAGAACCGAAAAGGTTTATCTGGTGGGTGAGTTGCAATATTCCTACAAGGTGCCATGTAATGTAATATGTGTTTAATAGCCGAAAGAGGGTGACTCTGGATCTCAAGGGAATAAAATTGTTTCTACGAGTTTTTAGTTCTTTTTGAATTTCGAAACCCTAAGTTTTTTTAATTTTTAAATAACAAACCTCACTTTTTCGTATTCGTGTGTTTAACAAGTATTCTTGCACTAGCAGCGCCTCGTGGTTTCACCCGCGTAGTTCCCGTTCCCGTGGTAATTCCGAGACAAAAAAGTAGCCTGTTCTATTCCAAATTATAATTTATCTCTGTGCCAAATTTCATCCAGATCCGTTCAGCCGTTCTTACGTGATTGAGTAACAAACATCCTATCTATCCATCCATCCAAACTTTGACATTTATAATATTAGTGAGATTAGTGAGATTAGTGAGTTTAGTGAGATATTAGTGAAATTATTTGTCAAATTATTTCAGCCTTATCTAGAAATACAAGTATTTATTTATCCTACTAAAATTTATTAGAATAAATGTCTGTATATTCAATTTGCAAAATTATATAAATTTGTTGTAATAAAGTTTCCATATTACGTATATTTATAATACGTTGGATTATGTGTTTACAAGAACACATAATCAATGTTACTAAATTAACTCCATAATATGAAAATAAAACCGGCCAAGTGCAAGTCGACTGCGCGTGGAGGGTTCCGTACCATCGTACAAAGCTTTTTCGGCGTTCGTTCCGTAATATAAAAACGGTAAAAAAAACACGTTTTTTGTCTGCGAGCCCCCCTTAAATATTTGTTTTATTTTAATTTCATTATTTATTTTTAAAGTGAATATATAACTAAATATTCCGCGAATATTTCAAGCGTCTACCTGTTGCCGCTATCAATATCAAGCAAAAACGAGCAAAAAAATCAGGTTTGCTGTACGGGAGCCCCCTCAAATATTAATTTTATTCTGTTTTTTAGTATTTGTTGTTATAGCGGCAACAGAAGTACATCATCTGTGAATTTTTCAAATTTCAAATTTAACTGCCTAACTATCACAGTTTATGAGATAAAGCTTGGTGACAGACGGACCGACGGACTGACGGCCCGCGGAGTCTTAGTAATAGGGTCCCGTTTTACCCTTTGGGTACGGAACCCTAAAAACAAGGCTTAGTACATAATAGGGTCCCGTTTTTTCACCCTTCGGGTAAAGAACCCCTAAAAATTAAAAATTAAATGAAAAAAAAAACTTGTTCTGACTTTATCAAGAGCCTGCTGTATCTTCACTTTCACTTTAATTTTTCAATAGTTTTGATACATGAAGATCAAACGATTTCTCGAAACAATAAATTACGGTATTTTAGTTACATAGTTTTTATCATGATAACATTTAATAACACAACCCATTTAAAAACAACAAACAATTTATTGTTTCGAGAAATCGTTTGATCAGCAAAAGTGAGCATGATTATTTGATGGTAGAAAAAAGCTCATCTAAAAAGCCGACGAACGTACGAGTATATCACAGCTATTATTAATGTCGAACCTTTCTTTTGCCTTAGAGTTATCAACGTACGATTAATGCCCTCCATCATTTAATCTGTGATTGATTCGCGCCGTTTCTGGATAAAACGCCCGAGGGCTCCCCGCGGCTACGAAAAGCGTTTCTAATTTGTGCTGAATTTGTTTTCATTTCTCGTGTTGTCCGAAGACCGCCGATGGAACCCTAATGGAATTGAAGGCGATGACGGTTGCGGAGGCGGTCATTCAAAGAGTGACATGAATGACGTCGGCGCATGCGTGTAGGGTCAGCCCTCAGCAAGATATAAGACCGAAGTCCGAACCCATTGGCACACAACTTTGGCGCGCCTAAACCATCGGAGAGGAGGCGGACGAGAACAATACTCATAAATTTAAAAGTAGCTCTATAAATTCAAAGTAAAGTTCTGTAGTGAGTTGAAACTGAGTAGGCCAAGTGCACGCGTTTTTGCCCCCTTTATACATTCTTCGCGAACTTTCGGTTAGTTGTTCGGAAGTTTTTGGCGGCGCCGCACCAGTTGCTGTTCAGGTGAGTGCCTAATTATAATTATGTACTTAATACCATAATATATAATACCTATGTAAATATATTTGTTTAACGACCTGCTAGACCTTTTCTACAGAACTGAAATTTAACATATTTGAAACGAGATGAAAAAATAAATAGATCTAACTAGACTTAAAAATCCTTCAAAACACAAATTTTATACACTTTTAGAAAATGTATGAGAAAAAACCTACGCAGGTATTTTACAAAAGGTATTATTTGTAAATATTGCAATATTAATAAGTACATACCCACGTTACCAAAATTACGATCACAGAATAAAACAATTACAACTAGTAAAATATACACTATTAAAAAATCCTAAAAAAAAATCCTACGTAGAAAATTATTTTAGTTAAAACGAAAAAAAAATATGTCTACTTAGAACAATATTAAATCTACCGAACAGCAAATCATTATCGCATTTGCCTATTCCAGCGTGCAAAATGCGAAACACCAAATTGGTTTATAGGTGTTATGAAACACGGCGTAGGATAGCCCGAATCCGACGCAATTTGATAACTTTCCTTGTTACTGCCATATAAACCAACCAGAAGTTTCTGGAAAACGGAAAGGCTTAGGTTATCTACTCGTTCATTTTTATAGGTCATACAATTTCAGTGAAAAAATATTCCGAGCACAATATATTGGTTTTCATTCCCAAATGAGAATTTAATTTTATAAAAGTTCACCGGCGCATATACGTAACACAACGTCGCTCAAACCAATTAAATAAACAATATCTACGCATTTATAATAGGCTACACTTGTAAAATTAATTAAATACTCAATTGCCAATTTTCCACACACAAAATGAAGAAAGTGCCTCTTCATTTCGAGGACGGCTGTCTCAATAAACTAATTGAGTTTTATTAATATTTAAGGGAAGACTTTGATAACATTACGTTGATCATAAATGAGAAATAATTAAAAAGATTAGTACGATCTTTGTGTGATGAAATTATTAAAAGTTGAAGAACGTATCCACCTATCTGCATAAAAAGATATATAAACCGCTACGACTAGGCATGTAAAAATTAAAGCTGCTTGCATAAGGCAGGGTGCACAGAATGCCACCATTTACATTGTCTGGCAATGCTCAACCAACCTTCCAATTTGAAGTCAGTCAGTAAAAGTAAAGCTTATTCGTAAAAAAGAAACACCTAGGTAAACGCTTCTACCTAGTACCTAATTCTAAAACTATGTATGTTTAACTTATAACAAGATCTAATTGCAAAAGTAACACCTAATTATATCAAAACCTCATCACTAGATACTACTCCTTTGTGGGTGCGCTCTAAATGGGAAGACTTCAATTTGTTAACCGAAATAAAAGCCATCATTCTGCGATCGGTACAAGGTGATCCTTGTGATCTAAGTAATTACCTATTTATCTTAAATTCCGAAGAAAGACCAATGACAAGAGAAAAACCTATCTGGAACATTGGTTTCAATGTTGAACAAAAATATTGAATTGTTCATCCTAAAAATGTTTGGTCCAGGAACAAGATACATAAAAGTCTAGAGTTTCCAAGATTTGTCCAAGTGGTTCCACGTGCACACGGACATAAGATTAATTCGATGTCAGACGTGACTCTTTCTCGTGTTAGATTGTTTACCGACACTAATAAGATTTTATGCTTTACTTCTTTGGAGCACGTCCATGAAACCAGAACTGGCGCTTAGGTAACAAAAGCCATACCTATGCTGCCTTAAACTTTCCCGATTTACGATTATTTATTGGGTATTTATCGTGTACCTTTTTTTATTTCTCATCGCGTTGCAGTGATCGCCCCGTGACCACGATCGCTGCAACTTGTTGGAAACGAAGAAGCAACAAAAATACAAAGTACGCGTTAAATATCTACACATATAATAATACGATGATAAATAATATAATCGTTCGAGTACATAGGTACCTATGCTACCAGAAGATGATAAAAGTTATGGCAAGGAACTTAACAAAACCACCATAGCATATTCTTCTTCTTGTAAGTAGGTAGGTACATATTTGTAATGACTGACTGAAGAATTCCATAAGTTTATTGTGAACATTTCCACCCCAAAAGTTTCACACACATAAAAGGTTAATGTTCATCCATGCTTACATCCTGCCTGAATTTGAATGTCATGAAAATTTTCATCAACTCTGCGCGTGATTATTGTACCGAGGTACTTACTACCTATATTTTCTGAAAAGATAGGGAATGTAATGAGTAAAGTAAAACTCGAAAGAGATTCTGGAACCTCAATGAGCTGCAACATTAGCAGAGTCTTTGTTAAATGATCACAAGGCTCGGAGCTGTTGCGTGTAGCACTGAAGGCATAATTTAACTATCAAAGGAAATCATTATCCTTACTTCCTTTATGCATAAGTAAGTGGTAGATCTCTAACCGACTTGCGAAGGGAATCTGTAAGAACTTCGTAGTGCTTTATACACAATGATTTTCTGTTATATTGCATTGCAGCCTACCATCGTTAATTAGTTAATTAACGATAACGTTTTAAAGTTATGATAGTTATCATAGCTTTAAAATTAGGCCACTCGGACCTCAAAAACTGCTTTCGTCGTCTGTTTATTTAGGTGTTTGTTGAAGCGAAGCCAAGGAAATTCGCATTCTAAAACAATTAACAGGGTTGTGTAAAGTTCAATTGCGGCAAAAGCATTTAGTCGGTAAGTGGGATCCAATGGTGAATGGAACAATAGCTGGACGTCTCCGGCTTTTGAATAATTAGTACTGCAAGTGAGGATATGGCTGGCCTATTTTCTCGTTATCTAAATCTCTCGCAGAACAAACTTGCTATCAACACCGTTTATCTGATTGAATTTCTAGTAGACAATGATCAAGGGAACAATTGGACTTGTTATCAATAAATTGTTTGGGTTTTGGCATTTCTGAAAAGTCCTTTAACACGGTTATAAAAAAATATGCGAAAACGTAAAATAAAATTTGACACCATTCATATCATATCATTATATCATTCTCAAATAACGAGTTCTATCTCATCTCACTAATATTATAAACGTGAAAGTTTAGATGGATGGATAGATAGATGGATGGATGTTTGTTCCTTTATCACGCCAGAATGGCAAAACGGATCTGGATGAAATTTAGCACAGAGATAGATTATAGTCTGGAATAGGACATAGGCTACTTTTTATCCCGAAATTCCTACAGGAACGGGAACTACGCGGGTGAAACCGCGAGGCGCTGCTATTGTATATATAACTCAAAAAGATCAAAATTGATGTAGGCCCTAACCTAGTTATTTCTCTCAGAGCTAAGCAAACACATTGGCCGTCTACCTCGGAATCCATCTGATACATCAAATCAATATCCAATTTGGGTTGGTACCTTTAAGTCCGTCAACTGTGATGGTCATTGCCGTCATCCAGAAGTTTTATCTAGCTATGTTATTGTTTCCTACTTTTATTTACAAAAGCGAAATTTTCTGAAGATACCTCATGACCCAAAGATAATTAAAATCTCCAATACTACAGAATAGACCAAGAAGAAAAATGGCGTAAATGAATTATTTGTGGGTGATGTAAAACATAGGTAATTCGCATAGCCTGATATTTGGCTACTTAGATGAAATGAAAGAGAGATAAGCCAATAAGGTGCTATCTAGGGAGGCGTGTGTCCAGCAGTGGATTAGAATAGGCTGATGACGCTACTACTACTTACTACTTTACTTAGGCTACTTTTATCCAGGAATAGGGTATTTCACTCTATATGAGATTTTTTTTTTATTGAGATATCTAAAAAGCAATCGAAAAATGTAGGTTCATAAACAATGACAAAATAAATTTTAAAATTCAATGTTTCCAGTTTTTTTATGTTTTTTTTTGAATACCAGGCGCAATGCTATTACTTCAACATAGGTACGTAAACTAAAAAGCATCAAGTGTCATCAGCAACATCAGCGCATTTGCTAGGTGCGTATAACTGTATATATAAGGTTAGTCAACTGACGTCATGGCCAATATGGCGTCCACTACGTCCAGCGTTCTCTTCAAATCACGCACAAAACCTAAAAATGTAAATTTTAAATACGACACTATGGCACTTATCGATTAAATTAATTTTTGTATATTTTTAGTGGTTTATTAGCACTATAGAATCGAATTAAGACAGTTTTCAAAAATGGGTGAAATACTCTATTAAGCGTGCGAAGCCACGGGTAGGAGTTCTATTTATATACCCATTCTCAAGACTCTCATGAGTCCATTGGGCCGGCCACAGTGCTACACGTCTCGAGTCTTACAACTTTTCATTCTGTCATCCGTAGGATTACCGTAACGACTGGGATCTCGTTTTCTCGCTCGTGAAAATTTGTCGTACGACTTGTACGTTGCAAACGGGATTAAGCGATTGCATTAATTCTTCTTTATTGCTCGATGGCCGAGTTTTCTAATAAGTTGTGAATGTAGGACAGTGGATCGCTGACTTGGACCTGACAGATATCTCTCATTGAGGACATTGTACTTACCTCGGATTGTGGACATGTGTTATGACCATTAGTGAAAAATTCTGAGTCTATGGTTATGAGTTATGACCAGTGATCGGAAATTCGGGCGCTTATTTACCTAAAGTTGTGAAAAGACACAACATGGAGCAGTTAAAACCATCTTTCTCGGGAATACTTTCCCGTAAATTCCTGGGATTTCAGAATATTCTAAAATAATTATTTTACACCGGAATCTTATTTATAGACGAAATATAAGACACTTTTATTCTGACGTGTTTTTCACTAAAGTCAATATTTCTGAAAAAAAAAACATTTTTAATTATATTTATGATTTTATGCCAAAATCATTTTTCTAGACGAAATATAAATCACAAATTCATACGCATTTATAATTTGTTTGATAATTGCGTAAGAATAATAGAAACAAGTAATATTAAAAAAAAAAATACGTAGATGTCTGTTTTGTGAGATGAACCCAAACTTGTTTTATTCCAAATGGGAATTTTGGAATTTTCTAGAATGTATTTTAGCTGGAATCTTATTTATAGACGAATTATAAGATACTTTTTTTGAACGCGTTTTTTTACAAAAATCGATTTTCGCGTCAGAATAAAGGTGTCTTATATTTCGTCTTTAAATAAGGTTCCGGTGAAAAAATAATTATTTTAGAATGTTCTGAAATCCCGGGAATTCTCGGGAAAGAATTCACGAGAAAGAGGTGGTTTTAACTGCTCCATGTTGTGTCACTCACCAACTTTAGGTAAATAAGCGCCCGAATTTCCGATCACTGGTTATGACCTATGTAGATACTAAAATATGGGGCCCAATTCTACCCAATTTACACTTCACTATGACAATTATATGCTCGCAGAATCGCCACGTTTTTAATCCTTAGATAATTCACGATAGAAACTTCAGATAGCGCGTGCGGTGCTATTTGCAATAAGAAATTGATAGAATGGTTTCAACCTTGACATTTTTGAGTTGCATCCCTGCATCTGTAGTTTCTTTAATCTAATGTGAAATCAAATTATGATAATGTTAGTGATTCTGCGACGATACCATTGTCATAGCAAAGCGATTAGTTATCAGAATAGCGCCCTTTGCTCGTATTGGTAGAAGCGACTGGTTACCATACCACTAACAAAACTCAACCTGCTCCATGGAACGTTTTCCCACCGCACGAGATGGTTCTTTGAAAATTGACGAAATTCGCGCCCGTTGTCTGCCGAAAATGCACCCTTTGAGTAAATATTTTTGTGGTAAGCCGTAGGCTTAGGATAATCCGAGTGTTTCCAAGAAATTTCTTCTTCCATTTTCATCAGGAAGAGCATGTGTTAAAGGCGTGCCGAATTTCTGTACAGTTCAGTCCTGGTTTTGGTGTAGATATCCATAAATACCAAATCAACCACATCTTGAACTCCATTTTTCTAAATCGAGAAAGGGGGAGGTTTTATGTTTGCCCTTGTATGTAGGTATATTATTTCTTTGTGCGTAATAGAGTATTTTCTACGTAGATTATTATCTATTCGTTTTTTTTATGAAGTTTTACCTTCGATCAAAAATAAGTAGTTCGCGGCCGGCAAAGCCGGAAATTTTTGATCGAAGAGTTTTACAGATTTTTCCGTCATTGTGAACCGATTTTGATTGTTCTTTTGGTTTTGTTTAGAAAATGGTCCCGGGATAGGGAAGGTCCTTTAAATTTTTTATTCTTGAGGGATTTATTTATTACTAAGGCAAATTAATTAGTAACTGTTAATGTCTTCTGGTAACGATGTAAATATTATTTGTAATGATTTTATTCTGTTATTGTAATTTTTGAAATAAAATCATTCTCCTTCTATTACTATTACTTTTATTAGTCCGCCAAATAAAAAGGAATTCAATGTCGGTTTTTTTCAAAATGATTACTAATACCAAGTATTACCAGATTATTTAAAAAAACTATACTCCCAGGAATACAAGTTCATTATTGTAACGGTTGTTCTCAAGTCAAGTAAAATTAAAGTTTAAGATTTTCATTCAAACCACAAAGTTGAACTAAACCGAGGAGCGATTATGTAAACTTTTTTAATAGTAGAAGTTTTAAAACAAGTTACATTATTGAACTTTGAACTTCTTAATATATGAATTAAAACATAAATAAAAAAATATATTGCTGGACAATCCACACAGTAGCGTACGTAGCTTTAAAATATGCAGAGCTTGTGTTATGGGAAGGTACAGATAACTGATATACTTTTGTTTAAGTATATCGAAATCTTTAATAACAAACAAAATTACAATCAAATAATAGAATTAAATTAAAACTATTATTACTTTATACTGAGTGTTTCCAAGAAATACCTTCTGCCATTATCATCAGGAAGAGCATGTGTTTATGTATTTTTTAATACTTTTGTAAAACACAGAAAACACCCGAAACAAATATCTACAGATCGTACAAACATATTTCCCGAGGCGGAAATCGAACTCGCAACCTCCTGCGTCGCAGGCGGTCCTACGCCCGCTTCATCACGAAAAGGTCGTAAAATACAAATTGTTATAGCTACGTAAAGATATTGATATTAGGATATTCTGTATTTTTTATCTATCAGCGAGCATCCGCATTAAGAAACAAATAAAAGGTGTTGTAAAACATAAATATTTAACATGTTTAATGTGAATTTGTTACTTAATCTGGACGCACCTATACAGGGTGGAAAGAATCTATGGGCCTTGGAGGGGAACTACCTTAAATCTCCCCTTACCTTAAATCAATTTTTATCCTGAACAATAATCCTACAGATTCGCATAATAAAAAGGCGATAGTTTATTTTTTTAATTTTTAGTTGGTTCGATTCCCAGGTGAGACAAGGAATTTTTAGAAAATCTATGAATGCAATTTAGTTTCTTTTTAAAAATAAAGGAATGTTTCCTTTCAGTTAAATGAGCTAGCTAAAGGATTTAAGGTAGTTCCCCTCCAGGGCCCATAGATTCTTTCCACCTTGTATAATGCGTTTTTTTTGGGATGCGAGAGCAAGAGCGGTTTTCAATTCGCAAACACAAACATCCTATTGGTATAACAAAGTCCTATAAATTTAGTTATCTTATCCATACGAAAACAATGTGGTTTCGTCATACCCGTCGGAATATCGGTAGATATCCCTGCTGGTACACAAATTGCCAATTAAATAGTTACCTACCATCTGAAAACCATGTCTATCGGCGTAGCCAGAAACCCTTCCAGCGCGGGTTTGGTGGTATTGTAATCATTTATTGAATAACTTTACCTATTTATTTATGTAGAAAATTTAGAACAAGTTAAATAAAAATTTTTATGGGCTTGAGAAATCATTTGATCCAAAATCTCTCCCTGATGATAGAGACGATGTGGCCCACGATGTATCACGAAGGTCTACAAATCACGACAAACCATGACATATTCAAACTCAAACTCAAAAAGTGGTTGCCATGCAGCCTATGTTAGTCCACGGCTAGACATAGGCCTCCGCTAATGAGCGACATAGCGCCCTGTCTTCAGCTAGACGCATACAGTACCTGCCTGTAGTCTTTCGGAGGTAGTCATCGCACTTGGCTGGAGGGCGTCCTACACTACGTTTACCGAGTCGTGTTCTTCACTCAAGAACACGTTTACCCAACGGTTGTTGGTTCTTCACGAGATATGGTCGGCCCACTGCCTCTTCAGCTTGCTAATTCTTAGAGCTATGTCGATTAGTTTGTTGGGAACTGTAGAACATGCCACCCGCAAACAAAGTGGTTAAGCCATAATCACCAAGCTTGGCAGGGGGATTGGTGAACGCAGTGGAGGTGCTAAGAATACACAGTAGGAAGCGTGTTTTAAGCCTATTTATATGAAATCACAATGCTGGTTGGGACAGGTGAGCGTGTTACATAAATACAAATGAACAAAAAATATAACGAAACTATTAATTGGCTACGGAACCATAAAAATGCTGAGTAACAGCTGTGACTTGTGCTCGAATATTTGACATTTTATTGCAACTTCAACAATCAGCCATTCGTTAAATTTGAATACGAAACATTGTAAAAGTCAACTTTGTTCAAGAGCTTTTAATTTTCCAGCGACGAAATCTTGGCCAAGTCAACAACGTCGCAACTTTAATTATAAAGTTGGTTGGTTGATTTTTTAAATCTATCATGTAATAACAAAACCAGGGATAAACTCGTCCCTGGTCCGGTATCTTGTAATTTAATTTGTCCGCAAGGCAGAGAATCACGAGGCAAGAGAATCACTCAGAAAAACGACATTGTGTGAGACCATCTTTGCACTCAAACTTTTCTGGCAATAATTATTGTTTCGTACTTTTTTTGGAGAATGAATGAATGAACCATTTTGAATGAATTTTAAACTTTTCTCAGATACACTGCTCTTTAAATGGAATAAGCGAAACCTTCAACACGAATTAGCAAGCATTGACATTTCACGTGGCAATGCTGCCAGCATTCTACGCACTCTGGTGACGGATTGGATTTTTAAGAGTTGTAATTGGTTTTTATTATTTATTTGTAAAGTTTTGGACCAATTAATAAATATTATGTCTCGAAGCAAAATCTACTAAAGCTATTATTAAACCCGACTGATTAGGCAGTCGTGTCATCCTATTTAGATTCTGGTACCTATCTCCCTATACCCTCTAATTTGATTCGGTTGACAAAGGATTGGTGTATTCTTAGGTCGCTACCTATTCTTCGTTATTCGGGTCATGTCCGAACCATAGCAAGACTGGAGTACTTGATTAACTGACCGAATCCTTATGACATAGTATAGTTATAGGGTTTTTATTATCAGATCAGTATGATGATATTATCAAAGATTCGACAACTTTTTGAGCATTACTTCGATGACCTTTATGAACATAACTTTTTAACTTTTTACACGTTTTTTTTTGCAATTTATGAGTCTTCCTATAGCTGATAATTTTTTTATGATGTTTAATGGACTAGATTTAGAAAAAACACAAACTAAACTGCCTAGAAAACCTTTAATTTTGGCTTTTATAACTAGCACTACAGGTATTTCCAAGTAGGTCGTGAATATGTAAAAGGTAGCTGTTTATTTATGACTACCTACATTTATCATTATTTTACGAAACCCGCCTGTGCTAAGGTTTAAAAGATCCCACGAAGGTGCTCTTAGCCTGAGGGGAAGATAAAATTACGACAATCTAGTTAAGGGGTGGTCTGCAGTTACCTCGGATGCAGTGCTTTCCACCTCTAAAACACGAAAATACACCTTATTTTCGTCAACGTAACTTCACCTCATTATCGGTTGGTCTCGATATTTCGGCGACATTATTTTGTTAGACATTTCGCCTCAGGTTTCATATCAAGGGTACAGGGTTACACTTTTCTTAGATAAAGCTGAACTTAGATTGGGATTAAGTAGACGGGAATAAAATAAGTTCCTTAAGAATGATCTCTTAGAGTGGTCTCACACTACCGCGCGGTACCGTAGGTGCGGCACCACACCTAGTGTTTCGCAATGACGTTGTCCGTTCTACTAGTGAGAGTTTCGCCATAAAGTTGTCCGCTGTACGAGATGCGGAACAGATGCGAAACTGTCGCGGACACGCTGCAGACCTCGAGTTGCGGCTCCGTAAATTCGATTCCACGCGGTAATGTGAGACGAGCGTTAGTTAAATACTCGTAACCTAGATGTAAAATAGAGCCAGTCAAGTGCGAGTCAACTCGCACACTGAGGGTTCCGTACCATCGTACATAACTATTTTGCAAAAGGAAACCTATAAAACCGATAAAAAAGCCCTTAGGACGTGGTCACTCATCCAAGTGCCGACCGCGCCCGATGTTGCTTTACTTCAGTGATCGGTACTCAACTTGGTATGTACATTGGACCCATTAATTATTAAAAACCGCGGCAAAAGTGATCTATACCAATAAAATTTCAACTGTACCTATTATTTCGGTTCCAGAGATAAAGCCTCAATAAAGGTAGAGCAAAAATAACCACAAAATTACGGCTTTTCTATAGGAGCTCCCTTTAATTTAAATATTTATTTATTTTTGGTTATAACGGCAAGAGAAATACATAACAATGTGAAAATTTCATCGGTCTAACATTTACGGTCGATGAGGTACATACAGCCCGCTGACTAAAAGACGGACAGACAGCGGAGGCTTAGTAATAGGGTCCGTTTTCACCCTTTGGGTAAGGAACCCTAAAAATGACCGAGTTAGACTCGTATGCAAGGTATACTTAGGAAATTTAATAAAACAAAATTAACCGGACTAAGAAAAGAACACAACAACCGCTGGGGTAAACGTGTTCTTGAGTGGAGACCGCATTTCGGCAAACGTAGTGTAGGACGCCCTCCAACCAGGTGGGATGACGATTTGCGAAAGACTGCTGGCAGATGCTGGATACGGCAAGCTGAAGACAGGGCGCTATGGCGCTCATTAGCGGAGGCCTATGTCCAGCGGTGGACTAATATAGGCTGATGATGATGATGATGAACCGGATTAAAATGTTTGCTTCAAAGAGTTGGACAGAATAGTGGCAATATGATTTATAGCTGTTTGCTCTGCGATAAATCAGTCTTGTATTGATTTATTTCCGCTGACCGTTTTATTGATAGTTGAGCTGAACAAATTAACACCAACTGCAACAAACTAATTAGAAACTCCTGGTCTTGTTTAGCCGACTGACTTAAAAGTAATTTCGCTACTATTTATTTTCTGAATGGTATATCAGCAATCTACACTTTTATATTATAAAGAAGAAAGATTTGTTTGTTTGTTTGAATTGAATAGGCTCCGATACTACTATATTGATTTGAAAAATTCTTTCACCATTAGAATCCTACATTATTCCTGATTAACATAGGCTATAGACTATTTTCAAAAAAGTTAGAGACCGTATGAAAACTTCGATAATGTAACCCAAGGTGAGAAAAACTGTACTGTGTATACCCGTGTGTTGCGAGTCGGGGCGGGCCGCTAGTTATAAATAATATCATTTATTTCGAGCAAAACTTATAGAAGTATGAGTTTTACTAGAAGGTACAAGGAACTTAATAAAACCGACCGAGTCGAACTCCCGCACGAAGGGTTCCGTACCATTATCTATAAAAACGGCAAAAAATCACATTTGTTGTATGGGAAATAATATGTTAAATATTTATTTTATTCTGTTTTTTAGTATTTGTTGTTATAGCGGCAACAGAAATACATCATCTGTGAAAATTTCAACTGTCTAACTATCACGGTTCATGAGATACAGCCCGGTGACAGACGGACAGACGGACAGCGAAGTCTTAGTAATAGGGTCCCGTTTTTACCCTTTGGGTACGGAACCCTAAAAACTGACTGGATTTACAGCAAGTCCATTATAACTTTACATTCGAACTTTTATCTATAGTATACTGGTGTATCCTTTGAGTATTCTAGTGTCAAGTAAAGTAGGAAAAACCTTCATTATAATCATGCCTTTATTCACATAACAAGCTGTTTCTGAATGTGATTCAAGTTTATAGTCATCATTTGTGGTGCGTATTCCAACGGAGAATATTTCGACCTTTACTAAGGAAGAATTCTGGCCGAAGAATGTGCTGTTCCGGCGTTTTCGCGGACGATTACCGGTCGCAGCACATATCGCGTGTCACACGTCGCCGACTCTACGTGGTAGTAAATAGGTATATATTTTATGTATGTTAGAATAAGGTATATATTTTATATAGGCCGTAGTTTTTAAGTATTTTACATCCTGTACTAGACTAACGTTGCCTGAAATAAATGTTTTATTATTATTATTATTATTTAAATTGCAAGCTTGTTGCACGCCATATTTTATTTTTGCTCTCAATCATGTGAGATTCCTACGAAGCCATAGCTGAAACGACCTTTGTTTTGCTCGTTTATATTTTCACCCGTCAACATCTACGTTTTGAGCCTGAAATTGAAACCACCGCGGGATATTTTCTCAGGTTTTTTTTACTTACGTAAGAAGATTTAAAATAATTCTGTTATTTTTTATCTGGACAATAGCGTGGCACTGAACCGTCTGACTGAGAGTGGGCGTTTCTGCGGAAGGCAGGTTCCTACCTCATTTTCACGCATTTCAGTTATATTTTTATTCTGATTTGCATTTTGTTGTCTTTTTTTAAGACGGAGTTTTTGAAGCCTTTTATCGTTATTTGGACTAGTACTGAGGTGGGAAAATGAAATGTGGGTCCCTAAATTAAATAATGGCAGAAAACATGGAAAAAAAATCGTAGTTGTACCGACCATATTCAATCGTGGGATAGTATTGTAACGTGATTGAATAAAAATATGAGGTTTGTATACTAGTATATTTTTTAACAAGGGACTAAGCCACTTCATTATTATAGACGAGGTTGTTTATACATTTTATATTTCATGATAGACGAGGATGATAAGACCGAGTAATAATGGGTTCAACAATGAACAAGAAGGCGCTTTCAATTCCAATTTCAAAAATAAATTCAAATGAAATGTATGCTCTTTGTAAATGGAACACCAAAGAGTCTTTTTGCAAGAGGATGAATGTCATGTACTGGCTGATCATATCAAACAAAAATTTAAAAAAAAAACTTTTTAATCCATAAAAACGAATTTTTCGCCCGCTAAACTACGCTATTGACACACTTTTTGAGCAAGAGAAGTGAAAAAACTAAAACGCAGTCGGGTAAAATGATAACTGGGTTGTTCTAATAATGCTTTATCACCTAGTTTTGTTTGTTTCTTTATAATTATAAACCTTCCATGTTACTTTTGTTCAAGCTTTACAGCCATAAAAGTAATGTTTTCTTTGAGAGCTCTCAAGGCTTTCCCTGGAATTGTTCTTTTCTTTTTCTTTGAAAAAAAAACGTTGATGTTTGGTTTCCTTTACGTCTTGCTATATTATTAATTACTTAATTATACTCGCGGTGAATCCCTTGACGACCGATGTGACGCGGCGGACGAAGGTCCGTCCGCGACACAGAAGGTTGCGGGTTCGATTCCCGCCTTGGGACTTATGTTTGTACAATCTGCAAATTATTTGTAGTGAGTTATATTATATGTAATGTAAAAATATCTATCTATGTCATGTGTATAGATTGTGTATCAGTTATCTAGTACCCATAAGGCCATAACACAAGTCTCGGCTTAGCTTGAGGCTAGATGAACAGAGACTTGAGCAGCCCAGCAGTATCCCACTAATCTCACTAATATTATAAACGTGAAAGTTTAGATGGATGGATGGATGTTTGTTCCTTTATCACGCCAGAACGGCAAAACGGATCTGGATGAAATTTGGCACAGAGATAGATTATAGCCTGGAATAGGACATAGGCTACTTTCTATCCCCAAATTCCTACGGGAACGGGAACTACGCGGGTGAAACCGCGAGGCGCTGCTAGTAGTATTATAAATGTCAAAGTTTGGATGGATGGATGGATAGATAGATGGATGGATGTTTGTTACTCAATCACGCCAGAACGGCTGAACGGATCTGGATGAAATTTGGCACAGAGATAGATTATAGTCTGGAATAGAACATAGGCTACTTTTTATCACGAAATTCCTACGGGAACGGGGACTACACGGGTGAAACCGCGAGGCGCTGCTAGTTTATTTATATGTACAAAAACCCTTTAGTTTAAATGTTCTTTCGAAACATTTTGAAGAAAATATTGGACCCACCACCAAACAAATCATTGGAATTCGTTACAGATAAAGCTCGAATCAAGTTTATGTTACCATTAGGCCCGGAGAGACTATTTGGCTGGTCTCTTTTACGTGGGAAGATTATTGGCACTACCTTTTATGACTTGTGTTTTGGCACGGCCGGTACTTATAGCCAGTTGTTTATTGGAAATGAAAACCTATCGTAATAATCACAGGTTCCTATTTGGTGACCCACCCACCTATTTTTTACTATTCAATTACGTGAAAAAGTTAGAGGCGCTATCAGCTTATAGTATTTATTTACGATCAAGAAATTACAGGTAGTTACAGCAAGCACATTAGTACGAGTAGGTATATGCTTGGGTAAAAAGTAACCAATGATATAAGTGCGATGAAACATAAATGTATTATGTTTTTTACATCATTGTGGTTTTGACACATCTGATAAACCGTTGGAATAGCCATGAACTAGAAAAGTTTTTTAAAAATTAATTCAAAGTTGAAGTTTAATTTTTTAACTTTACTACTGCAAAGCAAATATCAAATATAAATAACGTCTTTATATCTTTAAGCTTACACAACAAGCACTTATACAAGTCAATGACTTATAAATTTATAAACTAATACATCATTATTTGCCTAAGTCTAAAAACTAAATATCAGACATCACGTAAATATTGGTTTCATTAATGATGGCTCACATACCATAATTAAAAAAAGAAGTACCTACGCCATGTTGTCACAAGAGAATCACAAGAGGGGTTGTGCAGAAATCACGTTTGACACAAAGATCTTTGGCTTGGCAGGAGAATCGGGGATGGCAGTAGAGGTGTTAAAAATACACAGAAGGATGGTGAGACTTCGTCGTAGACAACCCTAATAAATAAATAAATAAAGCTGGACAATTTGAGGCTGATACGCGACACCGCGCGCACGTCATCCATCTAGTGCCAATGACACTCTCTTTGTTTTTTTTTTATAATTTATATTTATAAATTATTACATTTGTAAATCGTTAAGATATTTATTGTATGAGTCCTAGTTAAGTTAGGTACTTTGTACTTCTTGTGATGTCTGAAATACAAGATTATTATTATTAATTCACACAGCATTATCTAGACACAAGCTAAGCAGAGCTTGTGTTATGGGTACTAGATAACTGATAACCATAATACAATACCTATACATGGATAGTTTTTTGTTTTTATTGTACATAGAAAACGACCAGAACACCCTGAACAAATATCTGCAGATCGTATAAACATTTTTGTCCCGAGGCGAGATCGAACTCACAACCTCCTGACCTTCGCCCACTGCGTTACATAGGTCTTCGATGACACTACCCTTCTTCTGGTGTGGAACCAACCAGGCTCGGCTCTTATGATATCCCCGAGCTGACTGGTGAGTCGAATCTTACACCGCGGCCGCCAATCTTTTCCAATCGTATTTTTGTAGTAGTTTTGGAGGTACATAAATATTTATAATACAAGGTGCCACGTAACATGTGCACTAAGCCGAAAGGGGGGTGATTCTGGACTCCATGGGGGTCACTTTTATTCTACGATTTTGTTTGAATTTCCTACGGAACGTAGAGGTACTAAGACTGAATTTCGAATAAAAATTGAAGTTTTTTGTTCATATTTTATGCGTAGATATTCTTGCTTTATGTCGCACTAGCTGCTGCTCGCGGCTTCGCACGCACTTCTCAAGTAGCCTATGCCAGTCCCCGAGATACCATATACCTCTATGCCAAATTGCATTTAAATCCGTTCAGACGTTGAGGTGTTATAAGGTTACAGACAGAGTTACTTTCGATTTTCGAAGTTATAAGTGGTGGGTATCCCAAATAACTCGACACTTGTTGAGTTTATATCTGTCCTTAACTGGATCTAGGTCAGAGCTGCAGGGCGCTTCGCCATCGGTCACTTAAACAATGTCCGAGTTGAATTATTTGTTTTTATTGGAATTGTCATTTTATAATACAACTAGCAGCGCCTCGCGGTTTCACCCGCGTAGTTCCCGTTCCCGTGGGAATCCCGGGATAAAAGTCTAGCTATAAAAGCCTATGTGCTATTCTAGACTATAATCTATCGCTGTGCCAAATTTCATCCAGATCCGTTCAGCCGCTCTGGCGTGATTGAGTAACAAGCATCCATCCATCCAAACTTTCACATTTATAATATTGAAACGTTGTATATCTACATGACAAGATATTCAATAGCCTGCTAAACCTTACAAAATCACAATAGATCCATCATGGATCTTGGATCTGCTCCTCCTCCTCAACAGCGTATACAGGGTTATTGGTAAATTAGTGACGATACGTGAATTGCAGGCCCTGCCCATCATCACAAACAAGTTCGTGAAGGCGCCAAGTCTAAATTCTAAAAACAAATATAAGTCACCTCTGATACTAAATGAAAAAACATCTTTGCCTGGAACCCAACGAGTTACTTAAGACCGATCTTTCACTCTCATATCTTCTGTTAATTCCGGGTAGAACTGTTTTTAAGTTGAGTTTCAAATAAAACCATTATTTCTGCATGAAAGCTCGTGCTCGTTTTAGTGACGATATCTCAGACTTTGTGCAGATTTGCTTGTTAGCATATCAGTCTTTGTCTGAGTCTCCGACTTCTCATTTAGGAATAGTATATCGTTTTATGTCATGCATCGTACTTTTTAGTTTTTATAAAGTGTCACAAAATTTCCGAAATCTATGTCATAACCACCGATATAATGAAAATTGATGATAACCATAGCTAATCTAATTCTAGACAGAACATACTGTTGATCGGTATAGTCCTATCTCGTGTCTAACCATTTTGGAGTAAACAACGAGATAACTCTCATATCGTGTCTAATTTGAAATGACGAAAAAATACCTCCTATACAGGTTGCATTTCGTGACCTTTTGAACAAATTTATGAGAAGTGTCATGAGCTAATCAATCTTTGTTTTGGCGTCTACAAGAATGATTAGTGATGCGAAATGTATTTTTTTTATTGGATTAATTACTTAGTAAGCTGTGGTAACCTACTTAGTTATACAAAAGTATGAATGAACTTTACTGAGCTGTTAAGCTCGATTCTCTGTATTTCATAGAGTACCAACTAGTAAGATTATTCCTTTTTCATTTCCTTAGTTTTTACAAGAATTTCGCTCTTTGAAGAACTTTTATAATTCGCAAGAGGTTGAAAGCTCCTTTGTAAAAACGAGCTAGATCTCCATTACGAATTAAATTAAATTAAAAATCTACCATTAAATCAGGACCAGAAATAGTTTAGTAACATTAAAGCTATTTTCACATTGAGGTCACATAAGATCACACATTGATATCACACTTGAGGTTCATATATGAGTTTATGTAAGAGGAACCGCTTTTCGAGAACTCCACATAGCATTTTCGAGACAGGCCATATCCGCCGAAAACGACAACATTACATAAAATAGATTAAAGCGAATTTTCAAAAGATTTGATTTGAAAATTCTACTGCGGTATGCCACAGACGAGAAAATTGAAATAACATTTTAGACCTACACTAGCTAGGTACTACTTACTCGATAGGCTGAAGGTAAGACACGTAACCATTACCGAGTACCTACTAACCCTTGCTATAAATAGGCTACCATTTCAAGGAAAAAAATTCATAATAAGAACATTTTATTTCAAGAGCATGTACCTCCTCGGCCTTGCGTGCAATCATCCAAAGAATAATTTATGTCAAGAGCAGAAATACCGATGTTGACATAGGAATAAAAGACAACAATATAATGCCATTGTATAATGAACTGAGACATTTTGTGTTGACAAATTGAAACTACCGGTTTATCAAAACCGAAGGAATGCTACAGAAGATACAGTACACTGGATAATGCCAACAAAGCTCACACCAGGTTTGGGAAGCAGGTGGGTGGGTGGTGACAAAGTGTCTTTCAAGTCTCGCATGATTTAGGAAATTCAATAAATTCGGGGTAAGCTTCTAGTGTTCCCTGATAAAATATTTACAAGATAGTAGTATCTATGGGTAAGCCGTGTTAATTTTAATAGGATAATAATAAACCTTACAATACTTATGCATCGCATGTATTAACGTTGGCAAATCTGTGCCAACATAGAATTATGATATCTACCACTGAAGTTAAGAAACACTTTAATACTTTTACACAATTTTGACAGATTTCATAGTTGATTTAGGACTGGCAACACTTCAGTGGATGCTAGCCTTTGGGAGTTAATCACAGGTTGCAATTTGCTTGTGAAATTGCCGAGCGACATTACCCGCCATTAATTTTTCCGACGACACAACATCATGTCGAGATGTTAAACGGTATGAACATCGTTCTTCTAAACGCTTTGAGCCGCCCTTGGGGTATTAAAGGATCAGTGTCTTCGAGCCGAGTGATAAATGTCTAGCGCTGTCTTAGGATAATAACTAAGATGGCTTTAAAAGCTCTTTGAAGTTGTAACATACTTACGTATTCTTTAGTTGGGAAGGTGTTTTTTGAATCATGCCATATCGCTGTCTAGTCAAAAATATCATTTTAGGGTTTTTATATGTAAGTAATGCGTTACATATTGATACAAAATTCGACTTTCGTTGACTTTAACCCAAATGGGAATCGGATAACATTCGGATTATAAAAACCTTAGGAATATTTAACGAATGCTATAAAATTCATCTGCGATAAATATAAGGAAGGATAACTGCGCGATCAAACTTGTTATAAAACGACTATAAGAGCAAAGGTACCTAACCATTTTGTTTTCACTGAAAGAACATTACTTTTTTATAGGACAATGAACGTAAAGTACACGAATAATGGTCCGTATTCTGAACAGACCGTTCACTATGATTGTTGAATTGCAGAAATTAACTTTTGAATTGATGGAAACTGAGAACTTTCATGTGGGCCAAGAAAACCATTTTATTACTAAAGAAAATACAATAATAATTACTACTAATATATATATACTAATATATATATATATGTGGGCCCAAATAATCTTCCGAGCTTAGAGGTCTATCTACAAAGCTCATTCAAGAATTTGCCTGCGCAATTTTCGCGTAATACTCTCCTCACTGCCTTACTTAGAAGGTTTGCCAGTGGGTAAATGCTTCGATTTCCAGCACAAAACAACTTCTCTATTCTGTGGTTTCCAGCCACAACACAGTTGCCGTTTCAGACAACTGTAATCACTTTAGGCTCAATTAATTCTACAAAGAACATTCTGTAGCGGGTTCTATTCTGGGTGTACAGGTGATTCTAGATTTAATGTGAATTCAAAACAACTTATCAGAAACAGAAGACTGCAGTCAGGGCCAGACTCCACCAAAGCTGAACTGAGATGAGCGAGAATAGATGTGCTTTAAACAACCAATAGAACGTCATTCATCTCGTCTCCGCTTAGCTTCAGTGGAGGCCACCTAGCGGAGATGTATCGCGAACAAAACAAAGAAAAATCGAAGTGGAGATGTGCGGCTGTGCCACGCAAGCTGGCGACGTCACTCCACAGAGACTAGACAGAGAGAGAGGAGTGGATGTGAGCTGTGCCTCGCTAGTGCATTCATTTCAACACACATCTGACGCTTGCCGAAGGAGCTCAGCCGCTCTAGCCAGCACACATCTCCGCTCCAGTCTAGGCGGAACGCATCTCTGAACAGCGTCTCTTGAAAAACGTGAAAAACGACTCCTTGAAAAACGTCTCTACTCGACTCCGCTATGGACATCTCCGCTTTGGTGGAGTCTTGGCCCTACCCAGGCTCGAAGTTGCAAATCAGCAACCTAGCTCAGTGGAAATTGCTTAAAGTTGCCTATATTGCCTTCGCACAGTGTCGCAATAAAACTAGGGCTTTACTGTATTTGATTGAAGCGGCATCTGGGTCAAAGTTGTTTTTATCCTGTTGTCTATCATCCGTGGCTTGATCTGTTTCGAAGCTACGCGGATATGCCCGTATGATACGCTGCTAATGACAGTCGCTAAGGTCCCTTCAGCTTTGGCTTTGAATGTATCAGCGCTTATCGGACCGTGAATCAGGCAACTGAGATCTCAATCGTTTTTGTCTATTGTTGGATAATTCAATACTTACAATCGCTTGAACTACCTTTGTGAGGAGCACTTTCGCAAGAGAATTCGGTGTTCTCTCAAACTTCATGATTAGTGGCCTAAACTTCGTAGTACAAGTAATAAGTACCAAAACCTAAAGCGATAACAACTTTCCAGTAACAAGTAGGTAGTCTTTCACCGCTCCAGTAGCTTTGTCGCAGATAATATAAAATTATACTAACGCGTGTATTGTGGGTTCAAACATGACGACACCATCACGGATAATTTGTACTTTTACCCGTCTTTTCGTACGTAGGTAGGTACTCCTAACTATAAAATTAACATACAAATGCTCTGTCACAGGAGCATGTAAACATATGGAAATGGGTAAAAGACAAGGGCCTCGTTATGACTCTACCCTACCCCATTATCTATGATGTGTAGATATGCGATATTTATCCTCGTATGTATGTACAGGTTTCACTCTTTACGCATTGCAAAAAATATCTTAGAATAATATTCTAAGTTGAAGGTAGAGTCTACAAACTTGTGTTTATTACCTTTTGGCGTAGAGGCGTAATGATAAAAATATGATACACCATCATAATATGATGTAATGATAAAAATGCCACCATATTATGATGGTGTATCATATTATATTTTTGAACTGACTATAGGTTACGTATACATTTAATAGCATTTTTATCATTACCCCAAAAGGTAATAAACACAGGTACATAATAATAAAGATTGTAGACTGTACTTCAACTATGCAAAATCTAAATCGATTCAATATCGATTATTGGAGGAATCTCTACCTTACCCTTCATTCCATATAATAACTCTATGCCTTCATTCATTCAGTTTATCATTCAACGTTCCCATTCTCTTTCGCATGAATGGGATGGGAAGGCAGTTCCATAGATGAATACTAATAAACGGGGGGCAGTTCAGTTGGAATTCTGTACTCAGTCGACACGTACCTCTTATTTGAATATACATAGTACGTATAAGTGAATTTTTTCAAGTAATTTTTTATATTTTATGAGTGTGTTAGTTTTGTGGTACCTATATTATTATTACTATGGACCGTAGAATAAGATCTATAACTGTTCTTAGTTGTCTGAAATAAATGATTTATTATATCAAAATAGTTTATTTACTTTATCTAATACATTTCGTTAAATTTTACACAAATTTTACTTTTAAGTAATTTAATACCTGTGCTAGAGGATTATTATGATAATAATAAAATAAACTTATTAAACGACTGTAACTTCAACGTAACGACGACGCGACAGTCTGACATATGCCAATATTTCTTGCAATCAAAGAGATTGGAGCTTTTGTGTTACCTACATAGAACCTACTCACGAATAGGAACAATGCCTTATTATTTTTGTCAAATACCTACTGGGATACTACTACAAGTTTTTGTATTACGAACCACCTAGCTATTTGAAATAGGTTGAAAAGGTATAAATTTAGATTTCATTAGATATCTCGTAAATTTTATCAGTTGCCAGCATTTCATAAATTCCTGTCAAATCAATATATAATTTTCTATATTAATGTATCACAAAAATTAAAATTCAGGCGAGATTTGAACCCGTATCGCTATTCTCCGAGGCCTTAGTCTGAGTTAATACAAAAAACATTCGATAAACGTAATCGAGAACCATCGATGTCTTCCAGGAAAAAGGCTTAGAATGGTAGTAGACTTAAACAAAGTGTAGCCAAAAAAATGCGATAAATGAGTCTCATTTTCCTATTCGTATTAGTGTGAAAGCACTGAAGTTGTAAATAATGTTTGTCAACTCACACATACATAGATTCGTTTTTATCTTCGAAATCAAGAGAATTGTTGAGTGAGCGTAACTCCATGATTGAAGTGTTTGGGTTAGACTTTGCACGCTCATAGGACGCTAAGGAAATACTGAAATGTTTTCCTGTTCGTTCTTATTTTTTTTAAACCATCAATTGAAGGCATTATGACCAAGCTATGTTGAAGGTGCTCTATCTACTTACTTTTATAACATCAATGCCGCAAACGCGCCTGCCGCTGTCATGTCAAAGTGCAACAAATCACTCAAAATCATTCGAAAACTATCATCGAGCTAAAAAGAAACGATTAGATCGTTGTCAAACTACGTTATGTAGTTCCTCGCGATCCGGCAGGGGCGCTACAAGGCGCGGAATGTATAGGAAGGACTCGGATTCGATGGAAGTATTCGAAAGATAACGCGTACCAGTCGTACTAGGGCCCCGTGCTATGAAACGTTGTATGATATTGTGACGTATATTTTTCGGGTAAATAGATTCTTAGAAATTCGGACTAGCACTATAAAAACATGTAATCTTACAGTCAAATGGTATAAAACAAAAAAAAACAATGAATGATAATTTGATTGTTTTGAAAAAACTAAAAACCAACTCCGAATCCCTTAATTTTACACTGTTTTTCAGTTTTGCTGGATAAATAGTAATCCATCGGGAATCAATTATTTATGGGATAAACTTGGGATCAATCTATAAAAAGCAGCGAAAGAATTTTCATAATCCATAATTTACGGAGAAATCGACGAACTTATATTAAAAAACATACATACAACCGAACAGAGAACCGCCTCCTTTATCCGAGGTCTAGTCTACGACTAGAAGAACCATTATTTGAATACATTCTGAATACTATCAATTTAACTGGTAAGAAAAACACCAGTGTAATAAAATACTACGTTATTCTATCTCTACCATCTTGAGAAAACTCAATTGTAAAATTATTAGTTTCCCCGCATTATCTAGAACTTGAGAGTTCAGTGATTTCTCTCGTGACTGCAGTGGAAAGATAATGAAGCCAATATCTCAACTCTTGCTGCTTACCTTCCATTCGAGCTGACGTACCTACTCTTTGCTATTCCTGTAATCGTTAGGAAAGGAATTGAACTGCTTCCGGTGATTAATTGAGAATTAATTACGATATCGTTTAGGAATAACTTGTTTACGTCTAAATGTACTTAAAATTACCGAACTGTTGATGTAATGACTTCTCCATTCCCGAGTAAGCTAAAGATCTTATGATGTTGTTTCATCATCATCATCATCATCAGCCTATATCAGTCTACTGCTGGACATAGGCCTCCCCCAATGAGCGCCATAGCGCCCATACCGCCATGATGTTGTTTAGTCGACCCATAATTTGTTCACGCTGTGACACCCTAATTAAAAAACACTAGACTTAAGACCAATTCTATTATTTCGCATACCATGTGATTTTTTGTTGGTAGTCCATCCATCGATACTAATATTGTAAATTCGAAAATAACTCTGTCTGTCTGTCTGTCTGTTACCTTTTCACGCCTAAACGACTGAACGGATTTTAATAAAATTTTGCAGGACCTCCCTGCAAAATATTATTAAAATCCGACAAAAAGCCTATGTTACTTTTCATCCCTTCAACTAACTCTATGCCAAAAATCAAGTCGATTGGTTGCTTAGTTAGGGCGTGAAGGATGAACAAACAAACAAAAAAACACACTTTCGCTTTTATAATATTAGTTAGGATGTTGCAGTGATTTAAAAAATGCGATATCTGAGAGAGATATATCTCATATCTCAGAGATATCTTTGAATCATATTTCCATGTTCTAATGAATATTTGTTTTTACTTTGAGCAGACGTTATCAAATGTCAGTGAATCCTACACGACACGCACGAAATCACAAGTGTGACAGTACATCGAACATCGAGACGTGTTCCTCGTCTCGATTTCAATTGTTTTGAAGCTGTCTGCTTCAAAACAAGTGAAATGTAATATAGATACCTGAGAATCTCATCTCACTAATATTATAAACGTGAAAGTTTAGATAGATGGATGGATGTTTGTTCCTTTATCACGCCAGAACGGCTGAACGGATCTGGATGAAATTTGGCACAGAGATAGATTATAGTCTGGAATAGAACATAGGCTACTTTTTATCCCGGAATTCCCACGGGAACGGGAACTACGCGGGTGAAACCGCAAGGCGCTGCTAGTATCAAATAATTGCCGACACTTAACTTCCATACTCAACTGGTTCCTTAGTAAAACCCATGGTACATAAAAGTTGATTGATTTTATTTCCCACTAGTAATAAAAATGTGAAAGTTTGTATGGATGGATGTTTGTGACTCAATCACGTCAGAACGGCTTAACGGATGTGGATGAAATTTGGCACAGAGATAGATTATAGTCCATCAGTGTAGTAATAGCACATAGGTTTTTTATCCCGGTAAAATGTATGGTTCCCGTAGGACAGATCTGTTTTTTGATCTATACTAATTAATAATATTACAAAGAGGAAAGATTTATATTTTGTATGTAACGAATAAACTCAAAAACTACTGGACCGATTTCAAAAACTTCTTTTACCGTTAGTAAGCTACATTATCACCGAGTATCTTGGGCTATAGAATATACCCGTGCAAAGCCGGGTCGGACCGCTAGTAATATATAACATTATAAAGAAGAAAGATTTGTTTGTTTGTAATGAATAGGCTCCGAAACTATTGGACCGATTTAAAAAATTCTATTAGAAAGCTTACTTTTCAAGTAGTGACAAAGGCTATATTTTATCCCACGGGAATGGAAACTACGCGAGTGAAACCGCGAAGCACTGCTAGTACTTCATACTATCTCTTTTTGTTTTGTCACAATGTTGTATTTTTACAAAGTTAACCCGTTGAAGTTTATATTTTAAATCTTACACCTTCTAAACGCTGTGTCGAGTTAGCCGAGTGAAAGCTATTCAGCTCAGAAAAGATGTTTTCCTTATAGACTTCCAAATAGAGTGTTTTTGTACCCGATGAAAGACGGGAAACTAGTGGTACGAGCTACGAAATTGGTACGAAACTGCTACGACATGAGCGACGACTTTGTCACGAGACTCGGGTAATGAAATTCGCTTTGTACGCAAAAATGCAGAAACTAAACGAAATGCGGACTGAGAACATTTTGTTATCGCACTTGACAGCCTGGAGGGAGATGGACGTACTAGATTGTGACATGCAGTTGTGCATTGCGTTTTTGCTCTTGACGGGGAAAGCGCTTTTTGCACTCTTCTTTTCAAATGTAGGATTATTTAATACGAACCGCGCAGGTTTATTTTTCCCTACATTCATATCAAATGAATTATAAAAGCTGGGGTTTCCGTAATGTGTACGGTGAAGGTTTTTCACAATATAATGTAGTAGTTAGCCCCGATCAATATCGTTTAAGTTCGTCTACTAGCGGCTGCCCGCGGCTTCGCCCGCGCTTTTAATGTATCCCAGGATATAATTTAACTCCCTACCAAATTTCATTAAGATTCGTTCAGCCGTTCAGGCGTGAAAAGGAAACAGATAAACAGACAGACAGACAGAGTTACTTTCAAATTTATAATATTTGTTTATTTATTGGATAAGGGTTTAGTATTTAGTATGGATTCTAGTCCAGAGCAGTTTAGCTCTGTTCATTTCCAAATCAAAACACGGTGAAAGCCAGCCATACTTTAGATAAGTACCTTCCTACTACTTTCGCTCAGCTCGCATTATTGTAACAAAATGTATAGAAATCTCTCTCTTAGAAGCTCTCTCCTAAGAAGTACCAGCATTTTGAAGGTATGCCACCTTTGAACCATTTAATTAAATGCTTGTTCACAGCATTTGTATTAACACTAATGAAAATACTTTCAGTAGAGCATACTAAACCGTAAGTCCGAAACTAACCCTAACTATGTGATCCCAAACTTGTTATGGTTTATGTTTACTAAACTAATTAATTAACAAGAACTTAACAAACATAATGCCACTGCTGATGCTGACGAAGCTGGCATCTACTGTCATATATGCTTGAGGTGCCCAACTGTAGGACCAATCTACTTATGTTTGTCCCCATGTCACTCGCTATCTATCTGCTCAATATCCTGTGTATAAAAACCTATAGAAATTCCTATAAATAGCACAGGAAGATAAAGAAACAAAATGTTAAAATTATTATATTGCCTATCTTATTCGACGTATTAACTTAGTATTATATAATAATAATAAGAGTAATATAAATATAATATAGTTATAATACCATCGCCATATAGAAAAAACCTATTATGGTGTTATATTGTCTTAGGTTTCTGTATCTCAAATGGAAACAAATAACCCGTGTGGTTGGGAAGCTAATGCATATTGTACTGAATGTTTTGAGCAGAAAAAATGTAGGTGGCAATTCCACGACTGATAGGGTAATAAAAAAACCTAAAACGCAATGTCTGTCATCTGGATTGTAGGCGGTTGTGAATGAAGGCAACATTTCTATTGCTATGATATAAAACATCGACTTTATTACCCACATACCTAGTGAACTTTTTGCTTTGGTTTCTTTTTCGTGCGTTGTTTCAAGTGAGAGTTAGGTACAATGTAATGGACTGCAGGCTCATATGTCGCAAAACAATTAATTTGTACCTATTTAAGGCCCGTACTATGAAAGCTTGTTCAGTCATCAATCGATGCTTGAGTAACGCTTTTCTATGGCACAAACGTCACTCAAGCATAAAGCTATGTATGACTGAGCCAGCTTTTTTTACACGGGCCTTATAGTGTCTAGCTAAGGCCGAGTTAGTTTCATAGGGGCCTGAAATTGGAGGCTATAGATTTATTAACAAAGAAAATTACAATCAAATAATAGAATTAAATTAAAATTAGTATTTACAATTGAGCTAACTGCAGACTGTTGCAAATAATCTAGCTCAACTGATCCATATCAATACCAGTCGGAAGCGTGCCCAAGACGCTAGCTGCATTGCTCCGCTGTATAGCAATGCTGATGCGCTGCGCCTGTATAGATTTAATTTTTCACAGGTAGTTTTGAATCATCATCATCATCATCCCATGTTCACTGCTGAACATAGGCCTCCCCCAAACGAGACGCCACGAATAACGTTTCTGAGCCGCCTCCATCTGTTGATAATAGAAGGTGACATCCTAATGGAATCTTAGTCGATGGCCTCGACTAACATGGAGATTGACTAACAGACCATTCTCTAGCTCCATTATTGCTTATGGTAGTCACATGTTATAAAAAATAATAATACGATTGCTCGGACAACAGAGACTGACCATAAGATAATTGCATGAATAATATGAGTATATCGAGTATATAAAAATGTACATATTATATATATTATTAATATATTATACAACGTATTTGTAATTTAATTACAATTAAGAACATTTATTTATTTATTTATTCATTCATAAAAAGTACAACTATTACTACAGGGGCACCCAATTCAATAGTGTACATACTTAATTAGACTTAACATATTAAATTCACATAACATAAAATTGACACATGATTGATACATGACATGTACTTAACACAAAAACGTTATCAATAAATTGAACTGAACTGGACTACAATCACGACACTTAAACTTTCCTTAATCCATACTTTTGGGGAGGTTATACGAGATTGGGACTGTCGTGTTAGTAGCATGGACCCCACGATGTGATGTTGGATGTTGTAGCCGAATTGACTCCTTAACGAACACAACGCCAAGTCAGGACAGGACACGATAACGTTAGCGTGATGACCTGGATCTTCACGAGTGTGCTTAGGAGAAGATAGCTCGGGACCTAACGTCGTGGCGTGGTTGTATAAACATCTGATCGCCTAAGTTTGCTTACTTACTTTACTTTGTGTAAATAGCGCTGTTTAATATAAATTCCAGTCTTGGTTCACCTGTAACGTTGATGGAGTAAACATAGTAGAGCGCTAACATTGTTTAAAATACCACATATACAGAGACCGGAATATCTGTGCTATGCTTTACAAAAGCGAACACTTCGAACTTGCCGATTTAGGTCACCTTTGACATGGATAGTATGGAATTTAATATTACCTGACGAAGATTCACCTAAATAATTAACTTATTGCTATTACTGGAGAGAGTTGCATAGAGCTTTATGGCTCACCTGTGTAGTAGGTATAATATAACCTCTTTTCAATCGTTCATTTCACTACTAAATATTAAAAAAAACACAAAAAAGGTTTTGCCATAATCCCCACTCTCTGCTGACTTATCAATCATTAGAAATATGAAAAAACATTGATTGAAAACTACAATAACAGAATAATATAATGACAACTAATATTTACACTTAAATATCTTTTCTGAAAATCTAAGCCGTCACCAGAAGGCAAAGTGCCCAGAATGCTGGCAGCATTGTCACGTTGAATGGCAATGCTAATTCGTTGACCGAAATAAAAGCTAGCATGAAGAAATAAATTTGATTGTTTACTCTGTTTTTGGGTTTTGCGTGACAAATACTAATGAGCAAAAAAAAACGGAGAAAGTGGCTGTGGCTGACCAGTGGTCGTTCGGGGAAATGGCCGAACTGGGAAATGGACAAACAAGTAATTTGGGTGGTGGCCGTCCAAAGAAGTAGCCCTGGTTGACCAGTGGTCGGTTTTACTGAAAAAAATCATTTTTATTTATTCTTTCTATAAATAATGGCCCACAAAATGAATTACTGTTTTCAAGTTAATACTCGTAGCTGCGTTAGTTGCTGAGATATTCAAAAAGGAAGGAAGACGGACATAGCGACAACGATCGAAACCGATCTCGAAATCCTAAGAAATACATACAGCTAAACGTAGAACCTTCTCCTTTTTGGAGGTCGGTTAAAAACACAGATCAGGCGATTCAGACCTACTTTAAGTAAACACAGTTTTTCCGCTGGTACAGGTTTTGTAGGTCAATTAGCTGTCATTGTATTTTCTCTTTAAACGCTAACAATGCTCTAAGCTTAGGGTGATGTTCTTTGAAAGATAACCGGGCAATATTAGCAGCTTAACTTTGACGTATATTCTATAAAAATTAATTGAATCATAGCCTTCTTAGAGAGGGTTTCACCTTCTGGAAGACCTACTTTTGCAAGACCCCTTATTATTTTTTCCTTTTTAGTCGCTGATCTACCCTCTATTGGAGTAAGTTATTATAAAAACTTGTGAATAAAATGTAATAGTGTGATATTTTTTTCGAAGAACACATTTCTAACTTACCTAAGTACCTATGTGTTACACTGCTAGCTTCGAAAATATAAATTATGAAACCCAGTAATATGGCCTATTACTGGGATATAGATTTGCCTCGACTTTCTGAGCTTATAATATTGAATCCTTCTCGTATTTACTGTATGCTACGTAAACCACAGTTCTGGAGAGTCTATTGTTTCGCTCGTCACGTATGCGATCCGATAATTAGTGATTACGCTTCAAGAAAGAGAGCTTTTGTTTAATAATTCCTACTGTACTGTTTTGGCTTCACAAAAATCTGTATCGACTATTGAACGCGTCATGGACTCGTATGGTCTATCTCCAAGCGAGTATGCTAAGTACATATTTTTGAGGCATAAAATGTCGCGCTTCCTCATTAGCAAGCACTTAATGCTGCTAAATTAAATCGTACTGACAGCAGATCTACCAACTGTAGTAACGCGGAAAGAAACCAATGAGAAAAAAACAAACCCAGGGTAAAACAAGGCTACACTGATAAAACACTGTTTTTACCGGATTGATCGCGTATATTTTATATTCTTCGCTTCGACAAAGCTCAAATACTAGCTAGAGAAAACCGTTTCATTCCTAGAATGCTCCGAGAAGCAATTGAAATTCAAAAACATCCGAATAATTTCAATAGAGAAGATGGTTGGAGAGTACCTGCTGCTTGGGATCCAGTCCTACATCGAGTCAGGTCCCACACCCAGCAATCCATAGCTACAACCCATCAAGACACTGTTAGTGATTACTGCGTACATACGGAACGTTATAATTAAAGTTGTATAATTGACGGTAGATATGCAAAATTCAAATTACTTGTAAAGACAAATGTCACCTCAGTCTGCCTGTGACCATGGAAGCTGAAAAGCCTCCGAAACGTCAGGTTATAAACAAAATATAAAATATACGCGATCAATCCGGTAAAAACAGTGTTTTATTATGAGTTCTCGCGAAAATAACCTTAGAATATACTAAGGCTAGACTGACCATGAAAACCTTTGTTCCTTTAATACATATCCCATAGTAAAGTAAAAAGTATTTAGTAGTGAAAAAGAAATAGATAATTAAATAACATTAGGCGCACATTCTTATTTATGTATAAAATAAGATAGGTAGGTAGGTATCTTAAAAAAGGGTCACAATCACAAATAACACACAAATGTAAAGAGAAAAGTAAATAATTAATGTCATTTACAGACAGCTATTAATTAATACCTACCTATACTCCGATTTAGAATCCTTGATATTTTAGGTCAACAAGACATTTATGGATGAAAACTTAACAAAAACTGATAACAATAACAGAAAAGAACAAGGTAACAGTGAGGACCAAAACACAAGCTTCAACAACGCATAATCTCACCAGTGCAGCGAAAAATGTTTAGATTTGAATTCGAAAGGGAACGAGAGATCAATTAAATGATGAATGAAGCATTCAAAAGGAAAAACTGTTTCGAGCTTCTGTGCTTTGCTTCGATGATATCAATGTCGTTGTAAAAATTTCCACCAATGTTACATACTTGGGTTATGTAACCCCTTTGTACCTATACAAAAAATATCCAGGTTTTTTAATTGGAGCAAGTATTGTATTTGTCTGCTGAGTTCTTCACTAAGCTAAGTTTATATCGAAGAAATCATAGGTTTATATTTTTAAACTTACGCGATCTGGACACATATTTATAAATACTATTTAACGGGTATTTATCGCGTTTAATTACCTTATTTTCCCGACGTTTCGACAGGTTTACACACTGCCGTGGTCACGGGATGACTCACGATTGAACGTCGGGAAAATAAGGTAATTAAACGCGATAAATACCCGTTAAATAGTATTTATAAATATCATAGGTTTAGTTCTTTTGATGAGCTTTAGCATATACAAGCCATTGATATACCTAATGTAGGTTTTACATATACATTACTACAGGTAAGTTCTTAAAAGGATTTTTATAAAGTCTTTACTTTTACCTAGATATCATGCCATGCCAATATTGACCCAATATAAGGTTAGTTGGTGACATTTTGGTGGATTTTAGTGATACATTTATTTTTTGTCACAAGTTGGTACTCATATCTACATCAAAAATGATCAGTATCAATTTAATACCCTATACTTGTTGGGCTCGGGAGTTAGATTAGTTAGCAGTTCCGGGTCTCTGTGCATTTACATACAATTTAACTTTTTTATCGCTTAGCTCGTCTTCGAAACGTTATCCTTTCGTAAAAAAGAGCTTTAACAGACTTCGCAATATAAAAATATTATGTAGGCGGTAAATGGCAAGCGGTGAAGTAGCGTTGTTTTCATAAATGTATTTTTAAATAAGATTTCATGTAGAATTTTACTGAATTTATTCGTAATCATAGGAATACAATGATGCAACACATAATACAGTGTTATTACCTGAGTCAGAAAGTGACGTACACACCAACCTACAATTTAAAATACCTACTACTTACATTTATAGATAGGTGTTGTTGCCATCAATCAATCTCAATCTGAGATTGATTCTATCCATTACCAAGAACAGTTGTAGGATTGAATACCTACTAGAAACTGTCACTGTCTACTGTCAAAAGTAATTATGAAATACTTCATGCTGGCATTGAGTCTTCATTCACTTACCTGATACCTGTCAACAATTAGCGAACTTCATAGTAGTGCATGTGCCAAACAGCCAATAAATGAGTGGACTGATATGTAATTTAGTACCTTTTTGTTAATTTTACTAATAGTTTCAGTCTATAAACTAGTTACCACATATGTCGTCATTAATAACGGTGACGAGTACGCATAGTAATTGAAGCGTCATGAGTAAATGCAATCAGCTCGAGTGACTGGCAGACCCGATTATGAGAACAATGCTGCTTCAGGATATCGCATTACCTGTGATTTATCGACGGACTTCAGATAATTGGCGATTGTGCTGATCGTACATATTAAAATGACAGTTAATTAAATTATTTGAGTCTTGTAGCAAGTACATTTACATTCTACATGTCGGAATCAAATTGTTGGTTTAACATCTTAGCGGGTTAAATTGTCTAAGTTTAACATTCATAGATCATGTCACCGCCGGATCGTAGAATCAGTCCGTTAACGAATTGCCTAGGCCGATTGATGTTTTCCTACCTTCTGTCCTACACACAGAAAATATTTCAACTTACCATTAAATAATTATATCACAAAGCATACTTCAGCAAACGAATTTTAGTCGGGGCAATAAACTTGAACAAACTATTTCTGGATTTCTCCCATCAAAGGGAAGCTGCCTCCGTATTTTGGGAGTAAGTAGGTGCTTTGTTTGAGATAGTTGGTTGAAAATGTCCTGGGTTAAGTTTATCATACGTTATAATTTGTATAAACTTATTTTATTTCACTCTATCGGAAAATGTAATATGTGAAAATATAACATGTATGTTGAAGGCTAATTAAAAGTTACAGCCGACTGTGAAAACTTGATTTCATTTTGAAAACTTTTGTTAATTAATTCTTTAAAAAAAATCCTCTTACGATGATCTCCTTAAACATGTGAATATTCTTGCTCTCAAGTCTGTGTTTAACTTCAGTATCATCGAATTATTTCCCATTTGCGGGACAGATTTACGGAGGTCGGTTCAAGCCCGAACACGGAATATTTCTATTTAAAATGGTATTTTACTTGTTTCAGATAATTGTTTTCGAGTTTTCCTAATCTCCAAATCAATGGTAAGATTTCCTACATGGTGCGAAAAGTTGTACCTATTGTGCACCGTCCAAGAGAGAGCAAACTTCCTGTCCCAATGTTGCCGATATTTGTCCATGTCACACTTGTTGCATCCGGTTTACCACTCGAGGGGTCGATTGCCAACTGTTGACTTACTCAATCATGTCATTCTATTATTAAGACGACACGTGACGTAAGCGGCACGAAATTAAAAAATATTCTGTTTTTTCTTCTATATTATAGCACTAGAACTCTAAAAGTATTATGCAAAAAGTACTAAAAGTATTAGCTAGCAGTTAATTGGTTTTGCGACCAATTTTGTTTAAAGTATACCTACATTATCAACATAGGTATGTAGTGTCTATTCGACTCCAAAACGACACTTGAATTCAAGTTAGTTTGAGCATAGATTCATAGCAAATGGTTTATAATACAATCCAGTAAATCAAATTAGTTTCACGCTACTCACCAACGTTACACCTTCACACTTTAGTTAAGTGTAAATAAAACGTCAAGTGCGAGTCGGACTGGTGTATAATTAAAAGACCTAGTTTCTTGCCAAATATCATGATTCTAGGTCAACGGGAAGTATCCTATAGGTTTTGTGTGCATCTGATTCCCATAGAAATTTCAAAAAAATTGGACATAAACGGCTGTAACTTTTGATTAGAAGTATGATTTATATTAGCGGCTCCAAGAAGTTACAAACCTGAGTACCTATATGATGTGAACTTCAACTTGATACCTCCACGCGTTTCTGAGAAAAGAGGGATGGGAGGGACAAAAAAGTGATCCTACAAGGGTAGGATCACTTTTTGGTTCTTCTTTTCTTTTGAGGTACGGAACCCTAAAAAAGTTAAATGTAACGGTTAACTGTTGCTAGAGTTTACATATTATGTGATAAGTTTGTTGTCGTTAAACGTCTGAGTAGTATTTCATATGAACGATATCTAATTAGTAATCATTACATCACAACGACATTTCCTACATTGATTGATTGCCAATAATATTTATTTGTTTAAACTAAATTATACCTATGATCCAATTAAACCTATCAAACACGATAGCAGGATCTCCGACTTTAGCTTTCACACCTATCAGAGATATTTATAATAATTATGCAGTCCTTACTAAAATGCTTATCAAAAGGTAATCCATCTTAAGATATGACCGTTAAAATAATGTTTAAAATTATCTCACTGATATTATAAATGTCAAAGTTTGGATGGATGGATAGATAGATGGATGGATGTTTGTTACTCAATCACGCCAGAACGGCAGAACGGATCTAGATGAAATTTGGCACAGAGATAGATTATAGTCTGGAATAGGACATAGGCTACTTTTTATCCCGGAATTCCCACGGGAACGGGAACTACGCGGGTGAAACCGCAAGGCGCTGCTAGTAATAAATATGTGGCAATTTGCTCAAAACAATTTGCTCCGTGGTTTACTTGCCGGATTGATATATTCAGGTGTGTAGAGGAAAGCAAAAGTAGGATGTTAATAAAACGTTGGCGTAAGCACTCAATACCGCTATGGAAGCGGGCGGCCCAACTTGGGACACAAAAGACCCCCTGAAACGAGAGAGCACGTATTGTTCAAACTAGACCCCATTCAGTAGCCGATATTTGGCTCATCCAACGAGAAACATAGTCGATTGCACCCGCTTATAGACAAATTGCAGGGAAACTTTAAATACGAATACCGAACAGACAAAGTTTAATAGTTTTGTATTTAGTTTTTGGATCAAACTTGTAGAAACAGTTTCAACAAAATTCTATAGGAATTTTCAAAAGGAATTTCGTTGACCTCTAAAAATTCCCACGAGTTGACAAAAATTGTATAGGGGACTAGTTTTCACAACTTCTTGTAATGATGCAGGCGGTTTATAAGTTCTAATAAATGCTGATGTTGATGATAATGATGATGAAGACATAAGTACTATTTATGAAACTAAAGTAAGTGTTAAATATTGACACCCTAATGTGCCAACATTGTAATTATACCTCGGGTCTTCAGTAGTGTTTATCGCTATAGGACAGGTGGGGCATAAACAAAGTTTGTTGGCGAACCTGAGTAAATACAGGTCCTGGTTGGAGCCCTTCAGCGCAAGACAAATGTTTCAGCTAAGCCATTGACAAATGTGCAGAAAACACTAGGAGATAAATAAACAGAATCACTTTGAATAGCTCTAGTTTTAGAAGTACTTCACAAGAGAATTTTTGAATGGAAAAGTATAGGCTATAATGCGTGCCTAAAATCATGAAAATACTAAGGTTTTTTTTGTCTAAATTAGGGCTATGTGACACAAAATCCTGTAGATTCTGTGAGGAGGCGGATGAAACGCCTCTCCATCTGCTAGGAGAGTGTGGAGCGCTGATGCAAAAACGTAGTACTCATCTGGGCAAGCACCTGCTCGTCCCAGACGAGCTACGAGACATCCCCCCGAAGAAAATCCTTCAGTTCCTAGCAGCTGTAAGGGTAAGTGGCGAACTCTGAACGCCGCAGTCCTAGGGGTGAACACATTAAAGTGGCGATCACAATAGGCCTATCATGGCCGCAGTGATAAGAAAGCCACCAAAAGCAAATAAAAAAATAGGTTTTTTTTTTGTTATAGTGCTTACCCGCACTTTGGCAAAAAACCGGCGCTGTAGTCCGTAAGAGGTCCCAAAGATTTTCGGTTGAACCGACTAGGGTTTCGTGGCTTGGTTGGTTAGAGCACAACCGTACTGAGCGCGGGGCGCGGGTTCGAGTCCCGCCGAAATCGAAAGTTTTTGGGAAACTTATTCATTTCTTATGAAAATACTAATTTAGAACTTATTTCAAACTCATTCCTTACCGAGTCCTTCCTCTAGGGGTGCGCCCTCATCTATTATTTTAGATACTTCTTTCTAAAGAAAAGTGTGGGTTGTCGATTTCACGCTACTATTGGGCTGTAGTAAAACGATACCAGTTCAATTTTCAAACTGCAAATCAAATCGTTTTTCCCAATCTCCGTGTAATTTGAGAGATTCCCAATTCTCTCTCGTTCGGTCGGTAGTTATTGCGTTCTACGGCTGAAAGGACGGACTATCGGACTAATGAGCTTTGCGAATAGCACTCCGTTTTTACGGAATATTAAAACGAGATGGTTTTGCACATTTGAATATATTCACAATTTACATAAGTAGCTTGCCCCAACAAACTTTTAGCTTTAGGTAACTACATTTTGCTCGATTAACTTAATATGGAACAATTTTCAGCACCTATACCTAAACTCGGCAGTTCAAACAATTTAACAACTTTTAAAGTGCAAAAGGTCCACAGTGAAAATTTGTGAAAGTCGAAAATATTTAATTCACGTGCTCTATAAGGGATTAACTTTAATAAAATGGATCAGGTAGCAGATGCAAAGGAAATTTGAGTGTTAATTAATACATTTCCAAGTATTTATTATGAAATTGTTTCAAATAAACCTTTCTCGAAATTCGTTCCCCCTTCCCTTCTTTACTGATACACCATCAACGATTTCTGTTTGTCATTAAGTTATAATCATATCTTCTTAATAGATTCAAGTGCCTCTACACTTAGGTACCTACTTTGTAGGAGATTTGAGAGCATATGGAAATAACAAAACCGTCTCGGTACATTACAAGCTTGTGATTTCCCTCAATCATATTTTGAAACGAGCAAATTAAACTCGATATTTGCTCACCAGAGACTGCTTCCGTCTGGAAGCACTTCTCACTTAGGTCTGATTTTAGTCTTAAAATGAGACCTAATTCAGTCTAATGACAGTTTGGTAGAGTGATACTCAAAGGACGGACGGTGCAATTTTTTACACAGAAACCGCTCGTACCAAAACCTATTTCTAAGGCTAATGCCGTACTAAAAAAGCCTCGCTTAGTGCTTAGAGCCAAACGACTCGCTTTGTGACTAATCCTAGCGAACACACGTACTGCATACTATGGATATGGCCACACTACCAGCGACGCGCCTAGCTAGGTGCCTGGTTAGTCACCAAGCGAGTCGCTACGCGAATGATTGCGTGCGGTACCATGTAATAAGTGTTTACATTGTGTATCTTGTATACAAACGCAACTCCTAGGTAAGATTGCTTGGTTTGGCACGTATAGTGTGGCATTCGCCTATGGATATAGCAATGAAACTCCCTGTCCTGAGTTAAATCACTTTTTGTGTTGTTTCAGATGTGGTGGGCTCTGTGGTGCGCTGCTGTGGTGGTCGGCAGCTCGGCGGTGGCTGCGCCGGCGTCGGACAACTTGGACATGGTTCAGATCGACGCCTCGGCACCTGATGACGTAAGAACTCTATTAGCAACTATTGAAATCATAATCACCCTCGTTCAAAATGGAAATGTATGAGTTTGACATATATATGCGTCTCTTATTTTGTTTTAGTTGTTATTATTTAATCGAGTATTTCTTCAGGCAGTTCTGAACTGTCTCTCGCCAGTTCTGAACTATCCTACGAATAATATAGAGTCGGAAGTTTTTGAAATGTGAATTTAATTTTGTTTATCTACAAACTTCTCGTAGTAAACAGATCAAGATGAAATTTGGCGCTCATTTAGAACATTTCACAACTTACGTTTAATAAAGATTTTGTATTTTTTTGTATTGTATTTGTATATAATAGGCTACTTATTGTGCCGAAAGTACGCGTGCGAAGCCACGGGCAGAAGCAAGTTATTTTATAAGTATGACTTATCTGCTTTAGCCTATATATATCTATATATATATATAGTATACTCGATATGATAAGATTTCATTTTTATAATATTCTGCCGTTTTGTATCGAATATATCGCAAATGATTTTCGGAGTAACGGAGTTTGCGGACTCCCAGAAAATTGGCAATTCTCTTGGGCAAGAAAGGGAAAAGCAAACAAAAACCAATCCCACTTCAAATTATTAGAATATTTTTTATTTATGACTCTTTTGGGATTTCATTTTAAATACTTAATTCATATTTTAATATTATTTTACAGATGAAAATTAACGAAATTACGTAACCTAAGTTTAGATTGAATACAATTTATGTTAAATCTGTTTGATACTGCCTGGATTAGAAGATTATGTAGCTTAATCAATGGTAATAATTAATAGGCTACAGACCTTTTAGGGCACTTGCGTTGCCACTGACCTTTTCTGGATGATTAATTGTAGGATTTGTTCTATAGGAGAGTATGTATGCCGTTCAACCGATGTCACGCTACGCTTCCCCCTGGCTCTACCTTCTCGATATGCCCCATGACTCACAGGTAAGAAATCACACACTTTTTAATTTGTTATGACTTATAGGATGTCTACCTCTATGTTAAAAAAATACTCTCACTCACGTGGTGATGAAAAAGTCGCGACTGGAGACCTTTGTACTCAGAGATTAAGACGTACTTATATCCGAATTTCAATGAAATCTGACAGAAATTAAAAAAAACAGTATTAGTATTAGTAACAGTAGTAACTCGTTGAGTGCTGGAATCGTTTATGTACACTAAGGTCCGTATTGTGTAAGCTTGCTCAGTCATCGATCTATGCTTGAGTGACGTATATGCCATAGAAAAGCGTTACTCAAGCATCAATTGATGACTGAACAAGCTTTCAGAAGCTTTCACAAGCCTTAGTCCGTAAAAATCGTTATTAAAATAATTTATCCCAATCATGTCCCTACCACTGCGTAGCAGAGTGCTACGGGTGCTACGGCGTAGCACTACGCTACGAAACCGCTACGCCTCGTTGGGTCGCTGATACAAGAATCTAATCTAATCTAAAAGGTTTTTACAATCTACCGACCGACGAACAGGAGAACACGTGTGTGATTCTAAAATAACATTACGATAATGACATTGTCAAATTGGATTATTAGGAAAAAAATCTCGAGAAAGCAAAATAAGGAATAGTCCTCAAACAAAGTTACCGTGTTTTCCTCTTGATTGAAATACATAATTTTATCTAAATATCGTTCATTGTTGGGGACAACTCACCGGGCGTTTTGTTGACACGTCTATTATTTACTTGAAATTTCAAAGACCTTTTTGTTTTAGGTCAGGTTTAAAAGGTCTGTAATCATTCGAACTAATTACAAGGTAAATTTGAGACTTCCAACCCTTCAGAAATTGTTTTTCTAACAATTTGCTTTGTAAATATCGAAATACCTCTGGACCGCAATCTTTCCGCTGTATTGGAGGAAACAGATGAGCCTTGTCTGTGTTTGATAGCCGTAGCAGGATGCTATAAAAATTATGGTTTCAATCGGGAATAAACAAATAGCATATCGGTGGCAACAATAAAGGATGGAAAAAATTATATAGAAAGAAATGCTAGGAATAGTAATATTAGTAGCTTATGTTACAATAACAAACAACTTTCGAGAACTTGCTTTATCGGAATAAAAATTCTGGATAGATGCATTATAGGAAATTACAACTAATATGTATGTGCAAGTACTTGTAAAATACATAAAACAGTTGACCTACTTGCAGATTGTTGCTAGCAATATAGAGGTAGATCAACTGAAATCAGTAAATAAGGATTTAAAGGGACCTCTATGGGATGACAACTCTATGACAGGAAACATAGATAATTTGATTTTCAAATAAAAAAAAAGAGAGCGTGCTACTAGGCGTTGCCCATCACTGTGTAAAAGGTCAAACTGACTCGTCATTGACTGTCGTACGCCAACCAACTTGGGCTTACCCCGTCAGGTATTTAATTAAAAAGAAAGCTACTCCAACCAAATTTAATTTCCCCATCAGTTATTGTTTTTTTTTAAATCGTTTATACTCGTATGTTCGATAAACAGAAGGTATCAATGACTACAAGGGAGGCTAATGAAGAGATTGCCCGGAAAGAGAGGCTCGGTCCAAACCGGCAGCGGCGTTCTTTTGTCGTGAACGCTCCTGTGGAACATCTTCAGAAGATCACCCATCAATACTTCATGAGACGAGTTGCTGAGGAGAACCGGAATCTTTTGGACCGCATTGGGAAACGAGGTAAGTTTACTTTTTATTAAAAATACTGATATAAAAATCAATACAAATGTCTAATTAGTACCTAAGTGGTTTAATTAATAGTGTAGATAAAATTATGTGGAGGGATCAATGGTGAAGTCACCATGTGGTACCACTAGCTACAAACATGTTTCTGTATTTAATTTCTTTTGTATTTGAGATATGCTTATAATCTGGTTGGCTTTTACGAGAAATACCTGTATTTATGCTTCGTAGAATTCAGCTGACCTACATAAGTGACCTTTACATGACGTATTAATTTTGGTAGACCTTCTAATATAAGCCGATACGAATAAAATAAAAAACAGTATTAATCATTACTCAGTTATTGCTGCATGTAAAATTTAGTAAGCTATAGTTTAAATAAAATATCGCTTTGTAGTTGCATGACATGTAGAAACATGTTGAAATTAGAACTGAATACGATTTTTATTTTTCTAGCGATGGAGTGGTCCAGATACTTACTGGAATAGGCCACCACATGCTAGAGGAGCTATTCCATCAAACAATAATCTGCGGTTTTATGCGCAATAACTCAAGATTAAACTTGTATAAAAACGATAATAAGACCTAAGAATATTTAACTAATGAGAATATTTCTTTTACTTGTGCTTGTTAAAAACTTAAATAAACCATATCTGTTTAAGCTCAGTATTTCCTTAACACAGTTAAACCTCAAACATCATGAGTAGGTTTATTAAAATTTAATTTGTTGTAGCTTAATGTGAATACATGGCAATGCTGCGTGCTCGTTCTAAACTAATGAAAAGCTGAAAAACCACATCAAAGAACCTTTAGTTTAGATAGAATATGAAAATAACCGCAGTAATACTTAAGCTACATTTTCGGGACATTATGAGTGGAAGCGGAAGCAGCTTTTGTATATTCTTTATTCCAGTTTTCCCCTTTGAGGGAGATCTTCAAGAGGGAAAACTGGAATTCTATTTTTTCGATTCCAGTTTTCCTCGTTGATGATCATCCTTAAGGGGGAAACTGGTGCAGTTTTTTTTCGATTCCAGTCAATGGGGCAATTGGAATTCATGTTGTTTAATTCCAGTATTACGCTTAGCGGGATTTTAGAGGGAAAAACTATAGCAGCATATAGCAGCAAGGAAAATTTCATCATTTATGATTAAGTACATTATTCTGTTTAGTGTCTCTACATTCTGCAGAGCAGGCGGTCTCAACAAACATTTCAGATATTATTCGTTCATTTTATTTTGCTCATGTGTAATATTATATATTAATTATAATTATTTACTTATAAAATTAGCGTAGGTCAATTAGTAGTCTTGTACCCTATAGGGCACTGCATAAGAGTTTATACAAGATATTTTACACATATCTGATACAACCTGTAAAATAATAAAATATCTTGTGATTTTCCGGTAGCTACAACGGCCCGCCTTTCAGTCCCGTTTCAATCTACCTGTAATAGTTTGTAAATAGTGACCTGATTGAGCCCAATTGGCGAACAGGAAACATTCACCCCATGTTTGGGTTCTACCTCTTTTTAGGAACTATTTATAATAGATCAAAAGAGAAACCGCTAAAATCAAAGTAAACCTTAATTACATCAACATCAAATTTCTAACGCTGATTGACAAAAAATTTAAGACAGGTGATAGAAATCAAGAATAACTTTTATTTTATTTAACCGACTTCAAAAAACGGAGAAGGGTCAGCTGTATGTATATTTTTTATGTATGTTTGTCCCGTAATTTATGGACCGATTTGGGTGATACTTTTGCATAGAGGACAATGCCGAGGTGGTTGAATTTTTTTTTTCGTGGGATTAGTACCTATCCTGAAAAAAATAATTACCACTTTAAAACTCTTTGGTTCTTTGTTTTATCAAAAATTATTTAGTTTTAAACAAGACTTGTCTATGTGCTTATTTTATAAGCTGAAAGTAATATATTGTATTAAGTCTTTTTTTCTTCATGGTGGGATCACAGAGCACAAGGTAATTACATACCATTGCAGAAAAATCATTGAATTAAGTCTACATAGCTAGGTAAAAGGTAACAGATACGTTTTTCTAACAATGAAAGCCATGGGTAGGTAATCGAAACCCATCATAAATCACAGCTTGTACATACGAGACTCAGGGGAACTTTTAAGCTTACTTAATTACCAGTGGAGAGACAGGTACCTTTTTATTGCCATCCTTAAGCGAAGTGTATTTGGCGAAAATAAATCTTTGAGTAGAATACAGTAATGATTAAACAATTAGGATTATTATTTACAGAAAATATTTATATTTAAGCCCTTGCAGTTCTTTTCTTTAATCTTGAAGGGAAGGAATTCTGTTTTCCGAGCTAAAACCTCGGGTTTAGCTCAATCAAGGTTCCCATTGGGGTACGGTTTCCTAATGCAAAAATCAACTGCAATTTCAGTTCAACTAAAGAGGTTAGCTTAATTTGAACGTTTGTTAATCTTTTTTGAGTGTCATTGTTATAAACGTTCATAAATATTCACATAAGGGTTAATTAAGCATACAATCTGTAATAGAACTCACTACGATTCAAAACATTTAACGCGTTTCTCGATCGAGTCTACAGACCAAAATCAGCGGGTCCCCGACAAGTTGACAAAACACTATCCTGCCTGTAATATTCATATCAAACATCCTGTAGCCTATGTTCCGTAAATTCATACACTGAAATATCGAACCCCCACCGGTTTGAGTTGGCGGGTTCGGTGTGTAGAGTCCTTCAGAACTTCAGTTTCCTTTGTCCACGACCTTAACCCCTACCGTGATTCTTGAAGACCGCCAGCATCGGCCGTACGAAGCGCCGCATGCCGTCTCTATCTATCGACATGCCGATGTCGGTGCTGCGTCAGAAGCTCAGCCTCGAGAAGGAGAGGAAGGCACAAGCACTGCGGTACGCGGCCAACAGGAACTTCCTGAACGACATCGGCAAACGAGGTGAGTTTTTTTTTATAAATACCAACTTAATAAGATCATCTTTATTAATACTTTGAACGCACACTTATACACGTTTGAGACAGACCAGACATTTATAAAGATAACTTCAGATAAAACTGACTGGTCACAGACCCCAAAACAGATGATAATAATAATAATGCTGGACAATTCACACAGCATTATCTAGCCCCAAACTAAGCAGAGCTTGTGTTATGGGTACTAGATAATTGATATTATACAATACATAGGTAGATATATTTTATTATACATAGGGAACCTAGTTTATATTGGAAGAATACTAACGTTTCATCCCTTAACGAGGTACTTACATCATCCTAGTGCACTTTGATGTAATGTAATATTGTACATGTATGTAAATTATTGCCTTGTTTTAAGCTATTGTGCAGGATTTTCAACGTAACGTCAGAAGCATTATTAATCTAGGACGACAATAGCGCCCCGTCAAAAGCCGATGGCAGAAAACTAAACTTTGAATAGGGTAACCCAGAACAGACGAATAAAGCATGGTAAAAACCTACCGTCAATTAACAGATTAAAAAAAAGATGAGAAAACTATACCGACATGGGCGTCGTGGGTTCTGTAATTGTTATAGGAAAAGAATGAAACCAGCAAGTGCGAGCCGCCACGCACACGGAGGCTTCTGTACCATCGTACAAAACTTCGCAAAAGAAAGACTAATAAACGGAGATACAGCTCGCTCACGGGCGGACGGACGGACGGACAGACTGCGGAGCCTTAGTAATTGGACCCCGTTTTCACCCTTTGGGCACGGAACACTAAAAATTAGAAAACAATTAATTAACACTTTCGCGAATTTTAGGAACATTTTAGGTACATAGGCGTTCAGCGGTGGACTTCCATCGGCTGAGCTGCTGACGATGATTCATAAAATTTAATAAAAACAGATTTAGGAAATATGATGCTAGGTTTGGGTCACCCTGTATCCCATTCATTTTATCTGCAGTGAACGCCTTTTCATCATCATGCACTGAGTTGAAAGGGAAATAGTATGAATGTATTTTAGCAGAAATGTTTCCGTTTCCGTCTGGTGGGCTGGTTTTACCTTTTGATAGTGATAATAAATGTTTGAATGTTTTGTGGTTTCCTTCATGTATGAATTTATTTTTTCTCTGCGTAATTTTTTTTTTTTTGTTGCGTATAAAACAATATATCACTATTCAATTACTATTGTAATTTGTATACAATTGGTGATTCCCCACGGCGGGCGCGGCGATGATATAAAAATATATAGGGTGTCTGTTTGAGATGGAAGTGGATGGCCAAATATGAAACTTTGAATGTTGAAGAAAAGTCGTGAAAGGAGTCATGAGCTCAATGAATGAGAAAATAAAAACTGCATACATATTTTCTTATTTTTTTTTTGTATTTGTATAATTTTCCAAAGTTCTTCAGTTATTAGCATTGGATTTTTTGTTCGATTTCCTACAAAAGTAAAAGATCTAAATTTTTAAATCTAAATGTACAGTTTTGGTTTTCTCATAAATTGTTCATGATTCCTTTCTCGACTTTTCGCCTGATTTGGCCATCGACTCCCTCTCAAAAAGCCACCCTGTTTAATTAGTTAAAATAAAATATGAGGGCAGGTATGTAAATATATAAATATAATGTATGTATGTATGCAGGTATACAAACAATAATTTTAGCGACTCTAACAACGTGTTTATCTTTGAAAAAGAAATAACTTTGGTTTTAGACTACATGTTTCATTGCGTGAATTATGTGTAATAAAACGCTTCTAGAATGCATTTACCGAAATAGCTATTTTATGAATACTTAAGCAAATAGTTCAATTCAGTTAGTCCAGTCATATAATTGAGTGTAAACATCTATGTCGAATGGAGATACATTGAATAATAAAATATTCAAGCACTCCGCCAAAAGTGAACGAAATATCGATGTAATGCTGATAAATAAAACAAATTGACATAACTGACATTCGATGTCATTCATCTTCGCTAGGTCGACGGAGAAAAGTAAACCCTACAAACGATACGAAAACATTTGAATTTGATAACATGACAGCTCTGTCGTTTTGTTCCCGAGTCTCCGAACAGGATGCTTAATAAGAGTGTACAAACGAAACGAAACGAAAAGTTTTTCGTGAGCTCGATAGACTGTCACTTCTCTTGCCTATACGTACAAAAAATAATGAGACATAATATTCCGTTAATATGGCCTCTGTCAAAACATTCAAAAACTATAGTAGTTCTACTCTATCCGGTAGGGGCGCTGCAAGGCGCCAAATGTATGGAGGGAAACGCTATCGTAAACCCATACTAAGGGCTCAGGTAGGTAGATAGGATAGGGTAGGTAGACATCGCAAACGTTATGCGTTTTATAAGGACGTTAATCTAGTGCACTCCCAGTTTCTAGATTGAAACTTGAAGTTAATAAGTGTTTTTGAGTAAAGTTACGACTAGTTACGAGTTTAAAATTAACCTATTTTCTATTTACAGGTTTCCAGCAATGGTCTGCTGTTCCCGAAAAATAATTCTGAAAATACTACAATTTTAACAAAACATCCTTCTGAACCTGGTTTCAATAATAATCATACTGTTGCTATAAATGAAGGACCTATTGTTCTCAAAAATATTGTTATTGTAGCTAGCTTAAAATTAAATTATTTGGTGATCCGATCTTAAATTTCGTAGGAAAAGTACAAATCAGAAGTAATTTTCTTGAATTTAGAAATGTATACGTATTGTATTTTACCTGTTATTAATTATAACGTTTTAATAGTGACTTTTGTGATAAAAGTACTTGTTTCATGTTAATGAATATTCTAGAATAATAATTTGAGTTTCAAGAATAAAATGTTGTTAAAATGAAATTTCTTTACTTTATTGAAATACCTGCCCTTCTGTATCAAGTAGTTCATTCTCATGCCGATTGATTAAATGTCAGCTTATGCTGACAAAGGATTTAATCAATGATTACCTATTTAAAGGCAAATTTATAAAGGCTCGACTGTCTTTTGTTTTTTTAACATGTTATCCAAGCTGACGTAACAAATTTAAGCCTTCATTAGGCATACGAAAAACAAATCGGGATCGCACCCTTAAATTGTACCTATTGTAGGTTAATTATTGAGATTTTCAGGAAACGAATAACCGGCTTTTCAGCTTTTCATTTTTCTCTATGAAAGAGCAACCCCGAAATACTGAAACGCTTTGAGTTTCTATTCGCTCAGCTGAATAAGATTCGAGCATGACTCCAATGAAAATAATTTGTGGTTTTTTATTGAAAATCAGTCAAAAAGAAGTGTTTTGAGTCATTTTCAAATCTAAGTAGGCAGAGATGGAACGTCTAGGTTCGCTACTAGGCTGAGACGGATTTCCTCAGGACCGTAAAACAAATATGTGTAAGGGTTAGAAAAAAGCAGTAACTACGAGTAAGACTTGGAATCACTAAAATTTATAAATCGTTAAATATACCTACCAAACCAACACAAAAGAAACTCGCACCTACCAAATAATTTTAGCACTTGTATCATTGTACCTACAAAGATGAACGTATAAAGGTAGAACGAGTAATAAAGCTGGGGTACCTATCTTTTTACAAGTAGCAATCCGAACAAACATTTCACCCTTTATTGGAGCATGAATCGCGCCCGTTCCTATCAGGCCTAAGGAGGGTACTGTAATTCAATAAGTATAATAGCACCTTCTTAAGATGAGTGCTTCAGGGTGCTGAGTCATCTTTTTATTTATTACTTCAATGGACAAAGTTTAGTGAAGGCGTTGGTACGATAGGGAACAAATTGTGCCGGCCAAGGTTTCTTTGTTTAGGATCAGTTAAGGAATTATTTTGGACCTACCACGCAATTTTTGCTTAATTAGCCATATCGATTTCAGTAGCATAGAGATTATCGATGTTATTGTAAATTAGGTGTATCGTTTAAACTCTCATCTTTGCTCTTTTTGGTAAACATGGCGAAAGGAGGTTGTGAGACAAGTGATTAGAAAATGATAGAAGCGGCTGGTATCTAATCCGTTGTAGCTACAGCAAATCTGTAATACATTGATAAGTGTAGTTAGTTTATTAAATATTATTTAGTATACACAATAGGACCGACACGTATTTAATTATAAAGGTTCTTACAATAACTATGATTTAAAAAAAACTGTATTACTTTATTTTGAAACAATAACTAGTTACACGCTTGTAAAACTAGTCTTTATAGACTAACAATTACAATTCCATACAATAAAATAACAGTGTTTATCCCATTCTTATCCAATTAGTAATGCTAAAAGCAAACTCAAAATTGTTGTGCCTTGACAGCTGCTTGACAGTTTGCACCCACTATAATACCACCTACATATAATATATTATTATAATATATTATTATAATATATAATTAGCATTCTGGGCACTTTGCCTTCTGGTGACGGCCTAGATTTTTAGAAAATAGATTTAAGTGTAAACATTAGTTGTAATTACTATTGTATTCTGTTCTTATTACTTGCTGCAATTAATATCTATTATTTATTGGGATAAACGTGTTCTTCAGTGAAGTCCATGATTCGGGTAAACGTAGAGCAGGACGCCCTCCGGCCAGGTGGGATGACGACTGCAGGCAGATGCTGGATGCGTCAAGCTGAACACCGGATGCTTTTTCACTCATTAGGAGAGGCCCATGTCCAGCAGGGGACTAACATAGGCTGATGATGATGATGCATAATATAATATCTACACCTGATACCACCAAAGACCTGTATGCATAAAATTACAATGAACCCCAAGAATATATCATGATGTTTTTGTTTTACAACAGAGAGTTGGCGAGGTGGGCGAAGGACGCGCTCGGTCGAAGCGCAAGATGCCATCCCTGTCCATCAGCAACCCGATGGAAGTGCTGCGACAACGGCTCATGCTGGAGGTGGCGCGCAAGCAGATGCGCGAGGCCAACCAGCGGCAAGCCATGGCTAACCGGGTCTTCTTGCAGAACGTGGGCAAGCGAGGTGCCTCATAATTTTTACTATGTTTAAACACACGTTTACACTGCTTACTGCTAAATCCATTGGCTTCTTTGTAAAGCCCGTATCAATAGGTACTGATTGAACAGTTAATACCTATAACGCTTTCACTGCCCAGCTTGGGTGCCTGCCGCCGCACGAGGTGCTTCAGATGGACCCAGTACGTCTTGGACATGAAAGTGTTAGAGTATATAGAGAGTTAAGATTTGATATGCTAGTAACTAGGAATCTACGCTGTCAAAGTTACTATAAGCAGAGCTAGGACATATCCGACGAGCTCTGTGGCGCGATGGGCGAAGGTCCGCCTGCGATGCAGGTGGTTGCGGGTTCGATTCCCGCCTTAGGACAAATGTTTGTACGATCTGCAGATATTTGTTCCTGGTTCTGGTCGTTTTCTAGTATAATAAAAATATCTATCTGTGTATTGTATTGTATTATGTATATCAGTTATCTAGTACCCATAACATAAGCTCTGCTTAGCTTGGGGACTAGATAATGCTGTGTGAGTTGTCTAGCATTATTTATTTCTTATTATATTTCAATCAGTAAATATTATTCTTAAAAACTTTTTTGGTCGCTTTAGACTACCTTTAGGGAAGTTGGGATTCGAAAAAATGCTTTTACAAAATCCAAATTATGTGTCTGGTAGCTAAGACACATAATTCGGATTTTGTAAAAGCATTTTTCCAGTCCCAAGTCCTCTCCTTAGATTTTTTCACTACCATTCACACCCTAGACCAGACAATGGCGGGTATCAAATAGCTTCGCTAGGTATCTACGCGCCTTATAGATAAAAACGGAACGGGTAGGGCACCTATAAAGCTGAATGGATCAGCATTGAAAATCAAGTTTATTGCAGCCTGATGCCGCCCACTGTAAAACAATAAGGCATGTTTGTAGCAAACGAGCCACTCGCCACTGGCTACAAAAGACTGTCGTTAAATTTAGCTATCGCTGTTTATATCGTATGACTTCCAACCACTTCTCTAAATGTTGTACATTTTCATGGCCCATGACGCACATGTCCTGTTATTTCCCCTGTCGTCGTTGCCGACCGTACACAAAAAAGCGAGGTGGGCGTTAAAGAAATTCAGGCGCGGTTGCCATTACAAAAGTCGACGTTACGTCGACGTTAATCGACTTACGAGGAGTTGGTGTACAGGGGACAATTCATCTGTAGCGCTTCGTTCAGGCAGGTGGCGCTGCGCGACACCGATTATGGAGAATGGATACGTTATAAAGTGCAACAGAGTCAACGATCGAAAACTTTAGAGCGCACTTTAGATTTAGCTCGAACCTTACTCTGACGGTACTTTAAACGCGTTTTTTAAAGTACCATCTATATGTACTCCATATAATTATCTCCGTACTCTATATAATTATCTCAATGATTGGTTCATAATAAGTGTTCGCTTTTAGTCGGCGGCGTCTTGATTATTTGTAAAAGTGGCGTAGGTATCTCGTTTGCACCGACCGTAATCTTTATTTGAATTGAAACTGCAAATGTAACTGGGTCGCTGAGAAAGCAACAAGGGCATTAAGCTGGAATCTGAGGGTAGATTGGATACAAACAGAATAAATTATTGCGGATCGCCTACGCATGTACTTTAATATCTTTATTTAGAGTCTGAGTGGTCAGCTGGAAATGTAAAGTAGGTACTAACCATAGGCCCCCTATTGTTTTTAAGGTTCCGTACCCAAAGGGTAAAAACGGAACCCTATTACTAAGACTTCGCTGTCCGTCTGTCACCAGGCTGTATCTCATGAACTGTGTTAGTTAGACAGTTGAAATTTTCATAGATGATGTATTTCTGTTGCCGCTATAACAAAAATACTAAAAAATATAATAAAATAAATATTTAAGGGGGCTCCCATACAACAAACGTGATTTTTTTGCCGTTTTTATAGATAATGGTACGGAACCCTTCGTGCGCGAGTCTGACTCGCATTTGGCCGGTTTTATTCAAATCTCTTACTCTATATACAGAACCTCAGAGATACAGATAATTTGAAAAACTGAAGTTCCCAATTGAGCTTACTACTTTGTTACGAAAATAACTGCTAAGGTCGATAAAATAGTCTAAAAATACCTTTGATGAAGTACATTTTGGCTACACAAAAGCAGCAAGTCAATATTGATTCATTACGAGATGAACAAGCCCATTTTCTTAAAGCACCAAGGTATTTACGTTAACAATAGATCGAACCTAGTAAAATTTATGCAGTACCCTCAATTTCAATTTCAAATAGGCTACGCAAACAAGACGGACTTCGCGTGATTAATCTTAGCATCATCCTGTATTTGGCGGTTGTGAGTTGTAAAAATATAAAACACTAGCTTCTGCCCACGACTTCACACGTCTTTTTTGGAGTGGAATAAAAAAAGTAGCCTATGTGGTATTCCAGCTGAAATTAAACACAGATTACTCTCTCGGATCGGATTATGTGTTTAAAATTTCAGCCAGTTTTCGGTAATATTGGCGTTCCCTTCGGCAAAACGGCACCTTTCACCTTTTTAATATTAGTATAGCTCTTTATAGAATACATACTATAATAATGTCAATCTCGATAACTTTTGACTATAGTATAAATAAGAGCATTCACAGGAATGAGATTATTTCAAAACAAGAATTAATTTGGTGGTCATGAAATTTTAAATCAATCACCCAATTATTGTTGAGAGGTCTGCTGCTCTAAAATTTATTCCCACATTTGGACTTCTCAGTCAGTGAAGGGCTTTTTCCTGGATGCAGCTGACTTGGTCATACAGGCTGTCCAGTAGTAAAATTCGGATTTGAAAATGAAAACTATTGTGTTACTCACATAAAGAAAATTAATAAGTATTTTATACCAAATAAAAGATAAGCGGAAGAACATGCGGATTCCATTTTTTAATAGTTACTCCGTGAAAAATTTTCTATAGTAGCGTATACGTTAACAAAACTTTTCGAAAAAATTCTGAGGGACGCACAGCAAAAAAATTTGCACTTGTCGGGCGAGATATTTTTTTCTTCCGCTATGTTAGGTACATTGCTATATTATACCCCTACAGAAAAATACCCATGGGGTAAGATCCTGCGATCTGTGTGGCCTGCGACGACACAAAATAGACAGTTTTGTGTTCACGAAGGTGACTTCTCGCCGAAAAAGGTGTGGCGCTATCTTACTGGAACCACATGTGCAAATGGGCCTTCATTTTTGTTACACCCTGTATTACTGTATTATTAATGCTAAGCATGATCTTACCATGATGAGCATATAACATGATCTTTCCTTTGCTTCAGGTTACTGGGCCGCTTCCGCTCCAGCCCGTTACGACAATTAAGAGTCCAAAACTGACCAGTTCTTTTCTGTTCCTGTATGCTGTCGTCACTTAATGGCTGGAAACGAGGTATTACATTACAAATGCAAGAAGTACGGATTATTTTCATTATCAGTAGATAAGACATTGCTGTCTTTATTAGCAACGATTATAAAAATTAGAAAACACAGATTTATGTTTTCTGTCGAGGTATGTTATCCAGCTCAACATACCAGGCCTACATAGCAAATTTCTTTTGTAACACCTCGTTTTGTGGTGAACAGCCTTATTTACTGAATCTCCTATTCGTATTTTTCTATGCTTGTTAAGATGTTACGTAGAACGCTGTTCCTTTAGAAATCTACCTATACGTACATTAGTCACATTTAGAACTATAAATAGATCTAGTCGATGTATAAAAGATGTTATAATCTTATGTGCCAAATGAACGAAGTGCTTTCGTGTAGACACAAAATTGTATTTACTTATAAAAATGTAACCGAGAAATGAGATAGAAAGAAAAGCTTGCAATTCTGTTTGTAGCCATCGTAGTGGCTATAGAGCTGCCATCTTTAGTCTTCTTATAGAGCTTACGTCTTCACACTTATAAACTAGATAAAAGTTTATAATATTTTTCTTCATGTTAATTAATTATACATAAACTGCGCCTATTAGTTTTAGTAATTTGACATCTCATTGTACAGATTTTATGCTAAGTATTTATCGTACCCATTATTTTATTAATCTCTATATCTAGTGAAGGTAGAGCAGATGTAGTAAATATAAATTACGTTCAATAAAAACGTTAATAATTTACTTTGTTTTAATTGACTACCCTTTAGATATAAATTATGAAAGGTACAGTCTGTGAACCGCTTTCAAAATTAACCCTTTCTTCCTGTTGTTTTGATGAACCTGCAAAATCTGTATGTGCCACGAATGTTTTGAACTTTTGTCTGTAAACAGAATAAATAATTAAATAATTGTTTTACCTCCAAAAGTATTTTTTATACCTTTTGATTGATTAGGCTACAAGAAACGATTCTCAAAAGTCAGTGGCTATGTAGAGTAGGTAATAGGCACCTGAGATAAAACCGGAACTGCGTGGAGATAATAATCAAACAAAAGAATAACGGGCACTGAAGGCGAAACGACGTCATTAGTACACACAGCCCCTTTGTCTCGGCTGAAAACCAATAGGAATAGTTTTACTTCCTCAAAAGCATATCAATAAAAACAAATTAATTAATTTAAGCACAGAACAGCTAGCGGTACGTAAAGTTATAATTAAACAATTTAAGAGCTCTGCTCAAGTGGTATTTATAATCAACTCGATAAAATCGGGCTTCGCAGTAAAAAGTGGGCAAATAGCTTGAAATCTTGGATCGAATCATGGTATAATAGGCCCCTGAAGATCGATAAGTATTTATGACCGGAATCTATGTTGTATGTTATTTGTTGATAAATAATTCTGTGCACGCTGAGACGTCCTATATTATAGAGACACGTCGATTTAAGAACTGTATATTACTTGTTACTAACTAGCCTTATGTGATCTCATGTTGGATGTCCTATTTAATAAATAAATACCGTCTCTTTAGTGTAGGATTATAAGGTTATTATTTAGTAAATACCTGTCCCAACTCCCAGGCTTTTACGTACGGTCCTGTCTCAACACGACTGGCCCAAGCTTCCAAAATAATAAAGAGTCCAATCAACTTTCCCGACGCACAGGTCCCACCCTTTGACGAGCATTAATTAGTTTTTTATTTACACCGAGATGAGGAAAACACTTTGCTGTAATTTCATTTTTCTCGTTATTTTTTTACTCTTTTTGCAAACTTTGGTGACAAGATGAGCTGGCAGGTGTTTAGGATCAGTGTCTTTTGGACCTCCCAAAGAACTTTTACAGTTGTTTTTTCGACTCACTCGAATGCAGTTACAAAGTCGATTTTATCGTATTTTAAGCTGAAGTATAGGTAAACAACCCTACAACCACAACATAGTGGGAATAGTTTATGTTTAGTTTATAATTTTATGGTGTGGTTATATTAAAAAAATATTAAACAACCTCACCAAAAGGTAATTAATAAATGATAACGACCCAATAACTACTGTTCTGCTAATTTCAATGAAATATTAGTATAAGCTTATTTCAACAAACTTTTGTATTATATTAAAATGGTGATTCCATTGGCCATTTTGCAATCACCAAATAAAAAACCAAAATGCTTCCTAACACGATTAAGCCAGAAATATATCTTCGATCAAACAAAATTTTCATTCGGAAGAGTTGTACCCATAACAAAAAGTGAAGTGGACAACTCATCCGCGGATGAGTTTTTTCTCGGATGAGTTGTACCCTAACCCACAAAATGGCTACATTGATATAATAGATAGACTTTTAATATTGGTTAATGCAAACAATGAACCTTGCTGTAGATTACTTGAACCTGTGAAAGCGAAATGCCGCTAGGCACCCTACGTTATCATAAGTGGCAAGCCCGCCCGAGGGACACTCAGCTTCTGAACGATAATTAGGGTGGTATAATTTGAGCGCCACGCTTGGAAAGCCACGTGATTTCATTACTCTTCAACACATTTTCGGTCCTTGGTACGATTAAACTATTTAGTCAGAACGTGAAACAACGTAAATACATTAAGCAGCGTAATTGCCTACAATTTCGGATCTATTTAATAGAAAAACTTGGTGCTGAAATGTCCTCAAACTTTCTCTAAACGTGACCAAGTTTGTAAAGTAGGAAAACAAACATAAATTTGTGTTTCAGTATTTTGATGATCCTTCCTGCCTTTCGTTTTAACAATTAGAGGGCTGGATTGAGAGGTCTGATTGTTGATTTACAAAAGGTTTCTTTAATAATTGTAATGTTATAAAGTGACTAACAACGAAACCCAGAAATACGAATAAAAGATTGCAGTAAGCTTAAATTGTTTAGATATGCGAGGTAAATAAAGAAGATAAACACAGCCAGCACAAAAATGTGTTTACAATTAAGGGCGCTAGCTGTTTTTATATTTTTTCTGTAGATATTTTCAGCCGATATGATCGGCGGTTGGCGGTTTCAAATAGTATTGGTTGGTTTCAAATTTTCACGCTCACTGTGAGCGTAGTATTCAATTTTCAGACTGACAGTGTGTCTAAACTTAGATACTATCGTGTATTGTGTCTCACGGCGGGCATATAATAGTGTTAGTGTTGGCCTATACCAACACAGCGGTGAACATCGCATCTCCCACCTATGTGAGAGATAGGTGCGATGTTCGCCGCTCGCTAGCATGGCTACATCTCGTCTATCCGTTTAGGTGTGAAAGATGAATTTGATTATTTGTTAGGCTATAGATACCGTCAAAACAACCAGCCAACCTAGCGGCCTAACTACCATTCTGCAGTGCGGCCGTAGCAGGCCTTAAGGTCTGCGCACATTAATCCAATACAAAAATTGCTTTCATGTAGGTAGGCGTAAGCTCAAAATCTTTAGATGTAATTTACACTGACAAAATGGCTTCCCATGGCGGACCAATCCATTTGAGCTTCAAACGAGTGGTCCACCTGTTGTCTGTCATCTGATGTCGTCAATCACATCACACTAAATTAATATAATAAATACAAAAGTTTGGATGTTTAGATGTTCGGTCGGATGGATGTTTGTTATCTTTTTAAGCCATAACGACTGAATTGATCGGGTAGAAATTTGAAATTTGCAGAGATGTAGCTCCAAGCCTGGAATCAAGCAAAGGCTACATTTTATCCCATAAAACAGTTCCCATGGGATAGAAATGACCTTTAAACGTTTCCATAGAAACAACGCGTGCGAAGCTGCTGGCAGAATCTAGTATAAAACATCTAGGTAGGTACATATTATATATAAGGTTATTTTCGCGAGAACTCATAATAAAACACTGTTTTAACCGGATTGATCGCGTATTTGGTTTATAACCTGACGTTTCGGAGGCTTTTCAGCTTCCATGGTCACAGGCGGTAGTCTGCCTGTGACCATGGAAGCTGAAAAGCCTCCGAAACGTCAGGTTATAAACCAAATACAAATATACGCGATCAATCCGGTTAAAACAGTGTTTTATTAGGTACATATTCCTTCAGCGTCGTCCGTATAGCGCCAGCGCGCGGCTGCCAAGCCGCCGCGCCGCGCTCTTACATTTTTTAGGTAGTTGCATTTTTTAGGCTAAAAACATAATGATTAAGATTATAATTTTATCAAGTCAAACTCTGCGAATTTGTTTAGAAATATGTAGAATCTTTAGTTAAGTCAATTTTTTTTCTTTAAAATATCATTAGTTCCGTCCTTCGATCAAAAATAAGGAGTTCGCGGCCTCCCCCGTAGATACCTAGAGCCTTACAAAAATGTCACTCAAAATTGGGTTCGTTTTGTTTTGACGCAGATAGTTTGCGCAGAGCCTGACAAGTTTTTTCCATACGGAACAAGAGATTGGTGGAGTCGAATTCATTTTATTTTATTTTGTAAGTAGGTAGGTACCTACCTGAGAATTATGTACCTACCTACTCAGTTTATTTTCTATAAGGATTAATTAACAGAATTCAGGTAAAGATAACAAATCATTTATTGATGAAACTATAAATTGGTGTCTCAACAGTAGGTATTTATACAAAAGGGTCATTTCAGACATACAATAATTTAAACTTACAATACAATTTCAGGCTAGATTAAAAAGAACTGGTTCCTGTCTGCGGCTTTGCAAGAGTTTTTTTTACGGGAAAAAATAAACGTTTTATAAATTCATACTTCTGGTAGGTAGGTAAGAACCTAGTCTTTCTTTTATTAGAGAGTCTACGCAAATGAAATTTTAGGGCGGGCCAACTAATTATTTTAAAAATCATCAACTAGTAATATTAAACTTATTTTTATGAAAAATATATTAATACATAGTAAAAATGAAAAAAAAATTTTAGAAGAAATAGCCTCTCCATTTATCAATTTAGAACAAAATTTATATTTTAACATAGGCAAACCAAACAACAATATTTTATGCTGATTTCACAAGTATATGACTCACATCTCAATATACGGGTAAAAAATATATATAAACTTACTGAAAATAAGAAATTCCATCCTTTTTCAGCACTTTGGACGAGTGATTCTTGCATTTTTTGTACCCATGCTTTTTGTCTGAACGCTAAAATGACACTAGTTGAAAAGCTTTCCTAACATGTCAAAATGTCTCTCTTTTGCTACTGAAGGTTGTGGCGTGCGCATTGTGAATCTAAGGGGGGCCGGCAAAGCCGGACATTTTTGATCGATGGTTCCGTCATAATATTCGAATAACATTTAAAAAAAAGGGATAACTTTGGGATTTTTTTTTATTGAGAGAAGTTCATAAGATCTTACTGTAACTGAATGCGAGATTGACTAGACTATATCCTTATGAAAAATTTTTTTTTTTCAGATTTTTAAATACTAATATTCTATGTCTCAGATCGTTTTAAAAATCACAAAACCGCGGCCTCTCCTGGTATACCTAGCTTTAGCCCTATATTTGAATGCACATTTTTGGGCTGTGCTGCAGCGGAGCTTTTCAGGTAAGCGACAAGCTAAAGTTTTAAAATTAAATGATTCAAAGTGCAAAGCAAAATAAGAATCCTTTCAGCAGACATTTTATTTACGTTCAACTAAAAATGTTTCAAAACTGTTTTCTTTCTTTGAAGATATTTTTCAATTCTTAAAATGTTTGTACAATGGGTAAACATTTTTGCAGAACTCACACACAAAAAGGTTTCAAGAATTTGACGCCATTTTTCCGTTTTTTGTGAAAATTTACAGATTTAAGGATTTACAAGTACATAAAATATTTTTAATAGGTTCGGTTTAGACCAGATACGCGTATCTGATCTAACAACTAACCTAAAAGATAGGTAGTACTTATACTAATGATCTAATCAATTATATTTTGTACGATTTGCAGGTATTTGTGTTGGTCGTTTTCTATGTATAATAAAAAATATCTATCTATGTAATGTATTGTCTTATGTATATCAGTTATCTAGTACCCAGAACACAAGCTCTGCTTAGCTTGGGGCTAGATAATGCTGTGTGAATTGTCCAGTAATATTTATTTATAATATTTATTTATATTTAGTACTAGAGGTCCGCCCCGGCTTCGCACGCGTATATTCTACGTCTATGTTCATCAGGGAGGGATAATGAAGGATTATAATGGTGTGGCGGTTGAATTTTTAAAATCGGTCCAGTAGTTTTGGCCTATTGAATTCGAACAAACAAACCAATCTTCCCTCTTTATAATATTAGTGTAGATAGTGTAAATATAGATTAGTGAAGATGATATGGGAGTGAATCCAAATCCGGAATTAAGAGAAATAGAGAGTAAAAACCATACAAACATTTATTAGTCGCACAACGCGAATCGAACTCGCAACCACAAACTCTCTAAATTGCAAAGCCTCTATAGAATAAATACTGGCGCACGTTGATATGAAGGTAGTTGCTACGATACCATTATCGACAAAACCACATTACTAAAAGGTTCTCATAAGTGCCTCTCTAATTGGAAGAAAAGGCATATTATCCATCCACTCTAAGAAAATAACTAGCAATGATGGAAACTGAGAGGTAAGAAGATAAATTTCTGTTGCTCCTGTTCAGAACTACGCGGTATTCGCTACCCAGAGCGGTAGCGAAAAATTTCGCTGGGTATCGCGCGTCATCCCGCCGGGCATTATGTATGTTCCTACCGCATAGTTTGTATGTACAGCTTTCGCTGCGACTATGGTAGCGAATGTCGTGTTGATCTGAACAGGTCTTATATATACTTATTTAAAAACTTAATACCTTCCTACCAGATAAAATAAATTGAACACAAAACTAAGAAAAAAATTATGAATGTTTGGTTGTTAATCAAACCCTCCCCCATATATTTTACCCGTCACGTAAACCCTGATATTTAATTGCAGAATAAGTAACATGGATGCAGTTTTGTTTGCATTGATTCTGGAAGTGACTCTGCTGCAACTTCGTATCATAGGTAGGTAAACAAAAAAGTAGTGGAGTGCTAAGAAAGCATTACCTACCTATTCATAATGCTTCATATAATGTACTATACCTAAAGGTAAATTTAATTTTATACATTAAGAGATAACCTAATTAGTTAATTAGTACGCTGTTAGCTTGCAGAAACCATTTTTGGAAATAAATACTTTTTCATCCCCCCATCTCGGAAAAAGTATATTTGCTCTTCGAAATCTGAGTGCAAAAGCCGTTTTTATCCGCTCTAGCGGACTCATCTAAGAGTAAATTGAAAGAAAATTGAATTAAGAATTTTTAAAGTAAATTGAATTTAGAACACCGTGTGCATGATGTTGGGATGGTGGGATGAAAAGTTACGTGTTGCACTCGAGTGCAAAGATTTTTACCTCGTGCTCTTTTGATTCCTTCGCTTGCTCGGTCATCATAATTGAGTACGCGGTTAAAAAGCAACTTTGCACTCTAAATTCAAGTTCAATTTTTTTTATTGATATGTTGTTTGTAGGTCTTATAATAGAAAACCGTTCTAAACATGGACCCGGCTAGGGCAAAAGGCACGGTACTTGCAAAAGTACTTACTCTTGTATGACAAATGACTATATTTTTTTTTTTTTTAATTTAAATGCCGTCGAATGATTATGAGAGTGAGAGAAATAAGTGTACTTGCGTTTACGTACCACTTAGTACGCACTGAAAATATCTCTTTATTGCACTTCATAAAATAATTTATGAAACAGTTCCTAACTACTAGCATAGACCAACTAATCATTCTTTTTTTTGCTATTAGTTTTACTAGTTACCTAGGTACATCTAGTGTGGCACGATCGGCGAAATAAAGACATAATTACAAATAAATGATGATGAATTGGTTGGCCCATAGATAATTCCTTTTTAATGGAAGTAAAATAAAACACTTCTTAATCCGTGCTAATTAACCGAAATATTTTCCCTGAAACTTAAATTCTTTTCCATGCCATCTATACGCTAACAAAAGAAACTGTTTACAGAGGGCAGCACCAAGCTACGGGCACAATGTTGGGATATCAACACCAAAGATGCAAAGATTCAGTACGAAAAGTTAGCAAGAGACCGGTAAGAAAGTTCCTCTGTCAGTAAACAGATGTCGCTGCGTTAAGACATAACCAACCAAAAACAAATTAGAAATAACTTTTTAGTACTAACGTAATACTTCGTACGATACGATCGCACGAAGGGAAATAGCTAAATAAATACCAATATTACCATTTTTAATTATTCATCATAGTCTTCGATCAAAAATTTCCGGCTTTGCCGGGGGAGGCCGCGAACTACTTATTTTTGATCGAAGATCATAGTACATATTATTATTAGCCCTGGTCATCCCACTGCTGGGCAAAGGCCTTGCCACAATCCCTCCAGACATCACGATCCTGAGCTACCTCCGTCCAATTGGCCAGGAATTGGTCCAATTCGTCCCGTCATCTCCGTCTTGGTCTGCCGCGTCGCATAGTACTTATATAAATAAAATGCGAAAGATACACTGTCTGTGTAAACGGCAGTACCGATCGCAGCAAGGAGACGGCTTGTATCATGGGGAAGAACCTTTACTCATGAAAAACACAAGCGGACTCTCGGACAGCTGCTTTTAATAAAAACATTATAACGTGAAAAAATGTACACGAAGCGTGTTGGTGCTGTGCGCGTTGACATCTTTTGTATGGCGTAGCATTGGGCGTAGCAAAGGTCTACGGGGCCTACGAACTGGCCTACGAGGCCTACGGATACGTTTATTTACGCCTTCGTGTGTTTACGTGCGAAAGAAAAATTACTATCAAAGCTAGTCAAGGTACCTACTTACCTACCTTTAAGTAATTAAAGTAAGCTAGTTATTTATTACTCAAACAACATACCCTACTTTCAGGATCACAGTTAGAGACGTAGTGCGCAGAACTTTGATAGAGGTAGCGGAGAATGGAAATTTTCAAACGTTGAGAAATGCCATTGACGTATTGAGGCAACGGGCCTCGTCTGCTGTTTCTATGAGGCTCGAATACGAAAATTTGAAGAGGTTAGTGGTAACCATGGTGTGCTGCCGACTTAGAATTTGCACACACTAATTCTTCCCGCGGGTGTCGTAAGAGGGTCCTAGGGATATCCACCAGAGGGCGTTAAATAGCGCCTCCTGCATGCAACCACCGAACTGCGATCCCCAACCTGCCTGCCTAATAAGGCGCTTATTAGTGGATCCCTGTGTCCAAGAGTGGAGGAGAAAAGGCTGTAGTTCATAACCATGATGCAGAATATGACATCAACTTGTTTTCATGCCTTTTTAGGCGCAGCACGTATTAAAAAAAATGTTTTTAGTATTAATATGTCTATGCCATTTTTTTAGAACACGTGACGAATTGGCTCAGGAGTTGGAAGAGAAACGAGTAGAGTGGGCGAAGAAGCTCCGCGATGCTGATTATGACACGGCCATCATGAGGGATAACATGAACGTAAGTTTAATCGTTTGGTCACTCAGCGAAACAATTAATATATTAAGTAGGTAGGTACTAGGTACCCTCATAAATTGGAGACAAACGACATCAGGCAATGGGGATTTGTGCTAGATGTCATTATAGCCCACATACAGTACATAAGTAAAAGTACTAGTGAACTAAACCAAAACAGGTGGTAGTATCTATCCGTCGTATCTTCCCTTTCTTCCCCTTACGTATATTTGTTTCAAAGGATCTATTAAGCTAAACCCAGCTTAGCCTAACCTTTACCATTTACAGGACGCCCAACTAAATGCAAACATGCGTATGGCTTACGCAGAGAAGTGGTTGCAAGCTCGCGCGGAGTCAGTGGAACTGCAGTGGCAAAAGCCGACCGAGCCTCTGCCTAACATGGACAACGAGGTTCGTGTACATGCCGAGCTGTTGAGGGCCTTCGAAATGCAGATCAAAGTAAGTTTGCATCATCATCTACAGCGGCATTCAGCCCAATACTGGCTACCTGTTGAGCTTTTGAAGTTTGTGCCACCTTACGCTGGATAAAATAAAATAACTGTATCTTTCTTGTATCACAAAGGAGCGAGAAGAGTCTTTAGCTCATTGGCAGCAGAAGTACGTAACCGATTTTGCTGCAATCAAAGAGCGGCTGGCAGTGAAAACCGAGGAGCTTCGTGTGGTCTCTGCGAAGCGTGAAGGGTTGCAGCAGCTGGTAAGCTGGTCACTTGCGATTGTTATAGGTTATAGGTTGTTATAGGTTATAGGTATATAACCTATTTTAACTTTTAACTCTTAACCATGGATAAAAGTAAAACTACTTTCATTTAAATTTTTAACTAGGTATTCTCTTTCAACATTCCAGTTCGATCTCCACGAGGGCGAGATGCGAGCCTGGCTAACGTTTAAGCGGGAGCGCGCGGCTCGCTTGGCTCGCGAGGAGCGGCTGCGCGCCTCCGCCACCAGGATCCAGGCTTGGTGGCGCGGCACCATGGTCCGCCGCGGCCTGGGCGCTTTCCGCTTTATGCGAAATTTCAAGAAAACTCCCTCTAAGAAGAAGAAATAAAATATCTGCCTAAAGTATATCTACCTACATAAAGTTCTTGGAATTACTTTAAAAACTCACGGAGGGTCACGTACACAGTCAGCAATGAAAATCGCACAAAACATATTGACTTTAAAATTTCCTGAGTGGCACCACCCCTCTCCCCTTGGATTTGGGTCAACACGTGTTAGGTTTGAGGTGCTCGCAATCGTGCTCCATAAACGCAGTCTGAAACTGAATTCTTAAGTCTTCAGATACTTACTCGATAACAACTATGAGTTATTGTAATTTTAATCATATCTATAGAAATCAAACGCGTTTGTTTTGATATCTCGTAAAAAAATTGAGATTACATCAGTACCTAGGTAGTAATTGGAAAGGGAAAAGGGAAAATTCATAAAAGCATAGATTGGAAATAGAAACAGAAGAGTACCTAGTCAGGAATACTTAGAAGTGTAGGTATGTTTATTTTCACATCTCTCTTCAAAAAGTGTGTCAGTATATCTTAGCTTAGCGGGCGTAAAATTAGTTTTTAAGGTAAAGTAATTTTTCTTTTTAATTTTCGTCTATAACACTTAATAATAAAATAATTATTTTAGGCAACATTAGTTTATACTTGATGTAAAATACCTACTTAAAAACTACGGCCCACATGAAATATATACCTACCAATTAGCATAAATAAATAAACCTATTTACTACCATGTAGTTTTGTTTAACCTCGGGCAGATGCCCGATTGCTAAATTATTTCCTGTTCCCGATCCTCAAGCTCGTGTTTCAGCTTAACCACGGAGCACGGTGCGCTCAGTCCGCTAGGTACTTTCTCCACTCCCGAAGACGACAATGGCGCCCCCTGCTCGATATCTTCAAGTCTGCGCCCAACTCCATCGATCCTCTCTATTAGGCTACTTGACTACTGCTGGGAAATAATTCTAACGTATTGTCTGATAAAAATAGTGCAAAGTGTAATTAATATTTCTTCAAGGCCAGTCGTATTAGTTATGAAAACTAATTAAATAATGCCGCGCCAAAACCAATCTCTGTCATGGCTCCCGTGTTCTGAGCAATGACGTCACCCCGCCACACCACACCTAACAAGAAGAACTCATTGACACTGTGATCTTTAAAAGTGTGACGTCACTTGCGATCCAACCAAACACATAGCGTTTTCGGTTACGTGATCAATGTGATCATATATCAAAAAATGTGTAATTTTAATCCCATTTTTTTACATAAAAAAGGCATATTTTTAATATAAATCACCTGATTACGCTTTGTTACGTTGTCACTGACTAGGATGAAAACAATTTGGAATTTATTTTTAATGTAGCTTTTGTTGTCAAATAGCCTTTTCAAGTATTTCTACCATGTGGTCGGCGAAAGCAACGGTGGCAACCCTGTGACTGTCAGACGAGACTCCGTTAGGATCTTAGAGTATACCTAGAGATGGCATACCTACGAAAAAAACGTGTATACCTAAACTTACCTAGAAACTAAAATGGCTCCTTTCCGTAGTGCTGCCCTTTTGTACCTCGATATTTTTATCGAAACAAGTATTTTTGTGACGATACTTTAGCAGTTTCGTAGTGATTTTATTGTTTTCACCACGATTATGAAACAGAATTCTATAATCATATAGTCTTATAATGCTTAAATTAGAGATACAAAGTATGTGAATGCACGTACCCAACTATGGCTCGACCGCGCTCATGAGACGCAACCACTGAGAAGTTAAGAAAATGAGCTATTATAACAATGGTAATTTTTTCATGTATTTTCCGAGTCAATACTCATGCGTTTAGACACGTGCCAGACCTCCTTACAATTAAAGATCAAAGTTCACCAAACCAGTTTATTGAACAGTCTGCAGTTAGCTCATTTGTTTCAATTGTAGGTAAATACTAGTTCTAATTTGTTTATACTATTTGATTCAAATTTTCTTTGTTAATAAACGTTGTGTTCATTTAAGAAAAAAAGGTACCTACTGAAATGAAACAACAAGCTACTTAATTGCAAAATATATTGTTTGTATGCAACAGTGATTTGTGAGATAGTATATTTATATTTGTATAACAATATGGGTATAACAATGTGTAATCTGTATCTTTAGCGTAGACGCTATCTATGCTTATATTATAAATGCGAAAGTGTATTTGTTTGTCATTCAGTCACGGCTTCACTAAGAAACCGGAACCTAACTAAGAAAGGATGGAGAGTAACATAGGCTACTTTTTGTCTTAGTAAAATAACAAACTCCCGTGGTAGAGTTACAGGAATATCCCCCTAGATATTATATGAAATTCGAATTTAACGGGGATGAAACCGCGGGGAACAGCTAGTATTATTTATTATTATAATATAAATCACAAAAAGATAGACACCACATTTTATAAGCAATTCAACAAGTCTCATTCATTTATTATATTATATCACAAATTTAACACAGACTCCTACATTTTTAATTAAACAAGCAATGTAATCCGTCTTATTCATTTACAGTATAAATCAAAAATTTAACACAGACGCCACCTGTATTTTCGATTGTAGAAGCAATGCAACAGTCTCATTCATTTACACATTTGCAATATACCTACCTAATTCAAAAATTCAACTAATACTACACCTAAATTTTCAATTTTACAAGTACCTAATGTAATCAGTCTCATTCATTTACAGTATAAATCGCAAATTTACATTATTTCTATTAAAGTACTGGATCGCGCTGGCACTAGTGGCTGAAACAAACATGAAGAATAAATTTATAATGCAACATTATTTGTCAGCCTACAATTATAGACTCTAGAAAGGTACTGAGTAGTTCAACTTTGAAAAAAAATCTAAAATCTTAAAGAAATTCTAAAAAAAAAGGTGGGCGAAGGTCTGCCTGCGTTGCAGACGCAGGCAGACCTTCGCCCACCGTGCCACATCGTTTGCGAAATAACTTTATTTTGCATGGAAATAATTTGCTAAGGGAGGATTTATGGAAATGTACATTTTAGAGGGGATTTGAAGTATAGGTAGGCTTTAATATTACTTTGGGTCAGATTTATTTACTTAAAACTTAATATTCATTAATATCAAAATTTAAGCCCTTTGGAAAAATAAAGGTAGTTTGTTAATGCATATATGCATTACTTTGCAATAGAAGTTTGTGGGAGTAAGGTCAAGTAAAATACTTACTAAAAAGATTCGTGACGGTACGGCATCCTCTCGCAGTCTTGTTATTTAAAGTTCGATTGAAGCAAGTTTCTTCAAAATGAAGAGAACGAACGAAAATATCTTTCGTACCAAACTTCAAATTTTCTACTCCAATTGAGTCCAGCCACTTTTTCTTTTACCGTAATTTTCGGGTAACCTAGAACGTAAAAAACCAGTTGAAAATTAATACACTACAATTTACACTTGAAAACATCGATACCTATGAAAAATGCCTTGAAGGACAACACTATCGCCAAACAAACAGTTTCATGTTTTCTTTAATTACACTTAAAACTTACAAAAATAAGCTACATTCGGTATGAATTTTATGTAAACTATTCCTATGAAAGCCAACACATAAGGTATTTATTGTATTATTTGGTAATTTAGCAAAATAAGAATACGTACCGGTGTAATGTTATGTTTGGACGATTTTCACTTGTTTTTAAGCCGCAACCTACCAAACTGCTGTTTGGCATCTTCCTATTAGCTTTCTTTCGCTTACTATATAAGTATTCACATGAAAAAGTCCCGAACTCAAATAATTTTAGCATTTTTACTGTAAATGCAACTCTCGTTGACAGTTTACATATCTGAAAGTAAAATGGCGAACCGGCCTCAATCATGCTTTGCTATGACGTCACGTTTCAATGTTGCCAAAAATAGGTTTCGCACATTATATTGATGTCTCTTTTTACATTGGTTATTGTAGGTAAGATAAAACGAGATAGCTATAAGTTTATGAGTTCAATATCGATTTAGATCATATTTGTATAACCGAAAGTTCCTATAGAACAATACGCCGTCTCTATATACCGATAGTCTAAGGTTAGGATATATTGTTCTGTGGATGTGGACGAGACGAGCGAGCGAGACAGCATAGCAGCGGATGCGGTTACGCACGCGGACGGAGCGGAGCAGAGCAGACAGAGCAGGCGCCAGGCAGAGAGAGAGAGCAAGACAAGAGCCAGTGTTGCCAGATCTACTGATTTAGCAGTAGATCTACCTGCTTTTTGAACCGTCTACTGATCTACTGCTTTTTTGCTCAAATTTTGTTAAATCTACCTGCTTTTTCCGAGCATCAATAGCAAGTGACTCCATGTCTTTATTTTAGCTCACGTGACAAGTTACCAATGACACAAACTTCACAAAACTGAAACAGATGAATGAAACTGAAGAGTTCCGTGTTCCTTCGTTTCTTCCTTCCAGCTTTCACTTTCTTTCTGTCTGTCTTGGTATGTCTGTTCATTGTTTTCGATTGATTGATCGGTCCGTTCGTTCGTTCGATAAACTTTTGCAAAATGCAAACTGAGTGAGACTGTTTATCCAGTTATTAGGTACTCTACTATGCACTAAATAATATATGTCCAGACCCACAAATCAAAGTTCAATCAGACTGAAAAGAACTGACAACCGGCAAATCACAACCGACAGGCCGCCTGGCCTCGCTTTCCACAAAGCTAAACAGTTTAGGAATGTGGGCAAAGAAAACGCTTCCTAAATTTAAGAAAAACGGGTTAGTAGCTTTGTTGTATGTTTTTTTTGCATGAAAATACTCGCAAAACACAATACATAGGTACTAATTTATAACATATTAAAATCTACCTGCTCTTTTTCCCAATCTACTGCTTTTTTAACAAAATTTCTACTGCTTTTCTCAGATTCCATCTGGCAGCACTGACAAGAGCAGTCAAACGCACGCTGTCGTTGCAAGTGGACGGTGATTTTGTTTATTTATTTCAAGCGAAAAGATTTCTGCGAAAAAGTTATCCTTTTAATCATTTCTTTACTTATATAAATGATAAACTATATAACATTTTACCAAGGTGGTGTGCGTAACCGAACTGTGCCGTTTTAAGTCACTACTCGAATTTTAAATTCTTGGAAAGTTGGATTGTCGTTCATGAAATTTGGTGAGTAATCCTGTAATGTAAAAGTATTATGTGTACCTGTTATTTATTCTTGTAAACCGGTACACAAATTGTTATCCATGTAGTTATTGTTGCTAACTACCTAGATGTTTCAAATTTATTTTGCGACCTTATTTTGTGTGTACCTCGTGAGAAAGTGTGTACCTTACGAAAATAAAACTACCGCCGTAGATTACACGAAAAGAAATTCATAATTTCATTATATTAATAGTTTCATAAATAGTAGGTACCTACCTATATACATTACACAATTCCAATCACACTAATATACTATGAACCAAAAATATGTAATCTTTCTTTCAATAAATAATATCTATCTATATAAATAATATAAATGCGAAAGTTAGGATGTTTGTTACCTCTTCACGCCAAAACTACTGAACTGAACTAGTTCTAGGCCTGCAATAAAACAAACACTACTTTTTATCCCATAAATCAGTTCCCATGGGATATAAATAACCTTAAACAACGCGTGCGAAGCCGCGGGTAGGAACTAGTTTCTTATAAATGGTTTAAAAAAATAGAGATTTCTTTTTCTATTCATATTTCAATGTTCATTAATATTGTATTCTTTCTACCGTATAAACAGTAGTAAGCATGGTTGCAGTGAGCCAGAGAGTGCACCTTGATGGAAAGGCGGAATAATTTTATTATTGTGTCATCCAAGAGTGTCCCACTGCTTGGCAAAGGCCTCTCTCTCTTCCTTCCGATCTTGATCCGCTGCAAGAATGGCCCACACTTTAATAAAAAGGTTGAGCACATCCCCCATCACCTAGGCCTTCCATGCACGCTGTAGATCTGACATATGGCACACATGTTTATGGGAACTATCCTGCTAAACCAGTCACTTCACTATATTGACTGACAATGGTATCACAGAATTACACATTTAGGTATTAAACTACCAATGAGAAGAGGGATGCACTTCACAAGCGTTGAAACTATTCTATCAATGTTTTGGTGCAAATAACCCTGCACTCACCATCTTCTTTCATCCTAGGATTCTGTGTGATAATTTTGTGATGATACCAGTATCATAGATTGCTTTGCTGAATCAGGCCCCAGCCGAGTCTCATCAAGTCATATTAGTAACCAACTTAAAAAAAATGAAATAGGTTACATATTCGGCTGAAGGTATGTTTTTTTAATGTACCAATTTCTCCGTGAATTGTGAACTGATTTTGTTAATTATTTTTCTGTTGTATGGTGAATGACCCCAAGAGGGTCCTGTATTATGTTTTTTTTTCCTGAGGGATGTATTTGTGCTACAAAACTTCAAAAACAATGCAACTAAGGAATTTTAAGTAAATTTTTTTGTACTTACAAAACAGTCTAATAAATGAAATGCAACTGTGTTTGAACAAAGAACAATCCAGCTAGGTAGAGTCTTCAAAATCTTAAATCATTTCTATGTCATATCATTCAAGTCAATCATCTCCACATAATATATTAAATGCATAGAGATACAGTGTAGGTACTTTACCTATGTACATAATACCTTGCACACTACCTACTACATTATACAGGGTGGCTTTTTGATGAGGGAGTGAATCGCCGAATCTGTATTAAGGAGAGTTAGAGAAGTGAATAACCATGATGTGACCTTGCTTTATAACTTTTTTAAGAAAACAAAAACTGCTTAGAACTAGATTTCTTTCCAAATCTTATTCTTTTGCAGGAATTGTAATCGAATGATTTTTGACAAGACCACCTGTATTTTTGCTTCAACGATTTCGGTTGCGATCAATCTTTGCAAAGAAATGCGTTATTATATTACAAACGAAGGGGGAACGCGCCCATCTTCAGTTTCTTAAGTGTGAAGGAGGTCAAACGCTTTATGGGTCTCGCAGACTGACGCAGCCTGCGATGGCGGTCCGTACAATTTGACAACACCTTCTCGTCAAATTGTACTGACCGCCACCAATAAAACACCGATACCAATAAAAAAGAGAAGAAAGTGCTTTTTTTATTACAACTTTAGTTTGAGTACTCATTTTTTATTATGCATCAATGTGAAAATCCATACTAGTCCATATCCATACTAATCCCACTTTCCCACTTATATTATAAATGTTAAAGTTTGGATGGATGGATAGATGTTTGTTACTCAATCACGCCAGAACAGCTGAACGGATCTGGATGAAATTTGGCACAGAGATAGATTATAGTCTGAAATAGCACATAGGGTAGTTTATCCCGGAATTCCCACGGGAACGGGAACTACGTGGGTGGGACCGCGAGGCGCTGCTAGTATTATTAATTAGAAAGTTACTTTGTCTGTTACCTTTTCACGCCTAAACTTCTGAACTGATCCCTAGGAAATTTGGCAAGGAGGTAAATGGTATCCCGGGGATATATGCTACCTAAAAAGCGCGCGAAGCCGCGGGCAACAGCTAGTAATATTATAAATTCGAAAGTAACTCTGTCTGTCTGTTAACTTTTTCACTTCTAAACGACTAATTAAGATCCGTTATCTTAATTAAATTTGGCAGAGAGGTAAATGATGGTAAATGGTACCCGGGGACGGAAATAGGCTACTTGAAAAACGCGTGCTAAACCGCGGACAGCAGCTAGTTTGTAATAATCTTTTAAACTACTAGTGTACGTGTAGGTACTTGCCGCTAGCCAGATTACTAAGCTGCATTTTAATGGCTTTATCATCGATATTAATAATACGTCTATTCGTTATTAATTTATGAAAGATTATAATTAAAAATCCGGTAAAATAAAACCAGCTAAGTGCGGGTCGGACTCGCGCACGAAGGGTTCCGTACCATTATCTATAAAAACGGCAAAAAAAAAAACACGATTGTTGTATGGGAGCCCCCTCTAATATTTATTTTATTCTGTTTTTTATTATATTTTTTGTTATAGCGGCAACAGAAATACATCATCTGTGAAAATTTCAACTGTCTAACTATCACGGTTCATGAGATACAGCCTGGTGACAGACGGACAGCGAAGTCTTAGTAATAGGGTCCCGTTTTTACCCTTTGGATACGGAACCCTAAAAAATACTTTTCTAGCTCTCATCGTTTCGTATTTGGCCATCCACTCCCATCTCAAAAAGCCATCCTGTATGTACAGTATAACAGCCAAGTCTCAGTATAGATAGATAGATAGGTGTGGTAGGTACTTGAAGCGTTTCTCAGTATTATGATATCTAGAAAAGCTATTCCAAGGTCTTGCTTGGCCAACGCACATTTAAGTGAATTGCGATTTGAGTTGCGCCAATCCCTTCTAGGATACGAATATCTATGTACCTAGTCATTACGAATATGGTATGTAGGCGGTTCCTCATATTATAACGACATTTACGTCTTAGAACGTTGTCAGTTATGTTAACACGACTTCGTGCTACGTAGTTAATTAGAGGATGAGATTTCTCCTCAGGAGAATGGATAAATGTGCCTACAAAATAATAAAACCGGCCAAGTGCGAGTCGGTCTCGCGCACAAAGGGTTCCGTACCATTATCTATAAAAACGGCAAAAAAATCACGTTTGTTGTATGGGAGTCCCCTTAAATTTTTTTTTCCGTATTTGTTGTTATAGCGGCAACAGAAAAACATCATCTGTGAAAATTTCAACTGTTAGGTACAGTTCATGAGATACAGCCTGGTGACAGTCTCCGTCCCCGGGAAACCGTTTACCTCCCTGCTAAATTTCATTGAGATCCGTTCAGCCGTTTAGGCGCGAAAAGGTACGCGTAACCGACAGACAGATAATTATACAGACAGACAGGCAGAGTTACTTTCGAATTTATAATATTAATATGGGTTAAACAAGTTTTTTACAAATATTACTTAACCCCTGCGACAAGTTTACTTTGAACCATCATAAAATCTACAGCCTTTTTTAAACGGCTAGGTTGAACCGATTTTCTTGTTGATCTTAGAAAAACATACAACCGAATTGAGAATCTCCGCCTATTTTGAAGTCGGTTATGAACATAAAGAACCGACTTAGTCATGAGTATATAAATTAAAAAAAAAAATTGAGGCCTACATAAATTTAAACGAACAGATATTTTATAGTTGGACATTTGCCTTGGCCTTCCTTTGTGGCTGCTTCCTCAACCCTTTTAAAAAAACCTTTTTATAATTAGTTGATATAACTAAACTAAATTTCATAACTATGTTAATTAAGTAAAGACAATGAACCTTACATAATTAAATAAACCAAAACGACCCAACCTCAAACTAAATAGGAAAATCATTAGCAGTGATCGGAATTTCGGGCGCTTATTTACCTAAAGTTTGTGTAAGACACAACATGGAGCAGTTAAAACCATCTTTCACGGGAATACTTTCCCGTAAATTCCCGGGATTTCAGAACATTCTAAAATAATGATTTTTTCACCGGAACCTTATTTAAAGACGAAATATAAGACACTTTTATTCTGACGCGAAAATCGATTTTTGTAAAAAAACGCGTTCAAAAAAGGTGTCTTATAATTCGTCTATAAATAAGATTTCAGTGAAAATACATTCTAGAAAATTCCAAAATTCCCATTTGGAATAAAACAAGTTTGGGTTCATCTCACAAAACAGACAATTATATACCTATATTTTTTTTTATAATATTTGTTTCTATTATTCTTACGCAATTATCAAACAAATTATAAATGCGTATGAATAAGTGTTTTAAATTTCGTGTAGAAAAAGGATTTTGGCATAAAATCATAAATATAATTAAAAATGTTTTTTTTTTTCAGAAATATTGACTTTAGTGAAAAACACGTCAGAATAAAAGTGTCTTATATTTCGTCTATAAATAAGATTCCGGTGAAAAATCATTATTTTCGAATATTCTGAAATCCCAGGAATTTACGGGAAAGTATTCCCGACAAAGATGGTTTTAACTGCTCCATGTTGTGTCTTACACCAACTTTAGGTAAATAAGCGCCCGAATTTCCGATCACTGATCATTAGGCTTTTACTGACCTACGCCTATAGTAATTAAATTCTTATCAAGCTTTGTGAAACATTGTGCAATCCGATGTAGAGCGAACTAAAAAGCATTATATTGGAAATTGATTGTTTTCTTATAAACTTTCCTACATCCTGTTTGTATAATACTCGCGGTAGCGAACCGTTATTATAAAAATAATCGTGACAAATAATTATTAGGGTTAAAATCCCGTCGAGATCGTAAACTTTTGGGATTTATTAATTTCTTAGAGATTACCCAGAGTACTATAATAAAAAAAAAAAAAAAACCTTAGAACCATAAAAGATATTCCTGCAAAACACTATAGTAGGTAGGTACTTGTCTATGCCTTGCTTACTGTAAAAGTAATAAACGGTGCGGTAAAAAGGTACCTTATCCTATCTTTGTCTTCATTGTATGACCGGAAGTGCTGGCCCATGGGCACACAAGCGCCTACCTGTGGCCAATCACCCTGTCCATAGTCAATGAATAATTTTTACATATTTTTGACCGACAGTTGTGTCCGGTTCTGTAAACGAAGATACTGAGCCACATGCTTAGAATTAATTAAACAGTTATATAAGAACATAAAGAACACATAGTATCCTTTCAAATACGATTGGTTCGTTACATGACGTATGTAAGCGGGTTAACTACGAACCTTATCTGTGTTGGAAAACATCATCGTTTCATTCGTTTAATATACTAGGGACTTCTTCATTTAACTAGTTCGGTAGTTCTTCAGTAGCGGCACAGAGTAGCAGTGATAGTTTTTATAGTTAAGCTAGCTACTGCTCGCTTTTCAAGTGGCCTCTGTCCGTCCCGGGATACCAATTACCTCACTCCAAAATTTCATTAAGAACCCTTCAGCCGTTTAGGCGTGAAAAGATAACAGACAGACAGAGTTACCTTCGAATTTGTAATATTAGTATGGATAACATTGGTGTTCTGATTGCTGATGCCTTATGTTATGAGATAATCATGCGCATATTTCCAATGTTGTAATCAAATACCTACTCTACCCACGAATAGGTATCGCTTTACGAACAATTAGCCTGTGCCGTAAGAAAAGCTACCGGGCATTTCGTACAATTAAATTAATTAAGAAAATACCGGTATATACCTAATTAAAAGTATAAACCGATGTATTCTCCACTATATTGTCGTTCGCATGAGTACAATAATCTGCCGAGAAGCTGGTGTCGGTACTGTGCAGTAATTAGTGCTTTAATCGCACTAGCTCCGCGCACGGTTGATGCAGCTCAGTGTCCAAGAAGCCGACCACGGCGGCTGCGAGGGACGGCAAATTGCCGGCAGATATGTGTGCCGCCCTGCCCGTAATTGCAAAAATCACTCGCTGCAGAACAAGCTTGTAGTCCTTGTATTACAAGCACGACTCAAGTGAGACCGCTTCTGCCGACATGAGAAGTGTATCATACCCGTTTTACAACTCTTGCGGTGGAGATTGCATGTGGGCTGGTACTATCGTTTGCACTAAGATTCACTACCGACGAACGCGTTCAACCTGCCATTTAGAGTGCATCTAATGCAAAAACCGAGCAAGTTGTGTATTTCAAACACTTAGATTTATGGTAACGAACGTAAATGTTCAGATAAAAAAAATATATGATAAAAAATATGAATAAAAATAAGATAAAAATCGAATCGAATTTATTAAATAAACTGGTTTCTTTAATATAAAAAATCAAATTTCGCATAAAAAACAGTTTTAATTGAAATGCTCTAAAATATCAGCAAAAAAACCAAATAATTTTTTCACGAATTAGGTACTTAACATGACTAATGCTTTGATTGAGTACCTAATCGTTTAGTTTTTCTATTTAATTAAGCATGAAATAGAAAAACTAAACGATTAGGTTGTTTGAATAATGAATAGATAATAAACAAGAACTTGATTTTTGCACTGACTGACGGTGCTCTGCTCTGTCCCGCTCTCCTATGAACGGGAAATCCTACGCCTATTCCATTTACAAAATGGTATCATAGCGCTCCTCGGTATAACTAGGCACATTACAGTGCTGTAGACTTGAAACTCTGAGTATCCAACCCTGGTGACGCAAATGCTCAAGTTTAATTTGAGTACCTATTGCAATGCAAACACATTATTACCGACATACGAGTTTTTTTGGTTGTGGCACAAACCTATTTATTAATATTTTTATTTACAAACACGGTAGGTATAAAAAAAACCGTGCTGGTAGACTCATGTAACTTCCTACTTACTAATGCCAATGCCATTACACGAATAACAAAAATATCAAATGTAGTTTTTGATTATTAGTACATCTTCATATCTATCAGGGTTTTAGAGGTCTGCAAACCACTCATCTTGAAGATATTGGATACAAATGAATATTTTATGGCATCCGTGACAAGAACGAATAAGACTGCATTGCATAGCCATTAACTATTGCTTTTCTAAGAACGGCTAGGCCAGGGCCTGGTCTTACTCGCACAGCCCAGTTCAAAGAATTCCTGCAAACTACTTCGACAACACGAGTCCTTTGACTTCAATCATTTTTATCGATATCGCGGAATAAATATTACAAAATCAGCTCAAAGGACGTATAAAGAACTGAAAAAAAGTCTTTTACAATGTAAACAGTAAATTAATTTTACGAAAGTAAAGTGTCTCTTCAAAGACTGAAAATGCCTAATTTTCGTTAAATGTAACAAATACTAGAAAGCTATACATCATTTTAGTTTTGCCACGTGACCTTGTCGCCGAAATGCTCAAAACAATCAATGTGTGTCTTGGATCTCTTCACCACCATGTCAACACCAAACAAAGCGACGATATTCGCTTGAAGAACCTACCTGCACCGGTTCAAAGTGTTCATCCCTGTAAATCGCCGCCGCCGCCGATTTTGGTGTGAAAGCTCAATAATACCGGAGTTTGCGAATGACTACAACAAGGTATCAAACTATGCCGTTACTTAGAACCGTCTTAGAACCATGATAATAGCCCCCTCTGTACTGTACCTACTGGGCTCAATCTAGGTAGGTATAATAATAAAGCATATTGTCTATCATAATCCGCGTGGATACCTTGGACTTTCTATAAACGTCACACCGATTGTCTTGGTGTTGTTTCAACCGGTTTCTTTGTATTATGCTCTTCGTTGAATTTCATAAAACAATAGTCGGAGCCATGTCGTAGCTCTGGGTTGCTGACTCCGTGTTTATTGGCACGGAGTTTGAGCTATGGCTTATTAGTGAATCTTTAAGTCTATGGAGACAAGGTATAAATTCCCCTAGATCCTAGGCGCAATACCATTCGGGATCAATAAATTTACTTGTCTATGCCAACATGTCATGCACGATATTGAGCAAAATATCAGCTGCCGGTCTGCCATAGTCTTTAATTTGTGAAACAAACATTCAATTTCTATATTGGCTTGAGGTTTACGTTGGGGATAGATTCTTAGAACCACAGCCTGCTAATGACTGTCCATGTCCACCTCAATATAAAGTTTCATTTTCCCTTTGAATTAAAATTTAATAAAAAGCAGGAAATAACACAGTTTAACTTCTACGTTAGTCAGAACAGAAATAACGAAGTTTCTGTTTTCACTTGTTGCATAAAATGTATGATTCTCAGACCCTAACGAGGTTCCCGTAATATTTCCTTTCCCCTCCTTCTCAAAATCTTGTAACGGACGTTACTTACTCCGAAACCTAGTTAGGTCAAGAGTAGAACAACGGTTATGACAAGCATTCGGTGTATTGCTGCAATTAATAAAACAATGATTACCTGAAGCAACGTTAACCAGCGCCCGAAGAACGTAACTAATTCAAATATCCCAGAATTGTTTTCAATGCGAACACTTACTTGCCGGCGTAATTCCTGGATAGCATCGAGCTAATTATTGCATTGAATGCCAGTTCTGATGATGGGTTGCAATGTATGGAAATCATACCTAGAAACTGACTACACAGGAGGCAGCTGCGGTGCATTTCCTAGGTCTACTGTGAAAACTACACGGTCCAACGGGTTTTCATCGTTATCGCGCCGCGCCACTTCCTCACTCCATACAATTTCTAAGTTATTCATTAAAAAATTGCTATTTCCTTATAACAGACACACAAGTCTACCTATTACCTATACCTACAATAGGTATAGGTACCTCGCTACTTCGGGCAAATTTAGGTTTCAGGGAAACAATTTTCTGTCTGATGCGTAAGCCGTTACTCGGAATATGACTAAGGCCCGGTTAGTTCAATATTTAACGGGGTTTGAACGTTCATTACTGTGAATTGTTCGGGAAACTAAGGCAACTGCTTTTCAAAGGGTTTAATATTGTGATATTTTGGTACAACACCAATTAATATAAATGAGGCTTTCTTATAAAGCTTAGTGAGAGGAACATTTTCCGAGAACTGTGATCTTTTATCCTTATTATTTTGAGCATGTTAAAATATTTTTACCTTACCGGGTTATCACATTTTCCTCTTCACAATTTAACTATAACCACGCCTTACAGGTTCTGGAGGGTGAGTCTATTTAACCTTAGTAAAGAGACGCGATCGTGACGTCTCACATTTGTATGGGAATTGCGTAGTTCCCTGTCCGCACGATAGAGGCGCTGTACCAAAACCTATGGGAAAATGGGACGTCACGATCACGACTCGATACTATCGTCGAATGGACTCTGGGCTCAGGTCTAGGTCAAGAGTTTATCACGACCTCTAGGATTTCTTATCAATGTCAAAGTTGATCTCTCGAAGATATAAATCGGACTTAATTGCAAAGTTTTATTAAAAGATCCAATAAGCTTCAGAGGAGGATTAACTCCAGCGGCCTGCATACCGTCGGCGACGGTTGAATAAAGCTTTCTTTTATAGCTCTGGGCAAAGCACTGTAAAGGAACGATTTGTTTTACGTAACCGACCAAAGGCTTCGCAAAACCTTGATTTGTTTGCAATCCATGAGAGTAATATTTTTTTTGCAATTCGTTATTAATCAAAAAAAACAGTTCTTTTTTTTGCGTGTGATTGATTAATTTGAGTGTGTAACGTTTTTCTTCGTCTTCAGGATGCGATAACATGTGGCTGCAAGCGACGCTGGTGCTGGCCTGCGCTAGCGGGGCGCTCTCAGCAGGCTACTGTTCCGCCAACACCTTCACCACCAACACGACCTGGATGCAGTTCACCAAGGAGCCCATCCCTCTGGAGTACGGCTTCGATCAGAAGTTCAAGAGCATCCACTGCTGCGTGAAAGGGTATAGGAGTATCGAGTGGTAAGTCTTTCATTTATTTATTGTTATTTAGGTACCTTTGATAATACCAAAGTACGGCAAAGCCAAAGGGAGATTGATTTTAAAAGAAAAAAATTGGAACTGGTCTTTACAATTGAAACAGTTCAGCTAACTCCAGACTGTAGATAACAATACATATAGAGGTAGCTCAACTAATCCTTATGTACGTTTACACCGTAGCAACAACTCATTCGATTTCATGAAAGTCAATCGATTCTACATTTACTCGTATGTGTCCGGGTTATTAAGTCCACCTTTTATACGAACCAAATCAATATTGCGGACATCCAAAAATGTGAGGGTCTTCGAGGGTTTTTTTTTCAATTAAATTCTTGATTAATTTCTGCTTAAACTTCGGAACACCGAAAAAAAACATTAAAAACTCGAACTGAACGTTTTTTAGGGTTCCGTACCCAAAGGGTAAAAACGGGACCCTGTTACTGAGACTTCACTGTCCGTTTGTCACCAGGCTGTATCTCATGAACCGTGATAGTTAGACAGTTGAAATTTTCACAGATGATGTATTTCTGTTGCTGTTATAAGAACAAAAAACTAAAAAACAGAATAAAATACAATAAACGTTTTTATACTAAAAGAATAATATAAGTAAACTAATACTAAAAGAGTGCACTTGTGTTTGCGCGCACACTTGTGCACTATAATGTGTCCAGCATCCCTGGATAGTAGAAAGACGTGACCATCACATTAAAATTTAAAATATTGATTTCGATATTAATAAATTACGAATCCCGTTCGATAACCTGCTTGGGAAAATAATTTAAAAACTTTTGCTGCTTGTGTATTAGTTATTACTGTAGCAATAATAATGCTTCGCAAAAAATGATAGTATACTTTTCGTTGAGCGATGAACTGGACAGGTGTGTTGTTTGAGATAAGCGAGCTTCTTGGAATTCGCGCGTTGTGGTGCACATGCGCACTGAAATAATGATTTCTTTGCTCTCTGGCTTATTTCTGATAGGTGTCTGTCTGGGCCCAAATACTGGTAACTTATCGCTTTAATATGACAGGGTACCGTCGCAGAATAGGGTATTTTATAATAATACGACAAATATAAAAATGTATTATTTAGATAGGTTAAAACAGTTGGAAAATATGTTATTTTATGAACTAAAAATTCGTTTTAGTTAATAAAATAATGAAATAAATTTTAAAATTCTATTCAAAGTTTTCAGTTTTTTATCTGTTTTTACACCATAAAATAGTAGGCGCAATTTCATGTCATTTGGCAAACTAAAAAGTATCAACTGTCATCATCGACATCAGCGCATTTGTTCCGGTACCACACAGCCATCTGACGACGACGTCATGACCACAGACCAATGGATTTGATGGCCTTATAATGCGATTTCTTCCAGGCAAAGATTGTATTTAATCAAACATTATTAAAGAGAACAGCAATGGACCTTGACGGCCTTATCGCTTAATGCGATTTCTTCCAGGCAACCGTATTATACTACAACAGAAGGGGTTGATATTCATACTAAAGTATCGAAAATTTTCCGTCAAGTTCCAGTAAAAACGAAGCAAGTCCTTCAAACTTCATGTATTCCGAGTAAAACTGTTTCACGGGAAATGGAAATCAATAGACTGCGCGATTTTATCAAATTGTTACCGCTTTAACAGGATGTTTTTAGTATGGAAAAAACTATAAAACTTTTAGTTTTCTGGTAGAAGTTACCTTGACTTAACGGAATATGAAAACTTAACGGTCTCAAATCCATGCTAATCTCATCTCACTAATATTATAAACGTGAAAGTTTAGATGGATGGATGGATAGATAGATGGATGGATGTTTGTTCCTTTATCACGCCAGAACGGCTGAACGGATCTGGATGAAATTTGGCACAGAGATAGATTATAGTCTGGAATAGGACATAGGCTACTTTTTATCCCGAAATTCCTACGGGAACGGGAACTACGTGGTTGAAACCGCGAGGCGCCGCTAGTATTATAAATTTTAAAGTAACTCTGTCTGTCTGTTACCTTTTCACGCCTAAACGGCTGAACGGATCATAATGAAATTTGGCAGGGAAGTAAACAATGTCCAGAGGACGGATATAGGCTACTTGAAAATCGCGAACGAAGCCGCGGGCAGCAGCTGGTATACAATAAAAATTGAGAATATCATGAAACTTAAAAATAAGACATGAAATATATTTGAGCGTTTCAAAAAGTCCTAAGTTAATTTAATAAGTAAATATTAAAAGCTTACAGTTGCTTTGAGCATTTGCTAATTCAAAGATTTTATTTATTACGTTTTTTTTATCTCATCTTTATTATTTCGGAACACCATTGATTTAGTGTAAAGGTCGATGTAGGACATCCTGTATTTCCAGTGGTATGTTATACATAGAGGAGGGTTAAATCGAGCAGTAAGCGTGTGTTGAATTTTGGCACACCCTCTACAAAACTCTACCTGCATGCATGCTCAACGTGGAAAGTGTAATATAAATGGATTCTACAAACAAAAGCCGGTGTGCTGATGGGTTTTCATTCCGCTCTACCTAATCCATTAGTGCCCATCACATTACTAAGATCAAATGCACTCAGTTCTTAAAGTACAGTCAGCAGCGATAGTTTAATGCAATTTGCATAAGACCATCGTACAGTTGCAATTTTTCAAAGCTTTCTTTATCCGAATCGAATGCAAAAATAATTGTACTCGCATGTAAATGAGCATGACTGTTTTAAAAAAATTATGTCGATGATGTTAAACTGTGTAAAAAAAATTGATACTCCCATAATCAAAAAATTTTTTGTGAATGAAATACAAAATGACCTTGTTTTGAATTTTTCGCTTTACTTGTGCTTTAAGAACTTGCTTCGTAACAAATTTCATGATCTAGATCAACGGGAAGTATCCTATAGGTTTAGTGTGCATGATGACGAAATTAACGCATTTTCTATTATATAATTTGATGATAAATGAATTTACTGTTAAATTAATTAATTACCAATATTTATATGAGACAATATTATTTAAGTTTACCTTTATTTGATAATTTATTGTTTACCTTATCGCATCTCTCTTTCGACTTGTAACTTGGCGTTATTAATAAAGAATATAGTATTGTATTGATTCCCGTGGAAATTAGAAAAAATTGGGCTTAAACGGTTGTAATTTTTGATTGCGTTGACATAAAAGTTTGATTCATATTACGGCTCCAACAGGTTACGTGTTGATTAACATCAAATACTCAGGTATTTGATGTTAATCAACTCAATCCCTCAACGCGTTCCTGAGAAAAAGGATTGACAGAAGGACAACGAAGTGATCCTATAAGGGTTCCTTTTCCCTTTTGAGGTAGGTACGTAACCCTAAAAATATAAAACGTTAAGCGAATTTCCTTGCTGACTGTACATTACATATTGTATTCACTACCTATTCGTATATCTGATCTGCCTTTCGCTTTAGGGATTTGCTCCCACTCGAAAGTAATATGGGAATCCCAGAGACAAACTGGTAACTATCTCAATAATATCTAATATCCTTATTGTTCCTAATTGTAAGTCTGTGTCACACTTAGTAGGTAGTAGGCTCAGACTAAGTAGATTTCTTACTTAGTCTGAGGTAGTAGGTAATTTAGTAGGTAAAAACCTACTAAGTTACCATTGAAAAAACCACATACCAATTCTATGAATGAAAATGTAAGTACCTACTTATGTAGTTAGTGGATACTTTTATCCTTTTAGTAAAATTGGTTAAATTGTTTCAAATTAATTTTAATAATATTAAGACAAGCTCTAGCAGGAAAAACGGTGTTTGCAAATCACACTTTATTTTATAAATGCGAAAGTTTGAATGTTTAGATGTTTGTACTTCTTCACGCCAAAACTACTGAACGGAACGGGCTGAAATTTTGAATACTGGTAGTTCTAGGCCTGGAATAAAACATAAGCTATTTATTTTTTTATCCCAAAAATCAGTTACCATGGGATAGAAATACGTTTAAGAGGGCGCAATACGCGCGCCATTTTGTGAAAAAGGTAGGCATAGGATTTCGCGTTGATAAGAACGGGACAGAGCATGCGTTTTTGGAACGGTGCAAGTGCAAAAATACTTTTTGCTTATTTACAAGAAAACTTTACAACTTATGAAGAAACTGGTTCAAGGAACCAAATAATTTCTAATAATAATAACTCACGAATCGAAACATAAAGTCATTTCAATAAACCGCAGGGTTCCTGAGATCTCGACCAAATTACGTGCTAAACTGTGCACTTTCATGATTTTCTTTTCTGAGTCGTTTTTTCACATTCAAGGAACCAAAGAAAAAAATATTGAATTTTATAATTCGAGTTTTTTACCAAGGGATCCCTTACTGAGATCTAGGCCTGGTTTGACAACCAAACCCGTTAGGTTCCTCTTGAACAATGCAGGCGAAGCCGGGGACAGAAACTAGTGTTAAATACATTATAATAAAAGAACACCAGGTGTATGTGATTTCATACAATGCGCAATTCTCGGAAGCGGTGATTGGCTCTGACGCTCTCACCAACTAGTTCGCAGATCTGACGTCAACTACATTTTGTTCTCATCAATAACAATGCCGCAAATATGTTTTCACTTCTCTTGTTCAAAAAGTGTGTCAATATAGCTTAGCGGGCGGAAAATGTGTTTTTAAGGTCTAAGGTTGTAAAGTAATTATTCTTTTTAATTTTTGTTTGAAATCATCAGCCAGTACAAGACATTCGCCCTTTTGCATAAAGACTCGACTTTTTGGTGTTCCATAAACATATTACAATTTTATTTTTGAAAATGGAATTTAAAGCGCCTTCTTGGTGATGGTTAGATGTTTAAAGAATCACTCATTGTACATACCTTTTAACGGTAGAATGCGTACTTTGCGTTGCTCGTTATAAATGTAGAAAAGTTGGTATTGGCGCGAAATTTCTAGAATTTTCTTTATTGCAAATTTATTGTTTAGTATTGTATTGTTTTTTCTCGCAATCAAAGTGAAAAGTAGAGTGTTTCACTCGGGCCAAAACCATCCATTATAACTCGGTCTTGTCTTCATCCATAAACAACCTCCCCGGTCGCTAGTAAAACAATCTACTATTTATACATCAAACACAAAAGTCTCAATACTTCGTTATCTATTCAAAATACCTATCAGAGGACCATGATCTTATAAAGTAAGCTAAGATCAGCTACTGCTTAGTGCATAGTGACTATTCATCATCATCATCCTGACTCTACAGCCGCGGGTGGGCCTTGGTCTGGTCGAGTAAATTTCTCCATTCGATCCTATTCTTGGCTTTTTCCTGCCAGCCGGTCACTCCAATTGCCTAAGTCTTGTTGGATACCATCGAGCCATCTGAGTTTCGGTCTTCCAGGGGGTCTCCGGCCATCAGGTTTGCCACGAAGAAGACTTTTTGGTGCTCTCGTGGTGCATAGTGACTATTGGTAACAGAATTATTACTATTATCGGTTATCGATAAAAGCTTAGCGCGAAACCAGTGAGCTAAATTCATTTGCGTGACTCACATGGCTTGTGATATGAAACCCTAGGCCATTCCGTCGGATTATGTCATTATCCACTTGTCTTAACTTGTTCAACTTGCTAAACATAACAATCATCACGCACAGAAAAAAGTTCCGAGAAAATAATGCAGTCGATGCCTAATTGCTAATCTTTGTGCGAAAGTGCTCCGGCGAACCTTGGTGGAAGTCAATGAACCGTCGAACGCAGCCTGTGATGTGCAAGATGCATCCTCCAATTCATATTGGCATATACGAAATATACTTTTGTAACTCCTCTGTCGATACAAGTGGCGCCACATTCACACAGCGTGTCATGCAACTAAATTAATAATGCAGTATTTTTAGCTAATGGGCACTAGATGATTGATAAAATTAATACAGTACCTACATAATGCAGTTTTTTTTTTACTAAACATATATTATTCTCCAGAACACCCGGTACAAATATTTGCAGATCGTACAAATATTTCTCCCAAGGAAGGAATCGAACCCGCAACCTCCTGCGTCGCACGCAGACCTTCACCCGCCGCGCCACATCGGTCGTCAACTTCATTAAGAATTTAATTGTACTTCTAATAATTTTATTGCATTGCTTTATCGCTGTATAATGATTCATTTTCTTATCTCACGGTTCGAAATCTCATGATAAGTTGGGCTGTCGTAATACAACGGCGTCTTACTATTTATGACGAAATTGCCAGAAACCCAGACATGCAAACCCACACGTGCGGTTTTGATAATTTTTGCTGTACCATTATATCGTAGATTTCCAGAGAAGTAAAGGTCAAAAGTATTTTGCACTTCACATAGTTGCTGTCGTAGCTCACGCACGTCATTATTATGCTTTGCTTGCATGTCAAGTAGCGCTTGAGCTCACTACGCATCTCGGAGCTAGTTTACCTCCTAGAGACAATTCCTAGAAACATGGAAGGTAATAATCATAAGTGTACATAATTTTCATCAAGAAAAATTATGGCGACTGCATTTTAAAATGACCTTCTTTTAAACTAGTTCTTATCGCGTGTATATATTTCTCTATATTCAATAAATTGTGCCTAATCATAGGTTTACAATGCCCCATAACGATGAATTTGTTTGAGGCTCGAAGCACCTTGTTAACGTAACTGTTCACCTGTTATCGACTTTTATGGCTTTATGGGCATGATCTAACCTTTTTAGTGTTTCATAGGGTTGAATTCTGTCAGTGAAATGATGGAGGAGCGAGAGTGGCCGTCTCCTCGGTTGTAATAAATCCTCCGCCGGCGGCGCTCACGTCAGACCGAGCTGAGCTCCGCCTGAGAACTTCGCTTTATTACACCACTTTTACTTTTATGCTTAAAGCGCTTTTCAACCATTCGACCCAAACTTACGAGCTTTTTGCCCACTTCAAACAAGCCGTGCAAATCGTAAACCTCAACATTTACATTGAAAGGTGATTGCCCTTCCGAGATATTTTTTCAATAAGTGACAATTGCCCGATGCGACTCTTATCAATATTCGTGTCGTACGTCTCAATATTCCTGGTAAGTTGTCGTGCGAACTCGATGTTGGCAATTTTTTGTCACGTTTCATCGCTATCAGGCCATATTTACCTTATAGATAATGATTTATGAGAGTCAATTGAGCTTATTTGATAGAATCTGTTACTGGAGTCTTGTTTGGGTATGATTACGTACGACCCTTACAAGGTTATGATGTTTTGATTGAGACATAAATATGAAAATCAATCAATACATCTGCTGTACTATATCAAAACCGGTTTAATTAATTATCTTAACAAACCTGCCATTAATTGGTAATCACTTAAGCTGCAATGCAAGTATCGTGAATAACTAATTGTCTTCCCCACCAAGCAGGATTAAAAGTGTTGGTGGGGAAAACGCCAAAAGTTTTTTGAAAATTGTCACAATCCCCACTGGTGGGGACGGCTTGGTGGGGATTGTGACAATTCTGCAATTACAAGACAATACTTCAATTATGACACAATAAACCCCTATGTATCTAGGTAGTCTAAAGGTTTCCATGTCTATAGTTATCCTGGTGCGCTCATCTCTGTCAACGTTCCGTTTGTCTGAGCCTCTGTCGGGTTAGAGGTTTCGATCAGATATAACAGAGGCTGCATTTACCGTTGTTGCATTCTGAGGTTGACAAAGGGCCGGGTGCATGCCAGTCGCAGGAGACAAGCGCGGCTGTACCTGGCCGGTCGCGGCCAGTATCTGCGAAGGTATCGCACGTCGGTCGCCGCAAACCTGTATTGTGGCGGTTCCCGGAAGGCTCTTTGTTGCGCGCCGCAGTCCCCGCGCATGGTCCGCTTCCACTGCATTGCTGCTTTGGGATTATGGGAACGATCTTTCCTCCCTCCTCCGCTGTCATTTCTATCGTTCTTTGCTATGCCTCGTTTGATTTAGATCTGTTTGAGATTTCACCCGAATCTGGCGTGAGAATTATGTTGAGTCATGTCAACCTTTATAGTATTCGTTTATGGATAAACGAATACTTTATAGGTCGCTTCACGATTGATGTAGGGACCTCGAATCAAAATCCAACCACTCTTTTTAATCGGCTAATACAATTATTCATTTACGTAACATACACATAACAAACAAAGCGTAGTTAGTTAATTCAAATATTTATATGTTCTATTTAACCTTAAATCCGGATGTTTTTTAAAGGTTTTTAATAATTTATAATATTATTGTTTGTAAGTATTAAATTACACTTGCTTATTCATACGAGTTTAATGGTCATTCAAGATGACAAGACAACCTACCTGCCCGAGATTTAAAATGCAAATTAAGTAGCTCCAAGTCGCGATATCCTGATGTGTCAATAGAGTTGAAAAGTGACCGCTCCGTTACTGTTAATGAAGTGGCCATAAAGTATACAAAACAACCATAGACATCCCACTGGGCCCAAATAAAAGCCAACAGCATGTCCTGACACGCTCAAACGACTGGATTCGTTGAGCGGATTATTTTTAAAGACCCACTTGAACTGCCCTTGTTCAGGTAGGAGTTCATTTTGTTTTACAAATTCGTTTGATTAGCTTATCTCTACTCTACAATCGCTGGGGATTTTTGTTGTAGTTTTATTGGAAATGAATTGTTTAGTAAAATGGTACAAACCTACTGAACTTGTGGAAAATGTCTCGTTTAGAAGTTAATAGTTTGTTTTTCTTTTATTGGAAGTAGTTTGTTAGTAATTAATGAGCGCCATAACCATATTGAAAACGCTACGAGACCTTATACTTAACTATAAAGAGATACGAAGAACTAAGAACGTAGGTAATTAACAGAAAGTGTAGGGTTCTTCCCGTAATTGACATTTTACTGTGCATAAAAACATCAATAGTACTCGCACAGTGATCTAATTTATTAGTGATATAATAGAAATACAATGTTTTACTAAGGCCCGCCCGTATCGAATATTTTTTGTAAATTATCATCGTCCAGCTCGTGAATAACTCCCATCTGTCTCCCTGCTCAGTCCTTCTAACTAAGGGGACAGTTGGGATAAAAACCATCTGTCCCCCTTTTTGAAGCGGTGTGGCCTTAATAAGATAAGATTGGCATAGGACCGTGTAGAGTGGCACAAGAGTTTGGAGGCCTATACCCAGCAGTGGGTGAAGTCAGGTTGTGGATGATGATGATGATGTGGCCTTCGACTGTTAGATGTTCTAAAATTTGTTTTTATACAGTCTTTTATTAGAATGGAAAATTATAATAGTAGCAATAATGCGAAGAATCGGATTTAATATATTATTACAATGAAGAGTCGAGATGCGTGCACACAAGAGCGCAGCGTTCACAATGGACCGTTTATTTATCTTCAGTATTGATCTCTCTCGACGCCTTACTATTCTATTTCACCCGATTCGGGTGTAGAATATTCTTTTGTAAACATTTTTTGTTCACATAATTCATTGCATTTGTTACTGAGACAACAAGGTGTCGGGAGTGAATGGAACTCTCAATTATTTTGTATTGTCTGATACGAGGGGTATTTACTTGCCCGTGCAGAAGGCCTCGTGTATTTATAATGACGTAACGTTTTCGACACGCACAATTTTTGCTTATTGACCACCGTGTACACAAAATTTGCCCTATCTTATGAACAACTAGTTTCTGCCCGCGGCTTCGTACGCGTTGTTTCTATAGAAACGTTTTGAAGGTTATTTCTATGCCATGTTCATGTTATGTATCTATGAACTGTTTTATGGGATAAAAGTAAGCCAAGCCTACATCTGTTTCAGCTGATCTGTTTAATAGTTTTGGCGTGAAGAAGTAACAAATATCTAACAATCCGTCCATCCATCTAAACATCTAAACTTTCGTATCTAGTCACTAATATACTTAGCCGATACTAATACAAATAACCTATTTGTTACTCCAGGTCTAGAACTTGATCTGGGAAGAGTAAAGATAGATTTTCGTTAGTAAATCGTTTTAATATGAGATTGTCTGACTGAAGTCTGGCTAGAGAAACGTTCAGTTGAGTCATTAACGTTTATTCTGCTATGAAATTCTATATCAACCGTTTCGATTCATAAGGCATTGCCCTTCTGTACCTATGTAATTCAATCAGGCCTTACAAATGTGTTTCAGTCAGCACAAATAACTATTGCAGACTACGTTTCATTCTAAACTATTAGGTACCTTAGTATGAAATCTAATATCTACTCTCATTCATAAATGATAGACCTTTGAAAGTAAAAGGTTAATAAAATAATCTTAATTTACCCATTTGTGAGCCTTGGGCAAAGCTGGACAAACTTTTATAGTAGAAGTTAGATGTTTCCGTTCAGTGAATACATTTAATTATAGAGCTATTTCGAGTTTGTGTTTATTTGCTAAATAATAACGTTCGAGCGTGGCCGTTACTTGGAATGATTAGTCAAAGAACGCATCGACCTATTTGTAAGCAGAAACGCATGACTATGACACCACAGCATGCGTAATGCTAACGATACAGTTCTTTGGAAACCTGTGATCGGAAATGTCAGTTTGCTGAGACATGAGCCGCTTCTTGGCGACCACTGACCACCGCTCACCCGTTCACACGCTGGTGTCTCTATCAACACATACAATTCTATTGGAACACAAATATTGACATGCCACAGATTGTTGACTACGAACGACAATTGCTCTTGATATATTTCTTTTCATGCTTTGTTGGTTTTGCTCTACAAATACATGATTACATTACTATTTCCTGGCAGTATTTAAAACTGTGTATTTAATGAGATGACTGAAATATCAGTTCATAATCACCGGCTAAAAATGATGAACTTATCACGTAACAAGTTTCGAGACCACCGAGTCAGAAGTTTGCAAGGAATGTCGCATGAGAAACCCGATACACTTTAAGCATCAGGAGCAGTAAGGATGTGCATGTTAAACGAATTTATTGTGAATACGGTGCGGTGCCAGAATAAAATGAATACCGGCTCGCACATGCGATAGAATCGCATTTTTGCCTCGGTTACACCACGCAATATGAATTTTATAGTGTCGAACTGGAAGCTGGCTGACGACGCTTCGTTCGTGACATTTATTTGCGCTCGCATAATTCATGCAACAATAGACATTGCATAGTCGTCATCGTCGTGAATCGAATGGCTTTCGAGAATTGTGGTGCGGGCTCGTTATGGCAGCGTTGCACGTCCCTCGAATGGCTTCATCGTGAATATTAACATTCGGCCAGCATCTCGCACGCCGCGCCGTGTTGTCGCCGCCGCCGCGCCGCGTCGGACCCTGCCCCGCTACTCGCCACCTCGTGAGCAAATATTGAATCGATGCCGTCGTCATGGACCTCCGCTGAGGTGTCGCATTCTCACTAAGTCAACACACTCGTTCATGGTTTTTTGTCTGAGCGTTTCTAATTTTGGAAATTCATTCATTTCCGTCGAATGTTCCTCATTTACATGCAGTAGAGATGTGCCCAGGGGCCATATTCTGCTAACCATCGCATTACTATGACAATCGTATCGTTACAGAATCGTCCATAGATGAAATGAGATTGATAGAATGGGTTCAACCTTGACACTTTTGACATGCGTCCCTCTCTGTATGTTTCTTTCATCTAAAGAAAAACACAAAAATGTGGTTTATTCCTATTTTTCACCCTGATCTGTCCCCCTAAGGGGGACAAATGGGCAAAAAAAGTTCTATCTGTCCCCCTATTTGCAAAGGTGTGTCATTTTGAGACGATTCCATTGTTATTATGAAGTGATTTATTAAGTGGAATTTGGCTACAGTATAGTAGGTTCAGCAAGTTGACCACTCACTCTGAAATTATCGTCAACGAGATCAAAACCAGTGAAAGTATTCCATCATTTGAGGCGCGTGTAACAGTTACCTACCTGATCTGATGTCTAACCCGCTAATTGTCTGCGTCGCGGGCTCGCCACATGTCATGAGTCACCTTCTGTCGTCATTTTAAGAACTGGTTTCGTTTCCACCTTTAACATTGACCAAATACCGTCTTGTTTTAAATATATCAATGTTACAGAGTGGTATACAGCGATTAACGCTCTTTCAATAGGCGATTGACTGTTATCACGACTGCCATCGATGTTGGTATTTTATAATAATAGCAAACAATGTGATGTAGCAATTTACATAAAGCTTTTTACTGGCGCTGTAATTGCCAGCATGATAAGTGTCAGCTAGCCAGTCCTAGCTTACTCGAGAATTATCCTAATTCAAGGCTACACGTTGCATGCAAAGAATTATTTCGCTTATTCCGAGTAAGTCTCTATTTATTTTAAATTGCATAGGTATTTATGTTGAGCTGGGACATAATTTGTTCTTAAAACCAGTACCATTGTCATTATAGTCTTAAATGAACTGGTTATTTAGTTCACCTCCCGGTCAGAGCGACCTTTTCAGAATTGCATTACTTACTCTGCGGGCTACTGACCTCCCGCGCGCTGTCCGAAATATAACTACATATCATGGAAGATTTTAATTATCCTATTACTTTAAGTACCTCATGTTTTTTTATCAGACAATCTGATAGCAAAAACATGGGGTACATACCTAAAGTAAATGGATAATTACGCAAAAATTCCAAGAAATTATTTATAAATACGTATTAATGCTCTTGGGATTTCCGTTCGCCTCGATTCGTGGTATCATATTTTTATGATCTACGTAAACTGCCTTACAAAAAACAACAAACAGCTTTTTTTTCGCACAAGCGGATTTACATTAATATAATCGTAATTGAAACATCTGAATCGAGTGTATTCATTTAAATTGATCAATGGTCCGCTATTGACGCGGCTCTCATCTTAAGACGAATAGTAAGGCAAATGACCTTGCGCATTTGGCAGCCGAGCGGGACACCCCCGCGCCATCTATGAAGCAAGGAGTGCATGTTTTCGATTCAAAAAACCGAGCGCTCGCGGTCCTGGAACCTTAGTCGATATACCCTATCCAAATAATACGCTCCACTGCCGTTAGATGGCGCGCACAAGAGTAGTACGTATCATAGAGTAATGGCGAACAGAGAGATCCTTGAGAGAAACAGTTCAAAGGAGTAATTGTATCAAAATATTATATGTGTAGAGAATGGTTAGGCTTAGGATTAAAACATTACTAAACAAAATATCTACGTTTTTATCTGTAAACTGCATAGGTGTAACAGTATTTTAGTAAAACGAATTTTATGAAACAATTTTTTTTAAAGTTTTTATTTATCATCATCATCATCATCAGCCTATACTAGTTAAGTTTTTATTAATATTGATGAATACACTCTGCATGAAAATATAAAATCACTATCTTGTCATTTTTAGGGCTCCGTAACTCAAAAGAAAAAAAGGAACCCGTATAGAATCACTTTGTTGTCCGTCTGTCAACCCTCTTTTCTCAGAAACGTGTTAAAATTCACATCATTTATTTATTTATCATAATTATAACCACCAACAAAAGAATCAAAATCAAAAATTCTTTATTTCCATTAATACAAAAATGTACACCAAGAAAAGGTAAAATTCTTAAAATAAAAAAAGTACCACTTTATTATACCAGATTTAATTGAGACCGTTCCATACGTTTGGGAGCTACAATACCACAGAAATTCAAAATCAAAAATTCTTTATTTCCATAAATACAAAAATGTACACTTAGAAAAGGTCAACTTCTTAAATTAAAACGCTGACACGGAAATAAAGTGGTACTTTTGATTTCTGTCGCTTCGGTATGAAGACTAAAGTAAAGAAGCGACTAAGAAACCTTTAGCCTGTTAGTTGTTATTTTTCGAGTTGGAGCAAAACCCGTCCCAAGCTTTTTTATCTTCTAAATTATCTGATATTTTGTAGTAAGCCTTGGTAAGCCTCGCCATGGACCAAAACCTATAGGGCTAGAATCATGATATTGGGCAAGAATCAAGTTCTTTTATTTATATAAGTAATATGATGTTTAGTTACGGAACCCTCGTTGCGCGAGTCCGAGTCGCACTTGGCGTTTTTATTTTTATTCATCTTTGTTTTCAGCGCTAGGTAAGAGGTTGGTACTTATGACGTGGTAAGTTGATCTGGAAAGAAGTAATTTACCGGAACCCTTTATCTTCTTTTACTGAAAAATAAAGAAATAAATATATTTATTGGCCTGCAAGAAAAAACATTCTCTAAGGGACATAGTAGTGCTTTGCGCGAAAAAAACAGTAAGTAGAAGTAGGCGAAACCCTCCGTGCGCGAGTCTGACTCGCACTTGGTTACTGTTATCTATAACAACGAGCAAAAAAATTACGATTTTTGTATGGGAGCCCCCTTAAATATATATTTTATTCTGTTTTTTAGTATTTGTTTTTATAGCGGCAACAGAAATACTGAAAGACAGAGTCTGTGAAAATTTCAATTGTCTAACTATCACGGTTCATGAGATACAGCCTGGTGACAGACGGACAGCGGAGTCTTAGTAATAGGGTCACGTTTTACCCTTTGGGTGCGGACCCCTAAAATGAGGGTTAATTGGGATGCGAAAATCGTTATTTGAATGAGTAAAAATCAAGAGTTAGGTACTACACAGTATTGGCTAGGTACCAACCTACCTAAGTAGTAAAGGAATAAAAGGAATTTACAAAAGCCTCTGTAACGGCACTACTCTACTCCATGCATCGATGCATCGATATTAGATTATGCCTGACAACTTGATTATGAAGACTAAACAATTAGGTATTTATTACAGGTATAGCATAGTACAAGATAGGTTACTTACTCAACAGCATCACCCATTTGCCGAACTTGTGCTTTTAAAGCATTTGCATGCCGTGATCTACATTTTCGCAACCACTTCGATGGAACTCGACGTTTCTGTCCAGGTTTATTTCCCATAATATACTTATAGACTAAAACACAACTCCAGAATAAATACTCGATACAAACAACAACACAGAATTTTGGAAAATGAAATGTACTTTTAGAAACTGCTTGAGTGAGACTCACGCGCGCGATCATACAATACACATACTGGTACTAAAGCAAGATCTGGCAACGTCGCTCATAGTGCGAGCCGGCGGTATGTACGGCCGCCGCGGCCACCGCACCGGTAGGTAGAGAGCTTGCAACGTCGCGTTTTCTCATAGCGCGCCCCGTGTCGCCCGCGAGCCCGCGCCCTCCCTCGTCAATTGTTGGTACTACAACATTGCCTGATCATATTTTGCGAGCAAACGTTTGTGGGAGAGTGATGTTTTAATAGGCGCAAATAGTTTTTACGTTAAAACTCCTTATTTTGACTTCATTTGAAAACAAATGGACCGGCAATAGAAGCGTACGAGCTATAGAAATAACTATACTTAGTTTGGTAGTAAACGAATAAGACACACCGTCAAAAAGTGTGCTCATTAATCTGAAGATATTGTTACTTCAACCTTGTTCTGAGTGCTAACTATAACTACCGGCAAGCATTTGGAACCGGCACTAGATACTTTAAGATATGTGTTATCGGATATATAAATTTCAAACGTTCACGATCTATATTTTCGTCAGAAACATTGCCCAAAAAGACGTCGTTTTCGTCTTTTACCCTTACAATTCGCCTTAACGCGGCATCTTCAACGGATTTCTATTTCGTGCATTAGGTACGAGCCGCGCTACCGAGAAGCCTAATTGCACGAGTCCGTCGATATAAGGTCTGATTAGCAAGAAGATACTTGCGTGCATCTTAGAACCGCCGACACCGGCCGGCGGCGCGGGTATCCGCACGCAATCACGTACACACACGAGCTTTCTAACCACACGATAAGTAAGCAATCACCAACATCCACGCTCGTACAAGTTTCAATCGCCTTTTTACGTTACTTTGAGAAAGAAGCGTCGTAAATCGGGTGTACTTTACGTTATCGCACGTGCATCTTGGCAGCTCATAGGTCGGGACTTGTTATGCTGTCGCTGTGAGCCTCCGACGATGCCTCCGTCTACGGTGGCCTACATACATTACGCAGCTCACCTGTTTGAATAATTTTAGAGTTTCAACTATTCTGGCTTTCGCGGATCTCATTATGCCTAACGATTCTTTTGTGGTTTTGTCATCATAACTGTACTGAGAAATGGAAATCTGAGCTTTTTATTAGGTCATAGGATGGATAGTCTTTGGCGATCGGTTCTGAGAATTATTTATATCAGGAGGGAACATCTAGAAGAGCTCCGTGGCAGGCTGACACGCCGCCCGAATCGATCACTTCTACCCGTCTTGCATAATGAACCAGTCATTTCCGGTGGATTCACGGAATATAATAATTTAGAATTTCGCACAATCGCACTCTATACGTCGAAGCACGCACAGACAGTGCCCACCGGCCCCTGATTAGTATTCATCGCGTGACCCAAAGCAATAATAAATTCTTGTGCACTTGCAGTTTCACGTTGCCAAGAAACCGCGATCAGCTACCGAATGCTAAAATGGGTATTGTTCGATGAGTACCAGCCAGGGTTATGAACCTGTGGTTTTGTATGATAATTTATTGTACACAGAAATATCGTAGGTATCGAATGTTACGTGATAGGATAGCTTAGTACATAATTAACAATGAATAAATAATGCTGGACAATCCATACAGCGTTATCTAGCCCCAAGCTAAGCAGAGCTTGTGTTATGGGTACTAGATAACTGATATACATAATACAATACATTACATAGATAGATATTTTTTACAATACAATTTATACATAGAAAACAACCAGAACACCCGGAACAAATATTTTTAGATCGTACAAACGTTCGTCTCAGGGCGGGAATCGAACCCGCAACCTCCTGCGTCGCAGGACGCAGGACCTATCCTAGCCTAAGCTTACAGGAAAGCCGGGGTGTGTTTTACAATATGATATTATGTTAAACTAGCAGCACCTCGCGGTTTCGCCCGCGTAGTTCCCGTTCCCTTGGGAATTCGGGGATAAAAAGCCTATGTGCTATTCCAGACTATAATTTACCTCTGTGCCAAATTTCATGCAGATTCGTTCAGCCGTTCTGGCATGATTGAGTTACAAACATCCATCCATCCATCCAAACTTTCACATTATAATATTAGTGGGATTATCAAAATATTATAATATGTAGTGATAATATGTACCAACGAGCAAACAATAGTTGCCATAATAGTAAAATGGTTCCTGTTTCCGTTTATGCGAACCATACACTCAATTTAAATACAAAGGTTATGTACCTATATTGTATAGGTACAGGGTGTCCTGCATAACCACAGGCCCCCAAAATAGGACTAGATCACTAACTACATCAAAAACCATCGACGAATATGTTGAAAAAAGTCTCCAGAACCTCTTCCTCACTAAATGGCAGTTATTTGAAATTTCGCTTTCCCCGAGTGGTTATGTTGGTACTTAATTAGTCATATATCTTTCTGTATACGTCTCAATGGTGTGTACCATATTTTTCTCTTGTAAATATTATCTATCGATTATCACTAAATAAAATTGAAAATAATTTGTAAAACTATTGAAATAAACCGGCCAAGTGCGAGTTAGACTTGAGCACGAAGGGTTCCGTACCATTATCTATAAAAACAGCAAAAAATAAACATGTCTGTTGTATAGGTGCCTTCCTTAAATATTTGTTTTATTTTTATTTGATTATTTATTAGTGAATATATAACTAAATATTCTGTGAATATTTCAAGCGTCTACCTGTTGACGTTATCAATATCGAGCTAAAACGAGCAAAAAAATCACGTTTGTTGGATGGGAGCCTCCTTAAATATTTATTTTATTCTGTTTTTTAGTATTTGTTATTATAGCGGCAACAGAAATACGTCATCTGTGAAAATTTCAACTGTCTAACTATCACGGTCCATGAGATACAGCTTGGTGACAGACGGACAGCGGAGTCTTAGTAATAGGGTTCTTTTTTACCCTTTGGGTACGGAACCCTTAAAATGCACAGCAAACCGAAACGTTCTGAAAAATTCAAGATTTTTTCTGGTTATCGAGCCCTATTCTGAAATTCAGACTATTGACCATCGAGGTAGAATAACTCGATGCTGGTGACCTATACATTTTTGAACAAGTCAGTAAATAAGGAAATTCGCTATAATTGAACACTAAAAGTATGCCTGTAGATCATATACATGCTATGTTATCATTCAAATAAGACATTTAGATGTAGGAGTTCCATTCTTACCATTTAGTAACAGAAATTACGGTCAACAAACAAACTGAACTGCCCCATTCAAAATTAATGTAGTTCGCTTACGTCGGGATGGCTAAATTTGATAGCTCTGTGTTCAAATATTGTTACGCGCAAAGTTATCGCATAACCAGAACATACAGTTGTGGTTGGAAATATTGCTGGATATGACGTTCAATAACGGGGCTGTGGTACCATCCTTACGATGTTTCGACGAAATTTCAAAGCCTTTGCTCGCAGCGCTTTATAGATAGATTGATAATACTTTATACCACACAAACACAGAAAACAGTACAGAAATAAATGCTACGAGAAGAAGTACAATGGCGGCCTTATGAGCAATCTCTTCCAGGCAACCTTGGGATGGACTGGACATGTAAGAACAACAAAGACGGACGAATTATAATGTGTAATTCTAAGTTCTTATTTCATTATTTTATAAGTTTTTATAGTGCAATAAAGTTTAATCACTGTTTCTATTTTACAGAGCTGGACCAAAAAATAGTCCTGCTTTATATGCTAGGCTTTAAAAAAGCCTATTATTTTAGTTTTCAACAAAAAGATAACACAAAATTATATCACTGTCCCTTTCAATTGGAGCCTAATACGAGTAGTTTATAGCACTGAATAATAAAATCAATGATGCTGGACAATCGACACAGGCTGTTAGTTGTCTCATAAATCGATGTCAAGACTTTTCTCTTACTCATGGTTTTGAATTCAACCATCCACTTCCATCTCTAAAAGTCTTCCTGTATATTTTATTATTTTTCCATCGTTAGAACAAAACCTATGCAAAGTATGCAAACACGAAACCATGCGTAAACAGCAGATTTTTGATCAAAGTAATTGCTGGAAAGCTTATCTACGTAATTAACGTCGGATGTAGCTAATTTGTGCTAAAAATGGTATTATTCAGTTAAAGCGTTTATGGACCCTTATCCACTTTTAAAATTTCACTTTGTCGCTCGCAACTAGCATGGATGAAATAAAATGATAGACTTGATTTGTAATGCCGCCGTTTAGGATGACAGTTAACCATCGGTATCACTTGCAAGTAGTGGCTGAGTAGGGCGTCGCAGGGCCCTGTCATGTTCCCAGGCGATGTTCAGCAGAAGCAGCATTCCTTGCCCATAGCAGGCGGACAAGCCACCTGGCTTTTCCGGGACGTGTCATTACTAGCCCGGGACTACATTCTCTGAACATCGGGAACGCAAATACAATCTGCCTCCTTCCTCTAAGGTTTTTTGCCGCGTTACTGCAGCCCTGGTACAGGCATGACAAACGTTCTCAGTAATTATGAAATAATTATGTTCAGACTAAGTTTTTCTTGTTGTTAAACAATTGGAGTGGTTTATGGAGTCCACTGACGCTCCGTGGTTGCAGAGATCAACGTCTAGATCATTAGCTCACCTTTTTTCGGACCAACTCAATGCGTTCTTGTCGAACGCCAGAGTTCCGCATTTTACATTGCAACTTCTTTGTGCTGTTATGAATTTAAAAAGCAGTTTCGAATACTGACTTTGTATCAAAAGTGCACAAAGGAAACAGGAACTTTATCGCTCCATCCTTAAAAGCTTCAGGGTCTACGAAAGAAACTTCGGTTGCTGGAAATTGTTTATCGTGAGTACTTGTTATAAAATCTCGAGTTACATGGCATAATCTCTTATGTCATGTTACTTTTGTAGAGCTGTCGTGTGTAGCAGGATAACGCCAGTCTCGCGGTGCGGTTTCCCGTTCACCTGCTATGCGACCAAGTTTTTGCAGAGCACCCGGTACTTTGCGGTTCTTCTAAGAGACTTCAACTGTTTACAACGCGCTTCCCTAAACCGCACTAACTGTATGAAATTGCTACACTCGATGCCACGGAACGCTAGTTCCAGCTACTCTGTCATTAGTAAAGTACATAAGAATTCAAAGGTAATATGTAGTTGCATCCGAAGTTGTAATTGCTTCGTGCAAAAACCGAACGCACCGTCGTCGTCGTCCCCTCTGCACTTTGAATACCACAATAGCGTTCGAACTGATAATAAACAATGATCTGAAAATAAGTTTAGACCTACTATATTTCAACTAAGTATTCCACTTCTGATATCTTTTTTAGTATCATGGAGGTATGTCGTGGATTGCGAAGCGCTTTCAAATTGAGGTTATCGTAGATCAATGCAACTCTGAAAAGCATGCCATCCTTTTTATTTCAATCGTTATGAAAGGGACGCTAACATTTTTAGTGCTGTCATATTTGATGTATTATTTTGGCAACATCTGAATTGAGACCAAATAACTAGCGATATAGAAATTGAGAAGGTTTTTCCATATATTTCAAATAGGTGAGTCATATGTTCATTAAATTATTGAAGAAACCTGTATGCGGCTTAATAATAAATACTCTTTGAAGTGGTTTGTATTTTACCCGAGCACGGCAGAACGGAACAGAGTAGGTAGGACAGAACGGGTGTAACGTTTGGGGTGAGAGCTCAAGAGGTTGTATGTCTGTATAACTCACACATGGATAAACAGATTTTGATTCAGTTTATGTTGTGAGAAAGCTTTAGCTCTGTTTGTTTGAAAATCCGTGCACACAACAGCCATTCTCATATTATGATGATATTATGCAGCTCTTGTAAAATAATTTGTTTTTATTAGTCAACTATATTTTATTATTGCTTGTTTTTACTAGTGTAGGTACTGTATAATTGTTGTAATTTGTATGTGTGTGTCGGAAGTAGCATATAAAGTCATTTATCTATCTAAAATAAGGTAGATTTTGTATATGTCACTGAAACCGGGGTTATAATGTTGAATAAGCTGGCGTGATAGTGTATATTGTTCAAGTCTCTGTTTCCCACAAGACATTATTATCAACGGTGCATGACGGGCGGGCGTGCAATCACACTAGTACAACAGAATGCTAGCCAGTCGTTATTACATCGGTGCGTGTGTGACAACTGTTCGCAGAGACGTAATTGTAGTGGTTTCCACAGAAACGATCAACTAGGGCCAACAAAGGGACACAAACAATGGAGAACACCGGGCTTCGAATTATCGTCGCCCCTGGCGGATGACAAAACACAATCATTTTGATATTTCAGGACCCGTAGGCGCTACTAGACTTGATTATTTTATTCGTAGAATTTGGTAGCGTTCTCTCTCCTATCATTAATATTGTTGAGTTGCATGATGTACAAGTGATGTAGGTTGAGAATAACCTTGGACGAAAATAACTGAGTATTTAGAACAATAGTTTACCTGGTAAGTCCGTCAACCTTATAGCTAAATAATTAGACTGCAGGTAGATTGTTACTTTATTTAGATTATTCGCTATAATTGTTAGTTTTTGCGCGGTCGAACTTCTACTGAAATGACGTGATCAGTGTCTTGCAAAAACCCGGACACGCTGCATAGCAGTCTTTGTGAGTTTACAAAGAATGGTGATTGCCTGTTTCTACAAAAGCTAATTCAAAGATACCTAAATAAGTTATAGGTACTCGTAGGTTAGGTACCTATGTTCGGTTCTAGAATCCTATATATTTATTGCAAACAAAGGAGTTGCAAAACCATATAAATATTAGTTGATAATATTTTTCGATACTGCAGGCCATGCACGAGGATTATTCTCTAGGGTAAAATAGACAACAATTCTCTATTCTACCCTAGACACCAATGTCCTTGCCGTAGAGCAAGCACGGGAATTGTTGTCTATTGATTGGTATCATGGGAGCCAATCGCAGAGGTTCGCATTATTGATAATTTTGGCGGCTTTCGTTGATCAAGCGTGCTCCATCTCAGGCCACATCTTCACTTACTTAAGTGAGATGGTGGTTAAAACCATAACAAATAACTATAAAAAAACACCATTTTAATTGTTTCTCATCAGTTTTCAAACTTGAATTTTCATCTTTGAAGTTTTTGTTTTAGTGATCAGTCGCCTTGTTCCCTTGTGATTTTCTGTTATTGTTATCGGTTTTCGTCATGGTTTATATACATACATTCATAAATGTTTTTGATTTCATAAAATATCTTGGATTCCAAAAACGAGTGTGATGTTATTGCGTTGGATTTCTTGAAGACGGTTAACAAATTTCTCGGAACTATCAGCTGGATTGAGAATAAAGCGTTACTCACTAAACGAGGCTACGAGGAAAATGGTTTACATAAGTTAACTAAGATTGAGGATATCAAAACTAAACCTAAAATAATCTACATAAACTTACTAATGTTATAAAAAGGAAAGATTTGTATTTTTGTACGTAACGAATAAACTTAAAACTACTGGACCGATTTCAAAAATCTTTCACCATTAGAAGCTTACTTTTTAGGGAGTGACATAGGCTATGTTTTATCCCGGAATTCCCATGGGAACTACGCGGGTGAAATCGTGAGGCGCTGCTAGTGTGAAATAAAATAAAATAAATAAAAAGTGCTTTATTTTTCCTTAAAAAGTAAAAAATAAGTTAGGTTAGCGATAATGCAAAATTGTAGGTCGGGACATTAAAATTGAATTAAACTGAAGGGCAGGTCGTACAAGTGCGTACAAATTTCCATATAAATGCCATAAAGCTTAAAGAGCATTAATCAATTTGGACATGTTAAACGTTTTTGGAGAGGTCGCCGAGGAGAAAGTAACCCCTGGCTTTCAATTACTCATTGTTCCTGGCTGTACGGTAAACGGACGTTACCGGTACACGCGCCGGTGCACAACGCCATCGGTACTGCTGTACTGACACACTTTTCTTATAAAAAACTATTGGACTGAATACTTTATTCGAAACTTCAACACGACGAAGGATGGAACTTTACATTTGAACTAGATTCCGATTCATGCGTGTAAATTATGCTAGACAATTCACACAGCATCATCTAGCCCCAAAGTAAGCTGGGGACTAGAAAACTGAATAAATATTTCAAAACATACCTATAATATAGTATATTAAGGATATGAAGCCATGTCATAATTGAAACCAATCCAATCATAAAACTACTAGGAAAGCTCTGAACCGAAAACGTAATAAAAATATAATGAAGCCCGATTCCCCGTAGTGTTCTCGTGTTTAAATCCGAGGATTCGCCATGTTAGGGTTCCCGTAATATTGTCTGTCAGTGGAGCCTGCACGCGAATGATTTGTGGCCGAAGAGTTGCAACCCGACACGGTCAAAGACCGGTTCAGGTTAGGTTAATTCGGAAATATTCGTCGCTTTTTACAGCCTTTGGGAGGGAACAGACCGCGCCGAGCCTCCGAGATGATCTCATCAAGGAATTCTTGATGTTTAAATACCTTTCCTGTCAAGCTATTATCTTCAAACTTCTCGTACTTGATGATGATAATTCTTTGTTACTAATAACAATTTCGTCTAATTAGACACAATTCTGCCAGTATCAAGGAATTGAAAAGAATTTTAAATTATTGTTATCAAATTATGAAGATTGTTTGCTATTTTCACCAGAGCCTAATTCGTTCAATCAGTAAGATCTCGTCTACCAAACCAACCTCACCTGCACGTGCAGGTAAGTTTAATTTGGGAGACGAATTGTTGGAGTCCCCCTTATGCCCTTTCTCTTACTTGCTAGAGCTAGATTTTCAGTCTAGTGACAAATAATTTGTTTTCCTTTTTATTATTTTTTATTAAATATGAAAAACTGTTCTTCCAACACAAATAAAGTTCGTAGTTAATCCGCTTACATTCGTAATGTATTTGTTTTCTTTTTCAATTGTATTTGAATAGTATACCAGCTTCTGCTCTCGGCTTTCCACGAATCTTTCTGGGATAAAAAATAGCCTCTGTCCTTCCCTGGGATATACATAGCTAAATATATTATATCCCGGGGAAGGACCTTGCTAAATGTCATCAGTTCGTTTCAGCCTGTAAACTCGTGAAGGCTTGAAAAAGTATCAGACAAATATATTTTTGAATGGAAGAGAGACAGAATTACTTTTACGAATTTATAATATTAGTGTGCATTCGATGCTGGGTGCATCTTCCAAACACCATAATGACATGAAGTTATAACAACATGCATAATTTTCCATAGTGGATATATAATTGTGTGCATTTATATTTGGTAAATAATAACTATTATGCATATTTGGTAAGTCATTTGTTTGAATAATATTGCGCTATGAACTAAAATGACTCTCAGCCAATTTCCCGAGGCAGAAACTGCAAAAACCTGACATCCCTATAGAATTTCATTTTGTAGAGCAAACTGCAATGATACAGTTGATTCGTTACGCGGTTTTTTCGAAGTCTTTATGATTTCCTACACTAAGTGTACTGAAATTAATGTTTATTGTTTCATAAAAAGGCGACAGACAGACGGACAGAATTACTTTACTAACTAATTCACAAAAACAGTAAAGTTCATCTCAACAAAGAAATTAAAATTAACAAAGCTGGGATTCCATTCTTTTATATTAAAGATTTCTTCGTTCCAGAAATTGCAATTTTTTACTACCTACCACTTTTTAATAGAAAAATTCCCGTATTTCCCTAATTACAGTTTTCAGTATAAACAATGCGAGTGTTGCGTGAGTCATTCACTTGAAAAAGATAAAAATATTCGTATCGTTCTCCCAGGGACGGCGCTGGAAAGTGGAATGATGACTGGTAAACACGCGTATACGTTTTCTCGGAAATGCTCTTGAGATTAGTTCGTGCTAATAAATAGCACTAGTTTTTGATGAGCTTTTGTAGGCATCATCTGCCTATGTTAGTCCACTGCTGGACATATGCCTCCCCTAATGAGCATAAGGGAGTATATTATTCAGGGGGTTGGATACTAACGAGGATCCAACAGAATTTTTGTTATCATCAAACAGTATTTATCAGCTCGTAACGAGTTATTTATTCACATCAGGAATTTATTTATTTAATATATGCATTCATATATACGTAGTTATATGATGGATGACCTAATTCTTTACAATCTGTAGTTACCTAGTTTGTACGATAGTACTATCCTTGCATTGACATTATTATCACAGAAAAGAAAGACGAATAGGTATGTTATGTAACGAGGCCATTTCGTTCCCACTTAACCACGATTTAACACAAACATTCCGCCCGGATTGTTATGATATTCTAAATCGCTGTTCATTTTGAAGGTTTAAACCTCATTTCAGCCGACGATGATCTCCAGATAACATCTTGGCCGCTTTTGGAGGGATTCTCGGAAACAATTCCCGTATGGCCTTGTGATGAACATGTTTGTTTTACGAACGATTCAAAAAGCTGCTGCCGCAAATTTTACTGATCGCGGGAATAGGTTGCTTCGCGTGACGCTTTGTTTGCATAAGCTCGTTTCACCGAACTAGTTAGCAGCTGCTAGCGGATTACAGAATGCCTACGCACTTACACTACTACATTATTTGTGGTAACGAATCCGTAGTGAATATCGTTATTTCATAGTTCGGGTATAGGGAATTCAGATCAGAGACAAACCTGACCACGAAACGGCTTTATCTACTTATCAACACATTTTGTAAAGATTTCGCGGCAGGCACAATAGCCATATAATAATATTCTTTACCGTTTTTGTAGAGTCATAAGTACATTACATTATAAAGTAAGTTCACATTCTTATAGGTGGTAGATTAGTTACGTCGTAATCAAAAATAATTTCGTCTAATTTACGCTACTATTCGCAAACCAAAATATTTTCAATAGGTAAGTACCTACTCAGTTAAAATGATTTCCCCAACAGATATCTTAAAGTCGAGAGGTAGTCATCTAACAACGCGATTTTTCTCCGTATGCTTGCGAAATCATCCATTTACCATTTAAATGGATGATTTCGCAAGCATACGGAGAAAAATATATAATAAAATTTGACGATTTCCTCATTGAGTGGCGAATGCAATCCGGTGTTTCTCGGAAGCGGGCTGTCATCAGCAGCTGCATTACGGCAGCTCCCTCCCGGAATGACGTTCCATTACACGATACCAGGAATTATTTCCTGCACATAGACACGCATGCCTATGATTATGCGCTGAGATAACTTGGAGGACTTGTCGGGAATTATGGAGTGGAGGCATGATTTAGAAATTGGAGAAAAACTCACTGCGGATATAGTTGCATACCAAATTGCAAATATTGGAGACTAGTTTCTGCCCACGGCTTCGCTTTTTTCTATGGAAACGTTCAAGGGTTATTTATATCCCATGGGAACAGATTTATGTTATAAAAATCTGTGTTGCTCCAAGGGTAGATCTACTATGCAAAATTTCAGTTTGTTTCGTTCAGAAGTTTCGGCGTGAAGAAGTAGGTATCAAACACCAAACTTTCGCATTTATAATTATTAGTTTGATGTGATAGTGTAAATAATAAATATGTCACAGTTCCATAAAAGCAAAGTTTACGCAATTAAGTTCAGAACTAACGCAAATAAAAGTTCTGATTCTCTTTCCAAAGAACTCTTAAAACACGTGACTTACTAAAAACTTAAATTTTCCTCCACGATTAAATCTGTGTCTTTCTTTACCAGGTTTAAAGATGACGTATCCTACCCGTGGTCAGCCGGGGTATCGAACCTGATCCTATACCCCGAGGCCGCCAACCAGACCCTCTATACCAGGAGGGCTTCGCGTGAGGATTCCGGAAACTACACCTGCCGGCTCAGCAACGAGACACATACGGAGACTCATACAGTTCGGTTAGAGATATTAGGTGAGTACTAGCAAAAACGATTGCTATTTCATGGTGCTAAAAACAGATGAAAATATTGAATTTTAAAGTTTATTTTGTTATTTTATGAACTAAAACTAACATTTTCTGACTGCATGACTGCTTTTTGCCTAACTTAACTATCACTATTTTATTTTTTAGATTTTTTCACATTTAGTAAAATACCCTATTAAGTTTCGAACAGTTTCTAAATATTCCTTTTAAAAACAATACTAGCTGCCAAACGACAGTAATGGAATTGCTGGCGCCTTTTCGAGTAAACCGGAAAGGCCGACTTTGCTCTAAGAAAGTTGTCAAAATAATGACCAGATTACATAATGATAAAGACTAATAAAGAGCTTGTAACTCGCAGCTTTTATTTTATAATACGTTGGGGAATTGTTGACGGACACCAAATTGTAATAGAAGCCGTTTTCAGCGCCTTTGATCATGTCGAGCAGGCTTTTCTCATTCTCCCGAGTGTTTTTCATTACAGAATTCCAGGTAAAAATGTTTGAGGTCAATTTAAGTGTTAAATTAATTCGGTCGATTCGCCGTATCCTTCTCTCTAGCCAAACTGAATGTAAAATTTTTGTAAACATTGCCCAACTAGGTTAGGTATGGGGGGGCCCATACCTAACCTAAATATCACTTTCTTGTTGTTGTTTTTGTGTCACCTAATAGGGTATTTTACTATGTATGAGAAAAAATCTAAAAGTATATTATTGTGATAGCTTAGGAAAAAAGCAAGTCCCACCGGAGACGCAGGAAGTTGCGGGTTCGCCTATGCCGAGATAAATTATCACTAACAAATAATAAAAGCGTCGACCACAGAACGCAAAAAAAAAATTTAAAAAGTCCACACAGTCATGTCTTCCACAGTCTTGATCTCGATGACTGTTTTTAACTAGACTGATACATAGGCTTTTTGCCATTAAAAAAATAAAAAGGCCTACGTAACTGTTTGCATCACCTTTAAAACACATAAAATAAAGTTAAAAACTAAAACCCGACTACGTAAAAGTTATAAACAAGCGTTCAAAGATGTTCCGAATAAATATTAGCGATTGAATATTATCCATCGTTGCATTTTCATACTCGGTAGTCGGAGGCCCCAAGCTAGGAGTTCTGTATGTACCTACAAAGGCCTCCGCGCATTAGGTATGCGGCATCACTGGAACCTTTATCACTGTTGTTCCAGACGTTCTGATGACTCTTTCATCAATATGCCTCAAAGCAAAGAGATTAAAACCACTACGTCCTCAAAGGATATGGAGTAAGGTTTAGGTGATGTCGTAACGATTCACCATCGCAGTTCGCTGATGTGTCCCACGAATGATTGTTTGTTCAGTCACAAATTATAGAATTTCAAATATTTTTATCCAGTTTCGGGTTCATATTAAATATCTGATATGATATAAAATTATCAGATTTTGTTTTCCTTCATCTCTTGTTTGAAATATTTACATTTACATTGACAAAATAGAATGACGTATCGGTCATATTTGATAGGCATAGAGTTGATGAAAATAGGTCGTAGGTATTGTAATATTTCTCTATGGGGCCTGCGGCCTGCGGCTACGTAAACTTTATTACGCGTTTTGTAGGCTTATTCGGGGGCGGAGCCCCAAATCCTATAGCCTATAACCATCGGGGTATTGAGACAAATCAGTCGATACATAATTTGTTGAAATCGAACCAGTAGTTTCAGCGCTACGTGGGAACAAAGAAATTGGCCACATACATACAAACATACAAACATACAAACATACAAGTATACAAACATACAAACATACAAACATACAAACATAGGGTGCTAACCTCATAACCCTCCCCTGTCGGTAGTCGGGTAAAAACACCTTCACTCTTCACCACGACCCGCGTCATCATCGGAGCGTGCGCCTTATGCGGTAGGTGGCACCAGAAATGCATTTTTCCTCGGTTCTATGACAATAAAGCACATGCATTAGTTATTGCCTGGTCTAGTGTTTTATTTATTCATTGTATTATATTTTTACGAAACCTGAAAGTTGGGAATTTCATAACATACATATTTTTCCCGTGTTCTCTGATCGACACTGAACCCCCACCCCCTGAAGTTTGATCCTTCATTATTGTTAAACCCTGTATAATTCTAAGAAGTGGCATATTGAGACCGTAATGTATCGTTTCACAGAAAAGCCGTCAGACGCTCCGAAATCAATGTTCATATCGAAGGACCAGTGGGTAGAAGAAGGTGGCGAGGTCCGTCTTTACTGCGAAGCTCTCATCGGTAAGTACTACGGATTGTAAAATCGGGTAGTTATTGAGGAACCGGGAATCCCGGGAAATGTCGAAGACGAAACCGGTAATTCCCGGTTCCTACCGACCTAGCCTATTTTTAATAAAATTCTTCAGAAATTAACAGAATTAAAGGTGGTTTACCTTAATTACGGGCGTCGAGCTTGGCTTCGACTTCGTCGATCCAGCGATACCTAGGACGGCCGACTAGTCTACGTCCCCCCCCGGGGGGGGGGGGGACTAACATAAGTATGCCAAATTTCAGCTCAATCTGTTGAGGATAACTGGTCTAAAATTCAGTTGCAAGATTAGTCATTTGTCATACATTACTATGGTCCCTGTTAGTACGGGGCAACTTGAATAAAAGCTTGTAGAAAGAAAGAAGCGCTTCAAGTGATCTTTTATTATTTACCAGGTCGGTCCTACTTGGCGGACGCTCGCAGTGACCTGCGATGGCAGAAACTCTGGCCCAATGGGACGGAAGGTGACCTGCTGCCCACACAGGCTGAGATAAAGACGAAACGGTAAGTTCTCGCATCTTACGACAAACTGAGACACGGAGGTCGACTTTAATAAACGAACGAAATTGACGGATCACGTCGAATCCCACCGAACAAAGGACCGATCCGTCCTTTTTATGACCCTACTATAATAATGATTCTAACATTTATTTCTTGGAGATCCGAAATGACAGTGTCAGTTAGTAACGCGCCTGAAGCAATCGTTTCGTGCGATTGACGACGTCATCGGTCAACTTCGTTTGTAGCGTTTCGAGACCCGTAGTTAGGGCATTTGTGCACTACAACGAATTTTACTGCCGCAGGCGGCGGCAGTCCGATTTTTTACGGTCCGATATGGATATTGTATAATAGGCTACTTGACTACTACAGTGAAATAACACTAACGTATTGTCTGATAAGAATAATGCGAAGTGAAATTAATATTTCTTCAATGCCAGTCGTATTAGTTATAAAAATTAATTTTATCTACCCAAATATCATAAAACCTCTCTAATGCGTTCAACAACCATAGGCAATGACCAGCATTACCAACCAACAGATATAAACGGAACTGTAATGAACTCATAACCTACTGAAAACCGTAGGTTATAGAGTTTAAATTTGGAATAGGTGTCAAATTCAAGTGAGTGTGCTATACTAGTATCTACATTCTAACTATAAATCGCACTACATTTTGATCTCGAGTGACACAAGAATAGTGACTTTGTTCGTTTGCCTATGATTTAAAAAAAAAATACAGATATTCGAAACGCCGCCATTTCGAGCTGTCATTTGTTCGTTAGCTTTTTATTTCCAGTTACGAGTAGACAAATTTTCTGATAAGTTGAATAAGTTCTTTATTTCTGTCGAAAATGAGTGATAGTAACTCAGAACAACTGTCAATGTTAACTACCATTACTAATCAATTTATTTATCAATTTATTTTTTATTGCATTACACTGGTAACAATGCTGGTCATTTCCCTATGGTTCCTGAACCCATCATAGAGCCCTTATGATATTTGGGTAGATAAAGTAGTGTATGCAACTGTACATAATTAGGCATTACAACACTCGTGTGATGCTATTAAGAAACTCGCCTTCGGCTCGTTTCTTAAACCCACACTTGTGTTGTAATGCCCTCCATTATGCACAGTTGCATAAACTACTATTAAAGTTCGAATAAAATAATGGCGTGTCAAAACTATAATCTTTGTCATGGCTCCGGTGCTCTGAGGAACGACGTCATACGTCACACCATACCAAACAAGAAGAACTCATTGACACTGTAATCTGTGATAGTGTGACGTCACCAGCGAACCAACCAAACCCAGAGCGTTTTCGGTCACGTGATCATATTATATCAAAAAATGTGTAATTTTAATCCCATTTTTTATCTAAAATAGGCATATTTTTAATAAAAATCACCTGATTACGCTTTGTTACGTTGTCACTGACTAGGATGAAAACAATTCGGAACTTATTTTTAATGTAGTCAAATAACCTATCATGCTAGTTTGTGCACTATACGTTATTGTACCGTCCGACATTATACTTTTCCCCATCCCGGGCCTTTTTTTCAACTTGTCTTTCCTAGCGTAATTACGCATGCGTGGCCTGTAGTTTCAAAGATTGTGAAAAACACCTATGGGATATTATGGGATGTTTACCTATCAGTGAGCATGTGAGGTATCAAATAAAAGATATTAAAGGGTTCGATTCCCGCTGCGAGTCAAGTTTGTAGGATCTGAAGATATATATTCCGGGCCCGAGTGTTTATTTTCAATAATAAAAATATCTATATGCATTTCATTTAACAGATAACTAGCCCCCATAACACAAGCTTTGCTTAATTTGGGACTATAATGATGCGGTGTAGATTATTTATTATCCTATTATTATGTAACTATTAACACATGTTTTAGTACACGAGGTGTATAAACTCCAAAGCAATATTAAACAATCAACGCAAAAATGACTTTCGTAGTTTTGCGTACATGTGTCGAATTGCCACAACATTATAAATTAGATACTAAATATGACTTCATCTCCCATTTCTTAGAATAGGTAGATAGTTTACATTTCCAATAAAGGTGTTTTACACCAGGGCGTCATAGTCACATGTGTGACGAAGCACTTAATAATGAAGAAAAATTGTTTCTATTAAATCGGGATAAAAATTGAATCCTGTCGTAACAGTCATTTTAAACGGCATATTTACCATGATTTGATTTTTGAGTTTTCCCTTTTGGCACAGTTTCAAGCGCAATGATCACGGAAGAACATTTTATGTTATTAAATGTACGGAAATGTAACGTACGGAACGTAGAAATATAGGAAAACTAAAAAATCAAATCATGGTATACATATATTATGTATATCCCGTTTAATATGACTTTAATGTTAATAACTATGATAGTTTCAAAAGATTTAGGGTGAATATCGTCCAGAAAAATGTAAAGTAAACATTGGTATTTATTTCATTTTGGTGAACTAGGCTATTGCAAAATGCAAACGCGTTTGTTTCCCAGAAATATACAAACCGTCGATGTTGCGTAGCATTTTTTTAACCAAAACGTGCCATTCGTTGAATTAATTGCGAATTCGAACTCACGCATCATATATCTATACATAAATATAGTCTGTCAATTAGCATAGGACTTGAAATCAGGTTTTTTATCTATTGATTCATCAAAGTTGTTACAATTTACCGTTTATAGCGTCCTAAATCCTAAGTAATTATCTAGACAGTAATTTTCCTTATTACTTTATAGTAATCTAAGACAACCATAGGTACCATAAAGTATATAAGAATACATAGATAGATAAAAACACTTTATTGTACCACACAAATACAGAAAACAATACAGTCTGAAATGATTAGAATAAGGAAGTATGAAAGGCGGCCTTATCGCTAAAAACGATCTCTTCCATACAACCTTGGGATCGACTGGACATGATAGAACAATATAGACTTTATAGACGGAGGCACTTGAATTACTATTTTGAATTACTATTTAGATATATTTTGACATTTTAACTGAAAACGGACTTCGAATCCCTAATTTATAAGACCAACCGGGATTATTTATTATTATTATAAGCCTACAGAATCCCACTGCAGGGCACAGGCCTCCTTCCACTTTTCTTTATCAATAGCTGATTGATTGATTTTATCTATACAATAGCGAAATAATTGTCAAAATCTGTCCACAATAAACGGAGAAATGGACGAAAATACATAAATAAGGATTACCTATATACGGCCAAACATAGAACCTCCTCGTAATTTCGAAATAGGTTTAAAAAGAAAACAAATATTTACACTTCATACCTATATAATATACATATATATAATACTCACTTATATATTATGCTCCATATCTTCTCTTACTTTGTTCAAAGCTCATTACTATGATTATATTTCGTGAAAAGAAAATTAAACATAAGATGGCTTTTATTAAAAGGTAGCAATCTAGCAATATGATGTAACTCAATATAAATCGTCTCCTTTTCAACAGTAATACCAATATTGGTATAGCGTTTTCCTAATTGGAAATGTAATCTGAAATATCGTGGGCTATTGGTTTCTTTTCCACAGTCCTGGAAAACATTCTTCACTTTTTATGTTTTATCGTAAACGATATGTCACGTAACGAAATGACGAGACGATTTATCGTATGTCAAGGCCTGTGAAAGCGGTAAAATGCGAGAAGTGGAAGGAGAAAGAGGCTTTTGCCCAGGTGGGACAGTAACAGCTGAAATTGACGACCTCTGTGGCGCGGTGGGCAAAGGTCCGCCCGCGACGCAGGGCGTTTGGGGGTTCGATTCCCGCCTTGGGGCAAATGTTTGTGCGATCTGCAGATATAATGTTCCAGGTGCTCTGGTCGTTTTCTATGTACCTATAATATTATTTTTTATGGGTACTAGACTTCTGTGCTTTCGGCATCAATGGAGGTGGTTAGCACAGAACCGTAGTGAATGGCACCAGCTTCAGGAGGTTTATTCCCAGCAGTGGGTAAAATCCGGCTGCGGAGGATGATGAAGAATCATAAACCAGCTTAGGCCCGCGGCTTCGCTCGCACTTTTCCAGGATATTTCGTTTCATTTATTTATTTCACAAACAATTATTACATAGTGTCGATATAAAACGGTCGTGATATTATGTAGGTTTGTAATACGCAAATTACTTACATTTGCGAATTGCAAACCTACATCTCACGACTGATTTAGCGTCCCTACTCAGTTACCTATAATACATTGAATAGTTTAGATACTTTAGTTATAACGACATATCGAGATATCTCAATGATAAGTTTTCAGTAGATTTATGTAATATGTATGCTTGTATTATGATGTTAAAAATGTTGTTTTAGGAAAATTAATTTCGTTGGTTGTTTAATTTAGGTTTCAGTTAAAAAGATAGATCTCGAGGAAACTCTCATAGGCTAAGATTCCGTTAAATTTATTTTGTTGTTACAATAATGTTTTCTTGTTATTGTTTTATTAAGCACTATTGTAATTTAGAATTACCGGGGTGACATGCCATGTTCGGCAAAACCCTCATGCACCAAATAAATTGACTTTTTTTATTCATTTTACACATTGCCGTAAAGCCGTTACGTTGTGAAAAGGTTTCTTTTTATTATATATATGTATATTTTTACAATGTGACACTGAGTTTTTTTTAAATACACATATTTCAAACACACGACATTCAATTTAAATTCCTTTTCTGGTACATTAAAACTTTATCCAAATAAATAATTTTCGCATAATTTTGCGAAGAGTTAGACAAGCCAAAGGCCGTACATTGTATCTATCATCAACAGCCTTTACCAGCCCACAGCTGGACATATGCCTCTCCTGAAAAGATCCTTATTGGCTCTTACTATTGAAAAAGAAATATTTTTCTTCTCTCTTCTACTTCTTCTTACATGTATTAGCTGGTATGAATATAAATATACCGCCACTTTGCGATAATAAAGGTAAATGTGGCGCAGCCGATAGGATTATTGCGTTTCTTTTAAATAAAACCGTTCTATATGTTAAAACTGTTTGTTGCAGAGACGACGTAGTGGACATAATCGGCTCATACCTGAAAGTGGAGCTTGTGACAGCGCAGGACTATGGGACCTACGTGTGCTTAGTTCACAGCAACGACGTAGTCTCTCGCAGCTACGTCACCGTCCACTATAGACGTAAGTAGACACATACGTCCCTCCTTCAAACAGGGGGGTTTTCTCATTATGATCACACTTAGCAGACGGATCGATGACCGCAGTAGTTTCAAAAATATACAGAAGGAAGCTACTGCCCTGCCTCTGGTAGGGTCCCTTAAGGCGATATCAGACGGTTCACTCGAGAGAACATTCACCCGAATGAATGCTTCATTTTTCTTTCATTCCATGTTCACACGACTTACTGCGAATGATAAAGAAAAGAACGTTCATCTGTTATTTACTTTAACTATGTCATCGGTTGCCGCCAATTTTCCGTGACGCAACAGGACGTGCGTCTGCTACCGGGCTCGAGACAAAATGGCCGAATGCGAGTGAACGTTCTCTCTGTGTGAAGACCGTTCATTTTTCGTTCATTCGGAGTGAGAGTGAAAGATGCCGAATGAAAAAATCTGACATCGTCGGATCGGTTCATTAGTGAATTCATTCGGCACTCTTGTTTCATTTGGGGTTCAGACGAATCATTTCGAGTGAAAGATGCCCAATGAAAGACAAAGATGAACGAAAAGTGAACCGTCTGATATCGCCTTTAGTTTACTCTTACGACATCCATGGAGTAAGTTGGAGGGGGTCGATGCTTACGACACCACCGCCACGGCTGACGTAGGTAAGTACAGCTTTAGAAATATTTGGTTACTAGTGTTTTTAGGGATCATTTAGTTTAGCACAAAGGGATATTGAGAATATAATTTAATAAATGAAACATGTGTTTGTCTAGTCTAGGGGATACTTCCGACTGGTATTGATATGGATCAGTTGAGCTACCTGTAGATTTTTTGTAACAGTTTGCAGTTAACTCAATTGTTTTAATCGTAAATACTTGTTCTAATTAGTTTCTATTGATTCATGATTGTGATTTTATTTGTTAATCGAGTCCTTTTTTGGTATTTGTCTGTGCGAGATGAAAAATAAAATAAGACGTCATAAGAAATCCGATGTAATTTGTGAACGTTTAATAAGTTCCCTAATATTTCGAAGGTTGTATGGAACGCTCTCATAATTTAATTGGTCCTTGAGTGCCCCCTTAAATACATTGGTATTGCTGGCTGCTACTATATTAATTACTGGCTGTGCCCGCGGCTTTACCCGCGTGGAATTACAATTTCTTTATTTATTTTTTTGCGTATTACGTTATTTTTTTTATAAAATAAAAGTAGCCTATGTTACGCGCTGTAACAACAATCTGCGAGAGAATCCCGTCAAAATCGGTCCATCCATACGTTTCGGAGAAACGCTGTTACAGACAGACAAAAACGATAAAATTTACGCATTGAGCATAAAAATTTATTACGGTTATTTTAACATTACAAACAGGTACTTCTACAAAGAAAGTTATTTACTGGCCTATTACTAATACCATATTACTTACTACCATTTATTTGGAACTATTTTTATCTCATATCCTTCCTGAACACAAAACAGAATATTAAGAAGTAAAGCATTTTTTCCTTAAGAAAAGAAATAAGTTCCCAAAAATTTTCGGTTTCGGTGGGACTCGAACCCGCACCCCACCCTCAGTACGGGTTTTTTCCTTACTTTTCGCTTATCACGTTTTGATTTGATCATCACAGATTGTCAAGTTTCCAAATAACTATCGACTCAAACTTATTTTGCGAATCCGTGTTGTTATTCTAAGACCGATAACTGATTCCCGGTAAAACAGAACTAACTCAAAGTTTCGTAATGTTCTCGGAAACTTTAAACTTAAAATCACCTAAAATGTGAATTATAGTATTTTGTTTACATTAACTCTCTTGCTCAATTTCAGGTGTGTATATAATCTTGGCTCCGCCTAAATCACGCCTCTTTAAGTGCGTAAGCACTCGGTGATTTGATCATACATTTAGAAAATACTTGTTACTAATACAACTAAAAAGAGGCGTTTTCGAAAAAGAAAAATTACCCTATAAACCATAGGCACGCACTCGTCGCGCAACCACGAGACAAGCCGAGCACGAGTGTGTAATTGGTGTGCTCTGGCAATTATTGGCAATCGGTTCTTGTTCGGTCGACAATACTAACGAAATGGTTTTATTGTCTTTAGACGAGACGTCTCGACACATAATAGATATTTAGCTAAGATTACTTATCTACTTATTATATAATACTTATTAACATTAGTTTACAAAAACATAGTCATTATAAGTTAGGAAAAATGGTGAGGGGGAATGCTGGACTTTTTAAAATTAAGTTTCCAGTCCCGCAAAACTTAAAAAGAGTGTAAAATTAAGAGATTCGAAGTCGGTTTTTAGTTATTAATTAAATTACTGATATCAATAAAACGTCTCCTAAAAAACTTTTCATAAATAAGTTGTTCCATTACAAACTTATTTTTTTTAAACCTTACACAGGTTTAACTAGCTAGAGTCTAGCTAGAGAATAGTCGATGTCCATTATCAGTTGGTTCAAAAACTTCTCTGAGCAAAAACTACACTAAACTAATCTGACAGCACTAAAAATATTACTGAAAATAATAATAAGTCGCGGTTTTGTAAACCTGTTTAAAACCTTTTAAAGTATAAACCTGATTTATAATTGAAAATCCGCTTAAACTTATTTCACGTAACTACACAGAAAAAAAAATGAATGTCGCAGGTACAAATTGCCTCTAGCAATCCGAAGAATCTGGCAAATCAACGGAGCTCAAAAAGGAAAGATTCAGATACAACCGTAAACGCTGTAATTATATCGTCAGATAGTATACTACCTACCGATTAATAGCTTTTTTGTCACCGCATGTACGGCGGTCGTCACAAAAACAGACCGGCAATGTAATTATCCACTGCAAATGATTATCTTAAAACAATTTATACTGAAGTTTTTGTGTTTTTATACCGTCGTAGTATGTGAAGTGAACCCCGACGCACACTAGCGCTGCCACCTATTTTATTTCATTAAAACGTTAAATAAAGGAATTTTCAAAAAAACCATTGGGCAGTTTGTGATAGCAGCGTCATGCGCCACCTATTTTATATTATTATTACGAAGAAATTTTCAAAAAAACATTGGGCAGTTTGTGATACCAATCATAGGCTTTTTTTAATGACTGTAACATTTTTATTGTTTCTAGTTTAGGCAGAGATGCGAAAATGCGAAAAAGCCGTGGCCACCAATTTATGTCTTCCCATCATCTCTGCCTATTACACAAAATAAAACTATGACAGATGTATTAAAAAAAGCTTATGATAGGTCAAACTTTCCAATTTTTTTTTTTAATTCCTCTGTTTAACGTAATAATAAAATAAATGGCGCACGGCGGCGCTAGTGTGAGTCGGGGTACCGTCTTAAGCTCAGACTCGAACAAAGGAGACACGTGTAGCCATATATATGCTCATAGCTTGTTATATGCTACAATAACACTCTGAAAGGATTTTGTTGACATGAGAGTTCCTTGTAATCAATCACACCATCATCACTACACAATGCACTAATATTATAAATGCGAAAGTCTGGATGGATGCATGTTTGTCTTTGTCATTGTCTTCACGCCAAAACTACTGAAAGGAATAGACTGGCATTTTGAATAGATTTATGTTGACCTGGCATAAAACATACATATATATGTATACTTTTTATTTCATAAATCAGTTCCCATTTTCATCACGTTTTCATAGAAACAACGAGTGCGAAACCGCGGGCAGAAACTAAATAATCAGACGAAACTCTATATATTTGTTGTTTTCTCCCTCGCTGAAAATAGAACGTAATTGAACCCTAAGAAGAACCCCCCTGCAATTAGGCAAATATGACTGTGATTCATATTTATTAGCTTTGCTATTTTGTGGATTCCTTTTGCCTTTCTGTATATTTTGGAAGACATTCGATACGGCTATTGTGTGTATGTTTTGATTTCACCTATTATGAGCTCCAGGTAGGAGTTCCGAGGCGTCCCAAATTAAATTTCCCGAGAACATAGGTACATCGACATACATAGACGAGCTAAATAAAAGTAGATGTCATAAATATCAGCAGAAATATAAATCAATAATGCTGGACGACCCACACAGCATTATCTAGCCCCAAACAGAGCTTGTGTTATGGGTACTAGATAACTTCATATATACATAATACAATACATTCATGGATATTTTATTATACATAGAAAACACCCAGAACTCTCAACAAAAATGTGTCAATCGTACAAACATTTGTCCCGAGGCGAGAATCAAACTCTAAAAAAAACCTCTCCCGTCGCCGCTGAACCTTCGCTGCGTCATTGAAGTCGTCAAAATATACTTATTGCTGTAAATCTTTTTTTTTTACTTTATAGAAATTACACTTGTACCTGAAATTAATTTCCTAGTAATGTAGATACGGTCTACCTACGATATTCCTCTTTACGTACTAATTAGTGGCCAGTCATGGGAAGCGTGTATGATCCAGTGGGCAAATACCGGGAAACAGCTCGACCGATAAATTGCATTACACCGAAAGCAATGATCTATCGCGTATTATACATTTTATTATCATGTATCATGAACTACTCTACTCAATCAATTTTCCAATCATGCTTTGGTATGCAGCTTTAGAAATACTGCGTCTATCTAGTCCATAAGTAGACTCGAAAAAATACTATTAATAACGCGTTTAAGTTAGAAGTATTTTAAACTGATGAGTCCCAAATGCACTGTTTTTCATTGTACTAAAAATAACAAAGTGTCACATTCTTTAAATAAATACAATATTTATTTAAAGAATGTGACATTTTGAGATGGGTGTGGAAATTTTGAGAGCCAAATCCGAAACCATGAGAGTTAAAAGTCGTGAAAGGAGACAAAATTTAAGAGTTCAATTTAACAGGAAATGAAAATTGCCGGTTTTTTTTTTGTTTACAACTAGGAAACATAAAAAAATTCCGGTACCCGGTTTACTAGGAATAACTATAAAATCTACCTATGCAGGATAGTTATTCTGTGGTTACACGTACAAGCTAGGGTAGGTTGGGTAGTTTACTGTTATTTTCATTTATTACCTACTCCAGATGATAGGATCATCTGGAGTAGGTAATAAATGAAAATAATGGCAATTTTTGCCACTTTTCAAGTAAACTTTTCGCCAATTTACACATCGATCTTGACATAGACACTAAGTTTGTTGAGAGCATTCCGTTAGCCATCTTGTTTTGTGGCAGGTGCATAGTCCGCAAGACATGTTTCAAACTTTTTATGGACTACACCGAACATCTGTGTATTAGTACTAGGGCTTGTGGTTTCTCGAGGTTTTTAATTTCTCGGGTCTTGAGAATTCTCGAACAAAATATCCCAGGTATTACCGGGAAACTGTTTCCTTTAAAAAAAAAGCTTGTTATAGGCATCACAAATTGCCCATTGAACATTTTGAAATTACCTTTGTTCAACGAAATAATAGATAAAATAGGTGGCGGCGCTAGTTTAGCCCGGGGTATCGTCTTAAGACTTCTAAACCATAATTTATTCCCTTGACCAAACACTTCGTACCAACATTTCAGTAGGTGTGTCGAACACAGTGGTAAAAGCTACTGCGAAAATTAACCGCGCGCTTGAAATTAATTAAAAGTGCACTAGTCGGCAATTCGCCATCGCACACCGAGTGGCAAGAACCCTTTAAAACACTGTTTTCCCCGCAGTTGTGAGTATCGCTCGGTTTATGTAAGCTTGGAAGTATAAGACGGCTTTTCAACGGTTGTGTTTACAGCGTATGAAACATTTAAATGAAAAAAAATATTTCATTTACGTAGGTATTCATGTGACTATTTACTTCGAGGTTTTTATGTGGAACACAAATAAGAATGAAACTGGGATTTCCTTTCAGCAATAACTTTGTTTTCGGAAAATCATTATGATGGTATCGCGCCTAACCCCCATATCTATACCTATTCATAGCTTCGTTCGCACTTTTAAGTTCTTCTATTAAAAGTATAAAATTTATTTCATTTTATTTTTTCAATGCAATAGTTGAAAGTTTGCTACAAGTTGACTGGATTGATTATTATTCTCAGAAGCTTTAGCAAGATTTTTCTTTGAAGTTTGATCAGATATTTCCACTTGGTAAAACGCTAAAAACAAACCTAAGCTGAAGACTTGAAGAGCTTAGGTTTTTACCTAGTATCAAGATACTGACATTACTGACTCTTTTATGGAGCTGTATTAAATTTAAAATAATGTGCTCGAGGCAAAACATCTTGGCATAAGGACCTTAACAGGTGTGCCTGACTGTAAGGTACTAGGTGTATTTCAATTTAAAGTTTCAAACCCTTATTATTTCGAAATAGTATATTTAAAACCCTAAAGAACGCCATCGTGACAACCACAGAACAAATATCTAGATATTGATTTTGTGGTGACATCCATGATAGGAACAGTTGTCTTCGGCAAAAAAATAATGTAATATATAAAGATGTATTTAATTTCGTCGTCCTTTCATTTAGACGGCGGCAGTGGCCCCGGCAATGCAGCGTGGTGCGGCAGCGAGCAGGTTCCATGGCGCGCTCTAGTACTAGGCGCAGCCGGTGGTGCCTTACTCCTGGTATCAGCAGCAGTCTTCCGCAAGCAATGTCTGCCGCGGCTGCTGCTGGCGGCGAGGCAAGCACGCGCGCGGGCCGCCACGCCCGCGCACAGAGCGAGAGGTATGTACGAGTAAGTCAGTTCCTCTGACTGTTGTTACCTCCGCGTGGTTCATGGTTGCCTGGTACATGAGGCTGAAGAACTGATACTGGTGAATTATTGGGTTATTTATGATGATAACCTGATAATTAGCAAGATTCAATTAACCTAGACCTTATTGTTTAAAAAGGAGCAATGCCGAGTTCTTCAGTATCATAGTTTTCGGTCATAATCACTAAGTAATTGAAAAACACCCAAACTTCGTTGTTGTTTTGGGCGACTAATGCATGAAGATAGCGGCGCGGGGCACGTGGCAATCAGCCAATAAGCTACTTGACTACTACTGGGGAATAATTCTAACGTATTGTCGTATAAAAATAATACAAAGTGTAATTTCTTCAAGGCCAGTCGTATTAGTTATAAAAACTAATTTTAAAATTTGAATAAAATAATGGCGCGCCAAAACGATAATTTCTGTTATGGCTCCGGTGACATGACTCGATGACGTCGCACCTCACACCACACCTAACAAGAAGAACAACACTCACTGTAATCTGTGATAGGTGTGACGTCACCGGCGATGCAACCAAACGCAGAGCATTTTCAGTCACGTTTTCATATGTCAAATTTTTTTAAATTTTAGTCCCGGTTTTTTACCTTAAATGGGCATATTTTTTGATAAAAATCACCTGATTACCCTTTGTTGTCACTGACTAGGTTGAAAGCAATTTGCAACTTATTTTCGATACTTTTACGAATAGGTTTCGTAAAATCATAAATTTACGTGTTTAAATGCGTTAGATAGTAAGTGACCCGGTTAATTTTTTCGTAAAATTATAAAGTGACTAGGATTTTTATAATTTCACGGGCTGTACTAACCTATGACAGATTGTAAGAAAGTGACTAAACACGGGCTATATAATTGATAAATGTTGTCCCCTACAGTTCTGGAAAAGGAGTTCGACGTGTTAGTCTGCTGGACAGCGGTGGACGGCGAGCTTGTACGAGGAGCTCTGCTGCCGACGCTGGCGCTCAAGTACAAGTACCGGACGCATTCGGTGCAGCTGTCAACGCAGCCTGACACATGTGAGTGATCCTTACTAAGTACTATCCTGGCGCATCAACCCCGAGGTGGGTCTTCGCCTCCGACACAATCGCCACCGGCTTCTCTCCGCCTCCTTTCGGTGCGGTGTCAGTATTCTCACCTCAACAGCTTATATCACGGTAACGATGCCGAAAAATGGTGCTAATATCTTATAACGTCTTATATAAATTAGTTTAGCGAGTTTAATTTTGGTTTCGCTTTGATGTTGTACAGCGCACCATGGAAAAATTTTGTGTAGGGTAGAAGAGAATTTTTATAGGTACATGACATTCAAATATTTATGCATTCGATGGCGATTCAATGTAAATTTTTCTATTCTACCCTAGGCGAAAATCGCCGTGCTTGAACTATAGCAACATTAGTGTAATCTAGTTATATGCCACGCGAGCGCGGAGCTACATAATTATAAAAGTCTGGTTTTTCAGGGTACAATGAGCTGATGGGCTCGGCCGGGCGCTGCCGGTCGCTGGTGGCGGTCCTCTCCCCGGCGCAGTACTCCCCGCAACAGCTGCTCACGGCGCTGCATCAGCTACGCGCCTTGCCGCTGCCACCGGTCGTCGTGCTACTGCAGGTTTGTATTGTACCGCGTGTCACCGGGTACCAGCTGGGTGGTGCCGGTCGCTGGTGGCGGTCCTGTCGTCGGTAGTTCCTTCGAGTTTTTGTGCCGTGTCCAAGAGTCCTGTAATGTCTAAAGGAAATAAAGCACTTTGAATTTTGAAGTTAGAGATCTTGCCACACCATTTCGCTTTGAATCGCGGCCACCACCCAATACCTCTACACTTTGCAGCTTTTATTTAACTAATAAACTGACGTATTTCCAGGACCTACCCAAGTTAAAACGCGAGGCCAAAGAGTGCGGATCGCGCCTGGTGTCGACTCTGCGCGGAACGCGGCTGGTGGCGTGGCGGCACGTGCACGAGCGCGCCTTCTGGACCGCGCTGCGTCTCGCGCTGCCGCTGCCGCCGCCGCAGCCACAGCCGCAGCCGAGGCATATAGCACAGGTATCTACTTAATGTTTACTTCCAGAAGAACAACATTCTAAGACTATGTCATTATAAAGCGTTTTGAAGCGCACGCTTTGGTAATCTCTATCCGTACACTTCTAAACGCGCGCTTCTATTCAAGCAAGCGAAAAAAAACTAATGAATTCGGAGTCTGTTTAGCTTTTTCAAAACAATCAATATATTTGATTCGCTTTATAGATTGGAGAAAGTCGAGTTATTGAGTATCTTTACTTGTTTCAGGAAAAACCCGAGCCCTCACAAGACGAGAACAAAAACTCTCGCTCCGGCAGCCTGACAGCGCTAGTGTAAGCGCTGTCTGCAGCGAAACAATCGCACGGCAGCTACGGACTGTTACAATGGTTATATTAAAGTGGTGAAGTGTGTGACACTGAGTGCCCCTGACTTATTGATCTGTTGGACTTTCGGACCTTCCACAAGCCTCAGCTGCCAATGTTCCAAGACTGTGAATAGATTTACCTAGTTCAGACCCAATTATCACATAGACTTTAGATGTAAGACGACTTATCTGTACCGTTTCCTTAGATCTCAGTATCTTATCTTATTCTGACTTTTATTTCCATTTCTCTTGTGCCAAAAGAGAATTGCTCTCATGACAATTTCTTTATTAGCATGTTACGGTTGTATCCATCTATTTATTTTATTTATCTTTCTTTTTATTTACCTACTTATTATTTTATCGTTGCAAATGTTTCGTTTGTGAAATGTTTGCGACACTTTAACGATGCTAGACTTATGTCGGGCATAAGTTTTGAGCATCTGTATGCGTATATACAGGCATGTCTGTGTGACTATTTTTAGTGATGTAAATTTATTTATGTTCTCATTGAGTTTAATGTTTGAAAAGCGTAATGAATTGTGTATGTTGAGAGGAATCAGGGTTCTGTGATAAAAATGTGGGATGTTGCAAGGTTTGGCAGTATATAAACGTTCTGTATGTTTCTTAGAACTCAGACTCGGGCGATTCTGAAATGTAAAGTTCTTGTACTTACCTATTTTATGGGCATTTTTATACTGCTACATCTTTTAACTATTTTTTTACCTTATACTATGAATAAGTGTGTCTAGATGATGTAAATATTAAAATATGATTTCTTAAAAAGTATTTTGCATATTGTATTAGTTTTAAAACTTCAGAAGCTAAGCAGTTTATTTTGAAAGTTTTGTATTAGTGTCGCGTTACATTCCATAGAAGCAGTTAAATACCTTCTCATTAAGTTCTTTGTAAAAGATGCGAAAATAAAAATAAGTATCAAAGTAACACAAAAGACTTTCATTTTACCAGCTTAGAAACATATTGGTAGATAGTCTTGTGGACTAAGAACCTGCGACCGCCAGGCCTTCATCATTTTATAAAAGTTGAGTTTTTTTTTCGTTAGTGGTTGTCAGTATGTGTCGCAACACAGTTAGGAACCATCACCGATTATAAAGTTTGGGTCAAAGTCGCTTTGACAGATATCGGCTAGCAAAGTTGCTGAATTTGTACCAAAAATTTGCTATACTATTAAAGGCCAATTTGTATTATATTTTGTTAGGGATAGTATTATAAATCAAGTACTCCCACTGTCTTTCGCCTGCTAGACGCCTTAAACAGAATAAATTGAAAAATTGAAGGTGAACTTAGTCATAGTATAAAAGTTGTTTTTTTTTTGTTACGTACTTGGGGATCTTCCAAAAGGTGTTTCTTTCGCACGCCAGACACTGTCTAGTGGTTTTGCCCTGCTAGACCATTAAAAATTCTACCGTATATACTTGAGCCAAGTAATAAATCTCAAATTCTTTATGGTAATAAAGCTTCATTTTTGTATTTTCTTCGGGATAGTATTACAATATAGCCAGACGTTTTTAACCGTGATAAAAATAAAGTAAACTTATAAAAGCTTAATTTTATATACATTATTTGAGGAAGTACTAAAAAGGATTTTCTAAAACGTCAGACAGACACTGAAGTTCTGCCGTAGTCGGTATTTTACATAGACATAGAATTTTTCACGTATTTTATGTATTTGTTTCGGAATGGTATTAAAAATCAAGTACGTCTATTGCCAGACACTTTGCATAGTGGCTTTCCCCTACTAGACGCTTTTAACGTACTATACTTAAAAATCTGTGCTTTTAACCTTGATAAAAGTAAGTGAATATTCGTCATAGTACAAAAGCAGTTTTTTTTTATTTAAAATGTATCTTGGGGATAATACCAAAAGATGTTTCCCTGAACGCATCGCACGCATGAGTACTACGTTTTTTTTTCAAAAACGTAGTACTCATCTGGGCAAGCACCTGCTCGTCCCAGACGAGCTACGAGATATCACCCCGAAGAAAATCCTTCAGTTCCTAGCAGCTGTAAGGGTAAGTGGCGAACTCTGAACGCCGCAGTCCTAGGGGTGAACACATTAAAGTGGCGATCACAATAGGCCTATCATGGCCGTAGTGATAAGAAAGCCACCAAAAGCAAATTAAAAAAAAACCCTGAACGCAAGATAATTTCGATAATTCATACGTGCTGTCAGACACATTTGATGGCACAGATCAGACAGATCGCGATCAGAGGCGTAGAGTCACACACAGATGAAATAATGGCACAAAAATGTGCATGCAATAATGGCCTTAAACTCGTTTATCATTAGATACATTTTATAGAGATAAAATGGTTTTCCACAAGCTTCACGAGTGGCCCGCGAGCTGTCTGTCATCTGATGCAGTCAATATAAAATCCATCTTAATGATACGAGTTAAATGCCCATATTCGAATGCACATTTGTGCTGCGCTGCAGCAGTGCTTTTCAGGTGTGCCGCAAGCTTAAAACTCATTTTTTTGTGATTTCTTCGGGACAGTATGGTAATCACGGCCTACAGTGCCCAGACACTGCAAAATCGCACGCCTAGTGATTCTTCTTAAAACTCTAAAAATTCTAAGGCTCGAAGGATGAAGGACATTGATTATGACAGAGTAAAATAAACTTCCACAGTTGAATTGACAAACATTTATTTTTGTTGCAAGAACAACAAACGCCTTAGTGCTAATTATCCATGTTACAATGGAAACCACAAAAATAACATTCTCAAAATTCCTTATCACATTGTCATTGAAAAATACATAAAAATAATTGAATATACATTACATAAATTAAGTATCAAAATTTGCACTTACAGTGCACGTAAGTAGGTAACATTGTTCACGATTGAGATTTGGAATAAGCCTAGCTAACTTTACCGAGGAACAGAGGTCTTCGGCAGCGCCAATAGGACGCATTCAGATCTAAATGTATTAAGTACAAACTTAGTCTTCAAGAGTTTCACTGTAGGGCCTGTAGTTTACTTAAGTACAAATCAAAACCGGCACCTCATTAAGCACTTTTAAAGCTCTAAGCAAATTGGACCATTATTTTCTTTAAATTGTATTCAATCCTATGATCAATAATTTTCATATAAAAATTGTAAATGTAAGTAAACATTATTTTCTATAACATTCGAGACCGTTTTATTCAATAATAAATAATTTAGCAATGACACATTTAGCTATAACCTAAAATGTAAATCTCACTTATGTAATTTAAAGGAAAATCAGCAACGATTTAAATAAGATTCATAAACTATTCTTAAAAATAGTTAAATAATTAAACTAATACATTTGTGACGTAACATGCACTGTGATTAATAGATACATAACTTCACTTATAAATCAAATAAGGTGATGTTTTACATGCAGACGTCTTGCATACTTTAACTAATATTTCAGATCCTTTGTACATATTTCAGTAGGAACATTACACTATAATTCATAGCCTAAAGTTTACCCTAGCTCAGCCGGAAGGCTCCGTGGGGCCGGACGTTTCCGCTGGAGGTTGTGGATGGCTTTTCTCGTATGACTGGGAAGAAAACAACAATATTATAGGATTTTTCTACTGTTAAGTATTTAATTTTCTAATTATAAAGCTCTTGTATTCCCAAGATAAATAAATAAACAAACATCTTCGATGCAGGCGATATTTTTCGCTCTGTATTTTCTGTAAAAGGAACATATGCAGTAGTTCCACCACTACAGAACCATTAAAATGACAAATAATAATCTAAATACAAGGCTGAAAATATTTAGTCACAATTCCGTGCAAAACCTTCTCCGATAAGTTTTAACACAATGTTGTCCGCGTTGTAGAAGAAAAGCCCAAACCAACTACAGAATCTATCAATGCAAAACATCAACTAGTTTCGTCTCTCCACGAGACATCATCAGGATACCACAATACTGGACCCTGACACTGAGAGCGCCAAGCAACAACAGCAGAGTCCCAACAGAGATGTTGCCACTCTAAGCTCCGCGCGCCATGTCTCGAGCTTGTAGTGGTCTTCTACAACGCGGACTACATTTTGTTAAAACTTATCGAAGAAGGTACCTATGTTTATACGAATACGTATATATATTTCAAAAGCGATGATCAAAAATAGCTCATAGAAACGAGTAGATAAAGTTCCAATTACCTGCTGCGCCACTCTGAGGAGTGTTTCAGTCATGGAGCGGCCGGTCTGGTCGACCATGGCTCGCAGGACGCCGTCAGTCTTGTGTAGCAGTATATGCGGGTGGTCGTATTCCACCATGGTACCAGCATCCATTACTAGAACCTACAGAAATAAACATGATAATGAAATTGTTCCAACTTTTTTATAAAGAAAATAATAAAGCAAACAAGAACTAGTATTTTACAATTGAAACAGTTGAGCTAACTGCAGACTGTTGCTTATTATAATCTAGAGGTAGCTCAACTCAACTTTATCGGCTAATCATATACCACTGATGCAATACTTTACGAGAAAGTTAAGATACTGTAAAAATGTGTCCAGCGCCTTGCTTTATTATGTAAAAATACGAGCGCAAATTGAATGCTTTTGTCGAAAATAGATAAGGAGTTTATTTGACACTCAATGCATTTAACTGTAAGGTCTAGCTTGTACTAAAATGAAAGATTTCTCTTTCATTTTAGTACAAGCTCGATAAAAACAGTTTAATTCGGTAACCTTCCTATACTCCGATTTAGTCCGTAAGTTGAGACTAAATAATCCAAGATTATTTAATCTCAACAAAGACATTCATGAATGAAAACCTAACAAAAACTGATAACAATAATGTAAGAACAATGTAACAGCATGGTTATCACTAAAACTTAAAAACAAATTTCAACATCGCATAATCTCACATATGCAGCGAACACTTTTTTTAATTAGAATTCGTAAACGAACGAGATATCAATTAAATGAAGAATGAAATCTTTCGAAACCAAAAATGGTTTTGAGCTTCTGTGCTTAGCTCCGATGATACTAATGTCGTTAAATATTTTCCAACAATATTCCTTAGGTTTTGTAACCCCTTTGTATACAAAAAAAAAGCAGGTATTAGAATCGGAGTATGATTAGGTAGTGTACAAAATAATACCTTATCTGAATCCATGACTGTATGCAGCCGATGTGCAATAGTAAGTACGGTGCAATCAGCGAATTTGCTTCTAATCGTAGTCTGAATCAAAGCATCAGTCCTGAAAAAGAAATTAGTTTGTAATACATATGTTTCGGCGCCGCGGAATCAGTCAAAACAAAGCATCGCTTATCTCTGAAAATCAAGCCATTTGATAAATTACTACACATATATCTAACAGATAAAAAAAAATTTTGTCCAGGTTAGAATAAAGAACAATGCGTTAACTATTGAACTTGAATGATTGAAAACCAAATGTTTAACGCATTCGATGACAATTCGATGTAATATAATATATTTGTATATTCTACCCTCGACAAAAATAGATGCGCTTTAGCCTAAATGTAAATTTTAAAATTCCGTTTAGAATACATACTGTGGGTCAACGTTAGCCGTAGCCTCATCCAACACAAGCAGCCTGTTTCTCCGCACGATGGCGCGCGCGAGACACACCAACTGTCTCTGTCCCACGGAGAAGTTGCCGCCACCTTCCGACATCCGCGAGTTGAGACCCGCGGGTAGTTCCATTACCGCCTCTTTTAACTCCACCTGTAAAGCGGAATTAGGATTTTATGGCTTTGTTTTTAGGGTCTGGATTATTTTTTGTCAGAAATGTTTCTCTGCAAAATGTTACTAAAGGAGACCTATCGGTAAGCAACTGTCATATTCATCGTTTGATGTTTTTGTTAACCACTTCGCATTTTCATGAATATGGATTTTAACAATGCCACCTATTGGAGTTTATGTAATCGTTGTAGAAATTTGGCGGAATTTAGCAGCGCCATCTATCGGAGGTGAAATAACCGTCCAATGCACTACCATCAAAGGTGCGATTTTGCAGTTCAGACTTCTGTTGTTCCGTGGTCACCTGTGGAGAACTATAGATTCATAGGCTTTTAAATACTTTTCTCTCGATTTGTTTGGAACTAAATTTTTCAACACAGTTTCCGCGTTTAATTTTATATTTTCTGGTGAGATGAGTTCTAGCAGTGCATCTTTTATTCAATTTGTGGTGTGGTGTGAATGAAATTGAAATTATAGGTAATAATTTGAAAAAAAGTAAAAACAAAAGGAATAAAAAGTTCCGCGTATTCTTTTTACAATCCATACAGCATCATCTAACCCCAATGATTTACCTCTTCCAAAGCCCTCCAGAGCACTTGATCGGGATACTCGTCGAAGGGGTCGAGGTTATGCCTCATGGTGCCTGAGAACAGCACCGGTTCTTGCGGGATGATGGACACCTGGCTGCGGAGCTCGTGCAGGCCGAGGGTTGACGTCTCGCGACCGTCGATTATAATCTCGCCTTCGATTGTGGCTAATCTGTGGAGGCAAACAGATTTTTGTCACAACTATACAAATACGTTTCGGTAGACAGCAAGGGCAGGATTTTGAGCGTATTAATCGTAAGCATATAGTTACCAACACTAAATACAGCCGTATAGACGTTAAAGTAAGCAATGGCGTGACGGTCGCAGCGAAAGAATCGGTTTCTCCAACTCAACCCGTAGATACCGTAAGAGTCGACTAAGGAAGCCTACCAGTTGAAGAGCAGCAGTTTCTTTGTACTTTTAATACCACTGCGACCACCTGCCTGTCAAGCTTGGTGATTCTGGCAAAGTTCGAGGGAAGCATGTACTGCAGTGGACGTAATGTGTGCCGATGAGGTAATAAACCAGAAACCTACCTGAATAAGGCATTGATAAGCGATGACTTCCCAGCGCCAGTTCTTCCAACAATTCCAACCTTCTCTTTCGGTTCGACCACCAGCGTAAGATCTCTCAGTACAGCCGGTTCGTCGGGCGAGTAGTAAAGGAACAGGTGACGGAACTCTATGCGACCGGCCTCTGGCCAAGATGGCGGCGGCTTCTTGGATGGCTCTGATTGGAGAGGCGGCTCGGATTCTATTTGGGAGTATTCTTCGATTCTGAAGGGGAGAAATGGTTAAGTCAGTAATGTGAAAACACCGATATAGCGAGTGCTCATTTTGGTATATTTTGAAATCAAAGAAAATTTGCGTTTTGGCGTTTTCCAGGAACGGTATTTTCCCGATAGCGTGCTTGTGATAGTTAGGAACAGGTCACACATTAAGAAATGAAATAAGTTCCCAAAAATTTCCGGTTTCGCCGGTTTCCTGCGCCCCACCCTAGGGTGGGGCGCGGGTTCGAGTCCCGCCGAAACCGAATATTTCATTTCTTAGAGATACCCAAAGTGCGGGTAAGCACTATAACAAAAAAACCTTAGGTCACACCCTTTTCTGCTGTATCTTACAAACAGGATATAAAAATGGCAGCTTTGATGCATATCAAAGCTGCCATTTTGCCTGCCAACTGATGCCAAAAGTGTGCCCTCTAATAGAGGAAACAAAAATATCACTGAACTGGCAACTCATATCACATGTCAAAACCAACCTTTCAACGCTGGTCATTTGGTTCTCGAGCTCCGTGGACTGCCGCATGCCCCACTGGAACATGCCAGTGAGGCCCATAGCTTGCGTGATTGCCAGGCCAACGTTACCGCCGTATTCCTCTGGAAAATATACACGGTTATAGTTTAGAGAGCGATTGAAGGCTGATGAGATTAGCAGTAGAAACATAACGTTCTAATAATACTGAAATATTTATTTGTCAATATTTGTCAGGATTCATCTTATTGAGGTATACTCGCAAGCAACAAGACTTTTGCCATACGTGGTGCCGGCAGGTGGAATAGGCTTTTTAACAAATAGAGTCTAAAAGCAGACCACCGGCCAGACAGTTCAATGATATAGCAGGATGTTACAAACCAGACATATAGGTCTGGTTTGTAACTTCAGCAATCAATCAGCCCAAGACCAATATGATTGGCAAATATAAGAACCATAGGTACACCCAGCTGTTTACAGCAGATACGGAATAATAATGACCATGATGATGAATAAATTACGGTAACAGTTATCCCCTGATCCCTCCATGCGTCACGATTCTGAGCCAGTTGGACCCACGTTCTATGGAAGGTGTCTATTTCGTCGCGCCATCGTTTCTTCGGTTTACCGCGTCGCCTTACGCTGTTAGGTATCACCACTCCACTGAGTGGTGATCTTAGCCCACAGGTACTCGGGCATACGGCAGACATGGCCGGCCCAGCTCCACTTAACTTTTTGAGCTACTTGCTTTGAGGCAGTTTAAATCAGGGGATCTACGCGGAAAACGAAAATCAAAGTTTCAGATTCGTTTTCAAGCAAAACCAGCTCTTATGTCACTTCCATAATATAGAGTTTACAATAAAACGAATCAGTAAATTCGATATTCGTTGTTACGAGTAGATCCTCTGTTCGTATGATGAGGAAAGTCTTACCGTTGCCAAATACGAGAAAGCTGAGAGTGACCACGGCGATGTAGACCACACAAACGAGGTCCAGCCAGAAACCGAATGCGCGCGAACTCGCGATGAATAGGAACCTGAAATAAGTAATTATTAGTGATATTCAACGGGTATCTATCGCCTTTATTTACCTATTTTCCGGACGTTTTAACCGTTTGACAGGTTTGTCTAATAATAATTTGTTCAGATCGCGTAAGTTTAAAAATATTTACTGAAAAAAAGTAAATAGGGGTTTTAAGTATTTCTGTGCCTTTATGCTGTCATTCCACGAGGGCTCTAAATGAAAAACAGCGCAGTAACGGGTAACCGCCTTTTGCAGTACCAGTTACCCATTGTACCCTGTGTATACATAGGATGTCCCGAAACTCAACGTTAAGCCGTAAACGGAAGACCCAATTGATTCTGAGTTATAGGCTTTTTTTCTGATCCGAAGTTCTCTGCCCGGTGCCAAACTTTTCTACGCTATGACTTGATGTCAATATTTTGTTATTTTATTTTTGTATTACAAACTCAAATAACTCATTCATTAATTTTTGTCCGAAATAAAAACAAAGGGCCCACATTTTTCAAAAAAGTATAAGGTTTTACATAAATCATTTTCAAAAGTTTAACTTTCACACGTTCAGGTTTTTGTGTGGTTGATCGGGAATACACACCATGCAGAACTGTGCAGATCCTGGTGGTTATCAAACTCTCTGATGAGTGCCTCTTGAGCGCCGAACGCGCGGATCGTAGTAATGCCTTGCAGGGTCGCGTTTAGGTGAGAGAAAACTGGACTGCGAGCTGTGGATAATATTACTAACATTGTAACGTGATTGGTCTTCAGATAAGAAGTCCATGTTGACAGAATGATAACCTACAATGATTTGAGTTAGTTTTAATTAGAATATACTTAAGAAAAGCGAAAACAGCATTATATAGCAGGAAATAAAATTACTATAAAAGCGAAGCGAAGTTAATCTGATGTTTCGTTCTTTCATAATATTCGGAAACTGAAATGATGTCTTTACTATTTTACTTTTAGGCGCAAGAATCCCGCAGCTGGGCTAAAACCTCTATACTATTCTTTCCTAGCGATTTTATCATATTGACATAGAATATAGTGCACAACTATGGTAATATCATACGTTTTAAGCTGATCCTAGAACAAAACAACCTAAGATTTTTAGTTATTATAGTGTTTACTCCGCACTCTGGGTATCTTTAAGGAATAAATCGCATAAGTTTTTGATTTCGGCGGGACTTGAACCCGCGGCCCTCAATTCGGGGGTTCAAGTCCCGCGGACATAGAATTTTTTTGGAAACTTACTTCATTTATTACAAAACAACCTAGTCGTGTTAGTAGCACAAGCATGCAGCATAATCTATAAGTTGAGAGTGCGCAGTACGCATAGTGTGACTCACTCACGCCCTCGAGCCGCTTGATGCTGCGGGAAGAGGACAGGTAGAATATCCGCAGCCCGTAGAAAACGACACCGATCGCGATCGTCGGTACCAGCAGCCAGTAGTTTACTATGGCCACCACTACCACGATACCGATTAGGGAGAGGCCAATCTGAAAATGTTTTGTTATTAGTTAAATCGAAAAGGATTTATAAAAAATCTAGATTATCATACGTTATTAATCGTAATTATGATCATGATGACATCCCAAAAAGTAATCCATGTTGAAAACAGCAAACTAAGAGCGGTTCACGCGGTATCACTATCACTATTAGCGATAAGTCCGCCCATTGTACTATATCTGTTTGTTGTGGTTGTGTTTCGATATTTGTGCCTTCCCCGTTAATGCGGAACCAATGATTTGTGATTTTTTGAGTTATCCTATATCTCGGCTTAGTTGCATGCGCCATGACAGATGTCAAATAGTAGGTCAAAAACCAAAAGTCATAGTAAATATCAGTACATGTTGAGTTAATTACCATCGATTAAGTTCATCTTATTTTATTTCACTCTACCTGCAAGACATCTAGCAAAGCCGAGGGTAGCACTTCATCTACCGCCCCCATGTCCTTGGAGAACCGATTCAGGATCCGCCCTGAAGGATTGAGGTGGAAGAACCGCATCGGAGCACGAGTTATAGACGCGAACATTGTGTTGTGCAGGGTCGTGGACGCACGCATCGCCATTGAGAAAAACACGAAGGAACGGAGTAGAGAGATTATTACTAGGGCGATCACCATGCCTGTGGAAAAACAAATTACATTTTACACAAAATAACAATACCAGCCGGGCTACGATACGCACCGCGACGACTGTTTGTCGTCCGTTTTGTCGTGCAATTGGTTTATTTTTACAAAAACAAAGCGAGAAAAAGCAGTCGACAACTTTGTCGCGATAGGCTACGAAGATGTCCCAAATATCTAAAAACTAAGTCAAAACTCTCGAAAAACGAAAACGATCAAACATAGCTACTTCATATTCGATTATGTACACAAAATTTCATTTGAAACGTATGTAGTTTTAAATGAATCAAAAAGTATATTTGTATGGGGGTTAGCTATTCGCACCGACTTTTAGCTAGCAGGTCACCAGAGGCTATGATTGCGACTTATCTGGGAGATCAATTGACCATAAAAAATTTTGAACCACAAAAAAAGATAACAAAAAAGCTCCGACAACTTTACTCTGGTACAAGTATAAATAACAAGGGAACGGTTGCATAGAATTTCGCCATAAAAATGATTGAAGAAATGTTAAATTTAAAAAAAAAACATCAACATTATCGCATATTATCGCTCCTCCGTTTAGAAGCTATGATGCCACAGACAGACGACTAATCGACTTGGCAGGACCACTACCGTGATCCCGGTTGTTTTCTATGTGCATATGCATGTTTTTGATATAGATTTTGAACTTTATTACTTACCAGTATAGATATAAATGCAGTCGTATCGGGTGATGCCGGACGCGAACACCGTATCGTCTACGAGCGATTCAGTGTAGTTAGCTGAGCGTTCCGCGGGATCGGTGAAGTTCTTTTTTTCCATCTCGCTTAGTTTGATGTTGGGGTTCATTTCTTCCATGTTCACCCTGTAGAAAAGCAATTGTATTAGTCAGCAAAACAGTCAGCTTTCAGAAGAGGCTTTGTTTCTTTCATCAAACATATCAATATACAATAGGGTGTCTTCCACTAAAGCTGTGCGGAGATGTGTGCAGGCTTAAGCGGAAATTTGTACTGGCTTGAGCGTCCGAACCGAGTTGCGTGCGTCAGATGTTTGTTCAGATGAATGCACTAGCTGCGTCGCTCACTGCACGCCGAGATATGCGAGCAACGAGATTCTATTGATTGATTAAGACTCTTTTCTCCGCTCGTCTCGTCTCAGCTTTAGTGGAGTCCGACCCATAAAAATTAAGAACAAAAGGTGAAAATGGTTGGAAATTTTGTACAGGATCATCTATCTACAAAGCAGATACTCACCAGTAGCTAGTCCACCAATCAGAGCCCGAGCCGAGCAGCTGAGCCAGTACCGCGATGAATACCATCAGGGCGACCAATAGAGGGTGTCCGCTGGCTCTCAAGTAAGCACCGTACACTTTGGATGAGACGGCGCCGGCTGATCGCATTTCTGCTTCTTCGCGACCGCCTTCTGGTGGCGCGGTTGCTGTTAGGTTGTCCACGGAACTTACCTGAAGAATAATTTAAGGTTAGGTTGCACGTAAAATAGCATATAACATCCATATCCGTCCATATTAATATCATAAATTCGAAAGTAACTCTATCTGTCTGTCTGTTACCTTTTCACGCCTAAACAGCTGATTCGATCTCAATGAAATTTGGCATATAGGTAGATGGTATCCCGGGGACAGACAGAGGCTACCGTTTATCTTGGAAAAATGCGTGCGAAACCGCTGGCAGACGCTAGTTCGAAATATATACTTTATAGAATCTCTGTCAATTTCACTATGAACCTCAAAACATTAAAACGGCTGCATCGATTTTTTTTAAACATCCGAGCTAAGTAAATTATTGCTATTATGGCTTGATGAAAAAAAAAACTTAAAAAAGCCTAGCAGATTTTGAGGGTTAAAATAGCCCGCTAAGCTATTGGAATTGGTTCTACCTACTAGTCACCATATAGCACACGGTCTGCCGAACAGTCTATAAACCAACACAAGTCAGACTTACAACCCTCTCTTTTTGGTTCTAGAGTTAAAAATGTATTCGTAACAAATCTTACTGAATGTATGCTCATCTGTCGTTTTCTAAAGCTCCCGTGCAGTGACTCATCGGCTTCCAAAATTGATGTCGAATCCACGGCCTGTTTCTTCTCCTCGTCCTGTTCTTCCCGAGAAAGCAGGGTCGCAAAGTCGAGGCCTGACGCGCTGAGTGTATCGAAGTTACCCGCCGCAGCGATCGCGCCGTTTTTCAGGATTATTATCTAAAACAAAATAACATGGATTGTTTTACCAAAGATTATAGATATAGATTTTTGAAGATATAGATATTTTGTATAGTTTAGGCAGAGATACGAAGTTGCACTTTATGGCCACCAAACTCTATTTTCGCATCCCTGCCTATACGTACTAAACAAAAATATTACAAAGGCATTAAAAAACCTTATAATATGTATCACAAACTGCCTATTGAAAATATTGAAATTATAATAATAATATATTTATTTTCCACTCACAAAAAGGTTTTCTTAAGGTATTTGAGTAAAATGAAATTAAGGACTTAAGCTATTAAATTACCTTTGTTCAACGAAATAATAAGATAAATAAGGTGGCTGCGCTAGTCTAGGGTATCTTAACTAGATGTCGCCACTTGAAAAATTAGATCGCGCTATCGAAGTGTCCCGGCTTTAAACTAATTAATTCCAAACCCATTTTCATTACTCAGGAATTTCAAGTTGGTAAATGGTGTTTTAAAACACCCCCTAACCAGATATTCAACAAAACAAATGACTGCAAAATAGATCGACGACCCCTGATAAAGTATCATCAAGAAGGAAGATCAGTCTGTGGGCTTATCAGATTGCGAAACAGTGTTCTAGCTACTACAAATAAGGTTCATATTCACCTGCTCAACATCCCTCAAAAACTGCAGCTGATGAGTGACGAGGATCCGAGTGGTGTTCCGAAGATAGCCGACGAGGCACGACTCGAACAAATGCCTGCCGACGTGAGCGTCGACCGCTGATAGAGGATCGTCGAGGAGGTAGATATCAGCCCGTTTGTAGACGGCACGGGCTAGGGAGATTCGGGCGCGTTGTCCTGGGAATGCAAAACTGTACTTTAGATCTATGTTAATAGTGTATCGTTTGGAAGGCATTGATTAGTTACTCACCCGAAGTATGTTAGCCATAGACTTGGCGTTGTACCGGAGCAGGACAATATTCCACGTACCTCCACTAAGACTGACTCCCCGCTCGCCTACGACCGTCTTGTCTCCATGCGGGAACAGAGTGAAGTCTCGGTCCAATGCGCAGCGACGAACGACCGCGTTATACCGGGGCCGGTCCATCGCTTGCCCAAAGAGAATGTTTTGACGGACGCTTCCTGTAAAAATGTCCAGCTTCGTAAATATTCAGCACACAAATAACAATAAGCCCGAGGCGTCTTTTCTCCCTGCTGGGCAAACGCCTTCTTCTTGGGACATCATCCTGTTGCGCTCACGCTCATCGGAGGTGCATATAGTTCGTCAGACCTTCGTTTCCTGGCCCTACGTAGTTGGAACTTCAGTAAATAGGAGAGTAATTTAAAATCAAATTAATACTCTCGATACTGTCGTAAACAAGTAATTAACTGAAACATATAAAAAAAACCTCGACTCCGTCAACGCTGTATTACTTTTTTGTGCAAAAACAGAGGGGCAAAAGCCTACAAAATGTAGCCAAGACCCATTTAGAAGTTCAGACCTTTTATCTATATTAGTTCAGCTGTTCGGATGTCAATGAAATAGAAACACTCGAAGAAAAAAACCCTGGCTGGTGTTAAATCGCTAAAACGTGTTTAGCGATCTCAAGATGAAAACGGGCGAGATGATATTATGTGCTGACCATAGATAAACTTACCGGCAAATAGCCATGGTTCTTGACTGGCATACGAGACAGTTCCTCCCAAGTACACGCTGCCAGATATAAGCGGCAGCTCCTTTAGTAACACATGTAGCAAGGACGACTTGCCGGCGCCTACTGGACCGATCACTGCTATCAATCTGAAAGGGAACGAAAGTTGTATAGTTGCCTGTTACAACATTTCTATACAAACTAAAACCACGGACTAATCTTACTATGATGATGATGACTCAGGTCCGTAATCTCTTGGAGCCGTAATATTATAAATCAAACGTCAAAAACGATAGTGGTTTATGCCCATTAAAAACAACAAAGGAATCACATGCACACAAAATCTATAGGGTACTTCCCGTTGACCTAGAATCATGAAATTTGGCAAGAAGCAAGGTCTTATAGAAGTACAGGGAAAATCCAAAAATCGAAAATTTCTAGTTTATTAACAAAAAATGTATTTTTGTTTTGATGAGATGGTGATGTGAAGGGTCTCATTTATAACCTCACTAGCAGCGCCTTGCGGTTTCGCCCGCGTAGTTCCCGTTCCCGTGGGAATTCCGGGATAAAAAGTAGCCTATGTTCTGTTCCAGACTATAATCTATCTCTGTGCCAAATTTCATCCAGATCCGTTCAGCCGTTCTGGCGTGATAAAGGAACAAACATCCATCCATCTATCCATCCATCTAAACTTTCACGTTTATAATATTAGTGAGATAGTGAGATTCCAAGTTTGATATTAAACACCTTTACATGTCTATGAAATACTTCAAATATCCGTTTTGCAATGTATTTCTCCTACTTTTACTTCTATTTACCAACTGATTAAACAAAATACTTACGATAAAAGAACAATGAAAGTAAATTTACTGAAAAATTTAAAATAGGTATCCAAAACAAAATACAGTAGTTCTGTGTATTAGATTTTTCCTTATTTTTTAAGTCTTACACGAGCAGAGGGGTTAAGTAGGTACCTAAAGGTGACCGCGCACCTGGGAGCACGGCAGATGCGGCATTCCCTGCAGTCATCGAATTTTCTAAATCTTTATATAAAATAGTATGCAGCATCGCGCACCTATCGGCACCGAGCGCGCGGCATTTCAGTAAAATGCCATTAGGAAATGCGATGACTGCCGGTAACGCTGATAGATGCGCGTTCAGCCTTAATAGTGTGTATTGAGCCCATGTATGAGTATGGCGTTCTAATTGTGTTGTGATAAAAAGAAATGGCTGCCATTCAGCGTGACACAGTAAATCTTACCATAACGCTGATCTTTCGAGATTGCATTTTAAGCCGTAGTTCGGTCATAGACGATCATAGAAATATAAAAGTCAAGTTGGCTATAGAAGTGATATACTTACTTGCCAGGCTTTATCGTGAGCGACAGATCTGTAAGCGTGTTCTCAGAGTGCGATTCAATCCACTTGGCGGTGGCATGCTTGAGGCGGACTCCTCTTGTGTCCTCTTCTACCCGCGCTGATAACTCCTGGTCGTCTTCCTCGCCTGATTCTAGTGGTGCTATGGTGTTTCCTGCATCGTGATAAAGGTTTTGTAAACCCAATGTTTACATAAAATACCTTGGATTTTAGAAGGTTTAGATTAGCTTCCAATAGACTTCTACACAGTTCTGAATAAAAGCATTCCCTGTGTCATCGATATCAGAAACTACGGAATATATCACGTACTATGAAGTTAAGAATCAAAAAGCACTTTGAATTCTACTTAAAATCATTAACTTTTAAATTTTCTACTTTGTGGATAATGTTATATGGCTATGAAAATAAAATCATAGAATGCGATTCGCAACCACACGAACTAAACGTGGGTTTGGGTGAAAGATACATGAAATGTTATACCGAATTGCCCTTTGATAATGATGTAGATTTGACTAGCAAAAAACCCTCAGTAATTTACTTATGAAATTTACATTATATTTACAAGATTAATAATAAAACATAAGTTTTAATACTGATAATTTTAAACAAACAAAAGTTCGGTGCTTTTATATCAGTGGTCAAGGGCTAAGCAGTCATTGACTTACGAGGGGACTTCGAATTTGAGATAAAAACCAAACAGGTTGGAGGGCGACTAGGTTACGGGTGCATGAAACTTTAGTTACGTATGAGACGAAATTGCAAAAGTAGGTATATTTCTACAAGGCTGTATCTTGTTTTTGATTTGAACGTTGTTTACAGGGGAATAAAGATCTATATCCACTGCAAACAAAGTTTATACACAAAAAGCTATCGCAAGGTCTAGAAACCTGTTAGCAACTAGCCTTAATTTTAATAACTCTAGAAAGACCAGAACTTTAAAAATCATATAAAACTTTATCGATAAAGAAGATAGTGCTTCAATAAATGTGACAGGTGATAATAATCATGCAAATCAACATGGAATAGGAAATTAAATAAGCACATTTTAAATGATCAAATTAAGGTAGTCAAAATTTACGACACTAAAATATATTTGAAACCATTTTATCATTTTAGATGAGGCAAATATCTGGCTTAGGTAATATTATCAATTTACTACTGGATTGGCACGTAGATTACGTGCCTAGTGCACGTAATACTACGTGCTCAGTGAACATGCCACAGACCATACAAAGTTAACTTGAAACCTGAGCGGAACGCGCTGTATACAAACGAAGTCTCACGTTATTTTTGGCGTGTTGGAACCTATTTGTACTTACCATTTCCTCTAGCCTCCTCAGGGTTCGCAGTAAGCTTCACAGCCGCTAGCCCCGTCTCTTTAGTCTCATCCCCAGGCACACCCAAATCTTCTTTTATCAATAGAATGGACTCTCTCGTTTCCTCTTTCTTTACTTTAGGTTTTGCAGAGGTCTGTATTTCGGCTAATCCTGGCACAGGTTTACTTGTATCTTCGTACAGCATGAAGTTTTGAAGTCGCTTTATCGATATCGTAGCTTCGGCTACCTGAGCTATACCTGTTACAGATTGATGTAAAAACTTAATTTGTATTCGTTATAAAGTTATGTATTTATAATTAATTAATTTATTTATGAATCAAGATATACATAAACAATTTGTCCACGTTTCAGACATGTTAATCTAGCTGAGCAGACAGACGAAACTAAAAATGTAAAGTAGTTTATTGATTTATTAATTTATTGCTGAGAATAGACGCTAAATGAGAACTAAATTAAAATGTTATGCAAAGTAGTGCTAAGCAGTTTTTTTGACATAAAAACGTGAGATGATACTAGCTCGTGTAAATAAATATATAAAAACTTTTTGATGTTTCAAATAAAGCTAATAATGATAGATCCTGTTTGTATTTGTTAATTTGAATTAAAAAGTTAGTTATGAACAACTGTTTAGGGTTTGAATAATAGTACATTGTACACCTAGGCGAGAACGTGCCTGATTCCTGTCGAGTGTCATTTGCCTTAAAACACGCGAGGTAGGAATTGCAGTTTCTCCCGAGTGATACATAGTGCTATAAACTACCAGAAAATATTTTCAAATCACTCGTGTAAATTGAAAATGAAAACTCGAAATAATTGAAAATCCTAAGCAAAAAAATACGCGCGTACGATTTTCCATGGTTCTTTTTTCAATTATTGTTCCGAAAGAGGCCAAATCATACGGCGAGTACGGAGTAAAAACTTTTTGTTGTTTGACCTATAATAAAAATAACTGCTATTTCAGAAATTAAAAAAAAATTAAAAAAATAACACGTTAGTAATAGATTTCTATACACTTCTCTCCCGCTAAACGTAAAAATGAAATTCCATAGAATTTTCCGTTCCGCTTATAGTACCTAGGCTTGCAATAACGAACATTCTAGGTTATGTTTGGAACAGGCATCATCAACTTTCTGAGTCGTGTAGTACAAAGAATTATCCATCTACTTATTTGCTTACCTTGCGGGAAGAAAACGGTCATAGTTTGCCTCAGGATATTGTAGAAGCTGGTGACAACAAACACCTGCTTCGCCGTGATCACATTGTGTACTAGCACGTATGCCAGTATGGAACAGAACAAGCAGATCCTGGTGGTGAACATTATGAATGACGTCAGCACTCCTCGGATGTAGGAGGTTGCGCGGATCTGCTTTATTTCATGCCTGAAAAGGAAATGTCCGCTATAGAAATGGCACTAGAGCTGTGGAGATTTTTATTCGTTTATGGGCCTATCTCATTTGGATACTATGGTGGCGACACGCCACAGTGTTGTTGGCGTTTCTCGCTTAGTAGCTCAAGACACCACCTTGAGCTACCAAACAAGAAACGCCAACAATACTTACAGGTTTAAGATTCTGTATGGATGTTGTTGCGAGCGAGAGGCCGATAAGGTTAAAGGTTTGCGTCCACTGAACAGCATTTGAATCATTAAAGTCAATGAACTTTATAGTCACCTTAACTGGTGGTGGAGTGAAACACCAGCAACACAACTGGTGGTGGAGTGAATGAGACGCCAAATAGCTCTATACATATTAACCGCCACCAGAGCGGGTGATTTGGTTTCCGCGAATAAATTTGGTTGCACGAACAAGCTGATACCAGGTACCCTCCGTACAAGCATACACATTTTGTTAGTGGCGCGACCGGTAGCGCTACTATGGTGTCCAATTGAGATAGGGTTCTTAGAGACAAGCACAAAACACGGGGGGTAGCAACATGGACCAAATCAGACACAGCAGAATCGGCACCAAAGAAATCCTAACGGATTATCGCATGATTCTTCTTTACATCTTATTTACATTGGAATCCGTACCAGTCCAGTAGACGTTCATAATAGACCGCGCGGATCATCATTCTCTTGCCTTTATTCTAAATAACGACCTCTGTCGCGCGGCGGGAGATGGTCCGCCTATGACATTTTAAGGCATATTCAAAAAAAGGCAAATTCTACATTTTAAGGCTATTTTAAGACTATAAATAAATAATAATAAATAATGCTGGACAATTCACACAGCATCATCTAGTCCTAAACTAAGCAGAGCTTGTGTTATGGGTACTGGATGACATACATGACATGACATGGAACATAATACAATACATTACATAGATCGATTTTTTTATTATACATAGATATAACTAGACCACCCGGAACGAATATTTGCAGATTGTACAGACATTTGTCCCCGGGCGGGAATCGAACCCGCAACCTCTTGCGTCGCAGGCGGATCTCCGCCCATCTCACCACAGAGGTCGTCGACTATAAAATCAAAAGAGCAGACTCCTTACATGTTAGGTAATACACCCGGAACAAATATTTGAAGATTGTACAAACAATTGTCCCCGGGCGGGAATCGAACCCGCAACCTCGTGCGTCGCAGGTGGAACTTCGCACACCGCGCCACAGAGGTCGTCGACTATAAAATCAAAAGAGCAGACTCCTTACATGTAAGGTAATTAAACAATCTCTAATTAGTAGCTTTATTTGGGCACTAATTCCACAGAATTTTTATTTTAAAGCTACTAATTAGATATCACTAAAAACGTGTCGTTATTCTTAGTAGGTATTCAACTATCTTCGATCAAATGAACCTTTATAGAACAAATTTAAAAAACATTGATTGCTCACGTTTGTTTTCGAGTTTACGACTCTATTCGCATTCTTATCTACGAGTCTCTCGCTTGGCTCAACGATCTCGTATCTCGCGCGACATTGTGCGAAATTGATTTAGGTACATAACCTACTAGCTCTTGGCCTTGGCTTTGAGAACAGCTTCGACAAAATGTTGGTATACATATCTATCTACCAACGATTTTGTCGGGAAAGAATACATTTTTTTTATCGATGAATCTATTCGAATTCTTATCTGCGAGTCTCACGCTTGGCTTAACGATTATATCTCGCGCGACATTGAAACGGCGAAAATGATTTTGGTAGGTACCTACTAGGCCCTGTACTTTCCCCCCCGAAGGGTTCCCGCCTTGCCGTGGCGGGGGGGCTTAGTAACCGCAGCCTGGTCACCTGCGGCGAAGCTAAGAGGAACCCATGGGGCCGTGCCAACGCATACGGCGACACGGCCGGCCCCGGGACGGACCGCTCCTCTGGGTTTTGCGCTCTAAGCCCAGTTGGAGTGGTAGAAGGTTGCGGTGTCGTATGGGAGGCACCGTGACTGAGGCGGGCGGCTGTGCTGTATGGGCAGCATGGCCGCAGAGAGATGGAGGCCGCGGCGGGAGAGGAGTGCCGGTATTGCGGTGCGCCGCTTTCCCTGCCTTCCGCGGCCCTGGCGGGGTCGCCACCGTTTGATGGCGGACGCGGTGGGGTCGCAGGGGAGGAGGAGTGTCGGTATTGCGTGGGCCGCTCTCCCTATCCTCTGCGACCGTGTGGCAGGCGGCGGGGCCACTCGACTGACCCGTCGCAAGGGGACCTAGGGCGTCCGGACACGGGGTCGTCCGGCGCCCTTTTGGCGGGTAAGGTCCCCGAGGTGGTCGTGGCGCGTCACGTGTTTCTGGCGCGTCGCGAAGGGGGGTGCTCTTCACCCCCCAGTGAGGGGCCCGATACCGGGCAGCCGCGGTGGGTCCGTGGAAGAAAGCGAAAGCGTCCCCATGTTCCCACCACAAACGGCAGAGGCGGAAACACCCTGAGGGTTTTAGTGGGTTGGAGTCCCACATAATCGTACTGTCTCCCCGTGGCAGTACGATATGCGTGCGCATTTCCCTCAGGACAATAAAAAAAAAAAAAAAAAAAGGCCCTGTACTTTGCTTTGAGAGGATGAATGAGGACATTTAACAAAATTCAATTTCAAAATTCAATTCAATTCAATTAGAACTACTTGGATAAAACCAAACGGTGGATTTTGACGATTTTGTATTTCATAAGTTAAGAATTCTTAACTTATGGTTGTTTTTATTTACCAATAATTTTGCTTCAATAATTTAGCATTGCATTTGAACTTATGGCATTTTCTTCTAGATGAATCCACCGTTTGGTTTTATCCAAGTAGTTCTAACGTTAAAAAAATAATCTTTGAATTTATTACGTAGGGATTTTAAACTTAGAAGAGTTCGCTCAAAGCCAAAGCCTTTTATAGGAAAAGTCATTGCGATTTGCGATGATGTCACTTCCGCAGAGCAACTCGCAGCACATCGTCCTTTAAACCTTAGCATAAACCTGCTAACTGCTAAGTTATACCACAGGTAATACGGTGTATGTAGAGTAGGTACTTGGAAACATGTGTCACACACCTTTATGGAATTTTAAGCGATGCGGAAAATGTCGAGAATTCGTTGATGCTCCCAAATGCCAAATCTATATTTTGTATTTATTATCACGTCTGCGTATAGATATACTTTTAAAAGCTTGCGCGGTTGTCTTTTTTTTCACACTAACTTTACGGAAAACAAAAGAAGACCGCAACCAGCTTTGAAAAAAATATCTATAAGTTTACTTACTCGTAAATCTAGCGCACAGAAAATTTGTTTGTGCTCAATCAGCTCAAGAGTTTAATAGGTCGTTTTTAGATATATTGTTGGAAATTAAGAAAGGTTTATTCATCCTCGACCACAATCAATCAATCTTTGGCCATGCCATGGCAACCGACTACCCATAAAATTGTAGGTTGTATGATGACTCTCCCATGGTAATTCCATAGTAGAATTACTATGGAATTACCATGGGAGAGTCATTTTCACCAAGCAATTTAAACATCCTTCAATTACTCTGTAGTTACGCGTTCACAGCAAAACATTCACACAATTAACAGAGGTCACCGCGTCAACGACCAATTGAAAAGATGCACTATAGCTCAGTTCAGAAATATTTCACTTTTTTTGCGATTTTGTCGATGTTGCGTCACGGAATTTTGTTAGCAAACCTCAGGATTCTGATTCAGCACCCCAAAATACATATAGAATTAAATAAATCAGAATTACCCCAAAACTTTCTCACAATGGGTCTTTTTGAGAACAATTTGACTGAACTTCTAGCTAACATCGAACGAGCGGGTCTAGACTAAATCAATAATAAACCACCAACCAACCAAGACCAAGTCAGAACAAGTATATCCTACTAATATTATAAATTCGAAAGTTTATGTGAATGTTTGTTACCAATGTATCTCTGTTACTACTTATAATATTTAGATAAAATTTGGTATGTAGATCTCATTCATCAAACGCCTTTTTGGCCGGACTTTAGTGCAGAGAACTGAAGCGTGCTTACCGAAGTACGCTGCTCATAATGAACCGTAACTTATGTGGAATAAGATTCACTTTCTAGCCTTAGCCACGAGGTCAAAAGGTTTTTCCCATGTGTACATCTTGATGACTTGAACACCCGGGAGTATCTCGTTCATTAGGCGTACTCGCTCGTCGGTCCGTAGCGCTGTCTTCAAGCGGAGAACTGAAGCGTGCTTACCGAGGTACTTTGCTCATAATGAACCTAAAGTTAAGTGTAATAAGACTTACTTTCTAGCCTTAGCCACGAGATCAGCGAAGGGTTTCTCCCACGTGTACATCTTGATGACTTGAATACCCGAGAGTATCTCGTTCATCAGGCGTACTCGCTCGTCGGTCCGTAGCGCTGTCTTCAAGCGGAGAACTGAAGTGCGCTTGCCGAGGTACGCTGCGTAAAGTAGTTTCTTTTAGTAAAATATTCAAGACGTTAGTCTTGACAACTCAAATACAATGGAGTCAATTCAGATGTTGATAAAAATAAACTAATTTGACAGCACTAAAAATGCTGCTATCTTTTTTATATCGACCGTTAGAAAAGGACGGCGAATTTTTTGTTATGTCAAATTATGTATATAAACAGAGATATCAAATTATGTATTAGATGTCAAATTATGTATATAAACAGATATATATGTATATAAACACATTATCACATCACACTAATATTATAAATGCGAAAGTTTGGATGGATGTTTGTTACCTCTTCACGCCAAAACTTCTGAACGGATCGGGCTGAAATTTAGCATACAGGTAGTTTTAGGCCTGGAATAAAACTTTGGACTTTTTATCCCATAAATCAGTTCCCATGGAAAAGAAATAATCTTAAACAACGCAAGCGAAGCCGCGGGTAGAAACTAGTAGGATATAAAAATGAATCTTTGTTATTCCAAATCTAGATAGGTGTCAAATTTTGGAAGAAAATGGAGGGAGGCCGTTTCCCGGCAGTGTCATTCAAGGAATTTTGATTTGAAATGTTAAGGTGAATAGTAAGGCAAATGACCTTGGGCATTTCCGCGCGCCTATATGCAGCAAAGAGTGCTTGTTTTCGATTCAGCATACCATGTAGTGCCCTAATCAACCAAATAATACGATCCTCTGCGGTTAGATGACGTGTAACTGGTCAAGTTTGTATCACAGATTTTATAGGCGCAAATACGTTTTTACGTTATCATTATTTTGACTGATTTTTGAAGCTAATGAACCTCCAAGAAATAGTTATGAACTATCTGAATCACTATACTGAATTTGGTACTATCGAGATCTAATTTGAGACACCGATAAAAAGTGGGTTCGAAGCAACTACACGCACACTGTAACTAACACTATGACAACTATACTATAATTAACGGCAAGCATTTGGAACCTTCAAGAAACCCTTCAAGATACAGGATATATACATTTCAAAGCTTCACAATCAATATTTTCGTCAGAAAACGGGTTCAAAAACTCCTAATTTTCGTGTTTAAGCCTTAGTATACGCCTTAAGCCCCGTAGTTACCAAAACTACAAGAAAAATAACGAGAATGGTGTTAAAAGATCAGAAAAATATAAAATAAAGATCAATCAAGCAAACAGCTAATTACAAGCAATTTGGCAATAGAGCTTATCTAATTATAATTACTTTGTAGTACAAAGATAGAATCATTGAAATTGATATATTTAGTGTTTCTAATCGTTAGTTTATCCACGTGGCGATGATTTCGCACGAGCGAAACTTATATACAAATAGAATACTCATGGCTCTTCCCTTTTACTTTTTAATGAACGAATTAACTGTCCAGACTCAGTGGTACACAACATGCTCTTAAATTACAACATGGCGTCATGGATTGGATACTCTGTATTGTAACAAATAAATAATGCTGAAAAATCCACACATCTAGTCCCGAGCTATGCAGAGCTTGTGTTATGGGTAGTAGATTACTGATATATATATATATAATACAATACATAGACATAGATATGCAGATATTTTTAAATATACATTTATAATACCCAGAACACCCGTAACAAATATTTGCTGACCGTACAAACATTTGTCCCAAGGCGGGTATCCAACACGCAACCTCCTACGTCGCAGGCGTACATTCGCCCGCCGCGCCACATCGATCGTCGCGAAGGAAAAGAATTCTATGTTTAACATACGGCATAGGCTCTGAAGGAAACTGGACCTTTGAGTTGAACAGTAACAAAAACCGAAAACGTATGATGTTTAAAATAGTTATGACTATTTAATCCCGCTTATATTAAAATGCGAAAGTTTAGATGTTTGTTACCTCTTCACGCCAAAACTACTGAACGGATCGGGCTGAAATTTGCATACAGGCAGTTCTAAGCCTGGAATAAAACATAGGCGGAAACATAGACTTTTATCCCATAAATCGGTTCTAGTTGATAATAATTTAGTAAACTAATGCAGTCTATGAGCTATGTCTATGAGCTTATTTTGTAAGCCTCAAGAAATTAACGTTATTGATGTGAATTTTTAGTCGCATTTTTTTTTAACTCTTATAACACCAGCCACAGTTAACCATAGGTCTCAATCAACTCACCTTGCAAAGGTATAAACGCCAACATGAACCCAACGCCGACCACTGCTGCCCAGCTAATCTCCACCCACATGAAGTAAGTGATGATCACAGTAGCCAGGGGTCCGATCCACAGGTAGTGCAGAAAGATTATAGCCACGTCGAATCGGTTGACATCGTTCGATAGCAGGTTCACCACTTGACCGACTGTTGTTTCTCCGAGAGCGGTTTTTGACAGGCGCAGGGACTGAAAGATAAGTAAAATCGCTCTAGTATTATAAATGCGATAGTTTGAATACATGGATGGAAAAATAGATGGATGTTTATCACACCAAAAGTAATGAACTAATTGAGCTGAAATTTTGCATGGTTTTAGCTCTGAATTTGAAATCAAACCTAAGCTACATTGGCTTTTTATCCCATAAATCTGTTTCCATGGGATTGAACAAACCTATCTAAGCGTTTTCATAGAAACAAAGCGTGAGAAAACACAGACAGGAACTAGGTTATCCATAGTCCAGTGCTCGCATGACCGTTCAGTTATCCACTAGGCTAGCCAGGAACAGTTCAGCCAGCCTTCCTGCAATGGGGAGCAGGCTCTAGGCAGGTAAAATGTGCACCTTATTACGTCATAAAACAAGATGGTTGGACAGCTAGTTTAGGAGTATAGTCGCGCTTAGCTAACTCTTAGTTCGTATGTTACTTGTCTACCCAGAACAGAACACCGTAGTCTTACCACAAAAAAAATAAATGTACATACCCAACAGTGAGTGAATTCGGGATGCGTATAATGATGTTTTTACTATATCGTCGAGACTTTAAGTGGCAAGCTAGTCGATCTAGGAATTGTATGCCATTCTGTTGAGCATGAAATGAGGTTGAATAGCGTAGCGAATCTTTTGATTCTTTGTTCTGTTTTCACGTTACTGGTTACGGTTTTTGTTTTCAAATCACTTTAAAAAAGATACTTAATAGGATAAATAACAATAACAAGACAATGATCTGTCCATCAAAATGATGTTCATTCAGATCTGTTAACGTTTCCTATAAACGTAAGTTACAAACAGCAGACTTAGGTGAAAATGGCGTCGTAATCTATATTACGCCTTTAATCTGTGAATTAAATATGTATTATGCCGGTACTAACCGGTGTTAATGTAACATGTAACGTATCCCACCACACAGGAAGCGTTCGTGTAGTCAGTACGGGGAAAGGCGCTCGCAGCTTGTACCGAACGGATTTTTGACATTTCATGCTCGCTGCGAATGGTACATTACGCCCCGGTCAATACCCGGCTTTGAAGAACGTCGGCATGATGATCTTAATTGGATTTGAAGGTTTCTCATCAAAACTAATGCGGGGTATTATCTTACACGAAATCGGGTCACATGCCTGTCACTTGCATGAATGAATGACATGATGAAGACGAAGGGTCAGATTACCCAATCGTTTGGGTTGATAAGCTGGACAAACTTGACGATATGTTGTGGCAACCATTTTGTTGGTATCTTTTACCCTGTTTTACCCTCACAAAAGGGAAATAGACTAGGTTTCACATGAGATGGTAATTTCAATGTAATGTAATAATATTTAAATGCCACTATCTATACTTTTTCGATCACTTCTTGTCCATCCTAAGGTTGCCTGGAAGAGATCGCTCTTAGCGATAAGGTACATTATCTGTAAGTGTTTTTGTGTTCTTTTTTATTATTTGGTGTGCAATACAGAATTATTGGTATTGTATTGTAATTCATTACCAACAGACGTACAACACGTTCGCGCACTGCACCCTCTTAAGGGATTCGACACCAAAACAGATTTTTAGTGTTTTTTAAACAATCAAATAGTTAAGTATATCTATTAATTTATTACCGTAAACGATTGACGTATGGTAGTACATATTACCAGTGACATTTTGCGAACGATACTTTAAGTAGCAACAATAAATATGGCTGGGAGTCAGCCCTTTAACACTTTCGTCACAGATGAGGTTACATTGTAACTTTCGTTCTTAATAAATAGGTGCCCATGTGCTAACAACGTGTTTGAATTAGATCCAATTCCGGTTTTAGATTAGATATTTTAAATGATAAGAGTAATCAATCATGCATGATTATAATATGGAAAGTTTACATAAGGTGTAACCTTGGCAACAGCTACCTTTAAAGTTTAAACCTATTTTGGATCAAACACAAAATATTATAATCTGATTGTTAAGAAAAACTAAAAACCGTCGTAAAATTTCTTGGTTTTATTACACGTTATTTTTTATGTGTTCTTATGTTAAGCGGAACAAATAATAATCCCGAGGGATTAAATTTTTTAAGGGACCACCTCGGACTAATTCTCCATACAATAGCGAAAAAATTTATAAAATCGGTCCATGATTGAGGGACAAATCGACGTTCATAAAAAGTAAACACACACATAATAGAAACACATAAGAAATATTATTTACAATTGAAACAATTGAACTAACTACAGACCGTTGCAAACAATCTACAGGCTCAACTGATCCATATGTGTATTGTGTAGTCGGAAGCGTGCGTCCCCAAGACGCCCCGGCTGCATTGCCCCGCTGTATGGCACGGCAATGCTGATACGCTGTGCCCGATCAAGGTTATGTTATGCCAGCTCTCGGATCACGCGTCGTCGCGTTATTTTTTGAAGTCGTCGGTTAAAAAAGGAGTACTAGATGCTTCGACGGAAGACGGTTGTAATGGTGTTTGTAACAACAACCAACCAATTTTGTACCATGGCTTACATGTATTTTATACTAGTTGCTGCTCGCGGCTTCGCACGCGTTGTTTAAGGTTATTTCTATCCCATGGGAACTGATTTATGGTATAAAAAGGACCTATGTTACTCTTAATCCTTTCAACTAACTCCGTACCAAAAATCAAGCCGATTGGTTGCTTAGTTAGGACGTGAAGGAAGGACAAACAAACAAACACACTTTCGCATTTATAATATAATATTAGTATAGATGTATTGTCTGTTTTTTTTGTTAGTCGAAAGTATTAACATACTAAATACAATATGTCTTTACAAACGAAAAACCCATTTCTAATTTATTTATATTTCCAGTAATTTTTTTTAGTTTAGCGGGACGCATAGAAGTCCATCGGGAATATCATGTATATGGGGCTACCATCAAGAGTTGAATGAGCGATCATTTCTTATTCCAGATATATCATCGGCCCACAAGTTGGTTTAAAAATATATTAATTATTTTTAAATACCCTAACAGGCTTGCCTAAAGCCTACACAAAGATGATTTAAAAGAAGAGTCATATTAATATCGGCCGGAAGACGGGACTAATTATAAATACATAGTTATTCTTGTCGTAGGTTAAATTGAGTGTAACAGTTATAAGGTCGCTGTAAGAACCGTTTATAAATAACTTACGCCTGAATCAGCGTATACGCTATTTCTTACATTCTCATTGTTACGCGTGGGAATTTGAAAGAGACGTGATATTGAACAATTTTACTAAAGGGGCTCCTACTTCTGAAGAATACATGATTTTATTTTACATTCAAAACACGTCTTTTTTAGCTATGGGCATTGTAAAGTATAGTAAACTAGCTGCTGTTCGCGGCTTCGCACGCGTTTCAAGTAGCCTATGTCCGTTCCCGGGACACCATTTACTTACCTGTCAAAGATCCGTTTCAGCCGTTTAGGCGTGAACCTTTGTGTTGTGTATTTGTTTATCGTAATCTATACGAATATTATAAAGAGGAAAGATTTTTTTGTTTGTTTGAATTGAATAGCTCCGAAACTACTGGACAGATTTGAAAAATTCTTTCACCATTGGAATCCTATATTATCCCTGATGAAAATAGAATATACCCGTGCGAAGCCGGGGCGGACCGTTAGTAATAAAATAACATAGGTGGCGGCGCTACTGTGCGCCGGGGTACCTGAATACCGCGAACTGCGAGTGCGAAATCAAAGCGAAACTTGCCGCAACCGCTCGGGTAGAGGCATTTCAATTTAAAAACTTGATATTGTAATACTCACTTTCCTATAAATCAGCGAGCAGCAAGCGACTCTGAACTTCATTCCCATGTGTAGAATAGCCATCATGTACGGATGTGCTACGAAGACGTTCAGTGCTGAGCACAAAACCACAGCCCCCGCGTACATGTACGCTTCGTTCTGCTTGATATTGTGGTGATCTGGACTGTAGTATTCCACTAGCTTGCCAAGGAATACTGGCTGTGCTATCCTGCAAAAATTAACAAAGTTTAGAACGACAATTTAAGATAATTTTGTATAACACAACATGGTATAACAATAAATACTTTGACTTTAATGTTTAAGAATTAAATTAAATTTAATACTAATTGTAATTTACTTCTATTTATTTGATTGAAATTTTCTTACGTACATAATAATACAATATGAATAACTATTTCAGTTTCAATCTGTAAAAAAACTACGTTATTGGTAATCTTATCTGTGATTATGATATAATAACATCACTAAATAAAGTAAACTAAAGTACTTAAGTAATAAAAACATGAAAGCGAACCGCCATAAATCTGGTAACAGAGATACGAATATATGTGACAGTCATAAACCATTTCAAAACTTTACTTCATCAAACAGAACACTACGTTACTTATCATTTTATCAAACAAAACAATGAAGACTAAGGCTATGTTTTCATTCACATTCATCTGATTAAATACGCCGGCCGATAAGAATGTGTAGTCAATGGGATTTCTCACATTTTATGAATTGTAAGATGATAATCAAAACCAAATGGGCTGTAATGTAATATACAAAAAAGCTTGGAGATATGTGGTGGCTAATGTTTTTGGCAGTTTTATCAGCCTATTACAACGCAATGAAAATGTGGCAAACAGGTGAAATAACTAAGTTAAGTAAACAAAATTCACTAGAATTACCTACAACCTCATAAACTTTCCTCAAATTAATTCGCATTATAATGTAGTATTAACATTTAACTCTGCAAATGCAATGAGCAAGACTTCTGTCAGAAAATTTATACGAGCTTGTTTCGCCTCTCCTCACAAAACCGCTAGCGAAATATAAAATAACAACACATATCCTCCTTAATACCATACTTTAGCTGAATAGTACAAGGGGCCTACTCGGAAAACGTAAAAAGAAGTTTCTGATTCGTTTTTGTACAAAACCGACTCTTATCACCAACGTAAGATAGCATTTGCACGAAAACGAAGAAGAAACTTCGGTTTACATTATTACGTGTACGGGCTCTAAAATCAATACCGAAGTAAATTAATTCATTTAAACGAAAACAATAGGTGCTTGTTGTCAAATACAAATAAAAAAATACTTAATAACTTAAAAACACTCATTGAAACATAAGCAAGCATTGAAAGTATTCTTTCGCTATCTGGATTGTGAAGCGAGGCTGTGTTCCACTCTGGATCATGCCGATCTTAATTCAAGGTGTTTAGAGGTTTACTACATGCTTTTATCAGATAATCCTGCTTTGCTCACGTGGTATTAGCATTAGGTTCGGTGGATTGGTCAGAACTGAATCTCTCTACTTGATCACTCAAGTCCACGAGGCGGTTGTGCATGTACAACTGAACGTCTTGACCGAAGTAGGCGATGAAGGATCCCAACATTCTTGGCTGTTGTATCCTATGTAGGGTTATAAAGAGTAAGCAAAAGTAAAGATCTACATTACTTAGGTTCTGCAGTTGAAAGCGGATGGTATTATTTAACTCATAAATTAATAGCGATTCCCTCATCACCAGCACGTTTCCTACTGTTTGCTGAGCATTTCTGCCCCAAACAGTTGGGGTTTTGCCTTAATCACCACGACTGGCAGGAGGATTGCTGATGACAGCAGCGATGTTAAAATACTCAAACGTTTCCTTCCTTTTTCTGCTAGGTAAGAGCTAGATCCGACTAAGAGATATTTGGCTCATAACTAGCATTATTATTAGACATCTACGTGCTATATACCAATATCGATTACTTACTAACGAAAAATATGATTTTGGCTCGTAAACTTGGCCTTTTTTGCTACATTAAAGAACATGGAGACACAACTTATCTATTTAGCTTTTATTTTTTGTAATAATAGATTCAAGCCATCTGTATTCAAAATATTCACACCAAATCACTTACTTTACATTCTGAGATTTGCTGATTATGATAAACCCTAGATCATCAAATCTTAATGGTATAATTAAATTTGGTTACATAATAAACATTGATTGGATATTTTGCCGCAGTCTTAACCTTTTAGGTTTCCGTGTTATTCTGGTTCATGAAGTTTTACGACATATTAAAGACCTTTTTCCCGCATTTGCACGCATTTTTCCGGGATATAAAGTATATTATTCTAGCTAGATCCAGAAGATCGCGCGTTCAATTTATATACATATAATATTTAGCATAGTCTTGTGATATGACAAACACATACATATTTACAAACTGTTGCCTTAAAATATTAATATGATAGACAGTGATCGACTTCAGTTACTTTATATGAATTGAGTCATTGATAATAAGCTCTATCAGTTACCCTCGTGCCAAGATATGAACGCCGTGATTGTAACCCATTACTTATCTTATCATTCCTTTGTTGATACAACAGAAGTTAATACTATTATATGAACGAGATAACTATGTAAAGCCTGGTTATTAAATGATCTCGTACCAATTAGAGCGTTGCGCGTTGGTTCACGCGTTTAAAATTGGGATAGGTTAGGTCGCTGATAAATTATTCTACTGTCTTAATAACATAATTTGCCCCTAACAACGTGTTAACATGTTATAAGCTCTAACAAAGTTAGCACTATTTTGCAGAGTAGCTTGTAAACGAGAATTTCACAGAATATTGTTGACTTTTACTACTATATATTGACGATATTACAGGGTTTTTCCTCGTACCATTATCAATTAACATTTAATACAAAATTTTGTCGAAGATTCGCTTTACGGCGTTCATTGACAATCATGCGGTCAGCAGAGAATGGTACCTAATCACAACGGTCCACCATACCATTCCAAGAATCACGAGTAAACATAGCAGGAAGGCCGACTGATTGTGGCATAGACTGAGGACGGTTCAAAGTTTAACATCCACGCTGATTCACTCGCATCATTCCATCGCAAACATTTTGCATGCTAACTAGGTCGTCACCACGCTGCGTCGTTGTACCATTGATAGTAAAATAGTCATGCAAAGAAACTAATACGTCGTTCGTTCATAAGGCACATGTTTTCTTTTTCCATACACTCAAAGCAGTCGTCATCCTCAAATGGAGTTTTTTGATATTTATTTTCCACCATAAACTATCATTACAGAAATATCCTAATGCAATAGCTAAGTTCAATTTTAAAATTAATTGTTCGTCATATTTCACACAGCACACTCCAACTAATAGATCTATTAGATATAAATATTAATCAGCATAATTTTAAATACAGTCCGACTTTATTCATAATTAGCGACCCGCCACGGCTTCGCACGGGTGCAATGCTGATGTACTCAAAACCCGATAAGTAGTTTTAAAGATCTAAGCATACATAGGGACAGACAGCGGGAAGCGACTTTATACTATGTAGTGATTAATAATTTGCATTGCGGGGTAGGTATCTCCAAGTATCCACTAGTGGACAAAAAATTTAAGCGAACAAAATCAATCACATTTTGTTTCTTATTTGATAATAATTGCTATTTATAAAACTGTTTATGTATAAAATTTGACTTGTCTAAGTGCTTATTTTGTAACCCTAAAGAAATAAAGTTATTGAATTTTGAATTTTTTTAAATTTTATTTGTAGGAGTCCCTCCGTATGTCCTGCGCTAATCTTGCGCAGGGTTAATTACCACCTAGGTATGTGTAATTTTAAGATTTACAAAACATAACTATTAAACAACATGTTATTGTATTGGTACGTCGAATTGCGCAAGTATTTAAACCAAACATGCCGATTAAAGTTCGTCAGCCCGTCCAGGCGGTCGAAAGAGGAATGACCGGTTTTGCTCTTTTGCGAGTGCTCGAGATAAGAAAGCGATCGGTCTTCTAGGTCAAGTGTACTTGATAAGTTCTGGTCTAATCGGCTTGATAGGCTGAGAAATAATGTTAGTGTTACAAGAGCTATTACAACAGGTTAGATAAGAGACGTCTGTTCTAAGTTAGTTCTTCTTGCGCGTTACTTTTTCATTGTACGGACCAGGTTTGGCTGAAGTCTTCCTAGATATGCTATTTAAAAGTCTTGGTCATAAGTCAGATGACACTGCCAATTTTAAAACTGTGCTGCTTTTTAATATCATATTAGTACATATCGGTCGAGTACTTTGACTATGAAAAGCATGAAAGGATTATCATATTTTTCATTACACATAATTATGTGACAGAAACTTAACCTACTATTTAGCTATACCTTCCTTATGATGCAGACAAGACAGCTGATGTCTGTCTTTTCGCTAGATCGTTTCTCGTACATATGGCTCGTCAAAACTGTTAGTTAGCACGCTCAATGTTGACTTACGGGGGTTTCGTCATTATTTACTTTAAACCTAAGATATTTGCATTCGTCTTTATGTACATAATATTCTAAAGGGAAATTCCCAGTCAGATAGATACCTTGTTTATAGAACATAGGCGCATGGACAGAAACAAATCCTATGTTCATAAATTGGTCCGACCATGTCATCACATTGCAGCAACTGATAATATTTGAAAATATGAAATATTTCGTTAACATGTTAACCGTAAGTACCTGCCAAAGAATGTACAGTTGCAAATGATGCAATTTAGTAAGGTTTGTTTTATTTTCACCCGCAGATGGCTAAAACGAGTCTGTATTTACCGGTTTGAGACACGCACGACGTAGGTACTACACTACATACGTAAAATAAACCCTTTAGATCCACTTTAATTACATTCAAAGTACGTTTTTATTGAAATTCCTACACATCTTTTGGTACACAAATATTTCCTACCAAACAAATTGCTTTAGGTACAGGTGCAACTACGCTGGACAGGGGCAATCCCTGATCAGCGATTTGTGGTGTTTGTTAGCGTAATATTGGAAAAAAATAATCGCAGACGGTCTAACGGGACCAAAGAGGATTAAACATTTGGTGCCAATAAAAATTTCTTTAGGATAGGTTTACAAAAGATTGTCTTTTGTTTAAAATAAGCCCTGAGACAAAGGTGTTCTACAGAAACCATCTGTAGAATATCTTTGTTGCAGGGCGAGCAAGCCAACTAAGTATTCTATTGTCATGTTGTATAAACTTGTCCGTTGCAAGTATATAGCTATACGATCGAGTCATTAGCGCTGCACGTGTCGATTTCAGTGCCAAAGCGTTACTACTGCGACTGAAAGGGTGTGAATGAACTGAAACACGATTATGATTATGTTTCTCTAATTCCGCGTTTATAAATACATCCTATCAAGTTTAGTTCTATCTCGTGAGCGATCCACGAATCATTTTAGCAGTGACTAACATGATACTTGTTTACAAAATTGGCACCAAATTTCATTGCGTTGTGCAACAGTATTTAAAATGCAATATCTTATTTGATTTCTTCCCATATTCCTGTCTGTTTTAAATTATTTTTAGAACCATTGTTTTGGTAATGACTTATACTACATATTGTTACGGCCCTTTCAGTTTTGTAAAGATAATTTTACCGACAGATTCCTTATCTTATCTGAGGCCAAGCTTTTGGTAGCTCCAGTTAAAAACCAGGAAACATTAATTACAAGCTGCTGCTTGCGGCTTCGAACGTGCTTTTATTTACCTCCTGCCAAATTTCATTAAGATCCTTTCAGACTTTTTTTTTCTAGTCCTGACAATATCGAACACGAACAAAGAAATATTATTTACAACGAAAAAAGAATTACCATCCAATTTGGTGCAGTCGTTCGGAAGTTATGCGAGTACATTTACCTACATACATTTAGCGAATGGCGATTCATTAAGAAGATAAGATGAGATTTTTATTAATACAGATCTATTAGGCAGAGCGAGGCAATGTGTTACAGACGTACGTGATAACGAATCAGCAAATTCCGACGGATGACCAACTATTTTGTTTTCATGTAACGAACGACATTGTAGCTACCGGAGAATTCCTACTCCATTTCACCACAGATATTTTTTGGAAGTATAAGTTTCATCTTTGTATACCTATTTGAAGAATACAAGCAAATATTGCCTGTATACCCACAGGGAGACTCCGAACCCTGTGGTTTTAATTAATGAGTACCAAACTGCAATAAACATTAAGTAATTATTAAACTTGTGACTTTAAAACTTACCGAATGCCGCACTCCATAACCAAAAGAACGAATCCGTAGAGCATACATCGCGCAGCGTACGCCCGCATGATGACGCGGAGTAGGCTCGGTTTCCGTTTCCCGGTGCCCGCCCGGGCCACTTCCTCTTCCCACAGCTGGGCGAACCTGTCGCCTAGGGGACCTGCCAGACAAAACGTCTACTTAGATTGAAGCGAAAAAAGAACTTAAATTTACACAAATATAACAAGTAGGTTACTACTACTAGGTAGGTTGTTAATTAAAAACTATAAGAGAACCTGGACTTGGTCCCTGATATTTCTGGAAAATAAGGGAAAGAAGGCCAATAAAATGTAGATCAGAACACTTCCGGACTTTTTAAAAGGTACCTGATTAAAATAATGAGGTAAAAATGAGTACTTGTGTAGAATACAATCTCTGAAATTACTAATTCAATCTTGAAAATTATTTTACTCATAAAAAAAACTATATTATCCCTGAGTGACAAAGGCAATGTTTTATCCAGGTACAAGGGACAATACAAAAGACATTACATATGACAAAGATGTTTATTTAGTTTGGTTACGGATTTCATGGTGCTCTCTGCCTTCAAGGAAAATGGGAGTAAATCTGGTTTGATTATTATTTTAGCAATTCATTACAATACATAAAAATTCCAGGTAATTAATTTAATTAACCAGATGTTCCTCCTATTTTCCGCCAAAATATAAAGTGGTTAATTCTAGTGAACTATTATAAAGATGTTTGATGTTTCAATATACATATTAAATAAAGATATTAATCTTATATTCATATATAAATTGCACATTGTTATGTGGGAATTATTTTACCTAATTGCTAAATGACAGCCATGCTTTGCTTCGCTGAATGTTGGTGTACAATGTGAAGTAAACATGTTAAATAATAATAAATTAAAAATGCTGGAACCCTCATACAGCATCATCTAGCCCCAGAGCAAACTGAGTTTGTGTTACTAAACAACTGTTATTCTGTCTTCTCCGCATATTGTGACAATGTATTATGTATACCTAAATATTAGATAGTTAAAAATTTTACATTTATTTCGTACTTTAATTCAAAGAAGATAATGTCTATGAATTAATTAATCGATATAATTGTTTATTATGTAGATTAAGTTTTCTAATTGAACTGTGAACGAATGGTTAATTAACAAATAATTATCAAGCCTTATGATAAAACAACAAGGATTTCTAAAGACTCTTGACAAATTCTTAGTTTAGGAACCATTCCTCAAAGAATCTTCTGGCTTCTCATACAAATATTTACTTTTATCATTATTTTATAACGTTACAGTATTTTATTATATTATATATTATATTTATTTATTTCAAAGATCTAGCAAAACTCCTAATAGAGTCCACAGGTGATCGGAATGCTGGCTTTTATTTCGGTCAACGAATTAGCATTGCCATACAACGTGGCAATGCTGCCAGCATTCTGGGCACTTTGCCTTCTGGTGACGGCTTAGATTTTTAGAAAATAGATTTAAGTGTAAATATTAGTTGTAATTATTATTGTATTTTCTTTAGTAATATTTACTTATATGTACATATACATATTGTGAAGTTGATTTTGCTAGACATGGTTTTTAGAAGTTTTATTCACTTACCAGAGGAATGTTCTTCAAGGGGTTCAAAGAGGTCCTCCTCTTCCATTTCTTTTTTTATTCCACCCCAAAAAATAGGCAGAGTCCATCTGCAATAAAATGCAAAATAAGGTTAGCACTGAAAACACAAGTTAAATATTCATGGCTTGACTTACAATCACAATAAATAATGTACCTGACCTGATGAATGCTTTACAGTGCATTGTAACATTGCAACTAAAATACAGTTAATTTAAACATGTATGCAGAATGTCTTTAGGTAGGTACTTACGCAAATGTTAGGGCAGACAGGGGGTTAGCCTTAGCCCTCGGATGGGGAGGGCGATTTTTCTTCTTTTGTGATTCCATAGTCTAATACCTACCAACAAAAAATATTTTTAACTACAGCTACTTGAAAAAAGTTATGGTAAACTAACATGTATGCTAGTGGTAATTACAGGGACTTACTGATGTTGTCTTGTGTTGGAATAAAATGTTTAGAGCACTACTAAAAGAAGTGACATGACAACAGCTGTGCCGGAATCGCTGCGGCAGACTCCGACGGTTCACTAATTCACAAAAAATAAAACACAATAATGTGACTACCTGCTGCCTGGAAACAAATGACCCTATATTCACCAATCTCTACACAACACCTCGCAGTAAGTACCCGATTTTTATTTAACACGAGTTGCGAATAATAATTTACTCTATCCAGATTGGGGGTATTTTGTAAATATCAAAGAGGTATAATTATATGAAACCCGACCCGACCGACAGATCAGGTGATTTTTTTTCAAGTGACCTGTGAAGAGATCAGCGCGTGCGACCGTCGATGTCTGCAGCTAAATTTGAACTGTTTAATTAATACTAAACTGGGATTGGATTTTACAGCTGATTGATCGAAAATAATTGAAAACTACGACTAGCGGCGGACTTTGGATCTGAACTCAAGAAGTTAATAAAATAGATCGAGAAGACGGAATAAACGTCGCTACAGAGAAGAGGAAATCGTTTTAATATTAAAAAAATATTTAAAATTTTATTTTATACAAAAACAAATCCAACGACAGACGAAGCAAACAGACAGAGACAGGACAGGGGGGAGGAAAGACAGACCCGACCGTAGATCGAGTATACCTTATCTTATTACTCTAAGGACCCGACAGACCGACCAACCGAACGAAACGAACCGTACCCGTATTATAGAACCCACAGAACAGAAATTTTCTGTTCTGTGATAGAACCGAACCGACTGGAGTGGAGTGTTGCCAGATCAAATTATACAAAATATGTAGAAAGCCGAATCCACAGAACAAGATAGAAGCTAAATGTGTATGTACCACGCCTGGAGGCGAAGGGGTTTAAATGCCCCAAGCTCTCGCCGCGAACTTTAGTCCGCTCCTAACCGTTTTCCGCGTGTGACGTCAGGTCATAAAAACAAAATGCGTTATTGCTCAATAATTAGATGTAAAAACACCACCTAAAACGGTGGAGCTGTAGATCGAGGTAGGTACTATTTCCTTTCATTGGTAAGTACTTTTTGTTCCAAAATATCTGTTATTATTTTAATAATCAATTTATTTGTTGCTTTGTATTATTTTCATCAAAACATAAGCGGGCGATTGTGTGTCCATTGATACTTTTCCGTAACGGCTTTAATTTGACACGCCAGACCTGGAAAGCATTGAAAACCAGCAATGTAAAAATAAGCAAACAATACTGTCGAGTCCAAAGTCCAGTCGCGTTCAAGGTCAATCCTCATCTTCTGTCGAAAGTAAGAAATAGTGATGTACATTAAGAAGAAATACATTACGATTTTCAATGCCAATTTGTACTCGATTAAAATCACTTTGAAAGCATAGTAATTAAATTATACATTATTTTGTAGCTACATAATCTAGATAAGTAGGTAGACTAGAACCTACTCAATAAACTTTGTAACTTCAACAACTCTGGTTTGGCTGTATTACCTATCTACCTAGGTACGATCCAATATCTCGTGTTTTCTGTTGTGTGTGATTGAAGATTGCCGGGCGATGACGGCGGCAGTTCAGGCACAGACGCGCGGGGCGGGGTGTGGTTGGCGATGCCTACATCGGTTAGCCGCGCTCTATATTCGATAGTTTTGAATCCTTTCGCGTGGCGTAGAGTTTACATCACTAAATTACACTCGTGATCATAATACCTACTCAAAATGTTACACGCTCGGTTTCAATACAAATCGGCGAGCTCTATCTTGTTCTGTGGTCGAATCAGTAGATTTAAAGATAAAATCAGTAGATGTAGAAAAAATGTTATTTTTCACCCTAGACGCAAAAATTGCATGTAAAAGTATCAATTTACGTTTTTTTGTCCCATTATAGTTCCTGAACTAATAAACCGATTTCAATTTAGTTTCTTAAATTGAACGAGCGTGAATTTATATGTATCAGACTTTTTAATTTATTAGGCTTTTTGACGCAAGTAGTGTAGATACTTATTGTAACTACGATAGTCGATGGTTTTCGGCTGAATAGACTCTCAAAGTAGATTCGAAATCAAAATAACATGCAACTGAAATGGAATTTTTAATTAGGTACCTACGCCCTAGCTAGTGGTAAGGTAGACTCATTATTATACTCTTTGGGCAGACAGTTCAAGATTTACTACTAAATCAAGACTAAATCAGTCAGATCTGGCAGCACTGAGTGTGCAGATAGAGCGTAGATCGTAGATGGAGTGGAGTATTCCTACCCTACCATAGTTATTGTCAGTGTTGCCAGATCTACTGATTTAGCAGTAGGTCTACCTGCTTTTTGAACCGTCTACTGATCTACTGCTTTTTTGCTAAAATTTTGTGAAATCTACCTGCTTTTTCCGAGCATCAATAGCAAGTGACTCCATGTCTTTATTTTAGCTCACGTGACAAGTTACCAATGACACAAACTTCACAAAACTGAAACAGATGAATGAAATTGAAGAGTTCCATGTTCCTACGTTTCTTCCTTCCAGCTTTCACTTTCTTTCTGTCTGTTCATTGTTTTCGATTGATTGGTCGGTCCGTTTGTTCGTTCGATAAACTTTTGCAAAATGCAAACTGAGTGAGACTGTTTATCCAGTTATTACTCTACTATGCACTAAATAATATGTGTCCAAAACCCCAAATCAAAGTTCAATCAGACTGAAAGGAACTGAGCAAAGCACAGCCGGCAGGCCGCCTGGCCTTGCTTTCCACAAAGCTAAACAGTTTAGGAATGTGGGCAAAGAAAACGCTTCCTAAAAAGCTACTAAAAGCACGTAAAAGCAACTAACCCGTTTTTTTTTAATTTATTAAAAAAAAACGGGTTAGTAGCTTTTTGTATGTTTTTTTTGCATGAGAATACTCGCAAAACACAATACATAGGTACTAATTTATAACATATTAAAATCTACCTGCTTTTTTTCCCAATCTACTGCTTTTTTAACAAGGAATGGAATCAAAAAAACACATGGAATCTGAAAAAAGCAGTAGAAATTTCTACTGCTTTTTTCAGATTCCATCTGGCAACACTGGTTATTGTATACTCTTTGTTATCTACCTACGCTGGCTACGCCATTGATCTAAAATTCTATTCTTACGTAGTTTAGTTATTGTATACTCTTAGGTCTAAAGGGACCTCTGTGAAGTTGGCCGCCAGACTTTGTCTTTTTGAAACTTCGATATTGCTAATCGTTTGAGAATCGTTTGAGAGAGATTGAGAGTTCATTAACATCGTTTGAGAGTTATTAATTTTTATGTAAAAACCATTTTAAATTTTTGTGTGAAGTTGGCCGTCATTCCGGCAAAAATGTACTTGGACGTTTAATTTTTGTTTCATTTGTTTGAGAATCGTTTGAGAGAGATTGAGAGTTCATCAACATCGTTTGAGAGTTATTAATTTAATTATTACAGTAAATAATCATTTCTGAACCAGCAATTTTGAATTTCCCCGCCAAATAGTGCACTTCCGGTCTGCGGCGCAGGCGCAGTGGATGACCGAAGAGTGAGTAAACATTTGAATGAAAGTCAGTCAGTGGTCTTCAACATTCGATCGACTCTACATGGCTCTACGTCGTCAAATGCAGGCAGGAAACGAACTAGAGTTCTTTTTTCCGGTTTCTACGTCGAGAAAAGCTTTACTCGAGGCATGTGTTGTTGCTCAGAGAGCCATGCAGGCTTCTCAATAGTGTACGTTAAACATCGATAGTTTAGATTTTCGATAGATATCGATAGTACAAAAAACTATCGATACTATCGATAGTTTCCTATAAATGAATGGGTATGTTAAATATGTTATAATTTAATGAAACGAATAGTTTTCATGAACATTGACAAATATTTAATCAAAATATTGTATGTTTTGTTTTAAGAACAACAACATGTTAAGATTTTTCTCTTTAAGCCTATTTCGGCGTTCAGTTAAGATCTGTCCGGCTTTAGAAAAAATTCTTTCTGAAGGCACAGATGTTGCTGAAATGCAAAGATATGCTTCTGCGATTTCTTTTAATCTATTGTTAGTCTGCTTCCAGTAAACAAATGGACACTCGTTTTTATCGATAACGGGCTTCTCTAAGTATTGTCGAATATCGATGATAGAGTCGCTTAACGGTGTAGCCTTTTCTGGAATATCTAAGAACCCCAGTAGGTCGAACTGTTTTTTTCCACTTGACGTTGATGGTGTGGCTGTAGATTCGATTTCAACATCGGGGGATTCCTTTCGGACCTTTGAAGCCAAGTGAGTTGTATAAGCCTTTTCCAGCCATTGCACTCCCCTATTTTCATCATCAGGTGTTCTAAAAACCTTTTTCTTGAATCGTGGATCTAGGATCGTGGCGAGTACCGTTGGTGTTCTTTTCTCGTATGGTTTCTCAAAAAACTAAACGTTCTAAGTCCACGTTATTAGTACCTAGGCATAAATTTCGGTAATTCCCCGCGATACAAGTCTGTAGAGAAGGGAAATAGTAGTAAACCAACAATCGATAGTGCCATGATAGTTATCGATACTATCGATAGTCCATGACTATCGATACTATCGATAGTCTATCGATGTTTAACGTACACTACTTCTCAAGAGCTGTTCGTTAGCCTGTTGGCTGTTCTGGTCATCTTGGGAAATTTAGGGATTTTGAGCTCAAAATTTTTGTGCTTTGTTTCGCCCAATAAGACTACGTGTGCGTTTTGAGATTGGGCCAGTAGGTGGAGGGGTGGTATTTTGTCCCTAACCCCTCCGGGATCCCAGTATAGGAGCCGAAGGTGGTTGTGGCTACCCATACTGGTTTTCGTTTATTGCGGCCAGTCCTCTTGTCGCCGCCTCTTTGAGATTGCCTCCGGCGACGATAGTGGCCAACAGGTCCGCCAGGATCCCGAGCATTATCCGCATCGGGTCCCTGGCGCTGTTCGTCATTCTTGCAGCATCTATTTGCATAGCCTCTGTTGTAGCCTGTGCACGTGGGTGGTATTTACGCACCGGCGGTATCGGTGCGATCATAGAAAGGGTTTGAATGAAAGAATGAGTGGGAAAATACGTCATAGAATGACATTGACATTAATTAACAATTGACGTACGTCATTTATTCTCACTCACATTCTCAGCCTTTTGTTTATATCAGACTGGGTAGCAAGCACTAATAGATGGATTTTTTTTATGATGTCCCGAAAATAAAATTAGTCAATAATTTGTCATTTTGGCGAGACTATTGTACATTATATAATAATAATAATTTATTTCAAATCAAGCAATTCAAGAATTATAAACTAAATACCTACATGAACTCTTATTTGGCTTGGCATCCAGTTTATGGTTGATTAGTGTACATGGTACAATAATATACTCCGCATATGACCATGATTTTGTAGATTTGTTAGCGCTATTTAGACCCCCGCCACGTACACCTTGGTCGGATCGGACTCACTCCTCTACACACGAGACCGCTGGATGCGACCCCGGGTGCTCCTGGAGCCTCCTCCGAAACTATCTCCCAAGAAGACCAGCAGCCAATAGGCTAATAAACAGCTCAGCTTTTAATAAATGGGGAGACCTTTGCCCAGCTGTAGAAAACCTTGTGTTAGGTTTATTACAATACACCTGATAAATAGAATAAACGATAAAGGTTACAGTGCCAGCTTTATTGCTAAAAATTATCTTGTTGTGGTTCAGGTCCTGCAGGTAGATATATCAAAACCTAGTGTTCGTTATTATTAACCCATGCATTGCCCAGCTTACATCCCGCGATACAAAGTACTCTGTAGACCTTAGAGGAATAGGTATACTCGATCTACACTGTAGACCCACCCAGCCAGCACATCTAGGCACCTACATCTGTGGGAATGTGGGAAGTTGCCATGTGTTTTGTTGGCAATGAAATAGTTAGTAGTTAGGTATATTAAATGTATCTGCTACCAAACTATTCTGAATAAAACAATAAGTGTATAATAAAATAACATTATAATATTATATTATCATCACTAATCTGTTAGGTATATAATCATCAATTTTGGCATCGGTGTTGTTGCTTGTCTCCATTATCAATTTGCATGGATGACAGAAACATTTCAGGCCCTATACTAACTCAAATCAACTCTTCAAATATAAATTTCTTCCAAACAAAGGTAAGTAATCATCATCATCCATTCTACAGTAACAAGAATAATAATAGTGTGGTGTAACATGTAAGGAACATACCACACCTTTCCTCGTTTCATGGTCAGCTACTACAATGATCTTTTTTTACTAAATAAAAATTATATTATTCTCAGTTCTATAACAATTTAGTAACTTTTACTTTTTGAAGATGTCAGGCTGTTGATCTTAGATCAGAAATAAATATTATTGGTGATCAATTGTTACTTAGATTTTGTCTATAACAAGTCAAGAGTTCTGGGCAGACGATTAGGAAAGGATGCATTTGAATTATTTACTTACAAGTATCTCTACTTTAATGATTAAACTTAGCCTACCTGAACTATACAGCAAACATAATATTTGATAAGATACAAGGTACAATCAATGGAAAGTACTAATTAAATTTACATTAGAACTACAAATCAGTTCCTCAATCAGAATAACGTTAAACACTAAGCAGACACATACATCTAAAAGAAATATATCAGAAAAATAAATTATGATTTTAACACAAGGAATTTTAACACTTTCTCATATAAAAAAAACTTCCGACTAACTTACTGAGAAGTAGTACATATAAATGTTTGAAGCATATTGATTTGTGACTGCTAATAACTATCACACAGATCTAAAATTAAAAATTTAAATGGAAAAAAGCTAAATTGCTTGGCTTTACAAAGTGTTTGTATGATAATTATTTTACAGGATAATCAAAGTTCTCTTTACATCGCATTTACAGTACGATTCATAATAATGCTTCCGTTAGCTTTACTTACAATTAAATAGGTACCATTCACACATACATAATCTAAATTAAAAAATGCTATATCTGCATGTTTCCCACCAATAACATATTTGATATAGCGATGAATATTTACAAAATACTGCTCATCGTCGCAGATGTCACCGACGCAGCAGGCTCTCCTCGAGCACTACGCGAAAGGTAGCATGATATCAAGTACCAGCATCTTATTTGCCTTTTAGTTGTGATAGTGACGGAAGATTTTGCAGGTTGCGGTATAATGGTGATCTCATCAACCTAATAATAATCTTCAAAGGCTTCAGCAGACTCTTTCGCGAACCACTTTCATCGAACGTTTAAAAGTGAAAAACTTAAAAAAAATAAAACCGGCCAAGTGCAAGTCGGACTCGCGCACGAAGGGTTCCGTACCATTATCTATAAAAACGGCAAAAAAAAAAACACGTTTCTTGTATGGGAGCCCCCTTAAATATTTATTTTATACAGTTTTTATATAGTATTTGTTGTTATAGCGGCAACAGAAATACATCATCTGTGAAAATTTCAACTGTCTAACTATCACGGTTCATGAGATACAGCCTGGTGACAGACGGACAGACGGACAGCGAAGTCTTAGGGGCCGTTCAAGTATGACGTAAGCACTATAGGGGGGCGAGGGGTCCTTGCTTTGCTTATTTTGAATGACATGGGGGGCAGGGGGGTCTAGATGATGATTAGATCATCGGTAGTTAGGTATTTACTTTTTTACACAGATGGCAACCCACACATTGTCTTTGCTTGAAAACGAATCGCATTTTCAAGGATTCCCACAAGTAATGCATACGTTTAGGCACTCGCTTAGAACGAAGTAGGGGAATTATCGCGCGCTATTGTCTAAATTTCCTCTGTCAGTGTATTGTTCCGTTTGGATACTATAACGAGTAGACGTATCGTAAGCATAGCAAAGCAAGTTAACATTTGTGTTACCGTTGATTCCATTAGCGAAAGTTTAAGGTTTAAATAAGATGTCGCTTCAAATAGACAAATCCAAGCTATACCAAAAATTGTTAGAAAATTTAAAAAAATCTCATACAAATACGAAAGCACAAAATGTACAGAAGTTAGTTAACGATGTGTGGCGAAATTATAAATTACAAGCAAAGTTGCAGAATTGAAGAAGAATTGCAAGCGGCGACTAAGAATAAATCCAATCTACTAGGTAAATTTTTAGATTTAGAATCTATTTTCTTATTGTTAGAATTATAACTTCTGCTCATTATTCATTAAAAAAAACAATACATTAATTAAAAAATGTTTATGTAAGCATGGGGGGAGGGGGTAAGAGCTTTGCTTACTTTTGCTGACAAGGGGGATAGGGGGGTAAATAATTGTAATAAATCTGCTTACGTAATACTTGAACGGCCCCTTAGTAATAGCACGGTAATGTTATCTATACAGTATTGTAACTCGGCCATGTCCTTGAAATAACTACCTACCAAAACAAAACAAAAGCACGCGATAGGGCTGCCCGCCTGCAGTATTTTAATTTCATCTAGGTACCTACCTATTTGAATTTCTTTCTAGTTTTGTGATTATATATTTTAATAAATATAAAATAAATGATAATAAAACCGGCCAAGTGCGAGTTCGACTCGCGCACGAAGGGTTCGTACCATTATCTATAAAATCAACAAAAAAACACGTTTGTTGTATCGAAGCCCCCCTTTAATATTTGTTTTATTTACGTTTTATTATTTATTTCTAAGCTGAATATAAAACTAAAGTAGGTACCTTATTTAAATAAAAAATTCTCAAGTTGCACGCTTACTGCTTACAACATTTTTTACCTATTGAAAAGAAAAATCAATAACTTATCATTCGTAATGACAATTCTGTCAAACAAAAAAAAACATTCAAATTAGATAAAAAATAGTTTCATACAAAAAAGTTCGTTCGTCACTGCGCTGCGGCGCGCGGCGCATCCCCGACTGATTGTACCTACCACGATCCCGCCCTCACATGAGGTGACAGATAGGACTCGTGTTCCGGCCGTTTGTATGAAGACAGAATACTGTATAGATAACATTACCGTGGTAATAGGGTCCCATTTTTACCCCTTGGATACGGAACCCTAAAAACGAATTGAATTGGGAGTGGGGAGGGGGCTTAAAGATCAAGAAAGAAAGTTTGAAAATGTAACTGAATAAAACAGCCAAATTATTGTTTTTTAATCTTTATTTTTTAGGTTCTAAGGTTCATTTTGTCATTTGAAAATGGGTTCATTTCCTCCTTGTTTCCCGCTCAAATTCAAATAAGAAGTCAAATAAAAAAAATGTTCCAACGAAACGAACCGTGTCAGCCGTCGTTAAACTTCGCCAAACATCGTAGAGCGAGAAAGTTAGAAAAAAAAGAAAAGTCATAGTCCAGTATACCTATACTCTAAGTAGTCCAGCTAGTCTAGTCATAATACCATTTCACAAGTTAATACTTTGAACTATATTTAAATAATCATAAAATATCCATGACAAATATTCTAAAATATAAAAATATCAATTTAGATACTTACTACACCCAATATTATTAATAAAGCTTTTTCTTAATATTCATTATTATTTCCAAAGCAGCCATGCACTGCTTTGGAAATTTGATTTCCTACTTGTTCGCTACTCAAATTCGAATAATAAGACAAATAAGTTTTAATAATGAATATGCAAAAGTTTTATTAATAATATTGGGTGTAGTAAGTATCTAAATTAATATTTTTATATTTTAGAATATATGTCATGGATATTTTATGATTATTTAAACATATTTCAAAGTATTAACTTGTGAAATGGTATTATGACTAGAATAGCTGCACTATGATTTTTCTTTTTTTTCTAACTTTCTCGCTCTACGATGTTTGGCGAAGTTTAACGACGGCTGACACCTTAGCTGACACGATTCCTTTCAATGAATGTCAATGTCTTTCTATGACGTCTTTTCCCATTCATTCTTTCATTCACCCTTTTATTCATTCTTCTTCACTGCGCCTGCGCCGCAGACCGGAAGTGCACTATTTGGCGGGGAAATTCAAAATTGCTGGTTCAGAAATGATTATTTACTGTAATAATTAAATTAATAACTCTCAAACGATGTTGATGAACTCTCAATCTCTCTCAAACGATTCTCAAACAAATGAAACAAAAATTAAACGTCCAAGTACATTTTTGCCGGAATGACGGCCAACTTCACACAAAAATTTAAAATGGTTTTTACATAAAAATTAATAACTCTCAAACGATGTTAATGAACTCTCAATCTCTCTCAAACGATTCTCAAACGATTAGCAATATCGAAGTTTCAAAAAGACAAAGTCTGGCGGCCAACTTCACAGAGGTTCTAAAGGGGATCTCCTTTTTCATTGGCTACGCGCAGTGGTTGGTTTTATTTAGTCTTTGATTTCAAATTTGCTCGAAATCGAAAGGAAAACATCTTTTTAAGATTCATGGAAAATTCTATCTCAAGCTATATAAACGATCAATGTGATGTGATCACAGAACATTAATCTTACGAATGGATGTGATGTGATGATTGATTTGTGGTGTACAAAATGTTTGCTTGTTATGCACGAAAATAACAAAGTCAGTCCATCAAGGGTTTTTTGTTGATGGATTTCGTGCGAGCTGAACCAAAAATACTATAAATTATTAGCATAAAGCTATTCAATGATAAGTCAGCCTTTCCACTTCTAATTATACATAAAGGTAATCAAAATTGTATACTATGCGGGACTTATATTCCCTGTGGCGGCATAAGAAAAACACGCTACTCATAATTGTGCTAATAATATATATTTGGTATCAAAAATCATCAAACCAACAATGTAACAATACCGGGACATCTTCTGCTAATCCGTTGAATGAGGAAATCTATTCAGAACTTAATAAATATGAGTATGCCGTGTTGATAGCCAGTGCCCCAAGTAATCATGCAAGGAGGTCATCGATAAGGAATAGTTGGATGAAGCTTGTCAAAGACAAAGGTTTAGAAATAAATGATGATCCAAAAACCCGCAGTAAAATATCCAAAAATGTTAAGTTCTACTTTGTTGTCGGAACAGGAGGCTTAGAAACACATGATAACTTACAATTAAATATTGAAAAGAAGAAGTCCAATGATATGCTGCTATTTGAATTTGTTGATAGCTACAGGGCTTTGACATCAAAAATGTTGCTATCAATAAAATGGATCAATCAAAATATGAGAGGACTGAAATACTTGATAAAGTGTGACGATGATGCATTTTTGAGAATTGATCAAATTTTGCATAATCTTGAAGAATATGCTCCTGCTATGAACGCTCCAGAAATAAGCAAATATGTCAGCCCGCAGGTATATTTATTTTCTTAACCCGGCAAGCATGTGGCAGTGTATGTCATAGGTACCAAAACTATCAGTATTTCTAGAAATATCAAAGTTGCAACACTGGCACACTGAGTAGCTTGAGTGACGATGGTGGCTTGATCTTAGTGCAGCACCAGGCGCTGCGCGAGTTATATGAGGAAATCATTACAAAATTGGAGATCAATACAAAATTGAAATGATCTCCAATAAGTTTCTGATTTTAGAGCCATAGAAGGGTTAATTTTAGTTTTTCTTATCAAAGATTACATTGTTTTATAATTTTCAGCTAAAGAAAACATTACTTTGTTTGTTTAGTCAACTTTTCAAAAGTTCATATATTTTTCTTGTATTTTTGTTGATTTTTTCTGTATAAATAAAAACTTTAATTGTCTAATTAAAATTGACTTGTTTCATAACTTCATTCAAAATAGTTTATCTCCACAACCACGACTTGAACATAAATATTTCTGAACAAAACACTACAAAAGAATGCAATCTAGTCTGGGTAGACTCTGCCACATAGTTGCCTAATGTAACGTTTTTGACCACATGCTCACCGGGTTAATATTTGACAATACTAACATGTACTAATTTTGAGCATAATAAATATGTATCTGACTTACTTACATAATTTTTTTCTATCAGGAGCACTTTCGGGCCAAAGGTTTATATTGGGGCTACTTCAATGGCCGAGCAGGAGTATTTAAAAGTGGTAAATGGAAAGAAAGCAAATGGTTTTTATGTGACCGCTACCTACCTTACGCGCTGGGAGGAGCTTATGTCATATCTCGCAATATAATAGACTTTATTGCCAGAAATGCGGATGATTTAAGGTAATTTTCTGTACAAATTACTGCTCTAGAAATAATCATAAGTTCTTTGAAGTTTACAGTGAATTTTGTACCTATTTCAGTCAATACGCCTCGGAAGATGTCTCCATGGGAGTATGGACATCATCACTGGAAGGAATCAACAGAGTCCATGACCTCAGGTTTGACACATCAGCCACATCAAGAGGCTGCTCTGATAACATGCTCGTCAGACATAAGATTTCTCCAGATAAAATGACTGAAATATACCAGACATTAAAAAATACGCAGGGCAAGCAGCTTTGTAGTATTGAAGGAGTGACTAACTATTATGTCTATGATTGGTCCGCTGCCGCTAGTCAGTGCTGTAAATCTGGCAATAGAATCAAAGCCGACATTATGCACTTAGGATGAATTTTGGCAATTCAATAAAAACAATCTAGTCTGTTTTGAAAATAGTTTTACAATCTTATTTAAAAGTTATTTAAACACTGTAAAAATAATATTTAACACAGTATGTGCATAAAGAAAGATCAGAACAGAATCTGATTAGCAATGTAAGACTTTAGTTCATAAGGGTGACATAATTTAAAACCCTGTATAGAAATAATAAAACAAAAAAATACAGTATTCACATCTTTATTAAATAGTCCGAATTTACTTATTAATTGGTAGAATGCCGGTTAAGATACTTAAAATCAAAGAATGCCGTTTCCACGCAAACCTGTTAGTAACAGAGGGGTAGGATGGCAATCCATTGTTCAAATCATTGATACAAATCTTTATACTGATTTACTAAAAACACAGAGACACACTTGAAGGACCCTTTATCGACCACGGGACCGCTTGGACGCTTCTGATTAGGTTGCGTTGATCAGTCGTCACTTTCGCTATTTCGTCTCTATGACGTCACTTTCTGCATCTACCATCTTCAGTCACCATAACTGGTCTCATGCCTTATTTCGTCTCTTTCCCTACTCGTCCGACGCCGTAGGTACTGTCATTAGTTACTACTATGTAGGCATTTGTTTTTAAAATAAAGTTCTTTTGAAATAGGTCCTTCTTTTGGATCACTTAATTTCAATTGCTTAGCTTAATACGCCACAAACATTGATAAAAGTGAAAGAAACAGCCAACTATTTTGGAATTTGGAATAACTTTTTGTAGTCATTCGGGGTAAAGTGACGCACTTTTGTCTTCTTCCGTTAATAACACTTAAACTGTCACGACATTAGGAACACAGTTATGCGTTTCATATAGCAAATTTATTATACTTCTAAAGTGCATAAAGTTTTTGGCGATTACCTAAACAGTTTTTTCATATTTAAAGAAAACTGTGGATTGGTCGGACTGCGTACCTTTGCCCCTAAATTTGGGTAAAAGTACGCAGTCGTTTGGGTAAAAGTTCGCATGTAGGGTTAAATTGTACAACTGGGAATAATTTAAGAAAATTAACAAATTTTACATAATTTATGGACTAAATTATAGAATCTTTATATAAATCAAACTTAAACTATTTCCTTTAGTTAACGACCTTAAGATATAGACGGGGGTAATAGTTCGCACTTCGCGGTTCGTAGTAGTACAATTACGAACCGCGAAGTGCGAACTATTACCCCCGGTATTTTACCCCGTTCAGCCGATAATTGCAATAATCCTCACTTAGTTAAGAAACAATTTAGCGTAGGTTAAAATATTACTGACTAAAAGAATGTCCAAAAACGACATTAAATCGATTAAAGCTTCTTACTTCATAACAGAAACAATCTTAGGAACAACACACTTTTCTTTCACTTCACAAAACATCAAATTAAACGTTAATTTGATTGTTTGCTTTGTAACTCACAGAACACACCGTGCATCCCTCAACTGACGTTGACACAAAATGGTGGCTTGACCTCATTCACTTTCGCCGAACAAGCTTCTCCGCTCACTCCCCCGTAGTCCGAGAAAGTGGCAGTGCGTACTTTTACCCAATGCGTCCTTTTACCCCGAATGACTCTAATGGCGTTTATGGCCGCTTGCTCAAAGTTAACGTGAAACTTAATTGGATCAAAAAGGAAAAATTTTGTCCTGATCAGCCTGATTAATCTTGTGTAAGTGTGTTGATATTTATCAGGTAATAAGCAATAAGGGGCACCACGTTTCGTCTCTTCATCTCATCTATGCTCCCTATATTTGCATGGATTGTGTATAGCTGCGTGGAAGGCCGAGGAACATACTTAAAAGTTCCATCAGCAAAAATTCACGCATATTCTCAAAAAGTTCTTGAGCATCTCTAGTCATAAAAACTAAAATTTTATCCTCTCTGCCGTCATCGATGATCAAAAAATCGTTACTTATAACTCCAGGTATGACGACTTCCTCTGGGGTTTTAAAAACTGTTTTAGTGACATTCAAAGCTTTTTTGCGAGCGTGATACAGAGAATTTTTCACTGCGTTAAACTCCGGTATATCTCATCAACAAGGCTATCATCGTCCATTAGTTGCTTCGTTGTTTCTTCGAAGATCACTTTTTGCTTGCACTCATCCAACACCATATCAACAGCATTTGTTGCTGGGTCTGGCGTACAGCTATGTTGTGTTTCCCTTAGAACTATGTCCGATGTTTAGTGTCACACTACCACCACACTAATGCAAAACGACTGACGCAACGCCGCCATCTCGTGGAACCGCTTGTATTTGTTTTAGCCAAATTCAGTTTAATTAAATGTCCTTCCATATGCAGCACCTGTTTTCCACTTTCACTGGAAAGAATTTTTTTAGATGTGGAATTATTTTCCATCACGATTTTAATATCAATTTTCTGTGATTTGCGTAGAAAACTCCATAAATGAGATTTGTGTAAAACAAATGAAATCAATACGACATGCAACGTTACGTTTCGCTCCAATTTTACTGTCATTAGAAATAGGTTTTAAACAAAGAACATACATTTTGTTTGAATTAATTTTTGATGAAAATGGAACTCAAAGCGCCTTCTAGGTGTAGGTTGTTACAAGGAGGGTGATTGATTGGTAGAATGCGTAGGGAGATTCCTGTTGCGCGTTACAAAAAAGTTGGTATCAGCGCGAAATCTGTGGGATTTATGTTTACTACAGATTGAACTGAAAGTGAACGTGGCTTGGCTTATGTAAATGAAAATGTCATCAAGCCAAAATTACCTAAGTAATTAAATAATAATAGTTTATTATTATTGATTTGACCTTTACCTCCAGAAGAAGAATGTTTGAAGTTTTGACAGCCATCGTAAGACAGTTCTCACCGTCAAAATTATAATTATTTTTTATGAAAATACGAATTTAAAATTTACGTACTTTCACTTATGTTACCCTAGTCAGGGACGAGAAAAAATCAATTGCAATTTCTCTCGTCCCTGACCCTAGTATTAAAGTAGGTAGATACTTAACCTCATTGATAGTTTTTTTGGATGAGATACAGCTTTATTTACCTTACTGTACCTACATGATACATTTTCGTCGGTCGAGTAGGGAAAGAGACGAAATAAGGCACGACACCAGTAAGTTAAGGTGACTGACTAGATGCAGAAAGTGACGTCATAGAGAGGGAGACGAAATAACGAAAGTGACGACTGATCAACGCAACCTCTGATTATTGGGATTCTCACGTAGTTATTGTATACTCTTTGATTGGGATGTCTTTTTTCATTGCCTCTGATTAATATATATATATAATAACGTCATTAAACGGTTATTAAGTTTCTGTCATTTTTTTAATGTCCAATTGGTCAACTTGTATACAACTAGAAGTTTTTCATTAAAGAAGTCCCGCGGAAATTTGTACCCTACCTACCCTATTGAGAAGTTTTTATTTGAAGGCATCGTTAATAATAATGTCTTGCTTGATTAAAACATTGTGTAATTTTTCACTCTTATAAAACAATAACCAAAGAACAAAATTATACATAACAGTGCAATAGTTATTTTATTTCAATAAAACTTCAGTTCTGTACAAATAAAACAATACAATACATGGCATTATTCAATCAAATTAACTAACATGACATGACCAACCATGCTCCTTGCCTGAAACCAGTATGTTTTAGAAACATAGTTTTAAATTCAAAAATATTGACTACAGGCAGTTAGTTGAGATATTTAGATTTTGATATTTTAGAGTCAATTTCCAACAATAACTTTATTTAGTCACATTTAAGTATGAAACTAATGATGAGCTTTAGTTTTGACATCCATGTAAGTCTGATTGTTGTAGAATGTAGTCCTAGAGAGTTCCTCTTTGAAGTAGTCTATAGTTCTCTGCAGTCCTTCTTGTAAGGAAATCTGAAAAAGAAAAGGTGCTTGCAGGATACTGAATAAAAGACTATGTACTTACAGTAAGAAGCGCTAATTGGTATCCCCCTCACAGTACGTTAATGTTCTGTGAGGGGGATACCAATTAGCGCTTCTTACTGTACATATGTACCTACCTACTTAGTATTCCCACTCTGGTTAGTAAAAATGCGAAAGTTTGGATGTTTAGACAGTGTTGCCTCTTCACGCCAAAACTACTGAACAGATTTGGCTGAAATTTTGCATACATACAGTTCTAGACTTGAATTAACAAATAGGCTGTTTCACACTAAGTTACTGCCCACGGCTTCGCACGCGTTGTTTTAGGTTCTTTCTATCCCATGGGAACTGATTTATGGGATAAAAAGAAGCCTATGTATTATCCCAGCCCTAGAACTACCTGTTTGAAAAATTTCAGCCCGATCCGTTCAGTATTTTTGGCGTGAAGAGGACTTTCGCATTTATAATATTAGTGTGATGTTGTGAATGTTTGGCTGTTTGTTACCTCTTCACGCCAGAACTACTGAACGGATAGGGCTAAAATTCTGCATACAAGTAGTACTACACACACATGCGTGCCATCTAAACTTTCGCATCACACACTAATATGTGTGATGCGAAAGTTTAGATGGGTGGATATTTGTTTCTCTTTTACGCCAAAATTACTGAACTGATCAGGCTGAAATTTTGCATAGATGTAGCTCTAAGCCTGGAATCAACAAGCAAGTACTTTTATCCCATAAAACAGTTCCCATGGGATAGAAATATTATTTTTTACTTTTCTATAGAAACAACGCGTGCGAAACCGCAGGCAGAAACTAGTTATTTATAACGCTTTCGAAACGGCCGCAGAACCAATACTTCATGAGTGGTAAAGATGACTGGAGTGGTTACTTTTGGTTCCCAGTTGAGTTGCGACTTGGCGAGCGCAATGTCCGGTCGCCTCCGCTGAGGGTCGTCTTCCACCGCAGCACCAGTCGCCACCATGCTGCGGCAGCCGGGGACTAGATTCTTTATTATCACAGCAAATTCTGGAACGAAAAATATCACAGGACTTAGGATACGTTGATGGCGTCATAATTGCTATCACGGTTTAGCCAGGCGTTAGGGTCAAAGGGCAATGAGTGCGCGTTGAATGAACCATGTAGAACGAAGCGTCGATCTTTAACGGTCCATGAGAAAACGTAGGCGCAAAATATTATAACTATATGAAATTTAATAATGTCACAGCTTTTTTTAGACTTAGACGGGACTTGAACCAGCTACCCCCCTCCCGTACGGGATGCGCTACCTATTGCGCTACGAAGTCAAGTGACGTTGTAGTCGAAAAACTCTGGGACATCCTTCGGACTCGACCGCCGATTAGAATTTCTGAGAAATTGCCTCAGTGAGAGGCTTACGCACTTTAATAGCAAAAGCCTTTGCCAAGCATAGTAACTTCAGAACTTGTAGGGTCAATATGCCATGCAAATTTTTGCTGGTGTGGCTTGTCCAGGGGAAGTGAAATTATTCTATTTTGAATGGTTTTCATTTACCTACTGTTCAGTTACTCTACCTTACCAATTGCCACTACTGATGTAGAATGTTAAACTATGGAAAGGTCTGCATTGGACTGAATTTCCAGCAGTGGGAAAATAACAAACTGATGATGATTGGGATTCGAATCTTTTATCTGAACAGGGGGCCTACTCAGAAAACAGAAATCGTTTTCGATTCATTTTAGTAGAAAATCAACTGTTAGGTATGTAACTAGCTTATGATAGCGTTTGCATGAAAACGAATTAAAAAAATCGATTTTACGAGTACGGGCCCTGGGAAGTGTGTTACTTACCTTCTATAGTATGCTCTACAGGATTCCCAATATTTACAGGTAATGTATAACTTGAAGCCATTAGCATCAGTAATCCATCAACGAGGTCAGAAACGTAGCAGAAAGAGCGAGTTTGTTTTCCGTTACCATACACCTGAAATAACAAAACTTAGAGTAGGTCAGTTGCATTGGAAACGCTTATCAAACTACTTCATTGATTAATATTATGAGTATGTATCTATTAAAGATAGCACTATTAGCTATTGTAACTCGTAAGTTCTTAGGCGTTGTCCTAACTGGCGATTGAACGATCGCGCGTTGCCAGGAGGTCGCACAAAACGGAGGACGGCCGATCGGGCTGAGTTGATGGGGTCGATTCTTTCACCGCGGCCGATCGGCCGTTCTCCGTTTTGAAAAGAACCGATCGGTTCTTTTGGTGACCTTATTTTGAAAATTATTCTGACATTTATTTCTTTGAGATCCGAAACGAAAGATGTCAGTTAGTGATGCGCCCGAAGCCACGTCACTGGATCCCCTAATTATTAAATTTATTGTTTTAGTGGCAATAGTGATCTACACCCTGTCAAAATTTCACCTGTCTACCTATTACGGTACAAGATAGTCTCGAGAAAAATAGAGCAAAAATTGCCAAAAAATTACGTTTTTTCTATGGGAGCCCCCTTTAATTTTAATGTTTATTTTACCTGTATGTTGTTGTTATAATATTGTTGTTATAGCGGCAAGCAAAATGCATATTCTGTGAAAATTTCAACTGGCTACCTTTTACGGGTCATGCATGAGACAGACAGCTGAGATATAGTAATAGGGTCCCGTTTTCACCTTTTTGTTGAACGACCAGGACGGACATCCGAAACAAATATACAGTTGATGTATGTGTTCTGATGAAGAAGAATGAGCATACCGTTATTGTCAAGTTTTGTAGCGCCTGTAGTACGAAATTGGACACCACCCGCCCGTCGGAAACATGCATCCGCGGTCCGTATGTATTGAATATCCTGGCAACTCTCACGGACACCTTTTCTTGCTTAGCATAGGAGTACGCTAACGTTTCGGCTACCCTCTTGCCTTCATCATAGCATGCGCGGGGTCCTGAAAAAGACCAATTATATTTTAAGATACAAAAGAATAGCAGCTAGCTGATTGTGACTGCTGGGCATCAATCAATAATATTTCTTTATTTATTTAAAAAACTTTACTTTTGTACTTTTGTGTGTAGTACATACGCTCTGTACAATACAACATGGGGCATTGAATCATTTTTTACAAAATAATACATCGAAGTGCCACCTCAAGTACAGGTACAAATCAAAATTAATTTACCTACAACACTGCTTCAAAAAAAAAAGTAATAACAATTCTTTCAAATCACAATTTCAAAAAACTGTCTAGCAAATTAAATTCGTATTTTCTTACGATGAATATACCTATTATTTATTAAAAGTCAACAACTTTATTTCTTTAGGCTTACAAAATAAGCACTCAGACAAGTCAAATTTTATACATAAACAGCTTGATAAATAGTAATTATTATTAGATCGGAATTCGGAATTATTCTTTATACCTACAACAGCGAAATTTTTTTCATAGTCGGTCCTTAAGGCAGGACGCAAACGTGGACACTGTGCCAGATACTATCGATGAATATTTGATTTCTATAGAACCAGCATGAAATCATCCCCTCCCTGCGCATACGTAAGCATTTTTTGTGTCCAGTTGCTCCCACTTAACACGATCAAAAGTGTTAGGTGTCGGTAACACTTTTAGTTTCCAGTAACCAAGAAACTAAAAGTGTCTACGTTTGCGCAGCGCTTTATTGACGATAAAAATCATCGAAAAATAATTAAAAAAAACATATATCCGAACATAGAACCTCTTCCTTGAAGTCGGTAAAAAGTAGTAATTTACTACCTTTTTTTCTACTTGACTACTACTGGGAAATAATTCTAACGTATTGTCTGATAAAAATAGTGCAAAGTGTAATTAATATTTCTTCAAGGCCAGTCGTATTAGTTATGAAAACTAATTTTAAAGTTTGAATAAAATAATGCCGCGCCAAAACGACAATCTCTGTCATGGCTCCCGTGTTCTGAGCAATGACGTCACCCCGCCACACCACACCTAACAAGAAGAACTCATTGACACTGTAATCTGAGGATGTTTGACGTCACTTGCGATCCAACCAAACGCATCGCGTTTTCGGTCACGTGATCATGTATTAAAAAATGTGTAATTTTAATTTTTTTTCATAATAAAGGTATATTTTTAATAAAAATCACCTGATTACGCTTTGTTACGTTGTCACTGAGTAGGATGAAAACAATTTGGATTTTTTTTCAATGTAGTCAAATAGCCTATTCAGATACCTACATCATAGCATCATTACCCTGGAATTACCAGCCTACTGCTGGCACTTTTCTATGCAAAATTTACTCAGTACCTATCATGTTAGTAAGTTATGCAGTATAAATATGTACTTACCTATAGGATTCACATGCCCCCAATATGATTCAGGTTGTGGATGCACCATAGGATCTCCATACACTTCTGATGTACTAGCTATTAATATTTTTGCTCCAACTCGCCTAGCCAAACCTGTGATAAATATTTAAGCATTGTACAGTCAGCAACGCAAGTCGCTATTCACGAATTGGTTTCGAAAACGACATACCCCCTTCATAATAGTGTGCTAAATTAGCACTTTGCTAATTATCACTGTCTTCTTTACTGATATATAAGTCAGAGTGGGAAATAACACTGCTTAGAAGCTGTTTTAACTTAGCTATGTGATTGGCAGCATTTTAAATTTTTTTAACACAAAAATTAATGTAAAGAATATTCTATAATAAGTATTTGTTACCTCAGCAACTTAAATATCACACTAATTAATGTATTTTTGGTATGTATCCTGGATCAAAACACAGGCTTCTTTTGATCCCGGAAAAGTCAGTGTTCCCATGGGATACTGTACTTTTGGGAGAACCAAACAATTGAAATATGTTCACCGATCTGTCGCTTGCGACGTTGCGGGTTCGATTCCAGACTTAGGACAAATGTTGGCATGATCTGGAAATATTTGTTCCCGGTCTTCTGGGTATTTTCAATGTATAATTCAGCCATCTAGTACTCATAACACAAACTCTGATTAGCTTATGGGTTAGATGATGCTGTGTGGATTGTTCAGAATTATTTATTTATGTTCATCAATGCCAGTTACACCATCATCATCAGCTCTTTTCAACCAACCGCTAGGCAAATGTAAGCTTTTCTTTGTTTAATTCTTTAGCCTGACAACCAATGGTGAAGTGTGTTATCAAGAACCCATTGTGCTGTAACCAGTTACCGTATGGTAACCGTTCTCATTAACCATTACATTACATGGTACTCATCTTACCTAACATGTTGATAGTTCCTAATGTATTTGTCTTAATAGTCTTTACTGGGTTTTGCATGTAGTGTGGTGGGCTGGCTGGACTAGCTAGGTGATAAATTTCATCCGCCTGAAAATAAGTAAATACAAATATAATAATACATGGAAACTGCTGTAAAAATGTCTACTCAGTTGTGGTTGTCCAATTCTTTTTTCGTAGAATCCCAGCTTAACTCCTATACTTGTTTCGAGTCATTTGCATAAGCCCTGATCAGGGTCTACCATAGTCGTTAAACCGAGCCCTGATTTAGGTTCAAACGAGTGTTCTAAGGAACTAGAATAGAATGTTCACAATTATTTTGCAATGGCATGTTAAACCTAAATAAATTTCTTACTGCTATTATCTAGTTGAGTAAAGTAGCCTTTTTGCTATCATAAAAAGGCTTGTTTAATGGTTAACAGCATCACAAACAAACAGGGTAAACAGTACATACCTCTACATAAAGTGGGTTTACAATGTCATGATGAATCATTTCAAAGTTGCGATGGCCGAACCAGTGTTCCACATTGCGTTTGCGGCCTGTGAAGAAGTTATCAACCACTATGACTTCATGGCCTTGCATCATAAGGATATCTACTAGGTGGGATCCAACAAATCCAGCTCCTCCAGTCACCTGAAATACAATGAAGAATATAGTGAACACCACAAATTAAAATAAATTTGAAATTGTCAATCAACAGAAATTATTATTATTGTAATTAATTAGTTTTTTGCTTAAGTTTTGCCCGCTTAAATAATTGTAACAATTATCATACTCACTGCCCTTTAACTCACCAATATTCTCTTCCTTTCCTTAACACCCAAAAATTTAACATCAGGATATTTTTGTGGCACCCGTCCTTCCAGAATAGCAATCTTTTTTTCCAACTCTGCCAACTTTGCTTTGGTTTCTTGCAGCTCTTTTTGTGTTCTGTCATTATTATCATATTTTTCCATCTTTGCTAAATGTGCATATTTTTCTTCTTTGGTGCTTTCTGCATACGTCAGGTCTCTGAAGCTTGGATTTTGTGGAATTTTCTTAGCTTCAATGTTTTCTCCCAAGTTAAATAAATATACAATGAGTACTGAAAACAAATTAATCTCACTAATATTATAAACGTGAAAGTTTAGATGGATGGATGGATGGATGTTTGTTCCTTTATCACGCCAGAACGGCAAAACGGGTCTGGATGAAATTTGGCACAGAGATAGATTATAGTCTGGAATAGGACATAGGCTACTTTGTATCCCGAAATTCCTACGGGAACGGGAACTACGCGGGTGAAACCGCGAGGCGCTGCTAGTATAACATAATCTACCAACATCTTGCTTAGACATCACATTATTCATACAATTGCTATCCTGTAATTGGTCTTCCTGAATGAAAATTGTCACAAAATTAAATAGCAAAGGTTTCCTCAGGCCATAGAAGGGATAATATGTGCTCAGCTCAGTCAAGTCTATAGTAGATATTGGAAAAAACTAATATTGAATTTAAATTACAAGTTAGAATTGTAAGGTGCTACACAGACAGAGCAACTATTGCACCAACAGGCAACACGCGACTAGCTATTTACATATAAACTTTCTCATAAACTGCCTTGAAATGAAAAATATTAAAAGATAACAGTTTCTTGAACTTAAGTTGATCTGTCTGATTGCAGGTGGTTGTAAATTCGGATAGCACTAAAAATGCTGCCGTCTCTGTCTTATCGATCAAAATGCAAAGGATGGCATTACTTTTAGTGCTGTCAAATTAGTTTAATTATGCTATTGTGTCATTTAAATAGACACCACTGATAACTGAGTATTAATAATAATAATAATAAATAAAACATTTATTTCAGGCAACGTTAGTCTAGTACAGTATTATTATTGTAATATTTTCAAATAATACAAAGTAATATCTATATATTCTACCCATCTTACATAAAAGAAAACAAATAGAGAACCTTATTCGAGCAGAGGCAGGACCTGCCCAAGCAGTCCAGCAAGGAATTGTTTCCTCTCTCAACAACTAAACAGTATTGTCCCCTTCCTCTGCCACAGTATCAACTTGGACACTATTAAATGTGATATTACACAGTAAGGATACTGTTTGGATATTTTGTAATGATTTTATTAAGAGATTTCATAACATTTACGCACCGCTTTTTTATCATGAATGTCGCAATGTAAGTAAGCCTAAGCTTAGTAAAACGCAAAGTAGTAAACATACACACCGTACATACATAGAAACAGGCCGCCAAACACAATTATTGTCTTCCAAAACTTTAGTGATCGTCTTATCATTGCGGGAGATGTAAGAACTTTATTCTTTCACATTGCTGTAGAATTTTTATATTTATTTACCTAAACCCGACTGTTTTTACCTATTTTTCACGTATAAATAACGGCAAAAACGAACCAAAAACCATGATATAAACAAGCGAAAATGCGAAATGCCAAAAACGTTCTCTTGCTTGCTTGATTATGAGCGGCGGGGGGCGCGGGCGGGGCGAAATCGAACCTCGTCGAATAAACAGCTGCTGGTTGACATATGATTGACACTGACACTAGTTTATCAGGTCAATTTCATCGAGAAAAAAAAACTAGAATTGGGGTATGTTACACATAGTAGTATAAACATAGAGTTATTATATTATAGTACGGTATAAATGACTTTATACTTTAGTACTATACTTACAAATCTGTGGACTTTATTAATATTCTCACGCACGATAACATGTTTATAATAATAGGCCGTAATCTGTATCGCAGTATCACATTAATATCACAGATTATCCTCTAGCTAGTGTGTGGAGGAACCAAGATTTGATTAGCACGTGTGTGGAGGAACCTAAGACTTGGTTTGTAAATAATGCAAAATCGAGCTTTACGCAGAGGGACTAACTCATAAACAAAGCACTATAGATGCGCGACTGTGAATGATTTCATTCGAATTATTCGACTGCACAAATCATTCGAACCATTCGAATGAGCAAACAAGTACCTAACTAATTTGGTTAGTTATCGTCAAAGAGATTAAAACCACTACGTGGTTATCGCGAGTCGTTCGACTGCCCGAGTCGGTCTTAATTCGCTTAGTAACTAATAAAAACGGTGGCGACCCCGCCAAGGCCGCGCTTGGCAGGGAAAGCGGTGCACTTCAATACCGGCACTCCTCTCCTGCCGCGGCCTCCATGTGTCTGCGGCATGGCCGCAGGACAAGGAGGCCACCTACTACCATTCCAACTGACTGGGCTTAGAGGACAAAACCCACCGTCCTGGAGCCGGCCGTGTCGTCGTCTGCGTTGGCAAGGCCCTATGGGTTCCACTTAGCTTCACCGCGGGTGACCAGATCGTTATTACTAAAGAAAACCCCGTAGTGGTTTTAATCTCTTTGGAAAACCCAATTTATTTATGTTTTATCTGATATATTTTTTAGTTTTGAAAAACAAACTTCCAAATGAATCAACCCCTTTTTTCAACGATATTATTTATGTATATAAATAAAACCCACGACACGCCAGTCACATACACTTGCACTAATAAGGTCTTGTATTAATAAGAAAAAACTAACTTAATAGGTAGACTTAATAGACCTAAGTCGCCAAAAGGAATTGATCTACCTAGTATCTGTAAGCCAGACTTACCACAGAAGGGGTTATTTATAAGTAGTACCTTACATAAAACCTAGTACATCAATACTATAGATAATATTACCGTGTCAATACCCAGCTAAGCTAGTACGGCACGTTCATGGTTCTACACCGACCGTGTCGTAGACACCGTACAGAAGCGTAGACGGGTCGTCGTACAGATGGATAACTACGCCCGTCGTAGACCGAGAGAGAAGTCTACGAGCTACGTCGTAGGTAGTTATGTGTCTACGAGCTACGACGTAGTTCAGCGTGTAGGTAAATTATGCTTAAATATTTTATTACGATTGATTATCATTATAATAAATAAATAGGCGTAGTGGGTAGGTAGGTACCTACTTCCTTAACAATAACTACTGCAGTATTAACCTACTTATAGTATATTAAAATGTGCATAATATTATATAATTATACCAGCTATTCTCGAACCGAATGGTCTGTTGCGTGACGATGGTTAGAGGCCCGACGGTATGACTCTAGTCATGGGAGCTGGGGAAGCCTATTGAGTGGGACGCTACATGCGTCGACACACTCGGGCCTACCCATCTTCCTAAGACTTCCGTGAGGGCTTGTGCGGGGGCAGTTTTGGCCGAAGATCTCAAGAGGTGCAAATATGCAGGTCTCGACAGAGCCTACGCATTTGCTACCCTTGGAGTCGAAACCCTAGGTCCGTGTGGTGCCGAGGCTCTCCTGGCTTTCAAAAAATTATCTGAGAGTCTGGTCGAAGCGACGCGAGACCCGAGAACTGGTGAGTATCTGGCGCAGCGCATCAGCTTTGCCATACAGCGGGGCAATGCAGCCAGCGTCTTGGGCACGCTTCCGACTGGTATTGATATGGATCAGTTGAGCTACCTATAGATTGTTTGTAACAGTCTGCAGTTAGCTCAATTGTTTCAATTGTAAATACTAGTTTTAATTTAATTCTATTATTTGATTGTAATTTTCTTTGTTATAGTATACCCATTAAAGTTTATTTAACCCTCAAAAATATAATTATATATACCTACTACCTACTTTTTTATTAGTAATGTATCTCTAACACCTACAGATATACAACCTATAGATATTTTTAAGAGGGTACTTCTGATACTTGTATTCAGGTAAGTAGGTTTATATTTACAATGGCTTTTAATTTCACCATTCTAACGTTACTTTTGACATTTTCCTCTAACGCGCACTGCCCTATCCGGTTGGTCTGAAAACAGTCCATCGACTCCTGCAGCAAAATAGGCTTCTAGTTCCTCATCAAAATTCCCAATCGCGCCCGGTGACGCGTCCTGGCTCTGAAACTCAGCAGGGAGGAAAGTGTTCTCCGCCCGGAAAGTGTAAGGGTGCACCCTGAGGTCCACCTCATGAGCATCTGCTACAAAACTGGTCGCTTTTCCTAACCGGTTGTTTTCGTCCCGAGGGATGACATAGCTCTTATCTGGACCAACCGCTGACGCGTATTTCGACACGTCTTTCAGACCTTCTGCCGTTGCCATATCGCCATAAGTCAGATTTGTACCGAGCACCACCTGATCATAAGGCTGCAACGACTTCTCGTCGTAAAGTTGTAGCAATTTCAAGAGTGTGATTTTACTAAGCTCCTGCAAGTTGCTGACTTCGAATGATTGTATGTAAACGGGATCTGTTTGTCTCCAGTAGCCGTGGTTCAGGAACGTTTTCACTACTAATTGCTCCATCTCTAGTCCTATTAGCTTGAAGTGTGTGCTGTGTTTGATCTCTGGGTAGATGCCGATGACTCGACTCTGGCTTGTCTGCATGCCGTTGACGAGCTGAATGATTTCTTCAAACGTGGGTATTTGGAATGACCCATCCATACGCGCGTTGCCTGGCCTGACATCTGGGATGCGCTCGACGGCTCGAAGAGTCTTAAGCTCTTCGAGGGTGAAGTCTTCGGTGAACCAGCCGGTTAGTTCCTCACCGTCGACGGTTTGCGTGCGGCGGCGGGATTCGAATTCGGGATGCTTCGCGACGTCGCTTGTTTTAGTGATATCGTTTTCATGGCGAGCCACCAGGTGGCCGTCTTTGGTCATCACGAGGTCTGGCTCGACGTAGTCCGCGCCCATTGTTATGGCAAGTGCATATGATCCCAGAGTGTGCTCGGGAACGTAGCCACTCGCGCCGCGATGTCCGATCACTACTTGGCTACATAGGTCCGGACTTAGCGACTTATTTTGATTACAATTTTCCCGATTTTGTTCAGAGGAAACGCTTGAAAGTTTGAGTATGGATAGTATTAGCGTACATAGAAGACGAAAATCCATGTTTGGGTCACCTGTAATAAATATACAGAGGGGTTAGTTGAAGTTAAAATTCAGAGGATTAGTAGGTGTTGTCTATGAATATTAAAATATCTATCCATGTCATCATCGTCATCATGAGCCTATACTAGTCCACAGCTAGACATGTACCATGTAGTACCTCAGATGATTTGTTCAACATTACCTCAGTTTCTTAGTAGGTTGGTAGGTACTTGCCTCATCAGCATAGAAAAGTATAAGCATGATTACTTACCACGAGTGACAACAGCGAGTGTTGCAGAATTTCCGATCGAAAAATAGCTAGCTAATGTATCTACTCAGCTAAAGAATTCAACATAAACCTATTTATCTAGAATTAACAAATCAATAAACTTCACAATACAATAGTGGCACGTACACTACATTCTAACTATAAATCCAAGTAAGCTTAAGTACAGGTACAGACACTAAGGAAACTGTTAGGGAAAACGTTACAAGGCTACATCATTCTTCTTTATACTTATCATGTGCATACATTTTCTTCTGTCTTAATTAACCCCTATGAACATCACTATTGACCTAGGATTTTTTGTAACCCTCATTAAAAATCACCACACTATTGACCTAGGATTTCTGTTCTAGTTTTTTCTGCATGCCGGCGTGGTATAAGCACTCGGTAGAAACAATGTAAATGGCCTTTCTTTGTAGATCTGTTCAACCGTCCATTCCCGAGCTAACCTTGGTTTGTTTCTTTGTGTTAAGCAGATGAGGTTGTTAGTTACACTTAATTTTTGAAGAATAAATGTAGATCTAATAGTAAATTAAATAGGTTCTTATGGTTTTTTGTTATAGTGCTTACCCGCACTTTGGGTATCTCTAAGAAAAGAAATAAGTTCCCAAAGGGTGGGGCGCGGGTTCGAGTCCCGCCGAAACCGGAAATTTTTGGGAACTTATTTCATTTCTTAAAATATAGGTTCTTATGCCTTGCATACTCACTGTATATCTCATTGTAAATAGGCAACTACTTATGTCTTACATAGATAGCTTACCTTTAAGTTTCCTACTATGTTACTAACTGGTACAACATTTTCAGAGTTTTTCTCCTTTAAAGTGTTTTCCCCCGAATAACGGACATCAGGTAATTTTTTCTGGAGAATATATTTTCGATTAAAGTACCTTACCTTACCTTTGTTTGTAGTCATTGAATTTATTAATTTCATCAACAGCCTATGTTAGTCTACTGTTGGATATAGGCCTCCCCTAATAGCGCCCTGTCTTCTGACGCATCCAGGATCTGCCTGCAGTCTTTCACAGGTCGTCATCCCTACCTGGCCGGAGGGCGTCCTACACTATGTTTACAAAGTTTATTTAGTAGTTAAGGTTGTAAAAAATAATAAAATAAAGTTGAGGGGTCGGTAGAAAATAATCACTGGATAAAATTTATTGTTCTCTTATAACTATTTACTTTAAACCTGTACTAAGGTACCACAATACCTACTTCATCTTGATATAGATAAGTCGTAGATAACAATGACATTTTGTTAACGATTTTCTGTTCCTTATCAGTTGACCACACAATTTCTAAGGAATATAGAATTTTTCAAGATTCAATATTTTTGTTTTTTATTTGTGTTTATAAGTTGGAGTAACCCACATCAGTGAAGGTGTAGGATAAGGACACCTAAGGATATAAAAATTTTCTCAATCTAGCATGGTGTAGGTTTAGTGTTACATTTCATAAAATAAAAATAATATATTTTACATACCTACACCCTCTCGGAACTATAGGTATTTCTACCTATGTCTCCATATTTACCACTCTAGTCTAGTAAAATTACAGATAAAAAATTGGGAGCTAATTTATAACGAAAAAATATACAATCTAGCAAGGTCCCCGAACACGCACAGCGATATCAGGCTGCTCAGAAAAAAGCCCATCTATGCCAGTAGCAAGATATGCCCTCAATTCACTTCCAAAATCACCAATATCTGAAGAGGATCCATTACTTCTAAATTCAGACGGTAAAAACGAATTTTCTGCTTGAAATGTGTAAGGATGCACTTTTAATCCAACCGCGTGAGCATCACGAACAAAGCTGGTCACTTCTCCCAGTCTGTTGTTTTCATCTCGAGGAATGATGTATCGCTTATCAGGCCCAACAGCCGACGCGTATTTTGCTACTTCGCGAAGGCCTTCCGCAGTGGCCATGCCTCCATACGTGAGTGAAAAACCCAGCTGTGCCTGGTCGAATGGCTGCCGAGATTTGTCCATATGATACAACTGTAGCAGTTTCAAACCTGTTAGATTCTTGAGCTCTTTTAAATTGTTTACCTCAAATGATTGAATATACACGGGATCTGTATGTTTCGAATAACCGTTGGTTTTAAACGTCTCTACAATAAGTCGCTCCATAGGATGGCCTAGTCGCTGGAAGTGCGTTCCATGTTTTATTTCTGGATAAATGCCAATCGTTCTTTTTTCACTGAGCTGAAGACTTCTCACCAGATCAAGAATCTCTTGAAATGTCGGTATCGTAAAGGTGCCATCCATGCGAGCGTTCCCAGGTCTAACAGATGAAAATCGTTCCACCACGCGTATTGATTTGATTTCTTCTAAAGAGAAATCTTCTGTAAACCACCCTGTTATTTCATTTTCATCAACAGTTTGAGTTCGGTGTCGTGAAGCGTATTGTGGTCGTTTTGCAACGTCGGTTGTCAAGCCGAGCTCGTTGTCATGTCGAGCGATCAGTTGTCCATCTTTGGTTATGACCAGATCAGGCTCTATGTAGTCAGCTCCCATGAATATTGCCACGGCGTAGGCAGCCAGGGTATGTTCAGGTATGTAACCACTGGCGCCCCGATGTGCGATTACCACCTGCTTGCAGAGATCAGCATGTGGCGTTGACTCATCAGACTCAATCACTGGTTCAGATAGAGTTCTTAAAACACTGATAATTGTTAGAAGCACGACTCCGTGGAACATTATATTTTATTTATAACAAATAACACAATCTTCAACAATGTTTCCGCAGTGGACACTAAAGTTTAAATAATCACGTAAAGTTATCGTTGGGTCTAGCTGATACCATAAGTAATATATCATAAGTAGGTTATGAAGTTACGAAACTGTTTTAAAGATGCAGAGAAAGGTAAAAAATTCACATTTTATCAATATTTAAAAAACATTGAAACTTTTACTTTTGTCATACCTACAAGTACCGACCACCATTTTTAATTCCAGCAAAAAATACTATTATAAAGAACGATATTTCTATGCGACTGTAGCTACACCTAGGTTTAGATAAAGGGACTTCGAGGTCAATACCCTAGTTACTTATACAAAAACTTATTTATATATTGATAGGTACTGCTCATTTCTATGTATTGATTTTATATGATAAGCTAATCCATACGTTTTATAAATATTTAGATTAACTAGGTTCTTGATAACAACTAATTACCTACACATATCTATATTGTCTAATGCCAACTCTACAGGTTCCTCTTGAACGCACTGATATATCCGGTTGGTCTGAAAAAACTCCATCTACCCCCGCATCATAAAATGCTTTCATCTCCCCCTCAAAGTCACCGATAGCAGCTGCAGACAAATCTTCACTTCTAAACTCAGCTGGGAGGAAAACATTCTCAGATCTAAACGTGTAGGGGTGAACCTTCAAGCCAGCTGCATGGGCGTCTGCCACGAACGTTGTAGGAGCTCCAAGTCTATCGTTCTCATCTCGGGGTATGATGTAACTCTTATCAGGTCCTACTGCATGAGCGTAAGTTGCTACTTCACGCAAACCTTCCGCTGTAGCCATATCGCCATAGGTAATTGTAGTACCCTGAACTGCTTGATCATATGGTTGAACTTGACTTCTTGCACTGTAAAGCTGAGTTAGACGGAGACCGGTTAAGTTTTTCAGCTCTTTCAAATTATTAATCTCAAATGATTGAATACAAATTGGAGCTTCAGGTCCTACGTAACCGTTGCGATGAAGAATTTCTACCAGAGGTCTTTCCATTGCTAGCCCCAGCTGCTGAAAATGAGTACCATGCTTTATCTCAGGGCATATTCCGATGCGCCGTTGTTCGCTGATTTCCATGCCTTTGGCTAAGTCTATGATCTCTTGCATAGTGGGTACTTCGAAGGTGCCATCCATGCGAGCATTGCCAGGTCGGATTAGTGGTATACGTTCGATTGATCGCAAGGTTTTGATCTCTGCTAGAGTGAAATCTTCTGTAAACCATCCGGTTATTGTTACTCTGTCGACAGTTTGCGTTCGGCGACGGGATGCAAATTCAGGGTGCTGAGCGACATCTGTAGTGAGTCCCAGCTCGTTGTCATGTCGTGCAATGATGTGCCCATCACTGGTCATAACTACATCTGGCTCGATGTACTCTGAGCCCATGGTGACCGCTAGAGCGTAGGCTCCTAGCGTATGCTCTGGTACGTAGCCACTGGCTCCTCTGTGGGCTATAATGATCGGCTGGCAGAACTCGGCATCGTAGTCGACGGTGTCGTAGCTGGTCGCATTGTTTCGGATGACGACGAAGGCAATGACTCCACTGATGCCGCCAACGCAGGCCAGTCCTACCACCCACAATACAGGACTGCGCCAGTTCATCTTCGTCACTAAAAATAAATTTTATAATAAGCGTTTTTTGTACAAGCAATGTTTTAATTGATAGAGTTAAGTAGAGTAAATAAAAACAATATTGTCAGTTTCACCTCAATAATCAAAGACCTTGTTAAATGGTTGAAGGTGTGCATATTACTGGAAACAAACAACATGGTTACTGAGAGAGAAGCTGTTTTATTTTATGGAAGGTGCTTAGATACAATAAATAACTTAATATCTGTGGATTATAACGATAAGATTATATTTATTATGGCATGTCGTAAAGAGCCAAAATAATATTTATCAAACTTCCTATTTCTATTTTTTTTCATTCGCCTTAAAAACCGTAAGACAATAACAACTGCAGTTTTGCATTTGAGATTTAATAAAAACGAACGCGCATCCCCACAGAATTCTTTACCCCTATGTTGACATAAAGACTAGCGCTAGGGTTACCAAATTTCTGGTTGAAATCTATACATAATTAATTTTAATTAGAATTAATATGGTTTTATTTAAATTTTAAGATGATTTCAATAAAAAGTACTTATACTTGGTAGAGAATTGTTGGTGTTCACTTGTACTAAGTAGGTACTTTATCGATAGTCAAATATAAATAAATAAATAATACTGGACAATTCACACAACATTATCTAGCCCCAAGCTAAGCAGAGCTTTTGTTATGGGTACTAGATAACTGATATACATAATATATATAATACAATACAATACATTGATGTTTTTTTTTATTATACATAGAAAACGACCAGAACACCCTGAACAAATGTCTGCAGATCGTACACACATTTGTCCCGAGGTGGGAATCGAACCCGCAACCTCCTGCGTCGCAGGCAGACCTTCGCCCACCACGCCACATGGGTCGTCATCTAGGTCAAATTTAGGCCTATGCTGAAAATTCGAGTAGGTAAGGTAAAGTCGGCGGTTTCACGTTGAGTTCTGACGCGTTTACTTAATAATACTTTAATGTCTGTAGATAACTTTAATGACATTAGCACGCTAGAGATAGTGACTCCAAAACAGCTCCCTTTATCTTTCACGTGGACACGTGAAGTGGGTGTGGTGACACTTAGTCGATAAACACTGTGATAATTATTTACAGAGATGATTTTTCCATAATTTCTATCTTTTTGTGGCGGACGGACAGGCAGAAGACTTTTTGGCATTTTTAGATGACAAAATATAACAAAAAGATTAATATTATTTATTGTTCGTCTATTAGATCCCTGGACACAAAAAAAGTAATAAGGTGCTCATTAGAAATCTAATGGATTACAAAGAAGTTAGATTTAAAAAGACTAAAATGTAGTTTACCGCTATGCTTTAACAAAATAAAAAAAAAAATCCTATGCATTTTAATAGAGGCCCTTTTTACATATCTATGTATGTTGAAAAACTCATATCTCCAAGCAAAAATTAAAAGACAAAGACATTCAAAAAGCAAAACAAGTAGCAACCCTACTGACTCTACCGAGCCTTTTACCCCGAGATATCCCTTTATTCGTTTGTTTTTTCCACCTACCCCCGATCGCTAATCCCGTTTGAATTAATAAACTGCAGTCGTTTATCATTATTGTAAGCTGGAATACGGAATTAGACATTGATAGCTCGGCTAAGCCAAACTTTATTAAGTTCTTAGACTTACACACCCTCTAACTATATTAAGATAGGGATAAATCAATCATGAGATGATGATTAGGTTTTAGATTTGAACTTTGTTCGGAAGATGACGATATACCGCAGCGGGCGAAGGTGCGCCTGCGACACAGGAGGTAGCGGTTTCGATTCCCGCCTTGGGATAAATGTGCAAATATTTGTCCTGGTGTTCTGGGTATTTAGTCTGTTTAATTAAATATGTCAATCTATCTAATGTATTATTTTAAACATCATCTAGTACCCGTAACACAAGCTCTGCTTAGCTTGGGGCTAGTCAGATGAAGCTTTGTTAATTGCTCTGTCCGGCATTATTATTAATAAAGTTTTTATGACCGCTGTGAAGGAAGTGAAGCTGTTGGCAAAGATGCATCTTAGGAGGTTGAGGTTTCTATTCTCGATAGAGACAAATGTTTGCTTGATCTGCAAATATTTCCAGGTCACTCAGGTTCTCTGTGTGGATTCTATGTATGATTAAAAACATGTATCTATGTAATGTAATTCATAAAATATATCAGTAATCTAGTGTCTCCCCATAACACAAGCTCTGCTTAGCTCGGGGCTTGATGATGCTGTGTGAATTGCCCAGCTTTATTTATTTAGTTATGCTTCTTGTTCTTGGTATTTTCCACAAGTCGATAAAAGCAAACGGAAAAAAAATCGTATGTAATCAATCGTATGTCATCAGTAAATGTAATCAGTTAGGTACATATTGGTAATTTCTTACCGGGTACTTTGGGGTTAGTTGGTGCCATATGGAAATGTAGAGCCAAAATAAAAATAAATTCGAAATAAATTATTATAAAGAGGAAAGATTTGTTTATTTGTTTGAATTGATAAGGCTCTAAAACTACTGGATCGATTTGAAAAATTCTTTCACCATTAGAATCCCACATTATTCTTGATTTATTGAACATAAGCTATGGAATATACCCGTGCGAAGCCGGGGCTGACCGCTAGTGTTTTATATAGTAAGTAAATTTTCCTACTTTTTAATCAGTTTTTAATAAAACTTATGTGTAGTTTGACATTGACTCCTCGCTCTAACTAAGTATGAACTTGTATGTAGACACGAGGGAGTAATATACGGAATTTATTTCTATTTGTGTTATGCATTTGTATACATTGATAGAGTTTGTTCCCATACAGTAAGAGCTCCCTAGGGTAACGGTCGAGCAGTGATTCAATTTATACATTCCACTTACTGACAATCTCTCCCTTAGGACTCTAATCAGATTAATTACATTGGTAATCTTGTTTTGTGTAGTGTTAATGCTAACCCTTTCTGATTTATTTTTGTGTGGTCTTGTTGTGGTTAAACAAATGGTTAGGTATAGGTCCGATGGTCCTTACAAATATTTATATTAGAATTTGGGCGATATTCTTATGACAATTAGACAACCAGACAATTTTCTGAATTTAATTTACGATTTTGACAAAAAAATCGTACATTATTACGTCAAACTCTTTGATCCAACCAACAATTTGGAATTGTTGATTGAATGTCAAACTAGTACTTGTTTTCTTCTATCCCGTTTTGAGATTTTTCAGCTTTTATCAGACAATTATCTTAATTAGGAACATCACCTTATAATTTTAGTTTTGTGTTGTTCTAAATTTCTTTGAAGCAAAGAAATTAACGTTTGAATTCTAAAGGTCAGTTCCTGTCTCCCACTTCTGAAATATAACCATTCGATTTTTTTCTACACATTCTTGACATGCCCAACAACGAAATTCCATAACTTATCCAAGATATTACACAGAAGTGATGTGGATAAGTGGATAATAAGCAGGTTGGTCCAGGGCGGGGCGGCCCCGCCCACGGTCCAAGACCCGTTTTATTTCAAAATATACAAATGACCATTTTAATACAAACATTGAATAATGGCAGGTTGATTTTTCTGTTATTTATAAATGATTGTTAATGTTTTCTCGAGATAAGTTCTAAATTGTGACATAAACGGCAGTTTTTATTATTGGGTAGAGCTCTTCGCAAGCGCACGCTATTTACATAGTTCAGCTTCAATAAGTCTTTAATATTCAATAAGTCTTATACTAGCAGTACCTCGCGGTTTCACTCGCGTAGTTCTCGTTCCCGTGGGAATTCGGGATAAAAAGTAGCCTATGCGCTATTCAAGACTATAGTCTATCTCTGTGCCAAATTTCATCCAGATCCGTTCAGCCGTTCTGGCGTGATTGAGTAACAAACATCCATCCATCCAAACTTTCTCATTTATAATATTAGTAGGATATACTATAACATTTAAACAAGTCTTTTGTTAAACGCAAAAGACCTTCTAAGAAATAATTTTCACCACGCTCTTAATTCATGATCATCATCATCAGCCGAATAGTCCAAGTGCTGGACATAGGCTTCCCCAATTAAGTGCCACAACACCCTGTCGTCAGCTTGTCGCATCCAACATCTACCAGCAGTCTTTTGTTGGTTCTCCCATCTAATCAGAGGGTCCTGCTCACTCTCTAACTAAATTCAGTTTCATCTTATGCCGTGAAGACATGCGTAGGTAAATTTGGAGTGAAAAAACTCTACCGGAATATCTGACAAATTAAATAATATCCCAAAAAAATCGATTTCGGCGGGACTTGAACCCACGACCTTCCTCAGTACGGGAATCATCAACATCAGCCTATATTAGTCCACTGCTGGACATAGGCCTCCCCTAATGAGCGCCATAGCGCCCTGTCTTCAGTACGGGAATGCGGTAACCAGTGCGCCACGAAATAAAGTAACAAACGAGTCGAAAAGAAGATATTACCTCGAGGGTTTATAATAATAAAAACCTTACAAACTGATATACAAAAACAAAATCATCCTATAAATAAAAGTAAATTTAATCATGTATAAGGAACTATTGTCGCGTTTTATTAATTTAATTTGTCGGCTATTGTCCGGCTCGCAGTATAATTGAATAATGCGTGATTGTATCGCAATAGATCATCCGACTATTATGTTTGTGTTCGACTCTGACCTGTGAGAGGTGATGGCAGGCAAACAAGTTTTGTATTGTACAACCAGGCGGGCCATATCGTAAGCTATCACAAGAATATTATAAATGCGAAAGTTTGGATTTTGCGACGCTTAGATGAATGGATGGATGTTTGTTGCCTCTTCACGCCAAAACTTACGAAGTAACATAATTTCATCTGTGCCAAAATTAGGTACTTAACGGATCGGGCTGAAGTTTTGCTTAAAGGTAGTTCTAGGTCTAGAACAAAACGTAGGCTACTTTTTATCCCATTAATCAGTTCCCATGGGACATAAATCACCTTCAAACGTTTCCATAGAAACAACGCGTACGAAGCCGCGGGCAGAAACTAGTTTTATTATAAATGAATGAGCCTAGTAGTGCAATGATGCAATTTCCTCCACTTCTCTCATTCCAATGCAGTCTCTTTTACTTCTTTTTATGACCTTATAGCGACTTTCTCCTTGATCTGACTCTGATCTCTGAGACTCTGAGACTCTGATCTGAATAATATATCTTAGGTTATATTCAAGAAAAAAAGGTAAAATGAACTATAAGGTTTAGACTAGAGAAACCTCTATAATTTAATATTGCATAGGGAAGTAGGTACTCTCAAATATATATCTCTAAAACTGGAAAGCTCTAGTTTCTTAAAATTAATTGGCACCTCTCATTTCTTATATTGAAGCGTTTATTTTATTAGTTGAAATTATTCACCTATGAACAATTCATCTACTGTTTATCGACTGTTAAGTTGAGAGAAGATTTTAAGTACCTACCAAAGGGCCATTATTTGATAAAAAATCATAAAAACAATATTTTCTTACGCGCTCATTTCATATTATATTTACCTGTAGACTAGTAGAGAATTCATGATTATTAATTATGCGATAAAGGTAATCTATTAATTTTATCATTCAACAATCATTCCGTTGAATACCACCTACCACACAAAAGGAGCAACTCAATTATCATTAAGAATAAGGCATAAAATCGAATACCTCAGAGCACTTCATTACGTGACAATCGACTATCAATCATCAAAAGCTCGCAAAACAATAATCACATTATCATTCTCCCATAATAACAAATGTAGGCTCGAAATGCATAAAGAACTGCTTTGTAACTTTTTTTGGTCAAAATAATTTGAAGAAATATCGTCGTAAGGTTGTGGCCGACAAAATCGAACAATGTAAGCCTTATGAGGAACGTATTATTTATTGAAAATGAAAAAAGGTTACGTTTCGCTTGACATATTGGCAAGGGTCCTTATAAAATTATTTGCTATCACGCCATCCGAGTCCTGTTACGAAGAAGCGACGTAATGTTTAAATAAATCAACCAAGAGTAGGCGAGTAGGTCTTGTATGCCTTCTCACGTGTACTCTTGTTCTTTTAGCTAAAAAAAAAAAACAAATTTATATGAAAGTTGTCAAAAAAGGTCGGCTCTCCACAAAACTAGTTGACGAATAAGATAGATTTTTTCACTAGGTTGTAGTTGGTGGGTTTTTCTTCTACAAACTACTTTGTTGGATATTACCTATAGCCGGACTATTTTTATTAAATCACAAAAATTACCTCGGTACCACATTTTTTTCCAGTCTTTAAATACGCTTGGTCAAGCCAATGAAAAAAGAGATCCCGTCTAGACTTTAGATCAATGGGTCAAGCTGATAGATCTCGTTATTCTTACAAAATAAGAAAAAGTTTGCAAAGACTGAAAAAAAACTTATTTTATGAACAAGAAGTATAGTTTCTTAGGTTGATTGTGAATCGAGCAATGTTTGTAACATGTAAATGTGTGTGTAGAGGTTTGTCTACTAATTAAATGCTCTGTCTTCTTATGTTCAAAACATAAATTATGATTTGAATGAATATTTCGAATTCCCAAATGTCATCCAGCTTATTAACTGGCTTCATTTTTTGTTTGAGTTTTATTTGTTTTGGACAGAGCGTTTTGGTTTTGGCGCGGTCATCCAGACCTTTTGTTTTTTGTCTCGCGTCATGCAATCACAAAGATGAAATATTGTTTAGAGTTAATTAGTTATCTGTTGATTTCCTAAACTATTTCAATGTTTGATCGTTATTAGTATACATTTGATTAGTAGCTCCAAAAGCAAATCTATCAGGGTGCCGTTTTGTAAGGAAGGAGTCGCCGTTTTTCTAAATTTTCATCAGATGATTTGCCAGAACACGAGATATAAAAATTGACCAAATAAGGTATTTCTTCTAAGCTAAGCCATACTTTTTGTACATCAGAGGTAAATTGTTAGTTAGTTTATTCCGAGTTTGTCGTGCACGCTAATGAATAAGGCTCTATATTTAATTGGATACGCTGATTAAAAACCATTTGGGATTTAAGCACGGATAATTAATCAAAAGATCCATACGTCAAACATCATCTGCAAAAAAGATGCCACTAAATGAATAAATTTGGATTCCTATGCGCGTGATCGATTGACTCATAGATCGGATCTATAGATCATATCGACTTCGAAAATGGAATGCGTGAGTAAGACAAAATATAATTAATGATGGTCCTTCTAAATTCGAATCGGACTGGTGCAGACATGCTGGCGTCGTCGCAAAAAGCAAAAAGTTTTGTACCATTTTTTATATTTTTCATTTCGTGTAGGTAAGTATGTAAAACGATAGTAGATTAATCATTTCTTTTGGTGCATTGTTGCATCTGTCGTGTCGGATTGTAGACCTGGGTATTGGCTATTGTGTAGTGGTAGTGGACTATGGGCCTTTGATAGTTGTAAAAAATACTTGCGCCACCTGTGCTCGAAACATAGCGGTAACTTTTATTTTATTTTTGTAAGGAACGAGAATGTTTTCCAAAAAAAGAAAAAGAACTCCTATTTACCGAGCAGAGAATGTCAAGTCAAAATAAGCACGGTAGGTATGCAGAGGTATTCCCATTAGAGCACCGATTTAGGAGCACCGATTTTATTCCTAGTTAGCCAAAAAACAAACAATGTTCAAACTATATTCGAACAACTTTGTAAAGAAAACGCCCTGAGTCGACAACAATATAAGGTTTCATGTGGAAAAGATTTGTTACATACATATATAGAAAAAATCATAAAAATTAATCATGCAGAATCACCTTCAGAATGCGTCATCACAATGCCTACCTGCGTCAAGCCTACGTCGATCCATGATGCATCGCTTGACGGATAGCACGGCTGTCGGGCCATCAGTCACGCTGAGGCGCCCAGCATTGAACCGTGGGAAATCCTCTCAGGAGGTACTATACCTCTAATGCATCGTTTGAGATTTTGTTTCATTGAAAACAAGTACACAGTTGCTCGCACTAAAGTCATGCTCTACATGTCCAGCTTTTCCAACTCTACGATTTGACTCTTTTCAAATTGCGATTAATACGCCACTCTGTAAGACCCTTTTAATTTTTTGACAGCAGCGTATTTTCCTATAGTTCTGTAATTTCAATACTTTTCTAAGTTTTTAGAAGCCTCGCTCATGCCTATGCTGTGGCATCGGTAGGTACCTTTAACATTACCTACATCATATATGCAAATTATTGTAACCTTCATCTTTGACGAGGGTTGATTTCTGAATTTGGTTCCAATTTTAAAGCAATCTTAAGTAGAGTCGTTTACCGAAGTAACTTCAAATGCTTTGAAATTATCGATAGAGGATTTCCGTTTTCTATCATTATTTAAAGCAAGAAGGCAATAGGGGTGTTCTAGAACTTCGTGGTACATCGTCAATTACGGGTGAAATTGTTGTTAAATGAAGCTAAGTATAGTATGGTTCTTAAGTATTTTTTAGTACACGAATATTCGTGTACTAAAAAATACTTAAGAACCTGCCCATGAACATAATGTAGAACAATGGAAAAGAGTTAGGTACTTATCAGAGAAGCATTTTTTACGAACCATCCAAAAATTAAAATAAACAGTGAATTCCCACTAATTCCATTAATTGCTCTAAAATATTTAAAGTTATTAAGTAGCCATTGGTTGGACAAGGGTATTATGAATTATGGTCGTTATTCTACGAAAACACTAACCTTTCTTTTCCAAGCCACTAAACTTTGTCCAAGAAAAAATATATGCGACCACCTTTTTTAACCTGACAACACCCAACATTAGTTTTTATGGACGTTTTAGAAAATTAAATTATAGGTTATATTTCTAATACGATAGGTGTGTAATATATTTTTGGGATGAAAGATTGTATCAGCCTATTATAATGTTTATTTTATTCTAGAGTATTCTTTCACTAGTAAAATCCGTCCATTTTTTTGGTTATTTACATTATTCGATTAGTATTATTTGATTTATTCCTTTTTCTTACAGGTGTATTAATAATATACCTATTCCATTTATATAACAGACATATTAGAGTCAGTTGTTTTGTTCAAGGTAAAAACCCCAAACGGTTTCTAAAATTAGAACTATAGCAGATTCATTTGTTTTTTTTAACGATTGCCCATACCTACAGATTCTTTCACCTAGTTCCTTATCTATTGTATCTATGGATTGGTCATTCGTTCCGAGACCAATCACGAGACAGCTACGCTATGTTTTTCAAAGCAAATCAAACGGAGGAGCGGCAAAGACAAAGACTACAAATCCATGTAGAGTCCATAAAGATTGCCATCTACAAGGAAATCGGCGTAGATAATACTAAACTATGCCGTGGATGTAACGACCTGTTTTTGACGGTAAAAAGTGCCGACTGCGACAAAAGACAAAGATCATCGCATGAGATAAAGAAACAATAAATAACACCATAGTTTTTTGGTGTTTGGGGTTAGGGCAAGGATTGCTATTTATCTGTATTTTTTTGTGACATCGGTATATTAAAAAAAAATTTGGTCACCATTTTGAAGAAGCTTGCACTTGCACTTTGCTCTGATGATTCTTGGTCATGAGATTAAGTAGGTATGCTATTGGATATGGTATTTACTATGTTTTTAAGTTTCTTCTGTGTATCTCTATCAGAACCTATTGCTTGATATAAATGCATTTTTACCCGACTACTAACAGGGGAGGGTTATGAGGTTAGCACCCTATGTTTATAATTTAGAGAATGAATGTTTTATTAATAAAGAAAATGACGATCAAATAATAGAAACAAATTAGAACTCGTATTTTCGATTGAAACAAATGAAGGATGGTCCTATAGCAACCTATCAATTTTCGGTGGTGACAAATTAATACCCTGCTTAACAGGTCTAACAAGATAAGCAAAGAAATAAAAAGTTTATCTGGCGTTAAGATAGGGGTGGAAAACTGTAAGACAAAATTGTGGTACCCACCCCTATGAAGGTCTCCTGCAGGGCAGGTTTATTAAATCTTCCTTAGAATTCATTATGGCTTGTCGCTGAATTAAGTTTCGCACCCTAAAAACTTTTAACTTTACGCGTTGTTTTCCCGTTGTTGATTTAATTTCAAAGATCTAATAAGATTTATTGGCGTGGTCGTAATGAACAAAATGTTTTTGGTTATTGCATTTTAGAATCGCTGTAGTTTTTTGAATTTTGTACCTATTTTTGTAAATATTAGTTCGTTGCGTATTACTTACTACTATTAAGTAGAGTCAAAGATTTCAGATATCAATAATTTTATTTCTTTAGGCTTACAGAGTAAGCACTTAGACAAATCAAATTTTATCAAATAAGAAATAAGGTGTTATTGATTTTCTCATCACTTCAATTTATGCCCACTAGTGGAAGAAGTGAAAAAGACACCACTAAATGTTTCTTCATTAAAATTTGATAGAAACTAAGTTCAATCTAAACATAGGCGCTACAAGGGCGCCTAGAATTTGGTTCACTTTCAGAAATAAGGTAACTCAAACACAAAAAATCTCGGCGAAACATTTACAAGAAAGATTCCGAAACTCCCCAGGAACCGTAGGCCGTGTATTGACAAATTTATATCACTTTACCTGACCGGCACATAGGGCGAGATGAGGGCAGATCGATCCGCCCGCCCTCCGTCGCTTAGCAACCGCGTCACACCGAAAAACATTTCATTTTCTTTATACAGCCTCATTGGAGATTTGGATTTGCTCAATGAAAATCCTAAGGCGTTATTTTGTTTACAAGGTAAAAAAAATGTTTAGATAATAGAAATATCCCTCGTCATGCCGTCTTTTACCAGTTTTGTAAAGTGGAGATTTTTATCGTACATCATTTTTTGACCTTACAGAGTTGGATTGAATTTGGAGTCCTCTCAACCAACAGCCAACTCCAAATATTTAGGAAAGTTGGAAAATTTTGTTCAAAAAAAATCTTAGTTGCAATTTTGTCCTTAGGTGCGCGATGCCTGATACAAGTTAGTAAAAAGTGTAGAAGGGAACATTTTATGTTAGGTGGTATATTTAGGTAGGTACTTCGAAAGGTTCATAAAGTTGAAAATGCATAAACTCAAACGTTCCTCTCGACCAAGGTGCCTCAGTTTCTTTAAAAAAATCCCGATTTATTAGATCTTTTATTAATGCTGTCAAAAAGAAATTACGTTTCTCCTTCCCATGTTCAGAACAGGCTTCAGTAGGTACCTACTGGTTTCCAAACCAGTTCAAAATTGTACTTTATTTTGAGGTCAGTAAGATTGATGGTTAAAGGGTCCATCCATATACCTACCTACCTTCCTACTTATTAATCCACAAAGGTCGGTTGTCGCAAACACACGAAGGGAAGGAGGGTGAATTATACCCTGCCAACTGCAGAACTGTTGCTCTATGATTACCTGGGACTAATTCCAGTTTCTTGGGTTGTTTATCTTATTTTCCATGGTAACCTGGCGCTGGCACCTTGGTTTACGGACTTTTTACAATAGCGTTCAATTTGGGCAGAAGTTATCCCAGAAGTAGACCGACTTCTGAAAAGGAAGAGGTTCATTCTCATTTCTACGCTACCTGATGCTGCTTACACAGGTCGTCATCCCACCTGGCCGGAGGGCGTCCTACATTATGTTTGCCGAGTCGAGGTCTCCACTCAAGAACACGTTTCAGCAGCGGTTGCCCGTATTTATCTAAGGTTAGTTTACTTAAAGGTTTTGACTTAAGTCTGTTTTTGTTTCCTAAAATATATTGATTATTAAGCCAAGTTACCCTAAGACTAATCTTATACGCCCGCTTTACTTGATGAACATACATCTCATCGACTTATAAAATTAAAAACAAACAGTGAAAAGACGTGTCCATAGATTATCTAGTCCCGTCACGGTAATTATAAGAACAGTAACTGTTCTAGTAAGATAGCCCGTCTGCCCAAATATATGGTCCATAAAAGCACGATTACGTTTTATAAACACTACGTATAACTACTTCATGATTGTATTATTTATTTTGAGTAATATATTATCCTCTGGAGATTTCGATTTTTTCTAAACGGAGCCTTCAAATATTTAAAATTCTCAGCCACAGTACACTCCATTAATTTATAGTATTCTGGTCGAGCTCGGTTAGTGTGGAATGGGCTTTCTTTTTTCGGAGATAGGAATGAGTTATGGTTTTCTAACTACTATTTACTATTTTACTATTTACTATTTTTTGATAAGTTTTCGGTAAAATTCAGATCAACATGTGAAATAGTCAAACAGAAAATTCGCATGAGAATCTTTGATGTCATAAAATTAATTGATTCTCAAAAATGATTCTCAAATTGATCTCATTCGTGGCTTCCTAAATTAAAGTCCTTTATTTCAATTAGATCATTTAAAAGCTATGCATGTTCCATTTACCGAATTATGGTTTTCAAACAACTATTTTATTTTTTGAATAAGTTTTCGGTTAAATTCAGATCAACATGAGAAATATTCAAACAAAAACTTCTCATGAGAATCTTTGATGTTTTTTTGTTTGTGGCTACCTAAATCAAGTCCTTTATTTCAATTAATTAGATCATATAAAAAATAAGCTTGTTCCATTTACCTAAATTCTACAAATAGATTAGTTATATATAATAAATATTGCTTGGGTAACTTAAAGAAAACATTAGTTAGATTTTACCTCATAACTACATATCGCATCAATCAGTGTCTTGCTATAAGTTGTCGTAGATCAGAGGCGCCACAGCTACCACTCAACACAAAAATGTGTAAGTAGGTATACAAATATACCGTTTCAGCCCTTCTCAGGCTGGAGGTAATGCGAAAACCGCATTTTCTCATCGTATTTTTTTTTTACACATTTACATATTTTTTACAGTGACAAAACGGACAAAACGGTTTTCCATAAGCTGCAAACGAGTAGTCCGCAAACTGTCTATCGTTTGATGCCGTCAATACAAAATAGATCTAAATGTTACGAGTCATAATCGAATGCACATTTTTGTGCTGCGCTGTAGCGGCCACAGATTTGTAAGTATAGTACTAAAGTAGTAGCGGTGCTTTTTTGGTGTGCGACAAGCTTCGGAATGCTTAATATCCAATCTATCTGTCGTTTGGGCTAATGAGGCTTAAGATAGCTGTACATTAAAAACCAAATTCAATTATTACTGATAGGCGAAACCTGAGGTAGGCTAGTATCTACTTAAATGTTATTACTATTACTTACCTATTAGTAATTTCTCAGTTATAAAGACCCACAGTGAGTCCATCTCCACACCCCTGCAGCCGGCGAGTGGTACAGCACTGGTCGGGCAGGCGATCGGGACGCCCGCACTAAATTTAAATATTTTAATCCTTAATTTAAATTTTTGACATTTTTATTTTATGTTGGTATTCGTGTAGTTTCATTTTTAACGTTATTTGTCATATTCAGGAGACGGAGACCGGAGCTGGCGCCGTCGACCATCATTATGTTAGAAAGTTATTGACAATTACAGGACTTACATAATATTATGGGACAAAAGGACATTTTCCTGGAGCGAAGATTACCTACTGCGGAGCCCTACAATTGGATAGTGAGCAATCATATTGTCGTAAAAATGAATGGCAGGTAGGTATGGCTTATTCGTTCATTTGTAGGTTTAAATTCTCTGCTTTAAAGGGTATCATTTGTTTGTTTTTTGTTAATAATATAATTACTCTTATTTTATGTTATTCCCAGTATTTTCCAACAATAAAACTGTACTAAGTTGCTATCTAAGCAAAAAACTACATAAAACTAACATCATTAGGCCGTAGCAAAGAGAATGTGACCTTCAAAGTTCTTTGAACCCATTATGAGGCGTACGATAGTACATTTTGACGTCACCGCAATGAATTTCTATATCAAAACAACATAATAACATGTTTCATCTGCCGATAGAAATGGTTTGGTAATTTCGACGCCGTCTAACGTGACGAGGTGGCCGAGTGGTTAAGGCGTTGGACTGCTAATCCAATGTGCTCTGCACGCGTGGGTTCGAATCCCATCCTCGTCGTAACTTTTTGTACGTTATTGTTTTATTTTATTTTGTTTGTTCAATGAAATGTAATTACGAAAAGGATTACATAGATTTGTTTTATTAAATATGTATTTTTATTTATAAACAACTCGTCTCAAAACTGACGAAAGTCTTTTTAGATTAGAATCAAAGAATGGTGATGATGAATGGAATTCGTCGCCTACAGCTATGGGTCGCACGTGGCTTCTCTCATGAGGGGGAGTCGAATCACATGCGTAAGTAAACTACTGAGGGTTTAATAGCTTGACAAAATAAACAAGAGCGCTATGCAAGGGAATAGGTATATCGACGTTTATCGTATTGGCATGATTTTATTGCATATTTATAAAGTGATGTGATGGTGCTATTAAATGTCACTTCTTCGACTTGGATTGGATCCACTTTTAATGCAATACTTAGCTGTCAGTAGCTAATACGTAGCTATACTTACAGACCTAGTACCTACTAAGTTGGGCGCAGGGTCTCTGGTCTTGGTCTGACGGAGATATTCAGTAGCTTCTTTTATGTCCCTTTTTTGGATGTACCCCTCGAATCAAAATCCCCGTCGACCAAAAATTCTATAATGTCGTAAAAACTGTATGTATTTCAAGCTCCGCCTCAGTACCAACAAACTCAAAATTCGAAATGCTTTATTTCCTTTAGACCTTACAGGACTCTTGGACACGTCACAAAACACTCATATTGCAGTAAAACTAGGAAATAAAGTGATCACTTTGATTTATTTCCATTTCCATCTTTTTAAGGTAAAGTAAAGAAGCGAACAAGAAACCTTTACCTTGTTAGAAAGTTAGATAGACTCAATAGAACAACAAAAGTATGCCATGCAATGGCTTCCCTTTCAATAGGGACCAGACTAGGCCAAGCTCAAAAAAATAGGGTTCCAGTATACTGGGTCAGATTTCAAATCACAATAGTCGTTAGTCGACCTTCAAAATTGACACTTCGTTCTCCCTTTAACTCATCCCATCAAACCCATTACGAAAATCACGAGCTCTACTTAATCTAAACCGCAGCTTACTGGTGTTCATAAGTGCGTGTAACATCGAGAGACGCGTGCCATGGCCTGTGCAAAGTGAGAAACAATATTCATAAATAACTCTTATTACAATAGGTTATGGGCCCAGAGCGACACGTGTCCTTAGACTAGGGCCGCGTGCGATTCACTTCCACGCCATAGCGAATTATTTGCGCTTATTGGACTACACCCACTGGAAGGGATTAAAAAGTTCGAGGCATTAGTTGGGATGAAATATTCGGTTGGAAATAATTTCTTTTTGTGATTCTGGTAAGCTTAGTCTTACTGGATTTCTAAATCTCACTTGAATCTAGTCAGAAAATAATGCTGCCATTTTGATCAGATAGTACCTTACCCGATTCATCATCATCAGCCTATGTTAGTCCACTACTGTCGTCCTATTCTTCGTTTACCGAGTCACGGTTTACACTCAAGAACCCGTTTACCCTAGTGGTTGTCGGTTCCTACCCTATTGACTATGTGAAACTCTACAATTTCAGCAGTCTTCAAGAGTAAACATTACCAAGTTTGTTCCATCCTCGATCTAGTTTCATAGTAATATGGCAGTCTATACAAAATTAAATAATAAAAAATACTCTACCGTGCTTACTACATTATGCACACCGCGATGTCTCTACGCATATTTTGTAGTAGATGTCACAAAGAAGGATTTATTCAGACCAAACGGCTTTGCGTAGGTTGACACATAGACTGCAGCTTCAATAAATTATGATCTAGCAGCAATGAGCGAAAGCCCGCGATTGGTATCGGAAGCAGGGGAGGCTCGGGCAAGGAGGGGCAACTTCCTTCCGGCTCCGTAACTCATCATCAGGGCGCGGCGGGGGCCGATCCCGCACAAAGAAACACAAAGATTTGTGTGAATTATACACAGTAAGCAAAGGGGAGAAAATATTGACATGACAATGTTTTTGAAGTTATAGCCAGTCCGCGTTGGGGACAGGTTTTGTATGGGTTACATAATTCTATAGCGGACGTTTTTAACTTTTGTTAAACTAACTCAGATATACTTAAACCTAGGTAACTGATGTTAGTAAATAAAGTTTTTCTTAGCTTTAAAGTTAGTATTATTCTGACTAATTACCTACTTAATTTTCTAAAATCAAACAATTAAATCTTTATCCTGTGAACGAAAATGATTTGTCAAAGCTGGAAACCCTGAATGAAATAAAGCTAGCTTTCTTCTTTTTTTAAAAAAAAAAAACAACTCAACTGGTCCGTGTTCTGAATTTAAATCGGGCATTCCGGAAGCGCGATGCAGGCAAACAGCGGAATCAGTGGGATAGCATTGTTCTGTGTATCAGGACAAGTGTTCTGACGACCTCCTATCGCGCCATAATCGCTCTACGCCATTTTGTTACACGAAAATTCAATCTAAAACTTTTGGTGACAGGTTATTTGCATGATTATCTGTTAGTTACATGTCTGTTAAAGTGGGTGCTATGGGTGTGTGGCTATCTGGCTATGGAGCTGTTTAACAAAATACAAGTAATGTGGGCCACGACGACGTATTGGTACCTTAACAAACATACGTTAGGTAGGTACCTATTAACAACACTAAATGGTCTTTTTACGTATTACAATTATTATTTTAACCGCTGGCCCGTGTGCGGTGGGAGCGCTCCAGAACCGTCGAACGTGTAAAAAATCGCTCATAGCGGCCAAGATTTCGGCCAGCGGTCGCACCATGATTGAGCGAGAATATATTTTATTGTGGAGACGTTCAAATTTCACATACAGCTACAGGTAGATAACCACGCTATCACGCTACAATTCATGCTAAGGCATCCAAGTGGGACAACTTGAGAAAATATATAAAATAAATAATAAAGTCCCGTCCCCCTAATGTTTTTATTGTTCTTCAATAAAAATGATTTGAATTTCAGATAGGGACTATAATAACTTACTGATACTAATAAATAAAGATTTCAAACCATACAGAAATGTTGTAAAAAAGCCCGCCCAGTCTGCATTCTATTTAAATTCTAACTATATTGAGTTTAACCATAAATTATTTTTTGCGCCTTGCCAGAATGCATTAGCAAACCACGTTTTGAGCGGAATTATCGGAATAATTTTGTTTTAATTCCGAACAGTCTGAAATTAGTCCCAAAAATGGAAACCTTGAACAAAAAGTAGGAAACCAGTCAAAAAGTAGGAAACCAGTTTTGATGCTCCCTTTCCATAATATACCTCGTGTAGTAAGACAATCACTTTATTTTGTGTAGTTTTTAAACGATGAATAATGTGTAATAATTTTTAGTTATTTAAATTTTATTCATATTATTATTATTAAAATATTTTTTATGTTAGCAATAACTAGATTACTGATCTATGATTATTAACTACGAATTGTGACGTATAATTTGACAAATCTCATCTCACTAATATTATAAACGTGAAAGTTTAGATGGATGGATGGATAGATAGATGGATGGATGTTTGTTCCTTTATCACGCCAGAACGGCAAAACGGATCTGGACGAAATTTGGCACAGAGATAGATTATAGTCTGGAATAGGACATAGGCTACTTTGTATCCCGAAATTCCTACGGGAACGGGAACTACGCGGGTGAAACCGCGAGGCGCTGCTAGTTATTCATAAAATGTTTAGGTATCTGTTTAGTAATAAGCCTTCTCATTGTAAAACGTTTTCACAGTAAGCTGTTATCAGTAAAATAAGGGTTGTTTTACATTTTTGGTTGTCCTTACCTTAGATTTTTCTAAGGTAAGGACAACCAATATGTAAACTCATAGCAAAATAGATCTCAAAATAATTCGCTTGTTTTGTAATAACTAAAGACCGACTTCAAATTCCTTAGTATTTGATTACACAGTTTTTTAAGATTTTTGGTACAAATACTCATGGGCCTTGGGAATAACATATATATGGAACCACCTGGGGATCATTCTCCATACAAAAAGAACGAATAATTTTCCAATTCGGTCCGTAATTGTCGGAGAAATCAACGAACATACAAAATTAAAAAACTAGCGCAAAATCGAGTCACTATGAAGTTTTCTAATTGCGTCCGTTACAGTGAGTCATGTTTTTCCCAAAACTCTATCCCATGAATAGGATACACGTCTGTATGTAAGGGATGATGAGGGCTGCAGGAGGCGGGGCCAGGTGTCACCGGCAGACTCCGATCTTATCTGGAATGGGGCTGCTCGCAACACGGAGTAAATATTACCTACGTTACCTGGACGGGTAGAGGATTTGGTACATCTATTTGCTTTGCCAATTCAAATTCCGTCATGTTGAGAGCCTTCACTACATTTAATTAGGTGCTTCGACACGGGTTGGCGCGAGTTTTTTTTGTGGTTTTTACTATGTTTTTTATGAGCATTTGGGAAAATGTTGATTTTTAGCACAAAATCTCTTATTTTCCTAAATGCTCCCAAAATATCAGTGAATCAAAGTTGGATTTATCATGAGTTCATAGAAAATATTTTACGATTTGCGGCAAATTATGCTTCCGCTAGTTATAATGCTTGTTTAAAGCAGAAAAAATTAAAACTACTTCCTTAAATTAAACTGTTTTTTTCCTTTTTTTTCGTAAAGTAGAGGCCGACTCTACCTTAATAACGACAAATTTACCTAGATACTCGTAGGTAGGTACTTACCTAATATATTATGACTCGCTAGAGGAAGAACTCCATCTGTTGTTTATTGATTGAAGTATTGGCGATTACTTTTAGCTTGTGGTGCGAAAAATTTGGTGCGAAACAGCGCTACACCGGCGAAATCACAGAATAAACTATAAAGTATTATGGCTGAATACAAAAGAAACTGTGTTTTTTGTTTGAACACTGAACACAATTTGACTAGAATCTAACCGAGGTGCTGTGCTCTCGGTTAAAATTTGTGCATTTTCGCAGCTTCACGCTGTTACACAATTTAACTTTAAAGATAAGAAAATGTTAAATAAGTTAAGTTACCTGTAGATTGCTTGCAACAGTCTGTAGTTAGCTCAATTGTTTCAACTGGAAGGAAATACAAGTTTTGCTTGGGTATTATTTGATTGTGATTTTGTTTGTTAATAAAAATCTTTTACAAACAAAATCACATCTGATGTCATTAAATAATAAGTAAAGCCACGTGCGTTTTGAGATTGGAATCTACAGCAATAGGCTACTTGACTACTACTGGGAAATAATTCTAATGTTTGATAAAAATAATGCAAAATGTAATTAATATTTCTTCAAGGCCAGTCGTATAAGTTATAATTTTTTTTTAAATTTTGATTAAAATAATGGTGCGGCAAAACGATAATCACTGTCATGGCTCCCGTGCTCTAAGGAATGACGTCACACGCCACACCACATCTAACAAGAAGAACTCATTGACACTGTTATTTGTAATAGTGTGAGGTCACCAGCAATCCAACCAAACGCAGAGCGTTTTCGGTCACGTGATCATGTATCAATTTTTTTTTAATTTAATCCCGTTTTCTTACCTAAATTATGCATATTTATAATAAAAATCACCTGATTACGCTTTGTTACGTTGTCACTGACTAAGATGAAAACAATTTGGAACTTATTTTTAATGTAGTCAAATAGCCTATTCGTTAGGTATTCTACCTTCATGCAGAGTTCTGGAAAACGGTCCTCGTTTTTACTTTTGTATGATGTCAGTCAAGAATACAAAGGCATGTTAACGCGATAATCAATTACAATACTGGTTACCGTGCCTGCATCACGGAACATTCGTCCGTGCGCCGGCGCATTAACTTACTCCGCCAATTATAGGAGCCCGCAGTGTTCTGCCAGCACCGGTCGTTCCTCTCCTAAAGCAATATGTTAACATTGTACTTTTAATTTCTCCACCAGACAGATAAAGAGGCAATCGCATGCACTTGCATGCGCGGGAGTGAGGATTTATAATATGAAAACGCTCCTACCGCGCATGCACCATAAGGATCTATAAATCTTTAAGTACTGCATCGGCCAATCCCTGTTGAGAAACGATAAATCATCCCTATGGACAATTCGAATCGAATACGATCGCCGTCTTCCGTCCTGCTCGCTCTCGCTCTGTCTTATGCCTCGAAGATCATTTATCATTTCTTTCTCTCGTTCTTTCCCAATGATAAATTCAATTCTCTGTTCGAGTATGATTGTTCCTTGTTTTGTTGTGGTGTTTTATTGTGGGTATCGTCACGGAGTTTGGTTTTTGATCGGAATTCGATCGAAATGATCGCGAGAATTGGATTTCCATTTTTGTTTCATGACATTGTGTGATCAATCTTTTGATTGTGTTGGAATATGAATTGTTTAAAGGTTTCCTAAACAGATCTATTAATTGCCTTGTCCATATTCGTATTATACTTGAGTATGGATGAATTAAAATGAATATTGAATACTCTTTGCAAAAAAATTAATCGTTATAAGATTGATGATCTCCAATTTCTGTAGACCGACATGGTTCTATATTTATGTTTTATTAATTATTAAATAGGACATTCAACATAAGATCACACAAGGCTAGTTATTAACAAGTACCCAGTATATAGTTCTTAAATCTATGTGTCTCTATAATAAAGGACCTCTCAGCGTGCACAATAACTGAATAAGTATCAACAAATATAATTTTTTTGGGCGGACAAATTTCTACTTTTCATTCTAAGAACCATTTTAACAAGCCAAGGGAACCTATCCAACTACTGCGAAGATAGAATAAAGTACATACTCAGGTATTTACTTCAATAAAAAGTAGAGTCGATGTTGACATATTTTTATTTTTGCTTTTATGTACAGGCCTGTAGAAAAGACAAAGATCTCCTATAGAAATAACTTAAATCGAAGATGCTCTATTCTCTCAGTCATTTAGTTAGTGGTTAGTTATAAGTACAATTGAATTTTCTATCTACAATATCGATCCGTGAAAAAATAACACTATGTTTTATAAATACACATTTGCTCGTAGTAGTAAAGTTATAGAACAACAGCACAAATCAAATAGCGACAAGTATACAATAAAACCAAATCCTTAAATCTACTATCACTGGGCATTTTCATATAACTAGTTTAATACAATACACATTTTACACGTATTCGTTATAATTTACATTTCTTTACAACCTATGTCGTTTTATAAGACTTTAGTGCTTTGGCCATGCTGGTTTGACAACGCAATCTGTACTTATGAACTAAGAAATTTAAGTCTCTTTGTATAAGTTTATGGTGTCAGCATTGCGAGAAATCAATCTTACAAAATAATCGATTGTTATTCTTATTCTATGAAGGCCGTGATAAATCATTGTTGACAATGCAGTTGACAAAATCTGAGCTGAATACAAGTCTTTTACAATTGCTCCTAGCGTACAATACTTGTTAGGAATCTTCACCAAAATATAATGGAACACGTCCCTTTACAAATAAAATAGGACTGTTTACACAAAATATACGACATGCTGTAAATGAGCATCCAGCCGGTGGTCATTGTTTACAACCCTGTTGTTTTAGTTACAACAGTTTTAGGACTATTGTTATATTGTAGCACATTTCACTTACAGTAGGAGTCAGGACAATCATTTCGGACGGCTTTCTCTGGCCACAGTAATTATAATTCGACTGGTTATGAACTAATTAGAACATTAATAAGCGTAACACACAAAATAACCCGAAAGCGCTTTAGCGAACTTTTCATTCCACGACGTTTGAGAACCAGTTTTGTCGCGCACTTCTTTAAACGTCCTTAACACTAAACACTTTTCTCTGTCACAGTCTTCGGTGGTGTCAGTCGAATGAAGAGTTCCCTAAGCGCGGTGGGGTCAATACGCAGCGGCAGCTCCCGAGTGGTGCATCAGATGATGGTGGTGGTAGGACTCCTGCGTCGGACACCACCAATCCGGAACTCCGTGGGGCATCGCGGGCGCAGGCTGGTGGAACTGCGTCCAGTGCCCGCTAAAGCCAGTCTTATTGTCCATAACTCCGTTCCCGCTTAAATTGGTCAGGTGCGGCGGAGGCGGTTGATTGTGGTGGGGCGGTATGGGTCGGTCGTAAGGTTTGGGGTCGTGTGGGTTGAGATACTTATCGTTAAGGCTTTCTAGTTTGTCTGTTATTGAGGGGTGGTGGTGCGGGTGGTGGGACGGAGGGGGAGGAATAGGTGCGACGGGACTTGCGGCGCCGGCGGTAACGCTAACGCTGCCGGCGGAAGACGAGTCATCTCCATCGCTGTCGTACCTCGGTGACTCGCCCGCCGCTCCATGCACCTTCATGTGCTTCCGAAGCGACGACGGGTGGGTGTAGGACTTGTCGCAGCCGTGGACGCGACAGTTGTAAGGCTTGTCGGAGGTGTGTACGTGTGAATGCTTCTTTCTGTCCGAGGAGTTTGCGAATCGACGGTCGCAACCGGCGTACTCGCATTTGAAGGGCTTTTCACCTGCGGACAAGAGATAGAAAGAGTCAGATAGTGTCGTCAAATGTATCTACTAGCAAAAAACTTTACATAGAAGAGTACAACGGGAGGAGAAATTGACTATTTATTGGAGAGTAAAATGGAAACTGATCGTATCTAATGCTACGACGTCGCATCAAGTCGCCTGTAAAGTAAATCTACATTTCTGTCGAAGCTGTTTCAAAAGCTCAAAGTCCTGGTACGCAAAAGTCCAATCACGTCATAAATAACCAGATTTGCTTGTTGTTTATAGTTTACGAGTATAAATAAATATTCACAACAATTGCACGGGATACTTAACACGGTCATAAATCATATTTATAAGTCGACTTTGTCACATTGCTGTAACAAAGCTTGCTCACAATAGCCAACCGATATTGGACTCTAACGACTTGACAAATGATATATTTTCGTTTTGATGTTTCAATAAGTTGTGGTGCTCTGTGACAAAAAGACCTGCTGCTTCTGATAACTTGATGATTTAAGTGAACTGAGGAACGTAATCATTAAACGCTATGTTTACATTAACGGATTTATTTTTACTCTTGACAGACATTTAGTATCTACTGGTATAAAATACTTTCAAAAACATGACAAATGCTAAAAAAAAATACTAAGCTTGTTTGATACATCTATCACGTAGGTATATTAGCATCATCAGCTGTTTGACCTAAGTATAGGATACTCGTGCCGCGAGCGCGGACCGAGTGCCTACGGAGGTCAGTGCATCAGCAGGAACCATTTCAACCGCACTCATAAATAGCATAAACAGTCGTAGTTTTATACAATACCTACAGCTTTTGTTCTATTAACTCGACTTTTATATCATCCCGGGAAGAGCTAGCCGCGATTCCTACAAAGCTACTCATCAGGAGAATACAGTTTATAAGGTATCGATTATGAATATTCGATCAAGCTCGATTTTCGTGCGCCGATAAGTACTTCTTCGCGCACCGGCATATTCAATACGCTTCTATTTCTAGACACGGCGTCCATAAGCACTTAAGTCATTTTTTTCTCGAAATGCTAAAAACTGACAGGGCTTTGCTTTTTGTATAATCCTTCGACGGCAATAAGCAACTAAGTCACAGGGCTTCAATTCGCGAGCCGGTAGTAATACGCACCAAACAACTTATGTTTTTGGAACACTTCTAGTGCCGGACCGTAAGCACTTAAGTCGACTTAAGTACTTTTGTTCGTTATAGTTTTATTATTGTTTTTGACTTCAGCTATCTGACTTAAGTTGTTTCACCCACAAGATCCTCGACCTACCCTTTATTTTTTGTTAAAATGCATTATGGCCATTAGAAATTCCAGGATTTTAAGAAGTGAAGTGCCTTCGTGAAGATTTTGTTTTGAGCCACCATTATAAATAATTCTGACCCATGCTGTGGTTGTGTTGTGCAATTAATGATAATGTTATAAGTTACTATGGAATCGAGAGGGAGAAAAATACTAAACCTTGTTATAAATACAAAAAATACAACTACTGGTACGTATTATCATATTTTTTTTAATAAATACTTACATTTTAATTTAGCATTTGTTATTTAGTCTAATGTAAAAATAGGAGTAACATTTTATGAAAATTTTTGAATGATAAATTTACTAAATACCTAATTGATTTATTTAGAGACCATTATTATTTTTCAAATTTTTTATGCGAATAACATAGCTCTGTATTATTTTAGGTGACCATAGTACAACTACTACTGTGCAACCAAGTACATCTGGGACGCAGAAACCAACAACTTCTGTCGAGCCACAAAACGAACAGTCTGACGTTGACCACGTGACAATAATTCAAAAATCATCAACCAGCCCTAGTCTGCTCACAGAAGATACCGCTGTTTATAGTGATCAAAGTGTTTTTATTGATCCTGAACCAAGCACATCAGGAACTCAAACACATACAGCTCCTGATGAAACACCCAGTGACTTTTCTAGTGATGACTCTGTGCCTGACCCAACATACTCTGTGCCTGACCCTACACGCACTGAACCAAGTCCCAACCTATCTGCAGAAGATGAAGAACTGCCACAATCTCTACCTCAACAATCAGTACATAGCCGAAAAAGAAAACGAGAAAGTAAATTGAAGCGCAATCTTGGTCTTTCGTATGTGACGGCTTCTGGGAAAAATGTAGAAGAACGCAAAATGCAGGAACTACCTAATTGTCGAAATAAATGCCGAGAAAAGATAAGTAATGAACAACGTGCTGTAATTCATAAGGAATTTTGGAATCTTGGGTCATATGATTTGAGAGCAGCTTTCGTTTCATCTCTAATCACCATCCAGGAAAAACAAACAGAACGACATCGTGTCGAGGATCCTGAACGGCAAAAATTTAGACAATGTACCTACAGGTATCATTTAGACATTAACAGTGAAAAAATATCCGTATGTCAAGGTTGCTTTTTAAAAACCTTGGCGATAACGGATAATTTTGTTAAACTGATAGGTTTAAAGAAACGCAGCACTTCCAGTGGAATAATTCAACCAGATAAACGTGGAAAGAAAACTCCAGCAAATAAACATTCAGATCTAAAGATTCTTGAAGTGATTAGCCATATTAATTCCTTCCCGTTATACGAGAGCCACTACACAAGACGAAAAAGTAGCCGAAAGTATTTACCATCACACTTAACAATTTCAATCATGTATTCTTTATATAAAACGTCTCATGAAAACCCCGTCAGTGACAAAATTTACCGAAGAGAGTTTCATAAATTAAAGTTGAGTTTTAAAAAGCCAAAAGTTGACACTTGCCACCACTGTGACATCATTAAAATGAAGATAAGTGTCGCCAACGACGAAACTGCAAAATTAACCCTTGAGGCGGAACGTGAGTCACATTTGCTTGCAGCTGATATGGCTTATAATGAAAAAAAGTCTGACAAAATGACTGCATCAATAGACAAAACCATTAAGTGCCTTTCTTTTGATCTCCAACAGTGTCTACCTACTCCAGCTTTAGAGTCATCTGTAGCTTTTTATAAAAGGCAGCTTTGGACATTTAATCTTACTGTGCACGACAATGCAACGGGATTGTCTACACATTACATGTGGCATGAGGGAATCTCGGGTCGAGGTGCTAATCAAATAGCATCTTGTTTATTCATCCACCTCAAAGAACTGCCTCAGGACATTTCTGAAGTTATTTTGTACTCCGATACATGTGGAGGTCAAAACAAGAATACCCACGTAGCCGCAATGTTTACATACCTGATGACACTGAAACCCTCCTTAAAAAAAATTCATCACAAGTTTATGGTACCAGGCCACACTCACATGGAAGTGGATTTAGATCATGCCATCATTGAGAAAAAAAAGAAAAAAATCTGCTATTCAAGTATATCACCCGCATGACTGGATGCAGTTAGTAAGGTCGAGCAGTAAAAAGTTTACCGTGCACGAAATGCAACAAGCGGAGTTCATGGACTTTGCGAGTTTGCTAAAAGGGCCACTAGTAGCCCGAAAAAAAGACACTTCAAACAATGTTTTTAAATGGCATGATGTGAAGTGGCTGTGCTACGAGGCGGACTTTGGAGTAATAAAATATAAAAACTCACTTTCCAGAGATGAAGATTTTAAAGCCATTAACTTCAGAAGGAGCACACGAACCGGCACCATAAATTTGACTGTTTCACCGATAACAAACAACCCAGTGCCAATAAGTATGGAAAAAAAACGAGACATAATTTCGCTATTACCTCTCGTACCGGAATGTTTCCACCATTTTTACAAAAATTTAGCAACCGCTGCAGATGCTAGGAACGTCGACCCTGATTTGCAAAGCTCTGAAGATAGTGATTAATTTTTTTATGGATTTGTTTTTGTTGATTAATGTTTTACGCATTTTTATACATGCTCAGTTATTAAAAAATTTAGTAGGTATAATGACTTACTTATATTGTAGTTTTGTAGTTGGTAAGGCGTATGACTTATTATTTGAGATCATTATGTGATATGACTTACGTGTTAGAAACACGTAAGTCATGTCTCATTACCTATTTATAAGCGGTCAAACAAACTTAAGTCAGATTTTATTATGTACTAATAAACATAGAGTAACTAGTTTAGTTTGGTGTATAGCTAATTACTAAGTGACTAATAAAAAATAATAATAAATACCATCTCAGTAGTTTTTTTTTATACCAGACATTAAAAACATCGGCCTGTAAACTTTTCAAGATACTCGATTATTGACTTAAGTGCTTGTGGCTTCCGGGTCTAGATTTGTACTATTAACTCGACTTTTATATCATCCCGGGAAGAGCTAGCCGCGATTCCTATAAAACTACTCATCAGGAGAATACAGCTTCTAAGGTATCGATTATGAATACTCCATGACAGATACTTCTCCACGCACCGGCATATTCAATACGCGTCTATTCGCGACCCTATTTTTTGCGATTGTATTTTTTACACCAACACTAGGCACGAATGCATTACATTCTTGTCGAGTTCACCGAAACGTGTGCGATGAGAATAACATTCAATAAGATGTATCGGCTGGTGTGACCAACCCCGACAATGTATTGTACTGTTTACAAATAAAAATAAACCACTTCGGTTGTAATCCCGCATTGTACGAAATCTGAAGATTTGGAGGCACAGATGCTAATCTCAAGTGTCTGTTAACGTGTCAATAATAGGTTATTTGAAGCGTTCCCTTACCGCAATATTTGTATCGAGAGCATTCAATTCAATGAGATCCTCACTGATACTTCCTTTCTCATTCAAAGTGAACTATCATTCATGTTTTGCTACAATAGAGCACTTGGAAATTGGTTCACTGGTTTTGGAAATCCAAAATTGTAAGCAGCGAACATTAAGTTTATATGGGCGTATCATGATTTTATTCGGTGTGGGATAGCTATAAATGTCAGTGGTATTAACGAGCTGGATTTAAAGAGTCCAAAACATGTGTCGCCTGTCTAATTACTAATCTGGCGCCTCATCTCTGGGTCTCGGAGGGACAACCGGAGAGTTGACACTTTACCTGCGCTCGAGTTTCGTAAGCTATTTAGTGTAGATGAGTTACGGTTAATTACGCTAACCTTCAACAGTTTTATTAATTAAATTTGTTGAGCTGAATTATGTAGAAAAAATGTTCATAGTTATATTAGAAGTTCTGAATAATATATACAAAATATTTCCTAGTCATAGTTGTTGATAACCTTTCTTTCTGACAAGAGTTTTTATCTAAATAAATAAAATTCTGTTTTTCAAATACAAGGCGCAAGTTTTCTCTACATTTTTTTCTCGCACAACAGAATAAAACGTCTGCGTCCACAGTCATGTTTCATAAAAAGTGCTTCGCCATATTTTGCGGAACCCAACAGACAAAAGAAAATATAAGTATGAAACGCTTGGAATACTTGCGTGCAGGACGCCGGGGTCAGATGTTTATCTTAAACGGCTGTATCACCCACGGGAGACACTTTTTTGTAACGTTTTTATCGACTTGAAACATAATCTTGTACTTTTTCATGTATTGACGATGCCAATGGTATTTTAATCGATAGAGATTTGTCCGTTAGATTGGCTTTTTAGGGTTATTGTCTCGTGCCATACATAGTTTAATCAGTTTACTAGAAACAAGTTTTTGCTAGTTTTTTTTCTTAATCTACACAAATATTTTAAAGAGGAAAGATTTGTATTTTTGTATGTAACGAATAAACTTAAAACTACTGGACTGATTTCAAAAAATCTTTTGCCGTTAGAAAGCTACATTATCGCTGAGTAACTACGCTATAGAATAGAATATACCCATGCGAAACCGGGGTGGACCGCTAGTTAGTAGGTAATCACCAAGCTAAGAAATTAATTGCAGAACAGGATTTATTTAAAGAAGCATACCCTAACAATTTTATAAAGCTGAAAGTTTCTGAAATGTGAATTTTATTTTGTTACGATGATCTTCAAAACTACTGAAAAGATCAAATTGAAATTTGGTGTCAGAACATAGCATAACTTAGATAAGCTACTTATGATACCAAAAATATGCGTGCAAAGCCGTGTGCAGAAGCTAGTGTCCAATAATTCTGCCTTTTGGACGCCTAGTAGAAATATTTTTAGTCGTAAAATATTTTAAAGTTTATAAGGAAAATTGCTATGCCTAAGTTCTAAGGTCCTTTTATCTCTTCTTTATCTCTTCTTAAGTCTTATTTTAATTAATTCACAGCTACAAACTCTCAAAATTAGAGCCACCATTAAATGAGCTTGTAAAACAAGTCAACAGTTGGCACTTCGCCTAGTGCATCAGTTCTCGAGTTACAATCCACTGAGTGCTCCCTGTAAAAACAAGCTTTTTAGAAATAGCACACTCCATGAAATCCGAGAGATTCGGCCTTTGCACTTAAATTGTGTTAAATGGCTTTAGGTCTGTTTGTATAGAAAACAAACAAGACAGGAGGTCGACTAAAAAACACGAGGCTAAATTTTAAGATTGCCGTGTCAAACATTCCAATTTGTTCTGGATATCGCTCATAAATGTAGTGTTGGAAGGTATAAGAGAATAGATAGTCATTTATTAAGAAAATTACAATGACAGAATCAAACAATTACAACTAGTATTAACACTTAACTATCTATTTCCTAAACATCTAAGCCGTCACCGCACAGAAGGCAGAATGCTAATTCGTTGTCCGAAATTCGAATAGAATAACTATGATAGAAGAATAGGTATTGCCATAAAGTATTATTTACTGTGTACCTCAATCGGAAAAAAAGAACCTTAAGTACCTTTTCATACGTCCTGGTTTCCGGCTAGCCGGTACCGGGTACCCGGCGGCGAAGTGTATGGGCATGTAGGTATCATAGCTTTCACACGTACCGGCATATTTGCATACAATAGAGTACATGCAGTTTTTTTAAATCGATTATTTAAGTTATTTCACTACCGAAAAAAAATATAACACCCTCAATTTATTTTTTAATTTTCACAATTAGAACAACCAAAAATACAAAAAGAAATATTCAGATATATTTCTATATCAATAGAGCATACAAATAAAAATAATCAGCTTTTATAAGTCACATGCATATACCCTATTCGCCGCCGGGTACTCTGCACCGGCTGCCCGGCTACCGGGCATGTGAATAGGCACTTTATTATTATTTATATTTATATGTATCAGTTCGCTGTCCTGTCTATCAAGATCAAGACACTCTCTAAACTACCTACCTAAGTAAGCTATCCCTAATACATGTTTACTAGTAATATACTGACACTGCGTGAACCGCAGGTTCTGCCTGCCACGAACACGTCTGAGAAGTCACTCCAGGTCTTAATTCTTATGGCTTCATTACGAACGTGTTAACCAATACCCGTGTAAGTAAGCTAGCCGTGTGGTGCCGGCTTAGAATTTGCACCACCCCAACTCTTCCCGTACCTATATGTGTCGTAACTCGTAAGAGATGAATATAGGACATACACCGGGGGGCCGGCAGCAGCGCCTTTTGCAGAATAGATCTACCACCGAACTGCGATCTCCAACCCGCATGCTCAGCGTGGGGATAATGGACTCTACCCCCCATGAGTTAAAAACCAATAATGCGATTATTAGGGAGAAACTTGAGTCCAGCAGTGGACCATTACAGGCCGATGAGGGTGAGGTTGAGAAAGTCAGCTAAAATTTGAAAAACCTATCAAATATTCAAAAAGCTCTGTCACTCTACTAGCCGAAATGATCAAATCTACAACGTTATATAAGTTATTTAACAGATAAACGATTTATAAAACTAAAGGTCACAAAACACAACACAATAAGTTAATTCAATCCGTTCCTCAGCTTAATAAGCGCGGAATGACTTGACGTTTGCCCCAGCCGCTATTAGAGCAGACATGGCCATAGAGCATGTTCTGATTCACCAGATAGCGAACAACCAATCCAATATGCGCCTTTAAATATGGAACTACGGAGTAGAACAGAGAACAGACCTTGCGTATCATCTGTTATTTTTAGGTTAGAAGTCGTTGAGGAACTTATTTTGAATATATATATTTATTATTATATACATATTATACATGTATTTGGAATAAAGTCGACTATGCTGAAAAGCTAGCCCCAAAGTAAGCAGAGCTTGTGTTCTGGATACAATCAAGCATTTTTGCGTTTGTGGTTGCATTGTTGTTTTCTTCAACAAAAGTCAGTGTCTTCAGTGTTCGTGTCGAAACACTTTTTTACGTGTCTATACAAATCTTAATATGTGTCAATGGGATCAGTTGCCCAATTCAAAATATTCATTAGGTCAACTGATCCCGCGGGATGAGTTCGAGCGGCCTCAGTTGACTAAAGACCCAAGAAAGAATACAATAGGTAGATAATTTGACTAGCCAGAAAACAAAAATATCTGCAGATCGTACAAACATTTTGTCCCGCTTCGGGAATCGAAACCTCCTGCGTCGTAGGCACCTTCGCTGTGCTACAAAGGTCTTCAGATAAACAAAATTAAAGACATTGATCTCAAACGAAATTTTGATAAAACATCTGCTAGAATGCAAGGAATAAGTTTAGTTATAATATTGCCTAGAAAGCTACGAGAATAGAATATAACAAGCCTCTCAAAACTGTCAATACAAACACACAAAGGCTGATTGACGACAATGACGACACTTCTCCGAAAATCGATTTTCTCTCGCATATTTAAAAGATACATAATGATTTATGATCTCCCTTTTACCCGTAACGTATTTCGAATTAGAAAGATATATTAATATCTCAATTTTTTCCACATCTCCAAGAATACAGGACTGTGTAAGAATACAAAAAGAACGGTTGGGGTCGAGTCGAGCGTATGGGCGCCCAACCCATCGACCGTGTGACAAGGTGCTTTATGCGGACAATTATGAGCTCCGAATAATGTTTCGATAGGCGATAAATATCTGCCAACTCATATAAAAGCATACCAATAAAAATATAATAGTAAATGTAGCACGGGCTCGTCCTGCAAGTCATATCTTGCCGATAAATTAAAACAGTGCGCAGGAACGGAATAATGAAAGCAAATTAAAACTTCTGATCAGTTTGACTGTAGAAAATCGAACATGTTGCGAAGTCTTGACCAACTTGACTTAATCGCAATCAGCTGATCGATTCAGAAGCATTGCACAAATAGTAAACTCATTATTAAGTTTCAAATAAGCTACACAGAAGCAAAGATTTTTATTATCATTTTCTATGGTTAAATGTTCGGCGTTATGCTCAGCTTTACACCTTTAGAGCTTTGATAGTTAGCAAAATTGTTCATTACCATGTCTCAAAAAAAGCAAAGTTGTTGACGTTTTTGTTCTGACCTATGTATTTCAACTAAAGAAAACAAACGACTGTTATCGAGCAACTCAAACGACACACTCTCTCTCTCTCTCAAGCAACTCAAGCGACTCTTAAATAGTGGTTTATAAGTAACAACCGTCTGTATTGTTCTCTTATGTCCAGTACATCCCAAGGCTGCCTAGAAGAGATCGCTGAAAGCGATAAGGCCGCCGTTTGTACTTTCTCGATTCTTAGCATTTCTGTATTGGATTTTGTTTTGCGTAGTAGATTAAAGAGTTATCTTAGCTGTTTTTGCTTTATAGTGCGTTACACGCACTGGGGTAATCTTCTACGAAAAAAAATCGTATAGTTATCTAACTACCTATACGGAGCTAGCAGTAAATAATTACCAATTGTTTTAAATATTAATAGTAGTACTACGTCTGTGACAAGAAACGAAATTTTGCCATAAGCTTCCCTAATCCCTATTATTCACTAACTAAACCGTAATTTTCACGACAACCTCATCGAAGAATAAATTGTTTTAGCTTGACAAACGATGTCATTCGCAGGCGGGCAGAAATAATAACACACTTTTCCGTGTAGCCGTACAATACTAAATTAAACAGGCTGTCGCATATTACAGTCTGAAACCGTGAAAATACTATCTGTCTTTCTCTGATTACTATCTCATAAGCACGTGCAAAAGAGACATGAGAAAATGTAAGGTTTTCACGTTCAAGGTTTATCAGAAGCCGGAAAATTGCGTTTTTCTTTTCTTTTCTTTTATCTCCGAAGTTTTAAGCATTATTGACCTGTGGTGTTATTTTAATAGGGTCATAAGTTTGTTCCCACAAGGTTGTAGATAAACAATATTGTACAGGCAGGTGTATGGAAAAGGAACAAAACCACTTTAACCAAGTCAGGGCACGCTCGTCAATCGTAACGTCAAGCGTTTTGACAGCCCTAACCGGCATCATCGCCCGCATCAACAAAAAATATAATTTAACAGAAATAAAGACTTATTTATAAAAAGAAAAAATCTAACCATTTATGAATACCAACTTAACTTTTTGTTATTTTTCTAAGTTTTATTATTTTTTGTATTAATGTTTCTTAATTTTTCGACTTGTTAATTATTCAGAGATGACAAGATGCAAAATATCGGATAATATTCATAGTATTTAACTACATTGAACTAGCCATCCCCGGTGCTTCGCGCACGTTTACTTAAGGGCCTATACAACCTAAATTTTTTGTGAAAAGGATAGACATAGGATTTTGCGTTCATAGGAGCGGGACAGGGCAGAGCAACGCTAGCCCAAAAATCAAGTTTTTGCTTATTATCTAATAATTTAGACATTATTTGAAGAAAAAAAAACACAACCTATAAAATGTTCTTTATACTTCAGTTTCCATGCCTATTCTCAAGATCTTGACTTCTGTATTTATTGAGAAATTAAAGTTTTAGTTAAAATTTAGAGGTAACTTTGTGATTTTTTTCTCGTCGAATCGTGTTTTTGAAATATATATGATCGATAGAGTGAACCTGAACTTTACCATATATAAATTTAAAAGTTAAATATTTAGTAGTTTGGAAGATATAGAGGTCCGGCGGAGTTGATTTAGCGTAGTATAGGCCCATAAAAACCAAATTTGTACGATATTATATAATATTATATAACATTAACATAGGTACTAGTACATGAATGTACATTTATGTGTACGTACCTAACTATATACGTCAGAAATTAATGGATAAAGCCAGTGAAGTTTTAAAAATCGATATCAAAATTTATGTTAGTTTTGTACCTACCTATTTTTATCATTGTTGACTTTGATTACTCAAGAAATAGTAGACTAATCGGTAATTACAAGTTTATTACAAAAAATAATGCTAGACAATTCACACAACATCATCTAGCCCCAAGCTAAGTAGAGCTTATGTTATTGGCACTAGATGATTGATATACAATACACATTGATAAATAGAATAAGTAATAAAGAAAATAAGAATAAGTTAAAATAAGATCTGTAACTGTTCTATAGTCTGAAATAAATTATTATTATTATTATTAAATAAGAATAAGAAATTTAGAAAATACCCAATACACCCCGTACTGATATTTACAGATCGTAAAAACATTTTCCCCAAGGCGGGCATCAAACCCGCATCCTCATGCGTTGTAGGCAGGTTTCGCCCGCCGCGCCACTGAGGTCGTCCAAAGTAGGTAGGTTTTTATAGTAAGCTTTTGTAAACAAAAAAAATTACAATCAAATAATAGAACTAAATTAAAACAATAATATTTACAATTGAAACAATTGAGCTAACTGCAGACTGTTAGAAACAAAGTACCTAACATAAGCGATACAAGGTGCGACAAATTATTGTCTGCAAAATGTACGTGATTAAAAGATTTGACGCCAAATTAGTTACAATTCTGTGCTCTTTAGATCGGAACTCCAATAAATTGTAGAGGTTTATTTGGCCTGACCGTGTCCACTCAACGCCCACGCCTGGGTCGTGTTTCAGCCCCCGGGCACAATTTTGGGACAAACCAATATTTCTAACGAATATTAATAGCCAGTTTTGTTTTTATTTTACATGTTTAATTCTTCTTGGTCGGCGCGCCCACATTGCATGAATACCGAACATTCTTTTCAGAACTGTGAGTCTGGTTTGCAGTTATCTAGTCGTTTTTTGTGATTTATATTGTATACCACTCTAAGAATTTAAATATTTTTCTATGGTAGGTACATCCTTTTAAGCGATTTATGATTTTAACGTTATACGTTATTTTCAAGTAGGTATCGGAGTCATTTAATAATTATCTAAAAATACTAAGACCCGTATTATCAAAGCTTACTCAGTCATAGATCTATGCTTCTTCTTCTTATGGTGGCTCTCCAGTACTGGAGGTTAGCCGTCAGCTCAGCAAATTTCTCGCGATCCTGCGCCAAGCGAAACAGGTCTTCGACGCTGGCGATATTCGTCCACTCTTGGATGTTTCTCAACCATGACTTTTTCATAGATCTATGCTTAAGTAACGTTTATGCCATAGAAAAGCTTTACTTAAGCATAGATCGATACGGGTATTAGACCCGTATTATGAAAGTTTGCTCAGTCATCGATCATGAGCATCGATCGATCTCGAGCATGAGTTACGCTTTTCTATGGCATAAGCGATACTCAAGCATAGATAGATAGATAATTTATTATAAGTAGATTACATGAATTAGTTAGCAGTGCCTTTAAGCCTATGTTAGATTTGTCTAAGCACTTGGTTCTCACCTATTTTACATAGATATCCATTGATGACTGAGTTCCTAGTTTTCATAATAATGGGCCAAACAGATGGTTTATTGGTATTCCGTCATTTTAGAATTTTCGAAATGTTACTTATTGATAAGAACATCTCCGAATAACTTAAAGTAAAAGACTTACCTAAAATGTGGGACACTTAAATTATGACAAACAAAACATGTTATCGTGTCGTTCAGAAACGTGTTAAAATTTCAATTGTTCTCCGTTTCAAGATGCTCCTCCACATCGATATTTTTTGGTCAATGGTGTTAAATGTGCAGAATGCTGATTCCAAAGCTGTTAACACAATGGCGAATTAGGAAGCAAGTTTTTATGGCATTTCTATGTTATATGTTATGTTAAAAAATTGATGATGTAGAGAACTGGGGACCGGTTCCTTAGGCCCATATAATAAAAGCTTATTCAGTGCACGATCTCTGCTTGAGTAAGAATTTTGTACGGCATAAAGATTACTCGAGCATTGATGTCTGAGTAATCTTTCATAATACGGGCCTAAGTCTATATAGGCAGGTCTAGGCTCTATGGAAAAGGATAAACTACACTAATTTATGTAAATACATACAATTTCATTGTAATTCGGATCACTTTTTAGTTGAACAAGTTTTGTGTTTGAACAATAAATAGGTATGCGACACCTTCAGTTTTTAGGGCTTGTCGGCTTTATCACACACTCCCATACATATTGATACCGACAAGGTGTTGGCGAAAAAACGTATGAATGATGCAGTGAGACCCACCGGCTTCGCCCTACATGACGATGGAATTTCGCACAGTTGAGAATCTCAAAGCGCAAAGTTTTTCTCGACTTATTGAAAACGGCTGATAGCTCATTTAATTTAATGAGGCACCTATTTCATGATGATGCTTGTTTTGGTAAATTGTTAGTTGTAGCACTGAAATAATAAGGTGCTTTCTGCGCGTTAATGATATTGATAAAGCTGGTCGACGGGATCTAAAAACTGGATTTGTGTAAGAGAAAAACCTAGACTTTTTAAAAACCACACATTTCAAGTAACAGACCAAGTGAATTCTTAGGCACGTTTGTATTTGTATAAATTTTTTGTTTCAGTACATTATTTTAGAAAAAGTAAATTTCCATTTCGACGATCGAGTATAATAAAAAATATCTATCTATGTATTGTATTATATTATGTATACCTATCAGTTATCTCTACCCATAACACAAGCTCTGCTTAATTTCGGGCTAGATAATCCTGTGTGAATTGTCCAGCAATATTTATTTATTTATTTCGTAAAATAATGGTTTGACGCATTCTACTCAATGCTTTTGCAAGTTCAATTGCTGTACTTTCAATATCGTTAATAGGTTCATAACTTACGTGAAATAATACGGTTTGCAGACAAAAGCGAGTGTCATTATAAAATAGAAGTAATATAAAGTGCCAAGAGAAATGATGGTAATAAGATAGGAAGGCGGCGCGTAGGTAGATCCCAGCGCACGCGCATCCCTCGAGTTTTTATTCGACTACTTTTGTTAAAGTCAACTGTAAAATTTATGCACAGCAAAGACTTGCCCTCTGCCTTTGTATGGATGGATGTAGTGACTATAGCTAAGACTATGTATAAATATACTTGGGTCTATATTTCCTCTTAACTATAAAATTACTACCTACTAAAGTAATGTAACCTTACTTAAATGTAATAACATTTAAGTAACCTTACTTAAATGTAATAACATTTAAGTAAGGTTATTAACCATAAGAACTTTTGATGATGTATTTATTGCATTGCTGTTACATGCCCTTACGATGAATTTTTTCAAGATCGCAAAAAAGTGATGTTTTCATGATTGATCAATATAAATAAGCATGACGAATGGTTTATTAGTAGAAGTTTGGATGTTCTCGATTAGACGCTCGATTGAACGGAACCAGGTGGGACGGCACCGACCTAATCTATTTGATTGATTGAACGCCCGCGATCTTTATCTTCGAACAAAACATCGATTGAATACATAATTTCCTTTCATTGAAATAATTAAAAATTTAAATTGAGAAAGAAATCTAAGAATCTTGTCACTGGCGTGTAGCGCATAGTAAACATAACTCATTGAGACGTTTTCCAAAAAAGATAAATCCCTTTCCTATTAATACTATTCTTTATCTACTAAAATAAAAGGCGTAAGTTTGTGGCGTTTTGTAAAGATCTTTGGCCGAAGATAACCCCAAAACTACGGAAAGGATCGAGTTGAAATTTTGCACTAATATAAATCTAAACCTAGAATAACTTTAAGACGCGGGCATTTACATTGTTTATATTATTTACTATGCAGGGTCTATGCCAGACCCAAAGTCATTGCGACCTCTTTTCAGTTTGCTGGAACAGTTTTTTTTAAGAAAACGTTCTTCTAACCTGGTAAAATCAAAACTACCGATAATAACCCAGTTGGTAAAGTAAATCGCCATTGGTTTTACATTAATTCATAGGTGCGTTCTGCGACGCGGGTGGCAAACTGGCTTCAGGAGTGTGTTTAGTAAAAAATAAATAACCTCCTTTTATAGCATAGAGTTTCTAGACTTTATGTTACTGAAGCTTATGAACATTAGCTAATATATCATAGCTGGTTGTCATCGGTTTCCATGAATTATAGCTTACAATGAAGGTGCTATACGTTGAATAGCTTTGTAAATGTAATTAACTAATTGTTCACATTAGTAATGCTAGTCCGTATCGAATGATGTGGTAGGTATTCGTATTTGGTACTGTGAGACAAGGACAGTCATATTATCGACTTTTTGTAATAATAGACTGAGACAGAAAATGCGACTGTTCGAAAAACCTGAAACTGCTCAGACATATTTAGCGATCGGAACCAGATAATCGAAGTTCGATGCGATTTTGAAATTGATCCAGGATTTGTTTTTGTGCGCGCTCCTTCGTTCTGTTCGCAACTTCAGTGTTTAGCAGAATTCCGTTACAATGTCGCAAAAACCATTTTCGCGTTTTCTTGGAATGTTTAGTTTGCTTTGGAACGTGTCATTGTTTTGAAGTGAAATATTTTAGGGTGGTTTGAATCGACACCTCTCACTGGTAAAATTATGAATCAGTTTTTGTTTTAACCGACTTCAAGAGGAGGTTCAATGGTCGGCTGTATGTATTTTATAGTATATGTTTATCGAATTCTCCGTTAATTAAGGACTAATTTAAAAAATCGTAAGGATTACGATTCCGAATTGGTCCCATAAAAAAAGATTCCAGAGGATTAGAATTTTTCACAAAAAACAACACAATTCTTTAGAAAAATCACGACATTTTTGTAACAAAAATTTCGGTGATACCTTCGATAATTCTTTCCATGTTGATGGTTGATTTTGAGGTGGTCACATAGATAAGAGTTTGATACTCGAGGATTTTATATGTGCACCGTAAAACGTATCTCAAGCAACATTACATCATAATTTTCACATTACTCGTAGCAAACGGTTGCCATGGCAACGAGCGTAAACAATAGGTATTTTCATTCATCGTTTGGTCCATGTGTCATCCATCACTCATAAGTCATAACATATATCAAACTAAATCAGACTCGAATTGTATCTAGATGTCGCCACTTGAAATTTTCACTATTTAGGAATTTGAAGTCGGTTACAATTTTTTATAATACACCAAATTATAAAAAATACTAATTAGTAGGTACATCAGTGGCGGTCTAACTAAACTATATCTTATCTATGGGTAAAAATTATAGGTATTTTGAACTGTTTGGAAAATATCAATTCAGCGTGTTGAGCCGAAGGGTGTGCACAAAGAAAGTTAAAAATAAAGCGCTTAGTCCACATTGTCTATGTCGCGACAGTGTCTATGCGTGTAGGGTGGGTTTCTGCATGTGTAAGTGCATGTGTTGGTGTGATTATCTGCATGTGTGGGTAATGGGGTGCAAATGCTACTGACGGGTGACGATTCGACCACGCCCAGATAATAATCGTTTGTTTTTACACTTGCTCTTTCATTTGTTTTCATGTTTCTGACGTTTTGCTCGCGTGTTTCTTGTGATTTTGTTTTGTTTTATATTAATTTTGAAGGATGGTTTTGAAAATTGTGATTAAACTGAAAGCTTTTGAGTAGTTTGAAAAAACTTAAATTTATTGTTTTTTCATAAGTTTAAACATATAAAAACTGCAATAATGTAAGTATTACGTACTTATGCCATATATTTAGGTTTGAATAACCACAACAAAAATAAAAAAAGTATACTTATTAAAAAAATACATGAAGTAGATATGTTAGATAAATCCCCCTCGCGTATAAAACGCACACATTTGAGCTTTTGTGTCACTGAATATGTTTTTTATACAATTTATCAATCCAGGCAGATGGTCGACGGCTTATAAACACCTTTTGTAATTCACCCGACTATTATAGGGTTACAACTTTATCAGATGCGTAGATAAAATGGCCGAACTTTTTATGAAAAAGCTTGGCAATTCTTTAATGTTAAAAGTTTATCGAATGTTACTCTTCATCGTTAATTATATAACTAAAGTTAAAAACGATAATAATTTTTGCCTCAACGATTTCACTATAATGCAACTTTATCGTTGAAAGACCTCTTTGCTATAATTTTTTTTTAATTTGTCATTTTGGACAAATTATGCTAAAGCCATTATGGCCATTGCGCAGAGGCAATATCGTAATTAATGAGGCCTCTTTGCTATAATATCTATAACCTACCTAATCAGTGGCAATGGCGGCAAAACTGACACGAAAGTGCTACGCGTAACGCGCCTCTACGAACTTTGCTACGAAATAATAGAAACTTGGAAGCTTAGCCTGCCACTTCTCATCATCATCGTCAGCCCATAATAGTCCACTTCTGGACATAGGCCTCCCCTAATGAGCACTATATAGCGCCCTGTCTTCAGCTTGCCCTATTCAGCATTTGCCTGCAGTCTTTCGCAGGCCATCATCCCATTTGGCAGAAGGGTGTCCTATACTACGTTTGCCGAGTCGCAGTCTCCACTCAAGAACACCTTTACCCCAGCGGTTGTCGGTTCGTCGCGATATATGGCCGGCCCAATGCCACGTCTGCCACTTCATCATTTAATTCACAATAAACTAAAAAATAAATTTCCTTCATTAATACAATATTAAGATTTGGCAAAAATTTAGTTAGGTTAATTTACTGTTTCTTGGTTTTATATCGTTGAATACTTACTTGTTTCTAATTTGTTTTCTTTATAAAAAACGTCGCTTTTGAACTGTAACTAAACCTTATACAGTTGCCAGTAAGTCATTTGCCGCGAGGTAGAGATCTCTCGCGTTTATTCCCAAGTTTTCTAAACTTTGTAAGAGCAAGGAGATGAACCAAATGGCGAATAAGGTCTAAAAAACAATATTATACCAAATAAGTAATAATGGAAGACCTACAGAAATAAACGATTTTATTATTATTATTATATTCTGTCTTTTTTGTTAATTTTTTCTTTGTTTATTGTACGGTAAGCCCAAAAAATCTATAACATTTTAAATTAAGATTTCTCTGAATAATCCTTAAGAGAAACTTAAACTTAAGGTGTTTTTACACTTTCTATTATGAGGCGTTATTTTCTCGAAAGGCTAGGTCAAATAAACGAAATTCGAGCGGAGAACGAATAGTCACTTTTGTTTAAAATACTAACCGTTGGCCATATAGGGTGGTATAGTCAATAAAAACTGTAGATCTGCTGTTGACAGAGTACGTCACGTGTAAACCAGTGAGCAGTAATGAACCAAACCGTGTTAGGTGGCTTGTATCACTGCATATCAGAATTTACAGGCAAAACAATGTTTGAATCTGTGAGCTTCGAGCTCAAGATTTGATTTAGCTGTATATATACTTATCTTCTTCCCGAGGGATTACTATTTGTACAGCGAAACTGTACCTGTGTCTGACCTGTATCTAAATCACATTATGTGTTGTATACTTAGAAAGGCAAATAATCATGTATTCGTTTTTAAGTGATAAATGTATAAACTTACTAGTGGCTTCCATGTTTAAAATGTAAGTGAATAAATCAATGATATCTTATTTTTTATTTGATAATACATAATTACTATTTATAAAGCTGTATGTACGCCCGTCTCACATAACCGCGCCGAATCGAATTTGCGGAGCCGCAACTCGAGGTCCGTAGCGTGTCCGCGACAGTTTCGCATCTGTTCAGCATCTCGTACAACGGACAACGTCATTGCGAAACTCTTGCGGCACCGCCGCACCTACGGTTCCGCGCGGTAGTATGAGAGCGCTCTTAAAGTATAAAATTTGACTTGACTAAGAGCTTATTTCGTAAGCCTAAAGAAATAAAGTTATCGACTGTGATAAAAAAAATTGTGAAAAGTTAAAGGAATTGGAAATCTGTATAAATTTTTGTATCATATTAAATTATTATGTATTTGAATTTAATATGAAAGCTTATCTTAGTACAATAATTTATTTTTACAAAATTTTAGGAAAACTATCTCCACGTATGGGTCATAGAGTGGAAATGGTATACTGTACTATTACACCTTCTGTGTTGATCTGCAGTCGACGGCACAATACGCAGGGTCTCGACCAGCCGCGAAGGGTTCCGCATTGTTTGCAAAATATTTTGAAAGCGTCATTTTATACGGCATATTAGCCAAGCAGTGCGCTTGATAGTCGGCCAGTCTTCATCCGAGAACGGTATCATCATTAGGGCATTGTGTTCTGTAGTGGGGTTGGGGCCGCCCCAACGTTGAAGTGTTTACAATGAAACCACTGAATAATCAATGATATGAATATTGTGACGGTTTGAGGGCCGGAGTGGCTGGTTTGACGGTGTAAACAGACCTTAAACTCACCGAAAACTGAGGGAAGCGATATTTCAAATTATTTAATTTATGTTTTATGAATTTTCCAGTTTATGTCGAGTGCTAGTGAGAGCGAAGAAATATTTATATTCAATTAATTACAGCGTAAAAAATTAATAAGGCAAAGACCCGTTTTATTTTATTAGGATGTTGTCTGTAACGCAGTGCTATAAAAACTAGGCGTAGCTAATTAACAAAATAAATTAATTACAAAAAATGAATTCCAATTAATTAGTGGGATAAAAAATAATGTATTAAGAGACGTGCCATGTTTTTATATGTTCATAAGTGGGAATAAAGTAATTGTCGAGTTGTGGGCGGACGGGCCGACGACGGCGGTGACGCGGCGCGCGCTAAACCTCCCTCGGGGTATTTGGTTATTGTCTTGTTTATTTCGCAATTATCTTTAATAGCTAATAAAAGATTTGACCGCGACATAATTTATAAAATATTGGACGGGTGGGACCATTCGGTTTATTGAAAACGCTTCGGGCTGCGGTACTATCAAACAAGCAATACGTTTGCCATGTCCACTTGACCTTGGTCATTTTACCAAAACATTGAAAATAAATAAGCAATTTGTATGGATGGAATCATGGATGAAAATACAAGAGACATCGATGTAAAATATGATAATTGAATAAAAATGGCACAAAAAAGTACCTATTCTGATTCTTTCAATATGAATAACAATAACCGGAATTGAATTGCGTTCCGTAACAAGATAAGATAAAATTAATTTATGACAATTTATAATACTTCAAAAATCCTACCAATAAAATATAATAAAGCACGCTACCGATGGGAAAGGTATCAGTTTACACATGGGTAATAAAAATATCAGTATCAGATGTGTTTCGGACCGTAGAGCTTCTATTTTTTTTGTGAATTATCTATAAAAATACTACCCACCTAATAGACCAAGGTGTCTGACGAAAATATACCTACTCTAATCAACTTTTTGCTAATTTTGCAATGTAATTAATGTCATAATGACTGACAGTAGATTCCCAGTTCTATTTCTTAGCAAAACTTCGAAGTTAATTTATAACCGCCAATAAAACAATTCTTCAAACTTGCCCGCAAAAAAGGTCGCATCCTATTCAGAGCCCGAATGAGATAATAGCAGACGGGGGCACAGGACAAAAGTCCCAACGTAACGCACTAAACAGTGATGCTTAGAAAAAATATAATATAACCATCTGGCCTGAGAGCATAGAAATTCTCGGACCGTTCCCAAAAAATCGATATTTAAAGTTAAGTACCAACCAATACTTTACCAATAACAATGCGCCAGCGACAGAGACAAGAATAGGGAACCGAGACGACGGAACTGGACATTTTAATTTACGATCTATTTTTTCTAACGTCTAAGATGAATCTTCGTCTTTTGTAATGAATTGAAATATGGAGTTCTGACTGGAACCGTTTTTGTCCGTGCCTACTGGGAAACGGACTTCACAAGTCGATGTGGACGTTTATAGGATGCCCGTTAGCTCTTGTTTATGCGGGATCGTGTTACAAGAATTCTTTGATAACAGTTTGTTGTCTCGTGTCATTGTGTCGGAGCTATTGTGGAGGCGTGCTCGGGTGTGTCGCAACTGTGGGCCTCCGCGCGACCGCAGCCTGGCCCGCGGGGGGCCACTCATTATGGATTAATGACAATTGAAACGTTTCACCATATCAATATCAGATTGAACGGCGGTGACATCTTCTGACATAGTTGATAACATTAGAATGATATCAATATTTGTAATAAAGTTATTTTAATAAACTTACCGGTATGCGTCCTTTTGTGTATCTTGAGGTTTTCCGATCTCGCGAACACTTTCCCGCAGCCGGGGAATGGGCACGGGAACGGCTTCTCTCCGGTGTGCACGCGGATGTGGTTCACCAGTTTGTACTTCGCCTTGAAGGGCCGTCCGTTCCGCGAGCAGCCCTGCCAGAAGCAGGCGTGTGTGGTGCACTCCGGCCCGCCGACGTGCTCCACCGTCAGGTGCGTCACTATCTCGTGCATGCTGGAGAACAGCTTGTTGCACAGCTTCCGAGGGGGTGGCTGGTCGGGATCCTGCCACTGGCAGCGCATGTCTCTCCGCGGCGGCGCGCGCACATAGCGCAGGAACGCGTGCGGTGCGTGCGCGTGGCTGTGGGGCACCAGCGGCGCGGCGCCCTGGTAGTGCACGTCACCGCGCCAGTCCCAGCTCTGCTCTATCGGCTGCTGCGGGAACAGCTCGCCGCAGCCGCCGTACTCGCGCAGGTAGCCGGGCTGGTACGAATGCAGCGGGTACGGCTGGTAGTGCGAGGGATGGTGCGGCGGCGGCGGCGGATGGGGCGCCGCGGCCGCGTGATGCGCCCTCGCGCCGCACCCGCCCTCCGGGGACATCTTCAGCCCATAGGACGCGAGGTGAGCGTGGTTCGTCTCCAGAAATGCGTTCATGGCGGGGGAGGCCGACGCCGGCGCATAGCCCCATTCGCCCGCCACCATCCACGCGGCGGGCGCGGCCCGCAAAATACCTCCTCGCCAATACTGATTTTAACGACGCTGAACAAATCTTGCTGCACCTTGCTTCCCGTATTCGTGTATCTCCTTCTTTTGGTGAACTCGGTCGCGTCAAACCTGTAACGAATAAAGTGTGTAAATTGGGATCAAGTATGCGATTTATACCTGCGCCTGATTCGAAATCTCAGTTGAATTTTCAAGACAAATTCAAAACCATATCTCAAAATAATAACGTGCATTCGTGCAGCCATAACCGACGATGAACGTTTATTTATAAAAAAATTGTGAGCCAGGTACATTTGGACATTAAATTAAAGTGTGGGTAAATTTATAGGACACTTTTATACGACTGAGACAAAAATTTCGATTGTATTCGTGTATATTTAATTTTACTTTATTTGTTAGGCTGGCTGGTTCCAATCTCTTTTATTGCCGAGGTTTAGCATCAATAATTTATTAAAATAGGTTTATGAATGATAAAACCTGTTTGAGTAGAGATCATGCGACAGAAGGACCAGAGGTTTATGGCTGCAGTCCCTTTATAATTATTGGACTAGTCTCCACCTAGCAAAAAAACGTAGCTGCCTGTTTTATATTTTTATAAATAATTTTTTAAATTGGGTCCATAAAAAGTGCGTCGATTGACTTTGAAGGTCGTAGGTTTTATAAAGTTTCGTCTGGGAAGAAGTCTGGACATAAAAGTTTATAAATAAAGTTCTAGTCAGACTAAAATTAAAGTACGGCATTTAGTAGGCATAGGTACATTACATAGATATAGGTTGGCTCTAGACATAAACCCAATATAATGAAAATGGCAAAAAAACCGTTAAGATATCCATGAATTATTTCAAAATCCTTCTGAAAGCTAAGCCCCGCATCACACCCCGCACCCATTGCAAATCTTCTACAACTGTCAATCACAACTGTACATTTTTTGTGGGCGTCTACCTAATCGCATTACTCTCAAATAATGTTGTTTATATATTGTTTAAAACACTTCATCGTGCCGTGGAGCGTAGGCTCTACCTGGGTGAAACAATGTCGCCTTTCAGATTTCCATCTAATCTTACATTATCTGCCGGCTCCCCGCGGCGCGCCCGCTGCATCACAAAGCAACGGGTTGACAGATCTGTACGGACAGTCATCGCCCAATAGGATTACAAAATCTGCCTTTTTAATTACAATTTAAAGTATTTTCAGTCTTATTTGCTTGGCAAAAAGTCGATTGACTTTGAACATCTGCAATGGTTCTATGCAGCTGTCGGGTAAACATTTTCAACAGTTTTAAGGAATTAGCTGTGATCTCATTAGATGAGTCTATTGAGTAAGTATTTCATAGCGGTAAAGAAACAAGAAGATGTTGGAAGTTTTTTCATTAACGGTATCTTCGAAAAAACAAACAAATTTTTTATAACGTTTTGAGTCAACTTTGTAGATAACGGTAGAAAACGTGCTAAGATTTTACTAGTTTTTGCGTCTTCAAGCTCTACATTAAATTGAGTGGTAAGTAGTACGTGGAAGTTGGTACTATGTTCTCCGCTTGGCTAAAAATATTAGACAAACATTATTGCTTGTCACAACCAAACAAACAAACCTACCTACCTACGGCAAAAGTGTATGCTAGGTTCAGTTGGGAAAGAAAAGCAAAGTTTTATTTATTGCATGAAATACATGTGGTACTTACAGATATTTTTATGTCTATGTGAATAAATGTATTCTTAAATATAAATTTAACTTAAAGTATGGAAAAACAAGGCTTGGAGCCTTGTTTTTCCAGCCATTGATTTGTCATGTATGAAATTTAAAAAAAAATATCTATAAAAATATTGGACGCGCACCTCGCTTTTAATTTTTTTTCTCTAAATGAGTGGGCGAAGGCCTACAAAATGTAGCTAGGAACCATCCAGGAGACCAGGCGCGTATTTTAATACATCATTAGGTACTCAAACAAAACCGCTTTGTCTGTTTTGATGCTCGGAGGTAAGTTTTTCTTAATTTTTTTTGGTCTTTTCCTTTACAACGTATGCCCGTACTATCATAACCTAAACTTATGAATAACGAACAAAAGAAAATAAACAACCAAATTATGCATAGCAGTTAGTCACTGAAGCATAATTTAAAACAAAAATATGCGTCGGATATATACAAACCCATAATGCTGGAAAATTCAAACAGCATTACCTCCCCGAGCTAAGCATATATGTATATTTACATATTACAAATAATATAAAGATAAAGGAGTATTTATTAAGAAAGTTACAATAACAGAATTAAATAATTACAACTAATATTTATATAGATACCTATGTATATTTTATTATACATACTTAACATTCAGAACACCCGGAACAAATATTTGCAGATCGTACAAATATTTTTACGTCCTTCATATTTGTGGAAATAAAGATTTTTTTAATTTGATGACTGAAACTTTACACTTCTGAACTCGGTAAAAGATATGAACTCATACTTCAAACTTTTACGTTGAGTAGGTTTGGAAGGAAACTATTGAATTTACATAAGTTTATAAAGCTACGATTATGTTTGCCCCAAAATCTTCACAGAAAGGAAATTAAATAGTTCATCACAGAATCAGAGAACTGAGAATGTTAACATGACACACTGCTAAAGAAAACCGTGAAAACTTATCCGGTATTTATGGATATTTAATCAGGAAGATTTAACTGCGATGTCACAGTTTGGAGTTTTTTTATATGATCGGTCATTCAGGGCATCCTGTTGGGTTCAACTACAGGTATTCAAATTCATTGAAACTCACGATGGATTAGTTGAGCTACCTGTAGATTGTTTGCAACTTTTGTAAGATTGAGCTAACTGCAGACTGCAGTTAGCTCAATTGTTTCAATTGTAAATACCTACTAGTTTTAATTTAATTCTATTATTTGATTGTAATTTTCTTTGTTAATAAAGTATAACAAAGTATTCATGTGAATGTGTTACGATTGTAAATAAAAAGTATGAAACTCATATTTAAAATAATGCTGTAAAAGTTATGACGTAAAATTTTTTTTTATTCAAATACCCTACCTGTTTGATAATTACTACCTATTTATAAAGTTGTTGTTTCTATGAAATTTGACTTGTCTAAGTGCTTTTTTGTAAGCCTAAAGAAATAAAGTTATTGACTTTTGACTTTTACCGGTAAGCAATTGGAAAATGATTGCTCATTCTCCAATTGCTTCAAAATGCACTCAAAGCTAAAAATATGCAACTACCTACTTACCTAATTTAAGTAAATAGAAAAACTTGTACGTTATTTTTTACCAATAAAGTAACTTGAACATATACTTATTGCGATTAATTTGAATATTTTTTACGCGTCATTAGATTTCATTTGCATTGAACAGAGAATTAATGTCATCAGATTTTAGATTCAGTGTAGCCGTTTTCATTGTCTATGCCTTAATAGAGCCAATGCCTCATACTAAAAAGAAGGTATTAAGATAAGTTAGACATTATTTGTGAAACACGAATTACACTTAATACCGGTACAGTCAGCTGCTCAGATATGTATACACTTCCAAGTTTTTACTTTTATTTTACTCGGAACTTATTATATAAAAGTCTACGCACACATTTTCCATACTAAGTAGTCATTGTTATTTTCAGAATACGATATGTAAATTATCACAATGACTATACACTTACTATTCAGTAAAATTTCAAAACATGGGAGTGTATACATATTTTCGCAGCCGACTCTACATAATGTAGAACGTCGGAAAATTTTCACGCTAGCGCTTGCCGGCGGTACATTTTCCTTTTCCCCATAATTCGGTTTTCAGGTTGCCTGACAAAACGCAAGCTCATGAATTTAGCTTTGTTTTAAATAAGGCTTAGATAAGAAATATTTGAGCTCACATGGGCAGGAGGAAATTGATGCTTGCCTGATACAGTTGTTTTTTATTTAACTTTCCTAGTTCACATTTTAGCTGCTCTTAATTGAACTAACACTACCTAACTTGAATTGGTAGAACAAAGCTTTAGAGGTTATGATAGTCAGTGGCCTCTTTCTTGGGTGTAAAGAAGAAAACGTCATAAATTATAATAAATCATCCATGCTAATATTAAAAATTCGAAAGTTACCTTTTGACGCCTAAACGGCTGAACGGATCTCAATGAATTTTGGCAGGCCGGTAAATGGTATCCCGGGGACGGACATAGGCTACTTGAAAAGCGCATGCGAAGCCGCGGGCAGCGGCTAGTCATCTACACTAATATAATAAAGAGGAAAGAGTTGTTTGTTTGTTTTACTCCAGAACTACTGGACCGATTAGAATCCTGCGTCATTCCTGATGAACATCGACGATAGAATATACCCATGCGAAGCTATGGCGGACCACTAGTATATAAATAATACGTTATGTGTACGTATTGCAACAGGTATGTGTTATCACAATTAATTCTGCACCAGCATAAAAAAAAACAGAAAATCTTTTTCATTGATTGAGAAGATAATATTCTTACTCATCGTAGTATGTACTTTTACCCCGATTCAAAAACCTGGATATTTTTTGTATACAAAGTGGTAACAAAACCCAATGAATATTGGTAGAGAATGGAAAAAAGCTCGACACAATTTTTCGTTTTGAATGCTTTCATTCATTATTTAATTGGTCTCTCGTTCGTTTTCGCATTCAAATTTTAACATTTTTCGCTGCACATGAAGATTATCTGTTGTCGAAGTTTATGGTTTACTTTTTAGTGATAACGTCACTGTTACCTTGTTGCTGTTATTATTATCAGTTTTTGTTAAATTTTCATTCATAAATGTCTTTGTTGACATAAAATATCTAAGATTCTAAATCGTAGTATAGTTATTTTAGACCAAAACTTCTTATAAAATGGAAAAGATAAGTTTTATCATAGCGTGATAACGAGTCTGCCATAAAAAGAAAGCTGGTGGGGTTTGCTTTGTACAGTATAAAGTTCCTGTTGCTAGTCCTAAGTCTGTGCCTAAGTATAAGGATTCCAGGTACTTAGTTGAAGCTAGTTTGTTGTTGGCGATGTGACTGACCTGAGTTAGAGGCCAATCTTCCTTCAGCTGCTGCAATTTGTAGATGTATGAACACAACATTCACAGTTCTAACAAGCACAGAAAAATATCAATCACTTCACTAAACTGTATACGGTACAAAATATAATTTCAGTATCTTCATGAAAATTTAGCAACGATTTGTTATCACAGATAAGGCGCGTTGTTATCTCGCTTCAGTTACACAAAGATTCATAAATTGTTTTTGGGGTAGGTAAATGTCACGGATTTTTTCTCGAAATATTGAAAAGCTTCGCGACGTGTGTCCTGCGACTCCGCTGAGACTCTCAGCATGACTGCGGGCTCCCGCGTTGACGCCCCTCGCCACGGCCGACATACTGCTTCTTAAAAATATTTGGTGTGGACCTCGCGAAGGCGCGAACGCAGCCCTGCACGCGAGACAAGGGCGGGACGCACCGAACTTTTTCACCCAATCGTGCCGCTTCGCTCCGCGCACTACTACATCCAACCATCTCTCTCTACCACGCTCTCAATCAATACTGTAGAAAGAGAAAGATCATTTATTCGAGCTTTTGTTGATAGAATAACGAAGAAAACTTCTTTGTATTGGTGTCGTAATGTGTTCACTTTATCAGATTCGCGTTGAAAGCTCGCTGTTAACTTCGTCGAGGGCGCCGGTCGAGGCTTCTTTTCTTGTGGACAGCGTTTTTCCTAGGTGTGAAAGGAATAGAAGATATCCGGGAAATGTTTCTGCTAATGTATTTTCCTTTGGGAAGAAAAACACATGTTGTCGCTTTTAATTTAATACGCGTCACGCTGTGAACCGTGTCGCGCTTACACGCTCTACGAGAGATATTTTGCGATAACTTTTATTAGGCATTATAAGGGGTAAGATACACAAGTTTTGGTAGGTATATTATGTAGGACCTTCCTAAGTTTTAATATGAAAGATTATTTATAGCATGAGATGAAGGTTTACTTGCAGGTATGGGTCAATTTATCCGAGAAGATTATTCACCATTATGATATAAATTTTAATATTTGAATCAACTAATTTTGTGTTCAGTTACTTTTAAGTAAGTAAGAACCTAGTTAGTTTTTTTGAAGTGCCTGATTTAAAAAAAAATTATAACTTCCCAAAAGTCACATTCTTTGAGTTACTTACTGGGTAGATAGTTAATATAATGCAACATTAATTTAATTAAGCAACAAATAAAAACAATAAATACATCTAAACGACTCTAATTAGCATACTAGAGGAGTAGCTTTTTGTAACTAAGCATAATTAAACTGATAATTAATTAGAAATAACTAAGTTGACTTCGTATTTTTTTCTCCAAAAGTGCATAGTATCACGCACCCACTAAAGCCTTTCCTATAAGTCGTAAAAGACATGCTTTGGCACTCAAGGGATATAGTTTCATTGTAAATTGAGCCTTATCTTTGTGGTTTACGTGCTGTTTCTTTTGAAGGCCCCGAATTATTCCAAAGATTAGAGTGGAACAGTAGAACGGAACGGAACAGGAGGACGACCACGGTTTCACCTGTTTTACATTTATTTGGGAATTTCTTTAAATGATTAGCTAGCACATAATTTTTAATATTATAAATATTTTTATTTATAGGTTTTACCTATTTTTTTTTACAAACTAGCTTTTGGTAAGTCTAACAAAAAAAAATTACATGTAGCCTACATGTAATTTCTTTTTGTTAGACTTATAAAAAAAGTTTATGGATAACAATAATAATTTGTACCTAGTTTTAAGTCTCCTTATTTTTTGCATTAGAATGCATACAAAAAAGCCGTTGTACGTTTCTAAAATAGGTTCTTTGTTTAGTGTTTCTCTTTAATAGTTATATGCCTAAGTACTTAAATGATGGGGTCAGATTTATAACATAAATAATATTTGTGCATATTGATGAATAAATTCCTTTTTTGTTTTATTTATTTCAGATGTAGTACGTGTCCGGTACATCATCATCATCATCAGCCTAGTTAGTCCACAACGGACATAGGCCTCCCCTAATGAGCGCCATAGCGCCATATCTTCAGCTTGACGCATCCAGCATCTGCTCAGGACGATCTGCAAAAGACTGCATCTTTTGCAGATCGTCCTGGCCGGAGGGTGTCCTACACTGCGTTTACCGAGTCGTGGTCTCCACTTAAGAACACGTTTACCCCAGCGGTTATCGGTTTTTCGTGTCGTGTACAGTTACACGCAATAAAGGCACCATATATAAATTAGCATAATTTCTGTCTGTGAAACATCTATCTAACTTACAACTCTTTGCCTCATACTTGTCGGCACGCCCCGCGCCCATTCGACGACTCATTGGCCACTACATCTTTCAACGCACGGGGGCGGAGGACCGATTTTTTTATTTTTTAAAACATTATAATCAACTGCACGAACGCTCGTGATTAATTTAATATATTTTTATCGTAACTCCTCTCACGCAATGCAGTTTTTGCGAACGGGTAACGTTTGTTCTTAGAATTGACGCAGTTAAAGTTAACAACTAGGCAAAGCTTTTTTACTCTTGAAATAGTTTTTATGTTTGTAGGTGTTCCAAAACAAACAGACCTTCCGTACAAATAAAATAGTACAGAAGTTTTATAAGAGTACTTACTTGAAATGTAATATTCTGCACTGTTTTAGATATGGGTACCTATACAGGGTTATTGGTAAATTAATAACACTACGTGAACTGCAGGTTCTGCCCATCATCACAAACACGTTTGTGAAGACGCCAGGTTTTAACTCTTAAACTTGGTATTGGTAATAGGTACCCCCGCAATTCAATAATCGTTCGTTAGAGAGGTTTTATTTTAAACTCAACTTAAAAACAGCTCTGCCCTGAAATAACAGAAGGTATCAGAGTGGAAGATCGGTCTTAAGTAACTCGCTCGGTTCCAGACAAAGATGTTTTTTCATTTAGTATCAGAGGTGTTTTTTTTTTAAGACTTTGGAGGTTGGCGTCTTCGAACGTGTTTGTGATGATGGGCAGGACTTGCAGTTCACGTAGTGTTACTAATTTACCAATAACCCTGTATATCTAGACCTACATTAAGACTACTTTGTGCATTGAGAACCACCCGCTTCATACTCAAGCAAAAATATGTTATAAAACAGCATCAATTGACCATGCAAATTAAAACAGCGCTTGAATACAAAACCATAGATTTATAAAACATGCAGTAAATTATCAAATATCAGTAACAATAATAGAAACACAGTAGGAATCCAGGTTATTGTGCCACAATAGGACCCCTGACAGCATATTGCGGGGTTGCTAGGTATTTTATTAAAATAACGTTATTATTTATACGGGTGTTTTTCGGGAGTGATGCCAGCTACAAATTACCATGGACAATGTCTCCGCGGGATACCGCTATTATTGAGTACAGCAGATGGCGGGTTGAGGGACCATAGACAAAATAAATTTAAAAAATTGTTCGTAATTATGGCTAAATTAATAAAAGTACTTACTTTGATTGGCGAAAGGGGAAAAGTGTTTGTTTAATTCTAAATAAAGGGCCTCATTATGTTGGAAGACATGTCTATTTCAAATCAGTACATACTTAAGTACTTCGATGGTATTGCAAGAGGCTAGCATTAACTTAAGGAGGCTTTAACCCCAGCATTAAGTAAAATCGAATGATTTCGATACCGAAGTGCTAACCTACTTTTCTAAAGTAAAATTTTTAATTCTTACTTCCTCCCTAGATAAGTCGGTGTTGATTTGCTGCTTTGGCATAATATCAAAGAAAAGAATGCAGCCAAAATGTGAGAAAAATACGAAATGTAAAACAGGCAATGCGGAACATTGTATTCATTGGGTTTTGTCTACGCTCTGTTACATTCACAGTTCCATTGAACTGTTTAAAATTGTGGAAACTGATTTGACCGGAAAGAATATTTTTGTTCTTAATTTGAATGAAATTGTAGCTAAGTCTTTAGAATGTTTTAAGTTTTAAATTAGAAAAAGGAGTTCTTTGCAATGCGGACTTCTTTTGTTTTATTTATTTACTGTAGCAAAGAGTGAGCAAAGAGTCTTCTTCATTAATTTGGTGCTATTTATTACCTACCTAAATATGATAGTGAAATCAATAAATGAAAAGCACATAGAAGCTCGTTGAAGTCTATTATATGAAACAAAGGGTGTCTACGGCGTAGCAACGGCTACGTTATGACGTAGCACAGGAATTTTTAATTATGATTGGAACTTAACACTCACAATTCTTTTTTATTAAAATTTTTTTTTAATTAATGGGTACTTACATACTTACTCATTAATAATTGAGAAAATGTTCAGAAAGTTTCAAACATTTAAAAAAACAGAATAACAAAAGAATAATAGAATGCGATTTTCCAACTGCTAGTTCATTTCTTAACCGCTAGTTTTGTCTGTGGTTTTGATATTTTAATGATGAAAAGCTTAATAATAAAGTTTTATACTGGTTTCTATGGCCACAAATCTCCCATTCTTTTTTCAAAATTATATTCTTAATTGTCGTTAGGTGTTGACAATCAACTTCATTAGTCAGCAAATGTAAAAAAACCACCTGTTCACCTCTTGCCCCTAACTGTAGAGTAATTAATTCGAATCGCAGCAGAACTCGTCGGTCGATGACTATTGATATCTCGCCTTTGCGTCGCCGACACAATCGAATACGATCGACTTTTTGTCACGATCATTCGAGTCGAATTTGATTCGGACTTAATGATTTTCAACTTTTCGTGTACGATTGTAGGTACAAAGTTTTTATATGCTTGCGGTGCCAGGGAACACCATCAACAGTGTAAAAAATAAACTTAGGTGTATATAGGTAGGTACTCCTCTACTGAATTGTTACTGATTGCGTGTGACTAAAGCAAGTGACCTATTAGTAGGTAGTTATTCAAACGCCATGCACAGTTTATATTGTTCTCTTATAAGGTTTTTTTTTGTTATAGTGCTTACCCGCGCTTTGGTTATCTCTAAGAAATGAAATAAGTTCCCAAAAATTTTCGGTTTCGGTGGGACTCAAACCCGCGCCCCACCCTTGTTCTCTTATGTCCAATCCATCCCAAGGTTGCCTGGAAAAGATCGCTGAAAGCGATAAGGCCGCCCTTTGTACTTCCCCCATTCTCAGCATTTCCTTCTGTTATGTAGGTATAAGAACCTATCTATGTGGGTTTAAAAAGATCATTTTTTTGTCTTCCCTAATCTTATGGTTATGTATGATACTAAGATAATAACGATTTTTTGAACGTTGATTTGTGACCACAGATTATATATATAGAAAATCGTTTTATAGCCTGGTCAATTAATCTTTGTTCAAAATCAACGCATGAGGCACGCGGTTTGTTTGACCATTGATTCGTTTGATCTGCGCTAGAAAACCCGGCGTTAACTTTTCACCAGTAACCATCAAGTGACTGGTACAGATTTTTTTTTTGTTTTTCGAATGGACTAATGTGCTTTTGGCCGCAGATGGCCATGACAGCGTTAAAGCGTTACCGGTCTTTGGTGATCGGTTTAGGAAATTTACTATTTCTTTTCTATTTATAAAAAAAAAAAATGTTAAACAATCTTTTAGATGTCATAGGACCAAATTTCTTGGAAAACCGATCCAACGAACCCAGACAGACAGGGTTAAGTTTCGTTAAGGAGTCTCTATGGTCACCTTCTGTCTCTATCATCAAACCCGCTAAATGTTACCATAACATTGTAAGTCAACGAATTTATTTATATAGTATGCCAAATCGATCGGTTGAGGTTACCTGATCTATAAAACAGTTGCAAGATTTGTCCCACACGTACTAACAGGGGAAGGTAAATAAAAGCTTGTAAAATAGCAGATAATGGATGGTTAGTTTTTTTCTCTGTTTCTTTTTTAAGTTATATAAGTCTGTGTCATGTGTAATTTACTCATCATTTTGTTATTGTATGCATGTACTATGTTTGATTTGCACGCACTTTGAGGCAGGATGTAGTGAGACTAATAATGTAAGACCTACTGTACCTACATTTCAGCAAATAAAGAATATGAATATGGATAAGTACCTGATAATACAAAACGATATAGGGCACTTATCATATACCTCCGTCTGCCTGCTCCGACCTTGATGAGAAGTAGCGTCCGAAATAAATTAATTCTCATGCACACGATCTATTCATCCCCCGTGGAGTTATCATGAAAGCGTACCGAGGAAGCCAAATGGGAACACACTCGTAAATACAATATACATGGTCCAGCTCATGGCTTCTCTTCATAACTCTTTCAGTGTCCATGACGCACATGGTCATATTCAGCACCAATTAGCTACGGTGCAGCTGCATATGGATAAGTAACTGCGTAACATAACAATGATCTGAGTGTACTTTTTAATTCTTTGATTTTATTGTTTAAAAATGTTGCATACTTCTATAATTTTTTTTTGTCATCTCGTGTAAAGGAGGAAAAAGGTAAAAGATACAAAAAAAAAAAATTATAAGTTCAACACATTGGTATGTTTAGGTACACATCTGACTGACATACAGACAAACCTTTCCACAGTACAATGAAGAAATAATAATTTAATATGCCATTTGCTCCAAAGTAAATTGAGCAATTTATACGCGTCTCGGCCGCTGTTCGAGATCGTGCGTGTGCGCACTGGATTGCATATAAACCGAACAGGTACAGCTACCTATAGGGAGATATACATTATTTTTATTGTGATAAAAATGCTAAAACTGTCTGTTTGAAACAATATTTGGACTTGAGTGTAAAACTGGCTAAGAGGCACTTTTCTTTTACTGACTCTACTTAGAGATATGTGTTTTAGAGACAAATCAGTTGGCAATTTCCCCATTATGGGGGATTTCGGAGGCGAAAACTGGAATTACCTCTAATTACCGATCAGAACGTTATCATGTTTATCTACCTAAGAATAAATATAACCTTCATTGAACCTTGCATATCATACAGTTTTAGGTTTTGTTTATAAAAAAAAAATTAATTTGACCAATGAGTACCTACTTAATGATACCTAGGTACTTACTAATTCTGAGAGGACACAAAACGCGAGTATTTTTTTAGTAAGAAGGTAGGTTTTTTATAAGCCGAGAAGAAGTTACGTCGCGCGAGTGTCAAACGGCACACTCGTCTTATAACTCTGACGACCTCTTTGGCGCGGTAGGCCAAGGTCCTCCTGCAACGCAGGAGGTTGCGGGTTCTATGCCCACCTCGGGACAACTTCTTGTACGATCTGCAGATATTTATTTTCAGACTGTTCTGGTCGTTTTCTATGTATAATAAAAAAAACTATCTTTTGTATTGTATTATGTATGTCAGATATCTAGTACCCATTAAATACAAGCTCCGCTTAGCTTGGGGCTAGATAATGTTGTGTGAATTGTCCAGCATTATTTTAATATTATTATTAGGTATTCTAACTGTTTTACTTACTTGTTTAATTACTATAATGTAAGCATAAACAGAGTAAGCCAAGCCAGTCGCTACACTGGAGAAGCTTGCTCGGCTATTTACTTTTATTACCTACTGTCGGTGTTTTAATGATCAAAGGAACTTTAATTACGTAACAAGTAGCCCAATATTTGCTTTGCATTGCGTGGGTAATAAAAACCAATAATCTACACTAATATTATAAAGAGGAAAGATTCGTATTTTTGTACGTAACGAATAAACTTAAAAACTACTGGACCGATTTCAAAAATGGAACTTATGTGGTCTCATTGTCAATTTATGATGAGGTAAACATCCCTACTACAGTTTTTGTATAACCATATTCCAAGTTTTCTTACGTAGTTACCTAACTCGCGACGACAGTTTTAATTCTTAGGTTATGAATAAGAAGAACCTAACAATTTTTAATAACCTAAGAATTAATAATAACCTAAGAATTTAAACTGTCCGAGAGCTTATGCATAACATATAACTTATTATGGTGCATAAGCTCTCGCACTCTGGGAAATAAACTCTAAGAAATTGATTAATATCGCAAAAAAATACTATTTCGGCGGGACTCACTTCATTTTGAGACGCGCATTCCCGTACTGAGGGACGTTCGCGGGCTCAAGTCCGGCCGAAATTGTAAATTTATAGGATATATTTAATTTCTTAGCTTAAAATTCATTGCAAAAATTGTGTCAAATAGTTTGGATAGAACCTAGCAATATCTCCATTGGTGTAAAAACTGGCCCACTACATCAAATCGATAGATCTTTTTCACGTTTTTCATTGTGTTCGTCTATTATTTCGATATTTTAATCAAGACGATCGATTGTTACACGTTTGTATAAAAGAAGGTAATTAATAATAAGAGATCGACAGAGCGCGCCCGCGCCAGTGTTGCCACATGCCGCAAAAAAACTCCAAATGGAAATGAAATGGAACGATTTGAAACGGACTCGATGTAAAACGATGAGTTTTGTCCGTAAGCCCTTTTTGTACGAACCGTATTTTGATTATTTGCGGTATCAAACGCCGAAAACGGCAAAAAACACAAGATCAACTAAACAGGTCGAGATATCCTCAAATCGGGTTTTTATTTGTCGATTCATCAATAAGCAATGTTTGGCATAAATATTGATACGGAATGTCCTTAATTTATTAAAGTGTTTTTCTCATATCGGTCTCGTTAGGTTTATTAACCACACACGCAGAAACTAACGGGACCCTACTTTTGCAATTCCTGAACGGATTTGACGGGAAGAAAATCCTTTCATCGTTATTTCTAAACTAGTTTGTTTACTTCAAAAGTAATGATGGTTATTTTAAATACCATTAGTTTTATTTAATTCACATTAACAGCGGAATCAGGAAGTTGACGGTGTTACACCCCCGTGCCTCGGAAAGTACGTTAATTGTTGATCCTTCACCTGACCTCTTCCCGGTCGTGTCGGTCGGTCGTCCCATCGGTCGCGGACTATGAGTGTGAGGAAATAGAGAGTGCACCTGTGTTTGCACACTTGGACACTAAAATATGTCCTGCACACCTGGCCGCGCCCGCACCGCTGTAGATTCGACACCGTTAGGTAAACCTACTTAGGTTTTATGAATTTCGTGTTTTACATTGAATATAATACTTGAAGGCAAACACTAGACCAAACTGATTGAATCTTTTTTAAAGTAGGTCTTAAATGATTAAATGTTGCCCGATTAGAGGGAAAAAATTCTACCATATTTGTTTAGGACCAAGAAAACCACACTTGATTTTAAAAAGTATAGATTTCGAAAGCAGGCGAAAACGCTGTCAGACATAAAGTAATTAAAGTAAAGTAAACAAACGACGACGTAAATACCCTATTTCAGACGCAGTTTCACTAACGCGTAGTGCGTTTCAACCTTAAATTGGGTTAGCTCCATCTCACATGAGATTTGCTTACAATCTAGCTACACCCTCGCATCGAACACCGGCATCCAATCTCTAACTATAAACAATCTGTGGTTGAACAAAAACCGATCAAAGTCACCGCCCGGGCACGATCTATGGCGACAAATTGATCCAAAATAGCTTAAACGTTTCGTTTCCAAAGAATGATCACGAGAAAGCAGAGTATTTATCCGTTCACCGGTGGAGCACAGTATCTCGTTCTTGGTCGTTTTATACTGTAAAAGGTAAGTCATTAATAGGCTACTTGACTACTACTGGGAAATAATAGGCTACTTGACTACTACGGGGAAATAATTCTAACATATTGTCTGACCGGGTTGTCTGGCAGAGATCGCTCTTGAGCGATAAGACCGCCAATTGTCACTTATATTATTATTGTTTAATTTGTAAATTCTTTTTAGTTTTAAGTGTGCAATAAAGTATGTTCTATCTATCTATCTATCTATCTGATAAAAATAATACACAGTGTTAGAATCAAGCAACGGCAAAACCTCTCGTCAAAGAACTAAATGTAAATTTGATCTTTGAGCAGAATTGGATAACTTCATTGTTTCCTCTGTAGGTGGCGCTGACGGCGTAAGTGCCGAAAGAACTCCCAAAGATTTTCGGGTCGACTAGATAAGATCACGTAGCTTAGTTGGAAAAACAGCAACCCTGCGCTGAAGGGGAAGGTGCGGGTTCGAATCCCGTCGAGATCGTAAATTTTTGGGATTTATTAATTTCTTTCAAAGTAACTTTAATTAGTTTGTTTAATTTTGATTAGTGGCTCAAAGGTGAAGGCGAAATAAAACCCGAGAAAATTTGTAAATTCACCTTTTTTTAAACTAAATATATCGAACACTTTTAGCAAGAAATAGCTTACTACCACAGACCACTTGGTTTAACTGGTCTGTGTTACTACATACAGCACAGACCTACTACTTACTAGTGGTTTATTTTTCGCTTCTTCCACTAGTGGACAAAAAATTTAAGCGAACAAAATCAATGACATTTTGTTTCTTATTTGATAATCTATAAAACTGTTTATGTATAAAATTTGACTTGTTTAAGTGCTTATTTTGTAAGCCTAAAGAAATAAAGTTATTGAATTTTTTTGTTTTTTTTTTTTACCTAAGCTTGTATTAAAAAATGATGATAAAACTTTATTTGTTGATTAATTAAGTTGCGGATCCAGCAGTGAGACGAAGACAAGAAATCGAATAAGTAGGTATCTACCGTAAATGGTCATTTCTAATTTAGGCCTAAGAGCAGTTAATAGTTTCGTCACTTCCTCGTACAAAATTATAATATCAAACACATAGCTACCTACGTAATAGGCCCTCGTTTTGGATTAAACTGCTTAGGTTCATTAAAACAAAAACGCAGGTGTCAAGAACCGAGAATTTCCATTAATGTAACACATGACTGTTTAAAAAAGATTTGGTTATGCATTAGAATAGCTGTTTTGAAAATGACATTATCTCGCTTTTTAATGCGCATAATAATTCAAAATGTAGGTTTTCTGGTAAAAAGAAATACGACTTTAAATAATAAAAGATTAAGGCTCAATAAGATTAGATTTATTCAGGCAGTAGTTAAGTATATGTAGTATACCTACCAGTTATTGCATGATTTAATAAAAACGGGTTTAAAAAAGAGATATTTTAAGAATCACACGACTCATTCGTAATTTATCGTTTTGATTTGTTTCTAACAGAAAAGTGATAAATTACAAATAAATAATTTCGTATATTCATACTTCGGATGCATCACACTAATATTATAAATGCGAACGTTTGGATGTTTGGATGGATGTTTGTTACCTCATCACGTTTAAACTACTGAACGGATCAGGCTGAAGCTTTGAAGCTTTAAATTTTGAAATTGCATACAGATAGTTCTAGACCTGGAAAACAAAGGCTACTTTTTATCCCATAACTCAGCTCCCATTGGACACCTTAAAGAACGCGTACGAAGCCACGGGCAGAAACTGGTATCGAATAAAAACATCGTGTCAAAAATGTGTTGTTTATAACTGTATAGATAAATGAATATTATGAATTAAGTCGATGTGATGTGTAGTTCCTTAAAGTAAAAATAATACTAATACTGGACAATTCACACAGCATCATCTAACCCCAAGTTAAGTAGAGCTTGCGTTATGGGCACTAGATGACTGATATACTTAATAGAATACATTCAATTCAAATTCAAATCCAAAAAGGCTTTATTTCACAACCTTAAAATAATTATTTTCTAATTTAGGTACAATATAATTTTTAAGACATCGGTGTGGAAATTGTAATTATTCAGTATCTAGATTGTTATGCCTTTCAGCATAGGCCTCCCCCAGATTCTTCCATAGCAGTTGGTCATGAGTTTTCCTCCTCTAATGTGTGCCCCCTGTAGATTTGAGGTCATCCTCCCATTAGTATAGAATACATTACTTATATATTATTATCTACACTAGTATTATAAAGAGGAAAGATTGTTATTTTTGTATGTAATGAATAAACTTAAAAACTACTGGACCGATTTCAAATATTCTTTTGCCGTTAGAAAGTACTGAGTAACATAGGCTATAGAATATACCCGTGCGAAGCCGGGGCGGACCGCTAGTCTATAATTAGCATAGACTAGCGGTCCGCCCCGGCTTCGCAATTGAATAATTATTATTTATATTTATTTATTATTATAAAGAGGAAAGAGGAGATTTAGATTTTTGTATGTAACGAATAAACGTAAAAACTACTGGACCGACTTCAAAAATTCTTTCACTATTAGAAAGCTTAATTTTCAAGAATTGACATAGGCTATGTTTTATTCCAGAATTCTCATGGGAACGGGAACTACGCGGGTGAAACCGCTAGGCGCTGCTAATCATACATAAAAATACCCAGAACAACTAAAACAATTATGTGCTGATCGTACAAACAACAGGCGGGAACCGAATCCGCAACATCCTATATCACATGCGGACCTTCGCCCGAGGTTTTCTCTTCGATCGTCTATACTTCTATAGTACTTTTCATAGTCAAATAATAATTTTCAAGATAAGTCTATCATGAACAAGTGGTATAATCAGCCACAAAGGTGAATAATGATATAATCAATCCGATCTGCAAATGCAGGGGAGAGAGTACTTATCTAGATTGGTCCAATCAGTGCTATTGAGGTGCTACGGGCTTTGAATGTTTCCTTATCGGCGAGAATCAGGAGGGAAACCGCTACTTTAACTAACTATTGTGCAAAATAACGATTCATGCAATACATCGCGAATATTCATAATCATCATCATCGTCATCAACAGCCTATGTTAGTCTACGGCTGGATATAGGCCTCCCCTAATGAGTGCCATAGCGCCCTGTGTTCTTGCCGCATCCAGCATCTGCCTGCAGTCTTTCGTCTACGGAACCCTAAAAAACTGAATCGAAAAAAAAAATTCTGGCGTTTAATTTGGAAAAGAACTCGTGTGTTTCTTCACTTCTACCGTTCTCAGATTAGTTTATCAATTTGTTTATTATATCTATCAACACATCCCAAAACAAAACATCTAATTCCAATTAATAAACCCTCGTTTATTGAGAAAAATATGTTTTTGATAAGCGTGGAAGCGATAATGGCACCACGCCCTTTCACGCCCCCGTCCGCCTACAGCATCACTTGTGATCATCTTGTGTTGGTGAAGGTAAACCTTTTGGCCATATTCACTTACGACTTACGAGGATAAGTTAAGGTGACTCTTAATCATAAACTCAGAAGGATGACAGGATCTCAACATAAACCACAGTTTTAACGTATAAACTTCATGTACTGAAGTACATTTACAATTTAGGAGAGAAATTAATAAATCCCAAAAATTTACGATCTCGACGGGATTCGAATCCGCACCTTCCCCTTCAGCGCAGGGTTGCTCTTTTTCCAACTAAGCTACGTGATCTTATCTAGTCGACCCGAAAATCTTTGGGAGTTCTTTCGGCACTTACGCCGTCAGCGCCACCTACAGAGGAAACAATGAAGTTATCCAATTCTGCTCAAAGACCAAATTTACATTTAGTTCTTTGACGAGAGGTTTTGCCGTTGCTTGATTCTAAGGTTTTTTATTTATTATAGTACTCTGGGTAATTTCTAAGAAATTAATAAATCCCAAAAATTTACGACGATTTACGGTGCGGGTTCGAATCCCGTCGAGATCGTAAATTTTTGGGATTTATTAATTTCTTAGAAATTACCCAGAGTACTATAATAAATAAAAAACCTTAGAATCAAGCAACGGCAAAACCTCTCGTCAAAGAACTAAATGTAAATTTGGTCTTTGAGCAGAATTGGATAACTTCATTGTTTCCTCTGTAGGTGGCGCTGACGGCGTAAGTGCCGAAAGAACTCCCAAAGATTTTCGGGTCGACTAGATAAGATCACGTAGCTTAGTTGGAAAAAGAGCAACCCTGCGCTGAAGGGGAAGGTGCGGGTTCGAATCCCGTCGAGATCGTAAATTTTTGGGATTTATTAATTTCTTAGAAATTACCCAGAGTACTATAATAAATAAAAAACCTTAGAATTTAGGAGAGGTTTTTAATTCAATTTCTTGTACTCAAATACACACAATGAGGAAGGTATACCGCGGATTCGAGTGGTTAAAAAGAAACAATTTTGTCTCATCCGGATAAACTTTAGAAAAAATTTAAGAAAAAATTATCAGAACCTTTATGGACAAGAGTCTACGTACATACCACGTTCAAAGTAGGACTAGCTAACAGTAACTAGGTAAAGGCTCGTGGTGCAAGCGACTGGCAAAATGTAGACCATGGGGCGGAAAAACACCACAAACGCACGTCACGTGACGTGACGTCAAAAGATCAGCAGTCAAATGGCTGGAAATTGCACAAGACCGCCGGAAATGCAAATTATGAAGGAGACCTACACCCAAAGGGTAGAAAATGGCTTAGAAGAAGAAGGTAAAGAAGTTACCTTATCTTATCCCGTAACGAAATCGAATCTAAGGCTCTCTAGCTACACGCATGTCCGTTGTACTAAGAGACCTTAGGTACAACTAGTAAATAGTCAGGCAGGTAGGTAAGTACTTACCTGACTACATAATTGAGTTGTAATGGGATAATATTCTACAGTTTCTGAATAAAATGTGAAAATATGTTCTGAGCAGTTCATTTTATAAGGTAATTTTCCAGAGTCGTTCGAACTGATAACGGCCGTCGCGTCGTCGGTTCACTTTGGTCCTTGGGCTCCACCCGGTCAATTAATTATTATCACACAGATGGCATGATGGGTTTAAGGACTTATTTATCCGAGAACTTTAAAATCTTAAGTAGATGGAGTAACCTTTAAGGTGGGATCATGTTGGGATAATGTAGTGAGCGTGTGTCGATATTTAAACGATACAAAACGCGTTTTGTATGTTGGAAGTTATAATGGTGCATACAGTAAATTAACTGGTTAATCTAGTCAGTACACCTAGCATAATGCCAATGTGCCTTTATTAGAAACAAGTGACAATCGATCGTAAAGGTGACAATTCTATGATGTTGGATCATCGATCAAAAATGTCCGGCTTTGCCGGCCCCCCTTAGATTCACAATGCGCACGCCACAACCTTCAGTAGCAAAAGAGAAACATTTTGACATGTTAGGAAAGCTTTTCAACTAGTGTCATTTTAGCGTTCAGACATAAAGGGTAAGTGCTCGTACAAAAAATGCAAGAATCACTCGTCCAAAGTGCTGAAAAAGGATGGAATTTCTTATTTTCAGTAAGTTTATATATATTTCTTACCCGTATATTGAGATGTGAGTCATATACTTGTGAAATCAGCATAAAATATTGTTGTTTGGTTTGCCTATGTTAAAATATTAATTTTGTTCTAAATTGATAAATGGAGAGGCTATTTCTTCTAAATTTTTCTTTTCATTTTTAGTATGTATTAATATATTTTTCATAAAAATAAGTTTAATATTACTAGTTGATGATTTTTAAAATAACTAGTTGGCCCGCCCTAAAATTTCATTTGCGTAGACTCTCTAATAAAAGAAAGACTAGGTTCTTACCTAGGTAGGTAAGAACCTAGTCTTTCTACCAGAAGTATGAATTTATAAAACGTTTATTTTTTGTCCCGTAAAAAAACCTCGTGCAAAGCCGCAGACAGGAACCAGATCTTTTTAATCTAGAGTGCCTGCCTGAAATTGTATTTTAAGTTTAAATTGTTGTATGTCTGAAATGACCCTTTTGTATAAATACCTACTGTTGAGACACCAATTTATAGTTTCATCAATAAATGATTCGTTATCTTTACCTGAATTCTGTTAATTAATCCTTATAGAAAATAAACTGAGTAGGTAGGTATATAATTCTCAGGAAGGTACCTACCTACTTACAAAATAAAATAAAATGAATTCGACTCCACCAATCTCTTGTTCCGTATGGAAAAAACTTCTCAGGCTCTGCGCAAACTGTCTGCGTCAAAACAAAACGTAGACAATTTTGATTGACATTTTTGTAAGGCTCTAGGAATCTACGGGGGAGGCCGCGAACTACTTATTTTTGATCGAAGTGTTGGATCCAAAGATGAAGAATTACCTTTTCAGCTGTTATTATGACAGGTACTTGTTATATGCATTTGCCACTCATTAGTTTTTTATTCTGCCAGAATTCAGAACCCCAATTTTTAGATCACATTTAATTGATGTCTTTTTTGTGTCTTCGCATATCCTGGTCCTAGCTAGCGTCTGCAGTCGCACTAGTATCAACGAACCACCATTCTCTGACAACCATTCCGCCTCTCTCTGTAAGCTGTATATAAGTCCTGACTGTTCCTCAAAAGCTGGGCAATATAGCCTTGGTGTTGTAGAAAGGCACTTATGGCCAAGGCGCGTTTTTCCCGGCGTTATGGGAGACCCCACTGAGCCCCGCGGGGCTTCCCCCGCCCCCACTTAACGCAATTTATTGCGAGACCCTTTAATAAATAAATGAATAACCGAAGAAAATTCAATGATATACAACCACGACGCGTGCTGCGAGTTTTCCCATCGTTCTATGAAAAATTGCCTTAATTTTGGAAGGTACAGGGAAAATTATAAAGGCTTTGTTGATAATGTAAGGTTATAATAAGATTACTGAGTCGTAAATAATCGCTTGTTGTTATTTATTTACCTAAAAAAAATAAAAAAGAACCGCATAAACTTTTTCTAAAACATCTATTACAATTAATTTTTCTAATGAGTATACTAACTAGGTAATTTTCATTAAACTCAGTTTGATTTACATTTGGTCCAGAACCATAGTATAAATTATGGTAATATGTACTCTGTCTTCTCTGCTAGATTTGGAAAAAATATTATTATTTTTTCTTTAGAGTAGCTTTAAAAAGAAAACCGACTGACTGACAAATTAATTAGAGATTCCTCTTAATTCGAAAATCATAACTTTTGCAGGAGAGATTCACAAACAACCATTTGTCCCGAGTCCTGATACAGGGAGTACAAAAAGTACAAACTCATTAGTAAGCCCGACCGGGAGCACAAGAATTAATGAAGGTGAACAATAATTTAGGGTTTAATTAAAAGTACAGCCCCCTGTAGAGCGAGCCAGCCCGAAATCATCCTATAGGTATAATTTTCGAAGGTAATTTAATAAAAATTCATCTATAAAATCTATGGATATTAAGTGTTGTTTGGTTAAGAAACAGCTTAGATATATATTTATGTGCGCTCGCTATTGGGAAGTGGTAATTTAATTAAAATTCATATGAGACATTTTTAAGCTCTTTGATATAAGATAGGAATTTAATTTTACGGTCTATAAATCATATTTGATTGACTAATGAAAAACGAACTTCTGTACATCACTTGCATAATCATAGTCTGGGCAATCTCCATTTTTACCCGACTACCGACAGGGGAGGGTTATACTTATTCGTTTCAATATTAGGCACCTTGTAGTATAAAACAAGATAGATAGATAATACTTGTACCACACAAACACAGAAAACAGTACAGAAATAAATGCTACAAGAAGAAATACAAAGGCGGCCTTATCGCTATGAGCGATCTCTTCCTCGATCTCTTCCAGACAACCTTGGGATTGGGATGGACTGGACATGTAAGAACAACAAAGACAATGGCACTTGAAAAAATAAATAATTAAGGTACCTTTATTAATAACTAGCTGCTGCCAGCGGCTTCACCCGCGTTTTTCATATATCCCATTTAATAATAATAATAATGCTGGACAATTCACACAGCATTATCTAGCCCCAAGTTAAGCAGAGCTTGTGTTATGGGTACTAGATAACTGATATACATAATACAATACATTACATAGATAGATTTTTTTATTATACATGGAAAACGACCAGAACACCCGGAACAAATACCTGCAGATCGCTCGATACCTGCGTATCGAATCGAACCCGCAACCTCCTGCGTCGCAGGCGGACCTTCGCCCACCGCGCCACAGAGGTCGTACAAAATACTATTGCTAGGTACCTTAATCTCCTATGCATTTCTACTCTCCTGGTACTTTGGCTAGCTTGAGATAGTAAAAAAATACCGAGGAAAATGGTCATCAAGATAACTTGCACGAAAAGTGTGCGGACGACAGTACTTTTGCTGATTTTCTGTTAGAAATCTCAAAATAGGACGAGTCAAGGACGTTTTTAGCATAAAAATTCAGTTTCTTGACTTGTCCCAGTGGATTCGGCCTTAAGTGGGACTAGTCGAGAACAACTCAATTAAATATTAGTTCCCCAGTTTATCAGTCTGCATGAAAGCTTGCTCAGTTATCGATCTATGCTTTTCTTAACGTCACTCAAGCATAGATCTATGACTAGCTTTCATTATAAGGGGCTTAGCAAGAATGGCGTTATTCTAAAATTTCACCGGACAATAAGATGTCACGTTTTTGATAAAAGTTTCCATACAAAGGTAACCAACGAAGCTACTGATCGACCGCTTATCACAGCATTATAACGTTATAAAATTATTCATTTTATTTTGCCAAAACGTTGTAGTATAAGTACCAAAACACTTGTAACGTCTTTTCTCACAGGTATCGAGTTTACACAATGTGCTTTTGACGCCGCCGTGACCCCTCGCGCTAAGAGAATGGTGATTATTCCCAAATCACTGTTATTACGAACAATGCTCAATGAGGGGACATTGTGCAGATTCAGAAATATACGAGAAGAGTTCTTAGTGTTTTGTCCATACCTCCATATTTTTATGAACTACATTTTCTAAAGTTTCCCATTGGGAAACCTTCCGTGTTGGTGAGCGGTCCACCACTAGCAGCCAGCGGAGACGAGTTAAAGGTTACTACGATCTAATTTATTTTAAGGGTCGAGCTATGTGGGGGATTTCCGGAATATTTTTTCCTGAAATCCCCCACGAGACTGATCGATTTGATTTGGGGGATTTCCGGAAAAAAATCCGGTAATCCCCCACGTGGGGGATGGCCGTGGGGGATTTCCGGAATGAACCATCCTTTTTAAGGCTACCCGACCCAAATTAGCGCCGCCATCTTTTTTGCGAAAATAGAGTTTGGTGACCACAAAGGGAAAATTCGTATCTCTGCCTAAACTATACAAAATAAAATTATTACAGAGGTATTCAAAAAAGCTTAGGTATAAAAGGTATCACAACGCAAACTGACCAAAATACATAGTTATCGAAATTTGCTTTGTTCTACGTAAAAATAAGATAAAATAAGTGGAGGCGCTATATGGGTCGGGGTAGCGCCTTAAGATATTTTCCATACTAACCCATACTTTCAATACTAATCCATCCATACTAACTAATATTATAAATTATTCGAAATTAACTGTCTGTCTGTCGTCTGTTACCTTTTCACGCTTAAACGGCTGCACAGATCTCAATGAAACTTGGTAGGGAGATAGATAATATCCCGGAATAGGACTAGTCATGTGCCTAGGACATTTATTAGTGTACAATTTTGTAATACCTAATAGCAATGCACAGATTCAGTAACAAGTGACTTAGTTTTGCATCACATTATTTATAAAAAAAATATCGGGTTTGTTTCATTAAATTTTCCCAAGAATTGTTGAAATATGTGTTTGTACTTACTTACTTCGATCGATATCTGTTCCAAGATCGCATTTCTCATGGCAGTGGCTGTAATTACAATAAAAAGAGTTAATTGCCAATGAAGAATTAACTGCAAACATGACGATTGGTTTTAAATTCATACTAACGTTGAAACGGCCAAAAAAGTCAACTAAAAACAGTTTAAAATTAAAAGTAAAGTCATGTGCTAGGTGTGTCGTGCCAATGCTACCACCCTTGATGCGCAAAACAATGAGGCGCAGTTCGAAATTCGAAACCAAACGGAAGTCCACGGACCCCCGGGATGCGACGATTTTCTTGCGCTCGCGCTCCTCTACACTTATTTAAAAAGTAAAAACTGAATGAGCAAAGAGGGCTAATGCAAAGGAATTTTTGTTATCGGCGCCGTATTGAAGTCAAGTCGCGATGTATTGTTCAAACGTATAATTATTTTATGCTCATTGTTGTGCGAAATCAAAGAATATGTTATTCATTTTCCCCTGACTTTGGACGTATTGAACAAGTTCAATGGAAGACGGTTTATTCTTCTCACGAGCTGTTGCGTTTTTGATTGCAATTCGGAGCGGGCCATTAGTAGGTAAATGATTTTAGTAGTTTTTGAACGTTTAATAAAAAATAAGGTTACATAGGTAGGCAAGTAAAGTAATAGGTTTTATTTTAATGGTAGAAGCACAAATGATTAATAAATCTTTGTATTTGCAAATATTGACTGTTTATTATAATAACAGGGACGATATCACTGATTATGGGTAGGTATATCCTTTTTGGAGACAGCAACAACTTATCCATAATTATCATTTAACGTGTTATTGTGGGTAGTTAAAAATATGTCTGCTTACATCGACATCTATGACAAAAATCTGCAGACGTTGTCCGGCAACTGCAAAACGTGATAAGTGATAACATTGCGGATTATGAGTAATAATTTGTTTATCGACTGTGTAAATACTGATACTGAAGTTCTTTGAACACATGGCACGGAATGAAGACTCGATGGAGCGTCTCGTGGTCCAGGGCAGAATGAATGGCAAAATTTCGTGGTCGCTCTCCAACCAGATGGTCTTACCTCATCACCTCTCAGACTCAGTCCACCACTACCGACTGCTGGAACAGGGAACGATGGCGGCGCATCGCACGAGCAGCCGTTCCAGGACACCATCATAACCACGACCACTCTGCCAAGAGTGACCGACTGAGAATAAGAGTGCAGAATAAACATTATTAGCATTTTCAGGTTGCCTCATTTCATTTCAAGCCTTTAATCAGAAAAATATGTACATTTTGTTACTTATATAGGTACTAGCAGCGCCTCGCGGTTTCACCCGCGTAGTTCCCGTTCCCGTTTGAATTTCGGGATAAAAAGTAGCCTATGTCCTATTCCCGACTATAATCTATCTCTGTGCCAAATTTCATCCAGATCCGTTTTGCCGTTCTGGCGTGATAAAGGAACAAACATCCATCCATCCATCCATCTAAACTTTCACGTTTATAATATTAGTGAGAAGTGAGATTATTGCATAATAATATACTATTGTTACGACACCAATATTTCTTCCGTTCTCTGGCTCTCTTGGCAAAGGCCTCCTCTGGCCCCTTCCACTTTGCTCTATCTCTCGCCAACCTTATCCATGTATTTCCTGCTGTATTTTATGTCTTTTAACTCGTCCTCCACCTTTTATACTGTCTCGCTCTATTTCTATTATTATATTTTGAAAACCAGTCCATCAGCGTTTTGCTCCATTTCAGGTTACCTACCATACATTTATTGGTGCACTTTCTGCCAAGGTCTCAATAACCGTGCCGAGTTTTACAATAATAATTGACCGGTGAACTGGTAATCAACAATCAGTGCTTAAGGAGTCAAACGTTCCATATGCCTTTTAAAGTAGTACTTATGTCCCCTTTCGTGGATCACGTCACGTGCTCACAAGAGCTTTGGATAATACCTACTCGTGTGATCATTCCGATTCTTTGCAGTCACTAATGGACGGTGGAGTGGTGCTCGTGCAAGAGGTCCTGAACTGCTTTGGTGTTAGTTAGTCACGCGCGTGCTCTATGGCTTAAAACGACGGCAAAAATTTACATGGAAATTTTCATTTGTCGAAGAAGTTATTCAATCAAAAGAGGAAAAAGGTTTTTGTATATTTTTTTCTCTGTGGAGAAAAAGATTGACGTGATTTTTTTTAATAGTTATATACGTATTCATTGGCTACGAAAAACATAAAATCGAATGTAATCAACATATTTATTTATAACAATCCACGCAGCTGTGGACAACATTGTACAACTTACAAATTACCACTACCCACCCATAACCAGACCGAATTTAGCAGTCAACTTTTTCAACAAATATAATTTGTTTGATTTGTAAAGAGTGGATGGTGAAACGTTCGTTGTGGCGCACAGCGAGGCATTGTTGACGCTCGCGGGTGTCCAAGAAACCCTGCCATTTTCACTGCAGGGCTCCGGTAAAGACCTCTATAGACCCGCCATGTTAATTCTCGCTCTGGTGTCACCAAATGGTCCGTTTCAACAGAATAGACTCTTGCCCTTTGACCGTGATTATTTGACTGTTGACTTTGAATTGCATAGTGGGTTTAACAGGCGAGTAATTTCTGGTGTTTAGAAGAATACAAATGACGCTATCAGTTCGTTTGATGGTTTTTTACATAAAAGTGCAAGAAATGTTTGTAGCTTAACACAAAAACTATTGAAGGAATAACTATGGACACATGGATAGAAACACTAAAATCACCTAAAACGGAATAAGTATTAAAATTTTACAATTTCATAGAAAATAATCTACAACAGGAGCAAGCTCAATAAGTTTTCTGCCAGAGTACCATGCCTTGATTTCGTTATCTTTGGTCATGAACTCTACCATTTTCAAGCGCAAGTCAAGTGTCAATCAATGAGGCAATAGGTAAAAATATTTTGGGAGATTACGTAGTCATTGTTTTCGTTAATTCAGCCCCTAATGAAACGGCTATGACGTCATCAGTCCGTAAACAAGCCGTCGGGCGGCGGCGTCGCGTCGCAACGACTGGATAGGTGCGGTCTCTAGTCTCTACCTCGTAGGTAGAATTTGTGCGTGCTTTATGCCAGCATTTCAATAATCCTCTTTAGTTTAGACTATTTTCAACGACCTATGGTAGAATGAAGTACAGTGTGTCTACATTATCCTCGTATCGTCGTTGATTAAGAAGTGAAGTGATTTACCAACTTCGCGGGAAAATTAAGTTGAAAAAGTCCAGGTTTACCTGATTCACCTACTGACCTAGTCTGATTGGATGGTTTGAGGTAAGTTTTACGTATAATCAAGTCATTTCATATAAAAAGTGGTTCATTTTGAACGATAATGATTCATAATGACAACTCAAACGAAATTGTTGGGTTCAGCTGTTTAAAATTAAAACTAATTCTAAAAACAGCTTCAAGCGTAGGTACTAGGAGAGAAGTAAAGCTAAGAAGTAAAGCTCACGAGCAACGATCCTCGGACAACAAAAAACTAATTGTTCCCTGTTCTGATTTGATTGGTTTCATTGTAGGTTAAGCTCAAATGAAAGGTGGTGGTGGAACACTTCGCACGGTGCGCTGATGGTAAAATCAATGAACTACGTAGCTGTGCCAGTTGACCTATACCTATGTCAAGGTCATGTCAATCGAACTTTCTAGCTGTTGCGTTCTTAATAAACGAACTTAGGTCGTGAATAATTTTATTGATTCTTCTGTAGGTATTGAAACACCCAAATCCTAAAGCAGTCTATCAAAAACTAATTAAAATATTCCTTTTGAAAACATCGATATGCCATAACTCCAGTTTCGAATTAATTAGATGCTGAAATGTAAACTTCGGTGCTAAAAGTTGTAACGACCAAACCATAAAGTTATTCATAATTATTTTGAGTTTTGTAGTGATGTATACCTGTGGTTAGGTTTAGGTAGATTTTAATACTTTCGGTTTGGAGTTTGAAGTCCGGCTTAAAAAACCATAAAACCAGGAAAACAAACATTTTGTCAAAAGCATCTAAATATCGCGTTGTTGTAGTAAATTATTTTAGTTTTTAGGTGGTTATAAAAGTGGTCCCGACAATTGCCGATGCGCAGCGGGGAGCAGCGGGGTGCCACAACGGTCCTCTGCACGTGAAAACATTCAAATATATCGTGTCTGTACCTAATATATTGATTTTTAATACAAAATCAAATTTCGTTGCGGTATGATAAGGTTTTATGGATTAAAATATACTGGGAGTTTACTTAGACAAATCGAGTTAAGTCCAACTTTGTTTATCGAAATAACAGCATACCAAAAGTAATTAGATAAGGTTATGTTACGTAGATAGCCTTTATTTATAGGTAGCAGATATTACGTAGGTATACCCTATAGTAGTGGAATAGTTAGCAGTTCCTAATTGAATTGCATGATACCGTAGTTCTACTCAATTGATAAATCCATTATTTTGAATGTAGTAAGTAGTAAGTATAATTTATTTATCTATAAAATATCCATAATTAAATTCACTTTTCTAGGAGCTACTCCACATTTAATATTCCCTCCCTAGGCTCTCTACCTATCTGCGGCTTTATCCTAAGGAATAATGTAAAAATTGTTATCAATAAACTACACAATAATCAGTAGCGTAGGTAACTATAACGTGGCAAATTCATCGGTTAAGGTGCCCCTCATTCACACACACATTAAAGAAAGTCAAACAACGTTAAGTTTATTTTAACTATAGAACCTCTACCAAAACGAATGTAAATGATACTCGAAGACTGCAAAAACCTAAGATTAGAATGAGATGGGTTTACATTCAAATTTATAGTTCTAAGAAAGTCGAATCAATTTACAATTGAAACAATTGAGTTAACTGCAGACTGTTGCAAACAATCTACAAGTAGCTCAACTGATCCATATCAATACCAGTCGGAAGCGTGCCCAAGGCGCTAGCTGCATTGCCCCGCTGTATAGCAATGCTGATGCGCTGCGCCATGCAGATACTCAGCAGCTCTCGGGTCACGCGTCGCTTCGACCAGACGCTCAGATAATTTTTTGGAAACCCGGAGAGCCTCGGTACGCCACGGACCTAGGGTCTCGACTCCAAGGGAAGCAAATGCGTAGGCTCTGTCGAGACCTGCATATTTGCGCCTCTTGAGATCTTCGGCCAAATCTGCCGCCGCACTAGCCCTCTCGGAAGTCCTAGGAAGATGGGAAGGTGCGAGTGTGTCGACGCATGTAGCGTCCCACACAATCGGCTTCCCCAGCTCCCATGGGACTAGAGTCATACCGTCGGGCCTCTGACCATCGTCACGCAACAGACCATTCGGTTCGAGAATGGCTGGTACGTCAGCGGTGACAAAGGCCCGCCGGATGATGTCGTTTAGACTGGCATGGCGAGATATCCGTATATTATAAAATAAATAAATATTCCCATACAACAAACGCGACTTTATTTTTTTATTTTTTTACTTCATTTTTATCAGGCATGTAACATAGATAAATAAATAATGCTGGATAAAGATAAGAGTCCCTATTATTTTACTTTATGAACATCATCATGACAGTTGTTTTTGTTATGTTGGTGTTTTATTGTTATATATTTCTGGAAACAATTCGGTCAACGCATTATCCGCATGCAAACATACGTAGGTACCAACCGTACGTACGGGATTAGCTTTCGTGAAGTATCACAGACAGACATACACGGGCACTCTAATGCTTCTGATGATAAAGTGGTAAAGAAAGTAAAACGTAGTCCTCCAACTCCACTTTTAATATTATTTTTTTATTTATATTTTACAAGAAAAATACAACAAATATTGTTAGTAGAACGGGTTTTTCAAAAATGGTCAAAAAATGGAGAGGGGTGGAATTAAAAATAGTGGCAACTTCATCGAGTGACGTATCAAATGAAAGGTATTGATTTTATAAATTTCAAAACAGGTTTTGAATTTTTTCAAGGTTTCATACTTTTCGAAATATTTTGAAAGAAGTCGAATCAACAACACATTTGAAATGTAGTGGTGTCAAGGGTCGGAATTCGATGACGTCCGGGACGTAAGACACTACTTTATCCCCTTATCCTCCCCTATGTCTAATGTTTGCAGTGTAAAACTTTTTGTATATTATATTTATTATTAGAAACATGATGTTGGCTAAATGTGTAAATAATATAATTAAGTTTTTCTTTTTTTTCTTTTTGTTATCCATAATTTTGTTTTTTTTTCTCAATAGTTTTAATTTCATTATTTTACTATTTGTTTTCAAAATTTTCCTTGTATTACATAGCGTAGAGCGTAGGCTTGTTCGTGACGTCACCTGTACAGGTCCTAACGGAAGACCAGCGCTGGCCAGGCCTCTTACAGGAGCTTAGCCAGCATTATATTATTATGCTGAGTTGGGACCTTTTTATAACAACTTTATAATAATATTTCTAATCTCTAAGTGTGACTTAATTCTAACTGTTGTATTCTTGTATTGTATTGTTGTTGTAAATAAATGTATTTCTTCTTCTTCTTCTTCTTCCTTGGTAAATATCTACTAAGTATTAAGTAATGTAACTTCTCATGTCAGCAAGCCCTTAAACTAAAGTCTCGTCCGTTAATTTATGGGGAAACTAATGCTTAGTTTCCGCCGTTTGAAGGCGCATACTGAGACAAAGTGCTCTATTAATTCACTTTTATAACTTTCTTATTGAGGCGAAGAACATTAATTTCTTCTGTAATGGCATTGTTATGAACTACATAAAACACAACCTAGTATGTTATAATCCAATATATTTTATGTCAACAAAGATATTGATGAATGAACACTTAAGAAAAACTGATAACAGAAAACAGCAGGTAACCGCAAGGTTACACAAATTTTACCAATGCATAATTGATAATCATTCATTATTGCATGCGTCTCTCGTCCGTTTCCGAACTCGAATTTAAATATTTTTTGTTGCAATTGTAATATTATGGGTTGTCAAAGTTTTTGTTTTAGTTTTTAGTGAGAACCTTGCTGTTCTTTTCTGTTATTGTTATCAGTTTGTGTTAAGTTTTCATTCTTAAATGTCGTTGTTGACATAAAATATCTTGGATTCTAAATTGGAGTACAATCTATGTAACCCAGCCAGAACATTATTCGTTTGAATGTACAGAAATGATTACGCAGTGCTTCTGCACTTAGAAATGGTAATATAATCCAAATAAACAGCCTTCGACATACACACAATTTTTATTCCGACATGTGGTTTATTTACTGACAAATTCCACACACAACCAATTTTTATTAGGACTAAGACAATTGCTAAACGATTTATTTTTCTAATAGGAAAACTGCGGGGCAAGCCATCTTAGAAATATGGAGGTCTTGGAGGTAAATATTGCTTATTAAACATTGCACCGTTATTTATAAGCTCTTAGGGTCTATTTATTACTTGACCTTTCTGCTTTCTAGTTTCATATCGTGCTTTTGACCTCAGCTTTATAAGAAAGGAGTTACCCACGACATGCCCGCCCGCGCGTCTTGCGTCCGCAGCGAGAACAAATCAAAGAAGTTGTTTAAGTGTGTCCATGAGTCGCCGTGATGCGACTTGCGGAAAAGTGACAAAACGACCCCAGTCGCAAGACGCAGGACGCGACACAAGACGCATCGCCCGATGTCGTGCGCCTAGGCCATAAGGTTTATTTTGGATTCATTTGTACTCATTTCTATGTAATTTTGATCTAAAATGTTGACAGATGCTACTGACCCCAATTAGTATAATAATATCATTGACTACCCCTGACCCTGCAGATATTAGTCACTTTTATCAACTTCGCACCGCGGCGACTCTGTCCGTGTCTTTATGATGGTGTTTGTTAATCGTAACTTTTACTTTTAATGTATGAAAACTTCTGTCAAAAAGTCAGTCAAAAATTGATTGCCTAATTATCTTTGTGAAGAACACACATGCCAAAGCATTTATACTTAGTAATTAGTTCGTTCGTCGCGGTAGATGGGCAGGTTATAGAGTACGTCGACGTGTACATTTACTTAGGCCACCAGCCCCCCTAGCACGGGGATTGTTGTCTAGGGTAGAATAGACAATAATGACATTGCATCGATATACATTGCGTACATTATTGAAGTTGATGGAATGCATTTCAAATAATTTACGCATTGGATGACGAAGTGACGTAGTTTTTCTCTATTCTACCCTAGACAACAATCCCCGTGCTAGGGGGGCTAGTTAGCTTCAATAACTGGTTGTTTTTTTTTCAATAACTCGTCGATATGTGCATCCTGCCCATCATTCCTACGGTGCGCAGCAATGGTCGCTGACTGAGTTACAAAAGTCCAGACTCAAGATTTGCCAGAGAGCAATGGAGCGTAGCGTCCTCTGGTTTCCGGCGAATCGATCGCGAACACGACGACGCTTCGCTTCCTGACAGGTATTGCCAACGTGGGAGTTAAAATCATCAAGTAGCAATGCCAATTGACCGAATGAACCCCGAGAGGTGGGTTCATATCACAACACCCTGGGTCCCGGAAGGAAACCGCGGTCGAGGTCGGCCACGAAAGCGCGGGACGACCACAACGCCTTCCTAAATGATTGGTGGGAAATCGTACAAGATCGCACGGAGTGGAAAGATTTAGGGGAGGCCTTTGATCAGAAGTGGGATGGAATAGGCTGAGAAAAAAAACTAAAAGATTTGTTCGTTTGTGTAGCTGTAATTATTATTATTTTATTCAGTGACAGTTTTCAGGACGCGCGCTGTCGAAATAATTTGAATTTAATTTACCTAGAGGCTTTTAAAAACCTACAATTTATTGTAAATTAAGGCAGCTACGCTAAGGAACGTAATGTTCAGTTAATTTAAAACAGTTGCTAAGTGGTGTTATTTCTCACTCTGACTTATGTTAATAAAAGAAGACGAGAGTGAGATACAGCAATGTTTTAAGTTAACCTACTTTAATGAACAAGGGAGTGAGTATGTTGGCTCCTACGCTAAAGTACAAATTATTACGATTATAAACCTTTACGTTTAAATTAAGATTATTAAGCCAGGTATCTCGTAAAATCAGATGTCCGCACAATGCATCATATAAGAATGTATGTACCTACCTGCCTACCATTATGATTAGGTACTATGGTACTTAGGTAGGTAGGTATGTGTATGTACATATACCTACCGATGGATGACGTCACAAGATTTCAATGGGCGGATGCATGGGCGTGGCGGGAAACCCCTCCTCTGACACTCCCACTTCAAACTGGTTAGCAATACCTATCTTCACCTACACGAGAGAAGATATGTAAGTACCTATGACCTGCTCCCTATCCTTCGATGATTCTGTGAAGGAACTCTTATTGAAAAAAAAACGTAAGTCTCAATTTGTAGAGTTTATAACTTGGGTTGGAACTCACTTAAAATTAACCAACTTAAAGCTTTTAATAATGTAACGTTTTTAAACATTGTTTCATATCTGTGCGAATAGCCGAATGTTTTTAAATATTATTTCGACAAGGAGTTCTCTCTTAACAAGACATTTTGACAACATCACCGTCTATGATGTATCTTATTGAATCAATGAGTTTAATAACAAGTATGTCACTATACTATGAATCATGGTTATTAACACTTAAGGCCTATACTACCCTAAATCAACTTCGCCGGACTTCCGTATCTTTTACTTACTCTATCGATCATATGTTTCGAAAACACTATTCCATAAAATTTTCTCGATTGAAAACCATCCCAAAGTTAAATTTTTACTAAAGCCTTGATTTCTCAATAAATACAGAAGTTAAGATCTTGAGAATAAGCATGGTAATTGAACTAAGTATAAAGAACATTTTATATGTTGCGTTTTTTATCAAATAATGTCCATTTTTGGGCTTGCGTTGCTATGCCCTGTCCCGAGATATTAAAGGATAGCTCAAAAATCAAATCATGGTACATATCCCGTTGTAAATGACTTCATTAATTCATTTTATCAAATTGTCACCAAAGTGTTGTGTATGTGTTGTGTTGTGTTGTTGTGATTGTTGTGTGTGTTGTGTAGTGTAGGACGCCCTCCGACCAGGTGGGATGATGATTTGCGAAAGACTGCTGGCAGATGCTGGATGCGTCAAGCTGAAGACAGGGCGCTATGGCGCTCATTAAGGGAGGCCTATGTCCAACAGTGGACTACTATAGGCTGATGATGATGATGATTAAATTGTCATAAAAACATTCAAATTTCCTATTGATACAAATGCTGAAGTTCAGTCTGGGATGTTCAGTAGGGGGATTCAGATGTGTTGGATCCTGGTACTACACATTTTAAAAAACACAGCTTTTCTATCTAAATTTGTGTGAATACTGATTAGATTACAAACATTTACAAATAAGGCGCAGCGTAATTGTCCATCATCAGAAGGCAGAATAGCTTAAGTGACTTTGTACGAGTAAAAAATAACTGATTAACTAACAGGGACTGAAAAGGGTTCGAAGATGTTTGTATGAAGGTGGCCCAACACCTATTTTTAGGGTTTAATTAAATTAAAATTAATAAATTTCATTCAAAATCATTGCACACAATGAAAGTTACATATTTGGATGTTATACAAATAGCAAATATTCCATAACATACTGTCCTAAAGCGTCTGGTTTCTGAGATATTCACAGATCAGAATGACTATTTGCTCTCAAGATTTTTCGTCGTATAAAATTCGTTAGATTTTTTCGTCAAAGAGCTGCTTTCTAATTAACTCCCAAAGAAAATGTAGTATGACTAATTTCAAAAGTAGGTAACAAAAAATTTTAGGTACCAGAATTCGCTCCGCAATCCCTCGATCAATGGCAAAGATCATTAACCAAAACAAAAAGCCGGCATTCCGATCACCCGTGGACACATCTAATTAATGAAATCAATTATTAATGAACGAAATTACTACACGATTGTTTTTCTAGCACGCGTTTAATTCAACTGAATAACAAGTCTTCAACCTCAAAATTCAAAGAAGCTCAGTTGGACATCCTTTATGGCACCAATGACCATATCTGCAGCTGCAAACAGGGACCCGACCCTGCGCAACTACTCTGAAGAAATGATTATATGTGGAAAAATTTAAGGTTCAGAATGGTCCGTGCTATCGCTATAATTTGTTCAGGATATGTGGTAATCGTTGCCTCATAGTCGGGTCCTAGGACCTATGATCATTGTAGTTGGGTATCGCGGCGGTGGCCGCCACACGCGGTGATGCCCCGTGGCTCGTGCGCATTGCAAAAATACAGCTAAATTATATGGAACCGTTTTTGAGGGGACATTGAATGAACGCAGGAAGTGGTGCTAGCTTTTTGTAGAGCATGTGTAGCATTAGTAAGTATTTAGGTATTCTCTAGTGAATAAATATTGACGTCAGAATTTGCAGGATAAATTTACTTACAAGCACTACTTACTCACTAAAGCTTAATTTTTTAATTTTATAAGCGCCGTCACGCCTTCTCACCTGTATGAAATTACAAAATATAAAACTCATGTATCTACTTGTATACCAATAAGTAAACAAAAACATTTATTTCAGGCATAGTAGGCACAAACGTAACATACACAGTCCATACATGTTTATCGAGACACAGTTTGAAACATACACAGAAAAACATACGCAGAAAAATAATTAAAAGACACTACAATAGTTAACATCATTATGATTTGGAAACCACCTATTCACTATTATAGTTATTTTATCAGTGGTCTCCAAATCTTTGAGGTGACGATGAAAACTCTTGAAAAACTGACCCTAAAAATTAACAAAAAGTTACTTTTTTGCCATAATATTTTAGGTAACGCTCGCTTATAAAATCTGCACAATTAATATTGATCAATACCACTCAAATTTAATTGGTTGGTACCTTCCACATGTTTATAAACTAATGAATCTACAAGGCGAGTCTTAAATTGATTTGTCAGCATCAATTGAACCCGAGTTTTAGAGACAAAGGAACGTCTTTTGTGATTTTATGCCGAGAATATTCGTGAATAATGTTGAAAATTCTTCACGCGCCTCCCTGCGTGCAACGCAGGGATGGAATATTTGATGAAAATTGTGCTTTGATAAAACTTATAACTGAAAATGGAATTTTAATCAGAGAAAAGGTAAGTGGAGCTTTGACTAGGAGATGTATTTGTACCTGTAGTGTCTAAATTATTTATGACTTCATTATACATTAAGCGAAACGTCTAGTGAAAAATATTGTGACAAAACCATTCTAAATCAAAAACCATCTAAAAATAATGAAAACAAATGAATGTCCGTCATAAAAACAAAACAATTCACTTAATTGAAAGCATTGGGCGATCTGTCACTTGAGATTAGACACGCTCAAATAATTTGTAACATCTTTTGTCAACTTTTTTTTCTTTTCCGTAACTTTTGGAAATCAACAATACGGGCTGTACACTGCCCAGCATTGTAGGAAGATACAATGTTAGCACCCAACGTCTTGTTTAGGAAACAACACTTTGTGAAGAATAAAGAAGTGAAAATCATTGCCCACCGTGACTGGGTCGACCCCTCGGGATAATAAGTTCTCATAAATCAATACTCAATGAATATCCATTGTACATTTTTACACTCCGTGGTTTAGAAATTGGGATGATATTTTAATTTCAAGAAATTATTTCGTACATAAAGGTACAAATTGCTCTAGTATCTAAATCTAGGTAGTCTAGTTACACAGCGTTGGTTTTTTTACCCGTTTATAAATAAGAAAACAGAGTTGTTCAAACTTGGTCGGGAGATTCTAGTTCAGTTCTATAATAAGTTCCACTTCTAATATTAGAACTTTAGATAACATGGTAACCGAATTCAGGTCATTATCAAAACCCGGAACCTGAAACACATGCTACTCAGTTCTGTAAACCAAGCGTTTACGTTTGGCTTCTAAAAATAACATAGACATTGAACGTAGTCGTGGGAGATTATTCATAAAACTGCGCGAAAGAAAGCGATCGATTCTGCTTATTTTACGGTTGCTAATTTTATTTATCAAAGAGATAAAGATAACCTTATCAATGATAGAGTCACAATATCGGTCTTATCGTTTTACCCTGTGCTTCAGTGTTGCTGTGTTTTTTACCACGCGAGGCCGATAGCATTCTTGGCAAATCATAGTTTGTCTTTCATGTGTTTGGTTTTTTCACGATGAAGGAACCTGGGCAGCCGCGGTGGATTCCACCAAATAGATCGAAGAACAAGTACGAGATCAATGCTGTACAAGTTGCTACCAATGGAGATTCGAAGAAGCCACCTTCAGAGAGGTTTGTTAATTTGATATTACAAGTGTTTTAGCTGCATTTGTATATTTGAGACGATACGCGATGTCCCATTGTAATTACAGTGATTATACTGATGTAAGGACGTGTATGTGTTTGATGAGTTAGGCTTAAACCATTTCTAAATTTGGTGAAGGGACTGGATAAATTAAGAAAAAAGAAAATACAACAGTTGGAAAGAATATTGTGCAATATTCTTCCCAACTGATACTAGCTTGTCTGTAAAATCCCTAAGAGTCTTATGGTAACAACTAACACGATCAAATAAAACTGAAGAGATGATGATTCAAAGTAGGATGGTATAAAACTGTCAAGTTTTATAAATTTAAGAACTTCTTCCTATACTACTTATGATGAATGAATGATTTATTTAATTTTAATAAATATACAAACAAATTAAAATGTTTCAGCTCCTCGGAAGCAAAGCCAGAGAAAGATGAAGTACCAAGCATCAGCTTTTTCACACTTGTGAGTTCATATTTTACCTACCACAAAAAATACTGTTTCAACAATATTGTGTGTATTTTAAATATCTAAAAAAGCTTTAGCTCAAAGAAAACTATGTCATGTTTAGAACCTTACGCTTATTTTAATTTCAATATTCGATTCTTATGTTTGTTTTCCTACTCTTGAAGATAGTTTGAAGATAACATTCCTTTCAGTTCCGCTTCGCCACAACAAAGGACAAAATTTTCATAACTCTAGCGATAATCTTCACGGTAGTCAGTGCAATATCACAACCCCTGAACACCCTGTTATTCGCATACCTTCTTGAGGCCATGGTGCAATACGGAATATCAATCTTCGAGGGTGAACCGAATGGGGACCAGTTTCTTAACGATCTGATGTGGTTCGCGATATACAATGTTATTGTCGGTCTAGCGGTACTCGTGCTGTCTTATATTGCAACCGTGCTCATGAATATGGCTGCATATAATCAGGTTAGTTACAACAGAAATATGCTTTTAAAAAGAAAGAGGTAACGAAAAAATCTACGAAAGTCTACAGACAGATGCGGATGCAGCAAGCTGAAGACAGGGTTTGTCGTGACTCTTTGACTTTTCTAAGTGCTTATTTTGTAAGTCTAAAGAAATAAAGTTATTGACTTTGGCACGATGGTGCTCATTAGGGAAGGCCTATATCCAGCAGTGGACTAATATAGACTGATGATGATGATGGTGATGATGAAGAACGATGTTGTTTGTTCTCTGACTGACAGGGCACAGCTGAAGTAGGATGGTCTATGAGTTTGTTTGATATTTTGATGGAAGGTTTGTTTGTTTAGTGTGTAGCACTTCTTTAGGATTCAAGGTCATTTTTAGGAATCTCTAAACAAACCGAAACGAATTTGCATTTTTGCTTTTTATACTATTTATGAAAATGTATAGATATTATTCTATCTATTATTATTATTATATATCTATATCTATTATTATTCTATCTATTGGCTATATCAGCTAGCCAATGTATGAAACTCATCACCTGAAAGAATGAGTCGCCTCTGGTTCGACACGGCATTTGCATAGCCATTTCATGTTTTGAAGCCAGATTGGGTTGTTAAATTAATGTTTCTTTCAGGCATTTATCATACGACAAGAATACCTAAAAGCGTCTCTGAATCAAGATTTTGGATATTTTGATCTTCACAAAAATTCAGATGTTGCTTCGAAAATAAACAGGTACCTAAGAAAATTAAGCGGCCCATTTTCATAGTGCTTCAGACATTGGAAACGTGCATCTCTTACCTTATTATATGTTTTTTTTATAGTGACGTGTTAAAGTTAGAAGACGGAATAGGCGAAAAGCTAGCAATATTTATATTCTACCAGGCCGCGTTCTTGAGCTCTCTGATTATGGCTCTCATCAAAGGGTGGAAGTTGGCCTTACTGTGTTTGGTTTCTTTTCCTGTAACACTCTTATTGGTCGGAGTTGCTGGACTCGTAAGTAACATGCTATAAATCGCCTTTACACTATTTGATCGTCCCTAACCTGCCTAATTTGTTGCCTGAAAAATAACATTCATACATATAGACACACAACAGTGTATAATTACTACATAATACATCAAATTAGTTGCTTAGATAAGCTGTTAACTACTAAAGAAGTTCCGATATTGATAATTTTGGCGTATTCACGTATTCCTATAAATTGAAACAAAATTAGGTCAGATTGTCATTTAATTGGTAACATCATCACAATCGGGAGAAAACGTCAATTATCTAATTAAAATTGATAGGTACCTACCTAACTACTAACACATTTTAAATTTAAAAATTGCATGGGTACTAAAATTATGATTTATTGTCAATACTGTACTTAATTTTAAAAAAATAAGTCAGTTAATTACAGCATAAAAAATTAATTAATGCAATAAGTAATAAATTAAATAGGAATAAATAATAAACGTACCCAGATGACGTGTTTGTGATAGTGGATTTTATTTATCTTTGAATGGATTAGAACACGTTGGTACCTAACCTCCATTTGTCTACGAGACAAACAGATATGGATATAATTGATAATAAAACTACTAATATAGATAAATAATATGACAAAGAATAACACTTCTAAAAGATATTTAAGAAACTTTGTACCTGAGGCACAAAGTTCCTGTAATATCCTCTTGAATAGGTTAATCAAAAATAAAAAAAAAATGAAATCCTTCGCTTAAGCTGATTTAATGAGGCGTGGCTACGAGTTGAAGGATATTTAGGTTTCGGGCTTAAACGAACGGAGGTAAAAACCGTTTTTTACATATTTAATATATCTCACTAGAACACTAACTTTCATTTAGCTTTTTTCACTTTTTATACTCAGCTCAACAATCATCAAGATAATCAAAATATCGTCATCAGGGGATGACAATATTTGGCAATAACAGAAAGTGACTTTTGCTATTTTCATTACTTGTAACAGGCGTCTGCAAGGTTGTCTAAAAAAGATTCAGCAGCATCAGGAAAAGCTGGGACCATAGCAGAAGAGGTAATATCTGCTATCCGTACAGTGTACGCATTTAGTGGGCAGAAGAAAGAGATCGACAGATACCAAGTCCATTTGACAGAGGTCAGGAAAATCAATGTGTTGAAAGGTAAGACCTTAAAGGCTATACTACCCTAAATCAACTCCGCCGGACCTCCATATCATTCAAACTACTACATATTTAACTTTTAAATTTATATAATATATAAATCTAACCTGAACTTTACCATATCATGGTAAACTTCAGGACTTACTCTATCGATCATATGTTTCGAAAACACGATTCCATAAAAATTTCTCGATAGAAAAAAATCGCAGTTTCCTCTAAATTTTTACTAAAACCTTGATTTCTCAATAAATACAGAAGTTAAGATTTTGAGAATAAGCATGGTAATTGAACAAAAACTTGATTTATGGGCTTGCGTTGCTATGCCCTGTCCCGCTCCTATGAACGCGAAATCCTATGTCTATCCTTCTCAAAAAAATTACGTTGTAGGCCTTTAAGAAGCAAAAACGAATCTTCATACAATGATAAATATTGTACAATGAAAATTGCATTACGCAATACTTACAACTTGTGGTGGTTTTTACTGGGTACCCAGTAAAAAATAATATCCTCGGTAAATATTAATGGGTGATCAGTTTCGATGGAGACTCAGCTGTGGGCGCGAGATACCTACATAGTTATTGGAAATCGATAGATATAAAAGTTTAAAAAAAAATTGAAGTTATTGCGATGAAACCCTATAACGTGATCAGGAGTACATTTTTTTTCCCCGATTTTCAAAAAATTACATAGCTCAAGCGATTTTTTGTTTGTTTTTGGTCTTGTCTACAAACCTGCAGGGTTATCCACTCAATATAGGATGCCCTGTATAGTGCACGTGTGTGTTCATAAACACAGGATCACTTTATTAGTATTTCTCAAAGAGAAGGCCCTAACGAGAAATACTAGGCTCATAAAAAACTGTTATTTTCGCGTAGGAGAAAATGAAACAAAAGATACACGATAAATACCCGATAAATGTTTCAAAAGTAAACAAAACTGTTTGGTTCATAATAAAGACATCAACGCGTTAGTTTCACTAAGGGCATACCGATCGAATGTTTGTGAAAATTTTTGCTTGTTGTTTGTTTGTAGGCGTCTTCAACGGTTTGGCAATGGGTCTTCTATTTTTCTGCATCTTCGCTGCCTATGGATTATCCATTTACTTTGGCTACACGCTCATGGTCAACGAACCGGAAAACTACGACGTTTCTACAATGATTGCTGTACGTATCTTTAAACTTTTATAAGCCTGGTAGAGGCTGACTGCATCCAAAGATAAACTTTGTTACCAACCTCCTCAGGTGTTCTTCGGAGTGATGACAGCATCAGCCAACTTCGGCATTTCCTCCACCTTGATGGAGGTGTTCGGGACAGCGCGCGGCGCTGGCGCACAGATCTTTCACCTTATTGACAACGTGCCCACGATTAACCCACTGCTGAACCGAGGGGTCACTCCCTCGTCCGTTGATGGGAACATTGAGCTGAAGGATGTGCACTTTCATTATCCGTCGAGGCCTGATGTTCCTGTGAGTTTAATATTATATTTAAGTTCGAATTATTACATGATAAAATTCTTCCTTTATAAATTTCGGCTGAAATAAGTGCAAAAGTTGAGTGAGAAGGCCTGCAGTGGATTGGATGTTATGTATATGTATATAAAATCTAATTTTGGAACAAAAAAATGTACAGTTTAACTCTTGAAAATTCCACTCAACGTTATAATTGAGTGATAAATATAAACGTATAAATGATTGAATGACGATATACGTGATAAATGATTGTTAAAATTTAATTCACTGCTGACACCATAGCAAACCCTATTTTTCTAAAATTCATAGTATTTATCTAACTTTATCAGAGTTATGTATCCTTATTTCAAATGATCTAGCTATCCTTACATATTTGAATTGTCCTGCATTATTGCTTTATAAATTTTGTGTGGATCGCAGGTGTTGAAAGGCGTCAGTTTGAGCGTGAAGCGAGGCCAGTCTGCGGCGCTCGTTGGCCATTCCGGCTGCGGGAAGTCCACTATCATCCAGCTCATCTCCAGATACTATGACGTCATCGAAGGCAGTGTAAGTATGACTTTAGTTAAGTTTTAGTAGTCAGAAGGAAGGATATATCCTTCCCTCTGAGTACTGATCTATCGTATGAGTATCGATCTATCGATAGACTGACTCAATAATTGTGAGAGCCAAGCAGAAAGAGAAGCATCTGTACATAAGATTCCTTCTACACTACAATTTGCTTAGCATAGAAATTGGTAAGCTTATACTAGCTTAATAGATTATTTTTGCATCTCTAACTCAAAAGTCAAAAGTCAATAGCTTTATTTCTTTAGGCTTACAAAAAAGCACTTAGACAAGAGACGGAGACAACTAACCAAGAGGGTGGAATAGACAAAAACTACATCGAAGAATTCCTACATTACAAGACGAAACTAACGAGTAGTTTATGAGCCGGTATAATCTTAGGTAGGATTTATAACATTTATAATCTTGGGTATTTTACGATACGAGTAATTTTAAGTGTCTAAGTATAGCCTAGCTACGTGACAAACATCACTGATAAATTTTATTTTTATCCTGAGATCCACGCTATTATTATTCAGGAATCATTTGGGACAATCGTGAAGTGACATGAAATTTACATAGGTATTGTAGGTGACATAATTATGTACACGTGAATTTAAATTTTAACTTCAAAAAAATATTTCCAAATCATCGAGAACAGTATCCGGCTTCATATCCGCTCGTAAGAGTAAAAGGATCTAAAATTATAAAGTAATCACTTATCAGTTATATTACATGTTGGTTTAACTTGGTTTAGCTTATCTTGGTTTATTATAGCGTACTTCAATATTTTCACGTATTTCCATGTCTATTATTTTATTTATTTGTTTAGTCAGTGGTTAAAGGAGCATAAAAGAATAAAATCATATTGTTCTTAAGTTTTATAATCTCTTTATTAAGCTAATTAGAGTGTTGGTCTTAAAATTGTTAATTATTATTATTATTTTTAAATGAGAAGATCTTTATTAACAAAGAAAATTACAATCAAATAAAAGAATTAAATTTAAACTAGTATTTACAATTGAAACAATTGCGCTAACTCATATTATTATTATTATTTTAAGTATAAAAAGCCTTAAGTACCTACCTAACACAATATTTTTATAATAAACGATTTATATGTTTGAGTATAATGATACCTATAGCAAGAAGAAAACCGGCTTCTGTTAAAAATTATATTTTTTCTACAGGTTACAATTGATACAAACGATGTCCGCGAACTATCAGTCCGTTGGCTTCGAGGTCAGATCGGCTTGGTAGGCCAAGAACCGGTCCTCTTCAACACAACCGTCAGAGAGAACATTAGATACGGAAGAGAAGGCTGTACCGACGAGGAAATAGAAGCTGCAGCAAAGCAGGCAAACGCACACCAGTTCATCATGAAACTGCCTAGTGTAAGTCGTGGTCAATTTTGTGAAATGTCGTGCAATATGGTTAATTGTGCTAGAGATTAGATACGAAAGGTACAAAAGCTACAAATGAACACTGATGTACCTACTAATCTTTGATTGTTGACGTCATTAAGTATTGGTTCAGCGATAGAGCGTTAGATAATCGAATTCATCGACAAGATAATGTCTATGTTATGCAACTACCTTCTCGAATAGTTTTCAGACAGTTAGACGATGCAACAGCAGTTGTACTGCATCTCACTACTGCTGTGTTTTCTTCTTCTCTCAATAAGTAAATCAAAGTAAATGCTTTGTTTTTAATTGGACATACAAACTGAATCTTTTTATCATTGATAGGCCGTCGTTCAGCCATTAATCTCGTGTACCGTGACCAACAGAAGTCTGAAAGACTTATTTTAAAATGAGGTAGTAACAAAACATGATATCTCCTATTTAAGGGAAGGAATATGAGGTCTAATATGAGTCACGAATGCGAGTGAAATCTCCAACACAAGACCTTAAATTTTGTTTTTATACAGGGTTACAACACCCTGGTGGGAGAACGGGGGGCTTCCATCTCCGGTGGACAAAAACAACGAATCGCTATTGCGAGAGCCCTGATCCGCAACCCTGGGATACTGCTGCTTGATGAGGCTACCAGTGCATTGGACAACAACTCGGAGGCTAAAGTGCAGAAGGCGCTTGATAAGGTAACAAAGAGGATAGATGCGATCTTTGTTATGCAACCGACTCGTTTATGCCCACGCGGGCACTGAAGGCCCAGAGTTGGCACCTAGCATGGTGCAAGACATTAATTGTGGCAACAATGCAATAAAATTATAACGAATGATTTTGATTCAGTCGTCTATATGCCATAAATAGGTATTCGCTTCCCACCAGGTGGGCTGCACGCATGTGTGCATAAAAAAATTAAAATTGCAAAAGATAATAAACTGGATGTTTATAAAATTTCGATGCGGAACCCTTGAAAAGTATGTCATGGATGAGTTGTCCACTTCACTTTTGGATAGGGGTACACCTCATTCGAATCAAAAACCAAGAGAATTTTGGTTCGGATGAGTTGTACCTATACCAAAAAGTGAAGTGGAAAACTCATCCGCGGATGAGGTTTTTCGCGGATGAGTTGTACCCTATCCCAGATTAACGCTTGTATGTAATGTAAACTCTATATAAGGTTTCACACATATTTCTATATTTAATTTTGATTAATTAATATGCAACCGAAAACTAACAACCAGGTGTCTTGTTCGCTTTTTTACTTTCCCTTTCCCATAGATCAAAATGAACAAAAAATCAAAGTGATCCCTTTATTTCCTAGTATTACTTATGTAATTTAAATTTTGTGACGCGTCCAAGAGTCCTGTAAAGTCGAAAGGAAATAAAGCACTTTGATGTTTTATTTTCCCAGGCACAAGAAGGTCGCACTACAGTCATCGTAGCCCACAGGCTATCAACAATCAGAAATGTGGACATAATCTACGTGTTCAGAGAAGGAAATGTAGTTGAGAGTGGAAACCACAATGAACTGATGAAGAAGAAGGGACATTACTATGACATGGTCATGATACAGTCGTCTGGTTTGGAGGAAAGTGAAAATGGTACGTACCTCTCACATCACGCTAATATTAAATGCCAAAGTTTGAATGGATGGAGTTAAGTATGTTTGTAACATCTACACGCCAAAACTTCTACACGGATCGGGCTGAAATAATGCGCATAGGATATAATAATAATAATAAATAAAACATTTATTTCAGGCAACGTTAGTCTAAGGTTTTTATTTATTATAGTACTCTGGGTAATTTCTAAGAAATTAATAAATCCCAAAAATTTACGATCTCGACGGGAACGGGAACGTTAGTCTAGTACAGGATGTAAAATACTTAAAAACTACGGCCCATATAAAATATATACCTTATTCTAACATACATAAAACTATATATAACTATATATCTATATAGATATAGACTGGAATAACTATTAGGCCACTTTTAATCCCATAAAATCAGTTTCTATGAGATAGAAATAACCTTCAATATTTTCCAAAGAGAATGATGAAATAGTTGTTTGTTATACAAGAGTGCAAAGTTGCTTTTTAACCGCGTGCTCAATTTTGATGATCGAGAAGCGAAGGATTCTAAAATTAAAATCTTGAGCGTTAGCGAGGGAATCAAAAAAACACGAGGTAAAAAATCTTTGCACTCGAGTGCAACACTTAATTTTTCATCCCACCTCAGCGAGGAGAGTATTTTTGCTCTTCGATATCGGAGTGCAGCCGTTTTTATCCGCTAGAGGATAAAGTAAATTGAAATTAGAACATCGTGCACACGATGTTCTAAAGAGCAGTTTTTAACTGTTTGTATTACGATTTCATTAATGTTAAAGAAGTAACTTTGAACAATTTTTCAGATTCAAAAAACAAGTTAACCAGAGAAGTATCGGTTAGAAGCGAGCAAGATGATGAAGAACTGGTTGTTAAAACTGTAAGTCTACCCATCCCACTTATATAATAAATGTTAAAGTTTGAATGGATGGATGTTTGTTAATCAATCACGTCAGAACGGCTGAACGGATCTGGATGAAGAAGATTTGGCACAGAGATAGATTATAGTCTGGAATAGCACATAGGCTTTCTATCCCTGAATTCTAACGGAAACTACGCGGGTGAAACAGCGAGATGCTGCTAGTTAAAAATAATTACAGGTTTATTTTGACTCCCGTTTTTTCGACTTTTTAAGTTTTGCGGGACAAATACAAATCCCTCGGGACTAAACTAAAATTTATGGGACCACCGCGATCACTAGCTAAATTAGGACAATACTATCCGAACATAGAACCTCCTCCTTTTTTCGTCGGTTAAAAAGAGATATCGAAGAAGTTTGCATGGGGGCCTAAAACCACTTCACTTATTAATACCATCAATTGACATACCTAATTATTTACAATTCGAAAACTTGTCTTTGAACGCGGCGACGGTGATGGTGATTCTACCACGATGCCTACCATTGTTGTAGTAAAGCGTTAAGCGATTGATTATCCAGAATAAACCCCAGATACACAAAAAGATATTAACAGATTTGAATCAACTTGTAATTAATTATGTTTTAACATAAATAATAGATTCCGGCGCTACTTTGCGGAAATCCGTTGCCGTCCGTTGTTAACGGATGAAAGATTAAGTAACAATTCCACGCAAATCCTTCTCCGATAAGATCCAACAAAATGTAGTCCGCGGTGTAGAAGAAATAAAACCGGCCAAGTGCGAATCGGACTCGCGCACGAAGGGTTCCGTACCATTATCTATAAAAACGGCAAAAAAATCACGTTTATTTTAGTATTATTTATTTAATTCTGTTTTTTAGTATTTGTTGTTATAGCGGCAACTGAAATACATCATCTGTGAAAATTTCAACTGTCTAACTATCACGGTTCATGAGATTACAGCCTGGTGACAGAAAGACAGACGGACAGCGGAGTCTTAGTAATAGGGTCCCGTTTTACCCTTTGGGTACGGAACCCTAAAAACCACACCAACAACAAAATTTAAAAATCTATCAAAGCAAGATGTCAACTAGTTTCGTCTCTCCACGAGACATCATGGACATCACAATACTCGATCCTGACACTGAGAGCGCCAAGCAACAACGGCAGAGTCCTACCAGAAACGTTGCCACTCCGAACTCCGCGCGCCAAGTTTTGGCGCGCGAAGCTCTACATTTTGTTGTATCTTATCGGGGAAGGTTTTGCGCGGAATTGTTACTTAATAGTTTCATCCTTATATTTTGCGCGTGTGTGTAAATGTATATGTATAGTAAAAAGCGTAAATTGGTATCCCCCTCACAGTTTAAGGTACTGTACTAAGGTGCTAGCCGTGTAGGCCTTTGAAATCGGAGGTTTATAAATCGTTTAATTTTCAGGAGGACGTAGAAACAGCCGATGATATCAAAAACGTGTCTTTCTTCAGAGTGATAAAGCTGAACAAGCCTGAATGGAAATCTGTTACATTAGCTAGCATTTCTGCTCTGAGCAGCGGGTTCGCCATGCCAATGTTCGCTGTTATATTGGGAGATTTCGTAGATGTGAGTAGTGTTAAACGTGGCAGGTGGCAGTCGTGGCGAAAGAATCGACCCCTACACATGGATATCGTAAAAGGCGTTTAAGGGGTCGGCGTAGAAACAATTTGCATTATTTCTTAACTTAACTTAACGTTGCAGGTTCTATCAGACCCCGACTTGGATGAAGTTAGAAGACAAGTTAATAATTACGCTCTCATATTCGTCGGTGTCGGAGTTTTCTCTGCAATTACTAACTTTATATCGGTGGGTATTTTAGTCGTCTTATATGTTAAACAATCTCACTTCTTACTAATATTATAAACGTGAAAGTTTAGATGGATGGATGAATAGATAGATGGATGTTTGTTCCTTTATCACGCCAGAACGGCAAAACGGATCTGGATGAAATTTGGCACAGAGATAGATTATAGTCTAGAATAGGACATAGGCTACTTTATCCCGAAATTCCAACGGGAACGGGAACTACGCGGGTGAAACCGCGAGGCGCTGCTAGTTATAAATAAATTAAAAAAAAATGATAAGAAAAACGGAGCGAGTTTTTTTCGTGGTTTTTATTTTCTATGAACTGATGACAAAACCAACTTTGATTCATGTATTTTTTGGGAGCATTTGGGAAAATGTTGATTTTTAGCACAAAATCTCTATTTTCCTAAATGCTCTAGAAATACCAGTGGATCGAAGTTGGTTTTATCATGAGTTCATAGGAAATGGTTTACGTTTTGCGGCAAATTACTTTTCCGCTAATTTTACTGCTTGTGGAACGCAGAAAATATTTAAACCACAAAAAAAAACTCGCATGTCAACCCGCGCGTAACATCTAAAGTGGATCGGCGGTAAAGGCGGAAGCTAATGGTGACAAAGGGCCGCAAAACACCAAATAGGCAGATAACCACCAGATCCGATGACATGACGACTATGCCTATGGTCGAGCTTAGAGTTAGCTGCACATAACGTCAAAAAATCAGCAAATGTGAACAAATTCAAAGGGCGACGGATAAAATGGTTCATCAAAACGGAGGACTACAAACCAAGTACCTACAAACGAATTGAAATAATGATGAAATGGTCGCATTTGCCTAGCGTAGGAAACAATAATGCTTACAAAAACCTTTGGCTGTGATGAACATTCAAATAATTTTTTAGAGAAAATTTATTATTTAATATTGTTATTTTATTATTATATTTACGAATTGTAATTTTTAGTAAACATATTTAATACTTTCCATAATCCCAGGTATTCTTCTACGCTGTAGCGGGTGAATATCTAACAGAGAGACTAAGAAAGCTGATGTTCCAAACGATACTACAACAAGAGATCGCGTTCTTCGATGACAAAGACAATTCGACAGGAGCACTCTGCGCCAGGCTTTCTGGCGAAGCGGCCGCTGTTCAGGGGGTAAGATACATCGCAAATCGTTTTTGTGTTTTGTTCCTTATCGAAGACATCAACGCGCTCTAGGGCTGAGTTACTGTCCTTTGAATGGTAGGCAATCAGCTGTTATTGCCATCAAAATTTTCTCTACAGTGTTCTTTAAGAAGTTAAGTGTTGTAGGTTTAGAATACCTCAGGAAGTGTGGTTAGTGAAGGTTGTTTGCACTACAGATGGAATAAGTAAAAAATGTGGCTTAATAACATCAACCTAATGGGTCTGACAAACGTATTTTACTTTAGATGCCAAATAAATCTACAAAAAATTACGTGTTACGTTATTTTACATTAATGTGTTTTAACTTTTTTCATACCTTAAAAAATGGCTTAAATATTTACGATCAAACACACACTCGTCGCGCAATCACGAGACAGGCCGAGCACGAGTGTTTAATTAATTGGTGCTCTCGGGCTCTCGTTCGGTCGACACATAATAACTATGGTTTCTAAGGTTTTGTTATTATAGTGCGTACCCCTCGCACTCTGGGTAAATTTTTAGGAACTTATTTAATTTCTTATATATATATTTCGTATATTAACAAAACCTTACAATTGAGCAACGGCAACACTAAATGTAACTTTAGTCTTTGAACAGGTTCGGATAACTTCAATGTTTCCCCTGTAGGTGGAGTCAACAACGGCGGCGGCGCTAGAGTCGTAGAGGTTCCAGAGATTTTCGAGTCGGCGAGTACTGATTACGTGGCTTAGTTGCTTATAGCACACCTGTACTGAGTGAGAGTGGGGCACGGGTTCGAGATCCGCCGAAATCAAAAATTTTTGGGAACTTATTTAATTTCTTATATGGTTTTATTGTCTTGGGAATTATATGTATAATAAATAAATACCATGGTTAAACTTAACCTTACTAACTAACTTATCATTTCAGGCGACAGGTCAAAGAATCGGTTCAGTACTGCAAGCGGTTGGAACATTCGGCTTCTCTTTGGTCTTATCGCTTATTTACGAATGGCGAGTGGGACTCGTCGCGCTGACTTACGTGCCAATTCTGATGTTCGTAATGTACAAGCAAAACAAACTCGCCATGATGGAGTCCTTTGGAAACGCCAAGTTTATGGAATCTAGTTCTAAGGTAATTCTAAATTATTAGTGTTTCTTATTTCCATGATCTCGGGCCGTAGGTACCTATAGTGACCCGGTCCGTTGGCTTGGGAGGCATACGTGGAGCCTAAACCAGCAGCACAGAGAGAGGCCCTATTATGAGTTTATCTAAAGACGAGGACTACACTATTAGTATTAGCCTACACTGTGAGGCAAAAGCCTTCCTCTACTCCAAATTAAAAGTTTCCTTTAGGTGGATTTTGAATTACTTTAAAAAATATGTGGTCGAAGCTGCCGCTTTCGTAAAGGTCTTTTGAGCCTCACACGATACCACGTGACTTATTCCCAACTAAACTGGGGGCCTACAAGGAAAACAAAAATCGAAGTTTCTGATTCGCTGACATGCAAAACCTACTCTTATGTCACTAACATAAAGATAGCGTTTGAAAACAAATCAGAAACTTCGTATTCGTTTTTACGAGTAGGCCCCCTGATATTACATAAAGTAATTTTTCGTAGATTTCGTCAAAAAGATGATGAATGGTATTTGTTTTAGTATACGTATTCAAAACATTACATCTATTCTGTTATATCTATTAAACTTGGTGATCTTTAATGAACTTTTCACATACCTTCGTTATCATTAGGTACTTTAACATCCACGAAGGATGGTTTATGTTGTAGGTAGATATTCATTTAGTTAGGTAGTCATAGTCATATATTTATTTGCAAGTAACATATGTGCATACAAAATAAGGTCCTTGTCTAGATATAAGTTCATTATGTTCTACCATTAATGATGGCATGCAAATTTTAAATTATACATTATACATACATTGAAAAAATTATAATGAAAAAATAATGAAAAACGAGCTAGACATTTTTTTTACACAAATATTAATTACATGTCATTTCCCAGCAGGTTCATAAATTAGGGTAATTTTTTTTACAGTGGTCAAAATATTCACTAAGCGAGTAAAAGCAGCAGTCAAGTAACCATTTATGTAACTTTGGTTTCAGTCTATTGATACCCATCAATAGACAGCTCCTTGAATCCATCAGGTAGAGCATTAAATATCATAATACTCATGCAGAATGTATTCTTTCTAGTGAGTGCTAGATTAAATCCGGGGTAATAAAGCTTATTAAAGGACTTGTTTCTTAACTGTCTATCACAACGAGTTAAACGACATTTCTGACAGACTCGTACTATACTACCGCTGCAATATTTTTTGATGATCTTTCTTCAGTGTCCTACTAAGTATAATCACATCACACTAATTTTATAAATCCGAAAATTTGAGTGTTTAGGATGTTTTTTACCTTTCCACGCCAAATCTACTGAACGGATCGGGCTGAAATTTTGGATGCAGGTGCAGTACCAGGCCTGGAATAAAACATTAATGCTGGAATATCCAAACATAACCTCAAACAACGCATGCGAAGCCGCGGACAGAAAGTGTTTTTTTTTAATCTTGTTATTTCCACCCTTATTCCCAGATCGCCGTAGAAGCAGTCTCAAACGTCCGAACAGTCGCCTCGCTAGGCCGAGAAGAACCTTTCACTCGCGACTACGCCAACCAACTGGAGCCAGCGGTGGCACTGGCTAAACGAGGCACGCACTGGCGCGGGCTGGTCTACGCTCTTTCTAGGAGTATCTTCAACTTTATTATTGCAACTGCTATGTATTATGGAGGCACGCTGATTGTTTATGACGATAATGTCACTTATGCTGATGTTTTCAAGTGAGTCTCTGTCAACTGGACGCGCACTAGCGCCGTCACCTATTTGAGTTTATTATTACGTTAAACAAAAGCATCTAAAAAACCATTGTACACTTTGTGATACCTATCATAAGATTTTTTTTATACATCTGTACTTAATACCTTATTTTGTATATGCAGGATGACAAAACAGAAATTGGTGGCCACGGCCACCAAGAGCAACTTCGCATCTTTGCCTAAACTAGAAAAAATAAAACTGTAGAGGCAGAGGCATTATAAAAGCTTTTGATAGGTATCAGATTCTGCCCAATGGTTATTTATTTCCTTTGTTTAACGTAATAATAAAATAAAATAGGTAGGTCCATCGACTCTACTTAAACCTATTTTGTGCGAGAACTGGTGCCCGTGATAGGTTTTACAAAAACCTGTGGTACGGCATATAAAATCAAACAGAACCTTACCATACCCAGTAGGTACGGGGTTGTTAACTAACTACACTGCGTCCCGTCCGTCAACGTACAGGTACAGCTATAACAAAGAACAAGGTGCTTGGGAAATGAAGAACTTTCATGGCACCTTCTCACCTTCCTATAATTACAGAGCTACTCTACGAGCTTTGGCAAATAATATTAAGAAAATCCCAGGGGATCACTGAAACAGTCAGATTAACCCGAAAATAAAATAAATTATTAAATTTTGCTGGACAATCCGCACAGCATCTAGCTCCAAAGTAAGCAGGCAGAGCTTGTGGTATTGGTTTTTAATTTTATTGATAACTGCTATACTTAATACGATTCATTACATATATATATAGAAAGATATACCTATATTTGTATATTTATACATAAAAAGCACCCGGAACACCCGAAACAAATATCTGCAGGTGGTACCAACATTTGTCCCGTGGCAGGGACCGAACCCGCAACTTCCTGCGTCGCCGGCGGACCTCCGCCCTCTGCGCCACAGAGGCTGTCTCATAAATAAATCTTATGTAGCTTACCTCTTCCCTCTCACCAGGTCAGCACAAGTCCTGTTGATGGGCGCGACGGGAGCCGCCCAAGCGCTGTCCTTCGCGCCTAACTTCCAGAAGGGAATCAAAGCAGCCGGTAGAGTTATTCTACTGCTGAACAAAAAGTCCAACATCACGGATCCAGCTCATCCCGCCAAGGAGAACTTCGTAAGTACCTCCGTTGTGTAAGTGCACCCAGAAATGTTCTCGATACATGTCGGTGTAAGTGACCTACTAATCGCATACCTATAGCCTATATAAATATCTCTCGTTTTACTGAACTCCACATATACATGAAATGTGGGGTTCACTAAAACAAGAGTTTAGGGTCAGTCAGTTAGTTAATCCATGAAAAAGACCAAATAAATAAGAAATAAAACCGGTCAAGTGCGAGTCGGACTCGCAAAATAATGGATATTATTTTTATATTATTTTATTTTTATTATATATATATATTTTATTATTTAATATATATATATTTAATATATAATATATTTTAATTATTTTTATTATATATATATATTTTTATATATATTTTATTTTTTTTATTATTATATTATATCTATAAAACCACCAAAAGAATCACGTTTGTTGTATGGGAGTCCCCTTAAATATTTATTTTATTAATTTTTTTTTGTATTTGTTGTTATAGCGGCAAGAGAAATGCATCATCGTGAAAATTTCAACTGTCTAACTGTAACTGTATCACGGTTCATGACATACAGCCTGGTGACAGACGGACAGACGGACAGCGAAGCCTTAGTAATAGGGTCCCGTTTTACCCTTTGGGTATGGAACCCTAAAAAAGTACAAGTACTGAAGGGCAAAAATTATGTTAAAGAAAGGCAATTAAAGCATCGTCATCTCCCTCTGCTTATACCATAAACTCCAGGAACGTGAGATTATCGTGTTGGTAAACCTTAGCCACAAATGTCACGTTTCACTCTCAACACCTGAGAATTTTGCACTCATGCATCCTGGTCATGCGTCCGTCCATCGATACAAGAGTTTTCGATGGGCGCACGACAACGGCAACGGTCAATATGTATTTTTGTTCTTTCCAGATGGGTACTGGTCAAGCGAGTCTCCAAGCAGTTGAATTCAACTACCCCACACGCCCCAACATCCAAGTCCTGAAGAGTTTGGACTTGGAAGTGGAACGCGGGAAGACCATCGCTCTGGTCGGCGCCAGCGGTTGTGGAAAGAGTACCGTTATACAGCTGCTGGAGAGATATTATGATCCTGCTGCAGGGATAGTGGTGAGGAACTGTTTACCAAAGCTTCTTTGCCCAACCTCAAAGCGATTTTCAAGGTTGGTCATGTGCGTCATCGACATTCAAGGCCCGTATTTGTTCAGTCATCGATGTATGCTTGAGTAACTTTTCTATGGCATAAACTTTACTCAAACATAGATCTATGACTGAGTAAGCTTTCATAATACGGGCCTTAATGTTAACCCTGCTGATTTTGTAGTCGATCTTAAACCGCCCGTTCGTTCAGAGGACATAAGATCTGCAAGAAAGTTAGGTACAGCTATTCAACATAACGTTGGCAGGAACAAAATCTCATACTACACTAAACCAGCTTATGCTCGCTGCGTGCGTTTTGTTATTTACGACTTAAACTAAACTATGTCTATGCAAAATTTTAGCCTAATCTATTAAATAGTCATCATGGCTAATTCATGGTGCGGCGTGAGACGTAGAAAACATCCAACCGCGAAAGTTAGGATGTAAAGATGGGTAGGTATTCTTACATCCTAACTTTCGCAATTATAAGCTGAAATGCAATGAAATAACTGATTTTGAATTTACATTACGAGTTTCAATCGTAGATCTTTAGTGTAAAGAGTAATGCAATACCAAGTTCTTCACCTTTTCCATTTCTCAGGCTCAAGATAGCATACCGCTGGTGAGACTCCGACTTGCCGACGCGCGACAGTCGATAGGTTTCGTGCAGCAAGAGCCCATCCTCTTCGACAGGACGATAGCAGAGAACATCGCTTACGGGGATAACGCGACCTCGCCCGGTATGGATGCCGTTGTAGAGGCGGCTAAGCAAGCGAATATACACAACTTCGTTACCAGTTTACCATTGGTAAGTCTCACACAACAGAAGTGGCTGTGTGTAGCGGACGGTCACAAACGGACAGGAAACTCTTGGTCTATGTATGTGCGACAACTGCGACATACATATTATAAGGGTGTAACGCTCGAATACTCAAACGAAAACTGCGACTTAAGACGTGCTCAAATGTACCTAAAATTTGGGCACGTCTCAACGTCACGATTTTTTCGACAGATTTAAATACCTGACAAAAATGAATCATTTGAGACGTGCGTAAATATGCGTTGCGTTTGAATATTCGGGGTAGTACTGTAAGAGCAGGTACCTACGTAAAGCTATCGCGTCGCCCGGCGGGCGTCGTCGTTGTCGTCGTCGCCCGGCCGAACTGATGGTATGGTAGTGACTAGTGACGCCATTTACATATACCTAAGCAATCTTATTTCGTACCTACATATAAAGGTTCTTCAGATACGGTATGAAATTCGTTTCCGCGTCGATAAATGTGGCGTGACCCTCAGACCCGTAGTATGAAGCTTGCGCAGTCATCGATCTATGCTTGAGTAATGCACTAAAGCAAAGATTTATGACTGAGCAAGCTTTCATAATACGGGCCTAGGACAACTACGACCATCTAGGTAGCAGTGACTACGATAGTTAGAGCAGCCTAGGTAGGTAAACCAGCAATGGACTTTGTAGAGTAGAAGCTAGGGACCGAGAAGACGAATATTAGTCTGTATGTTAGTTTATAAAATAGTATAGCAGTCGATAAATTTTGATTGGACTGAACTTGGTAATGAAGCGTCTTTGGCTGTCAATTGACGAGCTTGAAACGTTAACAAACGTTTGGCCGATGATTATAGGTTACTTTAATACTTATTTTGGTATTTTATTTTATCATTGAAATAAGCGAATTCCATTTCATGATAATGAAATGCCGTACCTATGTTAATGAAATGACTCACTTGACAATATGTCATATAGCCACCTACATTTTGTGCAACAATTTTCAACTAAACGTTATCGGTTTCAATTGCGAATCAGATAAAATGAATTAGATAGGTAGTACCTACTTAGGAAACCTATTCGAAAACAAAAGAAAGATAGGCACAAATGCTATCAACTGGCGCCAGTTTTGAACGTCAATACTGATTGCTCAGAACAGGTGGGAGTAAACGACCTGCTTTGAGAGTTATTGATATCTAGACAGTGCAAAAGCCTTTATCGATAGGTAAGCAGGTGGGTAAATTATGATTAATAAATCAGAAGAGTCCACATTCCAAATACCGTATTTGGAATGTGGATTATTTTTGGGATGCGGCAAAGTGAAGATCAAAGATGAACGGTTTTCAGGGCTACGAGACAAACATCGGCTCCAAAGGCACCCAGCTTTCTGGAGGTCAGAAACAGAGGGTGGCCATTGCAAGGGCTCTCATCCGAAGACCAAAAATGTTGCTGCTTGATGAAGCCACCAGCGCGCTCGACACAGAGAGCGAAAAGGTAAAGTTTCATTCAATAATATTACTTATTAACGTTGAACGTAAGGTTGAACTACGAGTGCAAGCAAGGGGTGCAACATTCAAAAATAATCAGATTTCTTTATCGAGTAGTTACCTATACTTGCTGAAAAATGTAATTCAAAATTCAATAAACATTGCCCCCATACTTACCACTGTCATGGCCCTCGAAGCACTTGTTCATCCGGAGCTCCGTGTAGCGGCAGGGGCGGCGGCGCGGCGAAAGAACCTTGTGTGTGCTTCGTGTTTTTCAGTAGATAAAATTAAAAACAAGAGATTTCGTAGGTAAACGCATTCATTACCCAGCTCGGCAGCGCGCCCCTACGGCTCGCACTTAAACTGCACTCAGTACTGGTCGATTTAAGCTCTTTCCAATGCACTATTGTTGACAATTACTTTCAAAGTCGAAGAGAAGTTCGGAGTTTTATGCAGTAAGTTGTTTAGAAACATTGTACTTACATTGAGAATAGTTAAGTGGTTATTCGACCATTGTAAGATTTGTAAGCCATTTGCTATGAATTTATACCAAAACGAACTTCGAAGAATCACTTGTAGTTTCGAAGTTTATTGACATGTGAACTCTGGCTCTGAAACGAAGTTTGTTTATGCATGCGTTTCTAGCAAATGCAAATACATTGGTCACAAAGCTGCTTGCTACTTATAGATAAATGTAGGTAGATTGCAGAAATTACTAAAAACTGCAAAATATTAGAATTTTGTGGCGCTCGCGTCACGGTAAAATTTCTAATATCTATTGCAGTCTCTTGGCTCCATGTCGGTCGGCCTGCTTCTTATCTATCGTTTCACTTCTCTTAATCTTTGAAGATACTAGCTTCTGCCCGCGGCTTCGCACGCATCTTTCTGGGATTAAAACTAGCCTATCTTTCCGCGAGATATTAGCTACATCCTTTCAGCCGTTTAGATGTGAAACGGTAACATACAAAGAGTTGATCGTTTACTACAAAGTTGAAACAAGCATTTTTAACTTCAGTTAGATGTATTCAACTTGCTCTTCAAATACTGTTTTAAAACAACTTGTTACAAAATAAGTCCACAAATAATATACAATTTATGGTTTTCTATTCGAGACTAGAGAAAAGGGTTTGACCGCAATTACTCTTTCAAATATTCTTTCAACAGCCCAGGTAAATTCTTCAGAAATACCAGGAAGGAACAAATCATTACGTTTTTATTATCTCTGCTACCCTATTCATGTTAAACAAACACAATTTTATAGATACCCGTTTTGTAAGTTTAATGGGTCTATTTTTTATTTTTTGCATAATCGATACAATCGAACATATCTTTCACTTATTCCCACCACTTGCAAACCACCTGATTTTCATGATAAAATTGCAAATTTGATCTGTCATTTAGTATAATTTTTCCTAAGTTAGTTTGGTTCCAAAGCTAACAGAGTGGAGCCTAGTTGTAGAGAGGCGTCCTCCAGGCAGACCATCTATGAGATGCTCAAATATGATTTTTACTTTTACAGCAACAAAACCTAGAACTTTACTACCTTTTCTTGATATTTTCAGGTAGTGCAAGAAGCGCTAGACGCAGCCAAAGCCGGACGAACATGCGTGATGATAGCACACAGGCTGAGCACCGTGCGAGACGCCGACGCTATCTGCGTCGTCAGCGACGGACGCGTGACGGAGCGAGGGACGCATCACGAACTTATGGACATCAAGGGGATATACTACAACTTGAATCGACGGGGGTATTCGTAGTTGGAAGTCTAGGACTTTGGACGTGTGACCGAACAGGGATTGCAACATGAAATAAAGGACATCAATGGGACATGCTTAACTACAACTTGAATAGACGGGGTATTCATAAATCAGATAATGTGTATGTACAGTGCGCGTCAGAATTAAGTATCCCCCTTGTCTAAGAGAGGTAAGGAGATAGGGGGATACTTAATTCTGACGCGCACTGGAGAACGATTTTATCGTCGCTATGTAGAAAACCACCGCTGATTAGGCTGGGCCCTAATACCTAATTGCCACGCCAGTGTTCTAAAGTAGGTTGTCATGGTAAAAGCTGCATCGAAGAGGACTATAAAAATATGTCATGACCAGTTTAGGAGCATTTTCTTTTACTGTATACTGGACATATGTTTTAATCTAGTTTACGGTGGAAGGAAATGCTTGCGAATTGGTATACCAATTCGCAACTTAATTAGATTCAAGAGTCTGCCTGTTATGTAAGTGCTTACCTAGATTACATGCATGTGTTGAGGCAACATCTGTTAGACGCGACCAGGAATTTGGTCTATGTAGGTACTAGGTACTGTTAAATGTTACCAAGTATCCAAAAATATGTATGTTTCTGTGTTGTTTCGAAATAAATGTTGTTTCTATGATCATAATATCATGGGCAAATTGCCGTTTGTATGTTCGTTTTTAGGAGGTATGTATGTGTGATTTGAAAATCGTGCATTAAATTTTGTAGGTAGGTCTACCAATTCAACATGAGAATTTTTAAAGCGACGACTACTTAGTTTAGGTTTTTCGCAAATTAATATGAAAATTTTATCCTATTAGGTATTTTACCACTACAAATAAGAAAATATCCTATACATTTTATAATTTTTTTATTCCAAAGATTATTTTATTATCAATAAGCATTTACTTAAATAGGTATTATAATAATTATATGATTTTCTAATAAATTATTTTCAACATTCTTAGCAGACTTATTATTTACTAGCAGCGCCTCGCGGTTTCACCCGCGTAGTTCCCGTTCCCGTAGGAATTTCGGGATAAAAAGTAGCCTATGTCCTATTCCAGACTATAATCTATCTCTGTGCCAAATTTCATCCAGATCCGTTTTGCCGTTCTGGCGTGATAAAGGAACAAACATCCATCTATCCATCCATCTAAACTTTCACGTTTATAATATTAGTGAGATTATTATTTATTTTATTATTTCAAGAGAAATAAACAAATATAAGTAATCGTACCAAAGTTCTTTGTACTTTTCTGTGCAAACCCAAATTGTTTACAAATCGTTAAAACATCACATTTACTTTAAGTTTTTCTTATTCTATTAAAATTCAGTTAAAACAAGACAAAGTGAGCTGTAAATCATTATGCCACTTTTACGCAATTGTGTAGGACTCTGATGATTTATTGCCTGGCCGTTTCAAATGGAACACAAAAGAGACATCGCATTGTTCCCGAGCGGAGAAAACAATGTTGAGAATTCTACTATTTTCGTATTAAAACATATGGCCGGACCATTCAGACTAATTGCTAACATATTTCGGAGATGTTACTGTGTTCCGTGGCTTGTTTTACTTGCATCCGCTGTGTTAAATCAAAATCGCCAACTGGGAACAATATGTTATTCCTCATGGACCTTTGTTTTGCTTTCATGTTCGATGTCCACTATCGACAGATCCCGCATGAGGGAACTATAATTACTGCAACAACGTTATCAACTCCATCAAAGAGCAATTAATAAAAATTACCTCTTACATAAAACTATTAGCGTCCCGCCGCGCTGCAGATCAACTGATCGAAATCATCTCTGAAAGCCATAATAAATTAATTGTTTTATTATGTCACAAGCAAGACGCGATAAAACCGACAAATGACTACGGAATTGAGACATCCCGCTATCTCCCCTATTAGACACGTGAGGCCCTTTTACAATTATCTGCCGTCGTAAGATAAAATACTATCTATGGAGAAATCAAAATGGCTGCGCTTCGTAGTTTTTTTTTTGTGATCCCAGCATGAGCCTTATGCTAATGAGACCCAAAAACAAACATTGTTACAAGCCAAATGTGTAACATACTATAAAAATAAATTAAATAATAAAGGGAATCGTTAAAATGGATGAAATGTACGTAATTTATCCACGAGTCACCTTTTAGGCATTCCGTGGATGCCTTCGCGACGGGGTCCCGGCCGCTCTAGACGCGATCTCCGAATAAAAAGGCGCCACAAAAAGACGCATTCAATAAGCCGTTGGCCATTACCGGACGTAATCGATGAGATAAATTAATAATAATGAAATCTGTAGACGAACGGACAGAGTCAGGCGCCGGGATATGTTTTGACAGGACCCGATTTGAAACCTTGATAGTCTCAAAACTTGCCTTAATAAATCAGCCTATATCCACTACTAGCTAGCAAATGCACACCAAACTGACTTCAATGCCGTACAGTAGGAATAAAGAAAAGAAGCTCTGTGCAAAAAAAACTTTTCAAGATCGACAAGAAATTGAAAGAGTATTTATTCATCACACGGGGCAACTGACCTGGGCCAAAGGCTAGTCAGAACTTTTAGGATTCTGCTAACAAAGTGGCCACCTTTGTTCCGACGCGCTATTACGCGTGCTCGACACCCGTTTTCCGACCTTGCTCTGTTATCAGATGCATATTTTAAAGCACAGCTTTCATGAAAGTTCTTGTGAGGCGCCAATGTTTAGTCTCGCCCACTCATTTAGTCCCTATAAAGATTCCTATCAGTGGGTTTACTGCTATTTTATTATAGCTAGCGACACGATTAGGTATTATATCTTACAAACGGAAAATTTCATAAATACCTTTCTTTCCTGTGTTTGAATATGTGTAGGTGTAAGTGCGCCTGATATTGTTGTTATTTTGGGCATTATAAAGAGAAAGATTAAAGTTTGTTTCTTTATTTTATTGGTAAATTCACATTAAAATTAAAGACCATGTTGATGACAGATGGGTTTACTACAGACAAAATTTCGATGAATGTTTATGTATTCACTATGATACTGTATCGGTACTTCTCAATTTCTAAATCTACATCAATAGCTACAACGATTCAAGGGTGCATAAATGCTTAAAAATTTCGGTGACAGGAGTGAGCCAGTAATGAGACCATCAGAAAGTAGAAAATCGAAAATACACAATTACATCGTTCATTTACGAAATCACGATACAGATCGAACATCAAAAATATTTCTATGTTAGACTTCTACGTTCACATAACTAGAAAATGATAAAACGCGGCGTGTCGGGGAATGAAAGACATCGTCGCAACGGAACGTATGATATCGTTATTATTAACTGCTAATCGATTAATCCATTAGTGAATCGCACTACCTATCTGGCGAATATTTAAAGGCGCTTGTCAACGCTCGTATCTATGTATAGAAACATGGCGCGGGGCTCGCTCTAACGCGTGAGATTCAGAGTCGCGCCCGCGCCTCTCGCGCATCGCTATTGTACAATTACATTAAATAGTCACAGGGTTAATTTCAGTCCCAGTCAAGTTGACGATACAGCGTCCAGAAATCCATGCCGCAGCGAGATAGAGATATCGATAAGATAGCCGATTTTGCAGAGCGTGTTAAGAAAAGCTTGATAAAATAATGATTCGTACAATTAATGTAGTAACTTACAGAGTTTTATGCACTTGAATTTTGTGACAAAATATGGTATTATTTATCGATACCTGTAACAGCTAGTGGCAGGAATTTGGGGAGCACTGCAATAGTAAATACGTCATATATTGCGTTGTGTCGGGTGTGGTGGCGATGGCGGTGCGATGGGCATGCAGCTTAGGAGTCGCCCCACCAGTCGGGGCCGCCGCTGCCGCCCCCACCGCCGCCGCCGCCGCCGTATGACCCGCCGTAGTTGCCACCGTAGTTGCCGCCGCCGTATCCAAATCCTGCACAAATGTAAACAGTCATAATTATGGATGCGTTCCCCCTTACGCGGAGTGTAGTAGAATCGACCAATCACAAACCAGTGGGATGACGACATGTGTATGTTCCGCTTTTCTCCGCGTCAGTGGAACTCACCATAACCAGTGTCGAACAGGCAGGATAAAGAAATCACAAGCGAGAGCTTTTTAAATATAATTTGATGCGGTAATAATGGTCATGCATGGCAATGTTTAACGTTGTCGTGTACACCTGGATACGCTTTAGGAAGATTGAGCTTTGTGGGCTGCAGCATGGTTGCAGCATTCAGCGACCACGGTGGTCATTATGGTCATTCAACAGAACATAGACACTTACCACCGCCAGCGCCGGCGGAGCGTGGGGCCTGACGCGACTGCGTACGGAAGTCTCTAGCCCCGAACGCGCTGCCGCTAGTGGGTGCGGCGCCTCCGAAGCGGCTACCTCCGGAGCGACTGCCGCCCGTGCGCCGGCTGCTGCTGCCGATACGGCCGTCAGCGGCAGTGCTCGTGAGCCAACTGGGAACGGAAATTAATGTTAATCCAAATTACCTTTTTGACACCGATTGCAAACCAAACCGATCAAGATCACCCTAAACAGCGATTTGCCTGAAATGGATGGTTTATCCATCTATTTCAGGCAAATCGCTGTTTAGGGTGATCTTGATCGGTTTGGTTTCCAACATTATTTATTATTACTATTGAACTTGAAAGAAGATCAAGTGTTTGACACACTGTGTTGTGTTTGGCAAATAATTGTCTTTGATCATGCTTAAGCCTGCAAAGGTGATAATCACTTACAAGCTTGTTAACAACGAGTTCGGGGAGTAAAGGTAATAAATAGATGGCTTTCGTTAGCCGACACGAATTAAATGCACGCTCGAGACGTACATTTGCTGCTAGCTAACATTCGTATTTTTTACGCACTAACCAAGTGGTGCGGAGCGTGAGAGGACGCTCCGCACCACTTGGTTCGATCCGGACTATATTATTACTATGTGTGCAGTGTGTTCGATGATTCGATGAAACGAAACGACTGGACAGTGCGGTAAGCTGTACGGTCGTCTGTTTCACAGAGCGCACCGTACAGTGCGGCGGCGGTACGGTACGGTCGCACCACGTTCGATCGTTTGTTAGTACTTTGACTTTACAGGTGTTTAGCTCTTACGCAGTGACTATTCTATACTACTCTCACTTCGACTATACTCACTTCGGCACATCCTGCTTGGCCTCCACGAGCAGCTCTACGAGGTCCCGCGCGAGGCCGCGGTTCGTGTCGTTGAAGAATGACGTGGCTACGCCCAGGTTGCCCATACGCCCGGTACGCCCGATACGATGCACGTACTCCTCCACATCGGACGGTAAGTCGAAGTTGATCACGTGACGCACGTGAGGGATGTCGAGGCCTGGGGAAGGAATTGCGATCAGAAACAAAAAAAAATGTATAAAAACACGTCATGTCTTTGCTTGATGCAATGGAACTTTTTGTATTTTTTTAATGCAAGGAACGTACAAGAGGGAAGGCAGCGGCTTCTTTCTGCGTATTATGAACACGTTCACTGCGATCACCAGTCCACCTGCCGAGCGTGGTGATTACGGCAAAACCCATTTTTAACACCTGTACTGAAGTAATAATAAGTGCACTTTGGGTAGCTACTAAGACATAACGGACATCTTAGTGCTGTAGTAGTTTACACGACCTACCGCATAAGATTAAATAATAATAATTATGTACACAAAATGGTTAGCTTTGCATCAGCTTTTAGGCTATAGGAAAGGTACCTTTGTGTGTAGTCAAAGTATTCTAGAATTTTCTATACCTCTAGCTGCCACAGCTGTTGCCACGAGTATAGGCGTCTGTCCGGTGCGGAACCGACGCAACGCTTCCTCGCGTTCGCGCTGCGAGCGGTCGCCGTGGATCGACGTCACTGGGTAGCCCTGGTGATCCAGGTACTCTTCCAGTTGGTCAGCACCTATTGAATAATAGAAAATATTGTTGACTTATTGCGATAGTTCATGATTATCTTTTTAACTGTTGTTAAGGTGGCGTTGCGCACCGCGAGTGACGGGAGTTCATACTAAACAAGGTTTTTGTTGGGGTGCGAGATAGAGGTGAGGAGGTCCCTTATCTATCTCGAACGCAACTGGTCTCCGGTCTCGCCTAGTTTAAACAGGTGCCAAAGTAACCGTCAGGTTGCTGAGCCATCAACATCATCCACAACCCGATTTTACCCACTGCTGGGCCTTGTAAACTTTTGTACCACTCCACAACGTCCTACGCCAATTTCATTCAGTTGACGAGCCATATAAGTATATAATGATATTGATAATTAAAATTATTACCTTTCTTGGTCTCAACAAAGACCAGAACCAGCTGGTCCTCTTCAGGCCGCGAGCGCTGGAGCAGGTTGGACGCGTTCAGTAAATCCAGGAGGTAGGAGCGCTTGTTGCTGTCTTCTACCCACACCACCTGAAAATCAATACATGATTTATTTATTTGTATTAAAAACAAAAGATGTATATTATGATGAATTATGGAACGAAAGAAGAACAAAAGAACATCGCACAACAAAAGAAGGTAGTTGGAGGACTGCTTTACGATTACGAGTTGAATACATTTGCAGATTATATGTAACTAGCTGCGCCCCGTGACTTCGCCCGTGTGTAAATAGATATGTCAAATTGAGATCAATATGGATATCGAATATGGAGTTTAAAATGTTTTTATATTTTTTATGAAAATACTTATTTTTTTCATATTTGTCAAGGCTCAGTAGGGCCATAAAATTCGGAAATTTGTAATTTCAGAAATTTATTGCCCACCCCACAGAACCGATGTTGGTTCTGTTGGTACAAAAATAGTAGCGATGATATTTATTATGTTAATGATAGCAGCATTTACCTACCTTCTGAGTAATATTCTCAGACGTGGACCCGACGCGACCCACGGCCAAAAACACGTAGTTGTACAGGAAATCCTGCGCCAACACTTGAATCTGCTTCGGGAAGGTAGCAGAGAACATGAGAGTCTGTCGCTCGCCAGTCTTCGGCATGGTGTGACATTCGACGATCTTGCGGATCTGGGGTTCGAACCCCATGTCTAACATGCGGTCAGCCTCGTCGAGGACTAAATGGCGGCAATGGTCGAGAGCGACGCGGCCGCGAGCCAGCATGTCTACTAGACGGCCCGGGGTCGCTACTAGGAGGTGGCAGCCGCGCTCTAGCTCACGGAATTGATCGTGAATCGGGGATCCGCCGTATCTGAGAAAGGAATGACAAATTTGAATCACCTCAACAGCCTATAATCATCCACTGCTGGACACAGACCTCCCCTGATAATCGCTTTACTGGCTTTTATCTCATTGGGGGGTAGAGCCATAATCCCCACACTGGGCATGTGGGTTTGGGATCGCAGTTCGGTGGTACAACCCCATGTCTAATCCCTGAAGAGCAAATTCTAAGCCGGCATCACACGGCAAAAAATGTAATAGCACATATAAAAACTTGACTCTAGGGTAACGAGTAACCCTATAGGTTTTGTGTCTTTCCCGTGGAAAATTCAAAATAATTGGCCATAAACGGCTGTTACTTTTGATTGCGTTGGCTTAGAAGTTTGATTTATATCGCAGCTCCAAAAGGTTACGAACCTGAGTATATGATGTGCATTTCAACTCGATATATACAAACTTACTAGCGGTTTATTTTTCGCTTCTTCCTCTAGTGGACCAAAAATTGAAGCGAACAAAATCAATAACATTTTGTTTCTTGTTTGATAATTACTATTTATAAAGCTGTACAAGTCTAAAATTTGACTTGTCTAAGTGCTTTTTTGTAAGCCTAAAGAAATAAAGTTATTGACTTTTGATACCTCCACGCGTTTCTGAGAAAAGAGAGTTGACAGTCGGACAGACAGATGGACAACCAAGTAATCCTATAAGGTTCCTTTTTTCCTTTTGAGGTACGGAACCCTATAAATGGTTGTCATATTTTCTAAAAGTTGACGTATTTAATGTTGTGATAAGCAACTTTATTACCCATTATAGCTACCAGGTAAGTTTTAAAAGACAATGGTGTTGATTCTGTCGGCCGGCACCAAAACGTAATGCTCCGTACAGACTTACGTAATGTACCACGCAATGTAACGTGAATGGAGCATTTCTCCGTGTGGACGCACCGCGAGCACGAACCGTACTTGTACACACGCTTCTGTTTCCAGCGGCGAGCTCACGAGCGTAGCGTCAGTACCTGGTTCGATCGTGTTTGCCCTCGTCTCAACCCATCCCGTCCACACTAGCGAACCGAGCGCAATGCGAGCCAATGAGGATCAGTAAAGTTCTAGCAAATTCAATAAAACTATCCACGTTATTCTTTAAGATAAGAATTATATATTTTTTTAAATGATCCAAATACCAAAGATATTAAGTAATAAACATTAGGCCGTTCCTCCCGGTAAAATCAATCTACGCGGCAGCGTGTGACGTCACTAAATCAGTGCGCCAGTTAAGCGGCGCGGCTGCCCTTGGCAGCTATAGGGGAGTAAACGTTTTTCGTTAATAACTTGGCCATTTTTAAATTTTAGAAAAAAATCATATGGATTGACGTTGACCATTATTCGATTCTTTACATGTGTACCTTCCAAATTTTTTTATCCGATCGATATTTTCTGAATTTCGAATTAGTGAAAGTCAGTGTGATTGTTTGTTATCATGATTGTATCTACGTAACTATTTATTTCGATGAAATTTGGTATGTCATCATTATCATCATCATCAGCCTATAGTAGTCCACTGTTGGACATAGGCCTCCCCTAATTGTTAAATTAATTTGGTATGTACATAGTTTAAATTCTAGAATAACACATTGGCTATCTAATTTTGAAATTTTAACCAATAAGGGGATTACAAAAGGGTGGCAAAGTTTCTCACCGACAAATCGCGGATGGCGCCGAGCGCGACTTGAAATGCTCGTAGCGTGCTCGTGATATGCTCTGTCCGTGCTCGCAAGGCGTCCACACTATACAATTGGCTTACATTGCGTAATAGATTTTATTAGTGTGGACAGCAAATTGTTTTATTTCATGGCACATTTCATGTAACCATACGTAAGTCTGTACGTGGCATTAGCTAAACTAACCTAAGATATAGCAGTTTCTTTTTCCAGCATTTTTAGGCTGCGCTAGTGTGAGACAGAGTAGCGCCTTAATCGCAACATGTGTCTGGTTAAGTTGGTCAGATATGGTTAGTAATGGTCTCACTTAAGAGGGTTCACGCCTGCCATGCGCAGTTTGGCTCAAAAACAGTACTTTTCAAACTCGTTATTTTCATGAACCAGTTATCTTACACTATAAGTTAATTAGTAATAATTTTAGGAAATTTCATTGTCGAAAAAGTTAGTTGAGAAAATATTTGAATTAATATAGTATGTACGCGTTCTATGAAAATAACTTGTTAGAGGTTTTCTTAATTTCCCTGTCAGCATCAGTTTCGAAGCTCAAAATTTTATGAAAATACTGACATATCTAATAAAAAAAAACTGATAACCAATAGATAAAATCCTTGGAAAAAAAGTTAGTTGAAAAAATATTCGGTTTTGGTATCGTACTATGAGAAATTAATTTACAAAAAATGTGAAATTTTACGAATTTCAAATGACTTTTTCACCGATATAACTTATTTAATTTACTATAATAATAGCTTACTAATAAAGTAGAGAATCGTCTTTAAAATCATGCATTTAAAATTTTAAATATTTTGTTGTTATTAATTTTCTGTGAATATTTTAAAACTACTATAAAACGCTGCGCGCAAATCCATTCAAATCAGTCCGCCGCGAGGCTTTCTAGAGTGTGGTCATGTCGCTCGGCGCTCTGACTGACCTGTGTTGACCTTTGTCGTGCGTATAAGGCGAGCGGACATTTATAGCGCCCTCGAAACATTTTGGTACTTTGGTAAGTAATTTTTTTTATTATTATATTTGATGGCAAACATAATTGTAGAATGTATTAATATAGACAAAAATCATATTTCAGACATAATGGGAAATAAAATGAAGTTATTTTTTGCGAAGAAACGAAAGCGCAAAAATTAGCAAACATGGAAAATGCAAGAGCTAAAAGGTTAGTATATACAGGCCGTCCCACGGATATGCCACATGGAGGAAAAGTAACTTGAATATTGTAGATGGAACATTTTACTGAAAGAAGACATAACTTATTTGAATTTAAAAAACAATTTAAACTGCATTTTTAGATATTTAAATAATTACATGGTTGAACCTGGAATCGAACCTGTTACACGAGAAAAATAATCATACCGATCGAAAGGCTTCAATTTAATTTAATCCACACAAAAAGTGGGCCGTGCTTCAAATCAAAAGAATGTAGGTATGATTCGAAATAGGAATCACTTTAGATTGGTTCGCGCGCCTGCTGCAATGGCTGCTATGACAGCTGAGTAATAGCGGCGTGGACGTTGTTATGCAATAAGAGGACCGGACCAAGTCAATAACAAAATAATATTTTGGTAAAATGTTTATCACTCTACAGGGTGTTTTTTTTTTTTCAAAATGAAAATGCAAAATGAGGTCAGACAACTTTTTACTTCATTTGGAAGGATTTTTCCTTGATGAAATATTGAATCGATAAAATTTAGATATTTTTCAATGAAATTGAAATTTATTATGCTTATTTGGTATTTTTAGTTTACCTGCCCATACGATTCGGAAAAATAAGTGGGTAGCTAACAAGTGGACTAAAAACATTAAATTAATCATATTTTGCGGGACAAAGAGTTCACTGAATTGTTATCCAAAAATATATTTATTTATTAACAGACGAGCAGCCAGTGGCTTATGTGTCTATTATCAGACAGTGTCGAATTTAGTTATTGCGTAATTTTTTTAGTTTGTCAATTTTGTCTCGTAACCAGTTGTCGAGTTTATTCTTGAAGGCGTATATTGATGTGTGATATAGGGTGTTTTATTTTTTCAGGGCCACTGAGAGGAAGTCTGAAACCGTGAGAGTTATCAAAAAGCGATGTTAATAGTTACGTGATTGATTTTGAAAATAATAAGTTCTTCGTTAAAAAAGACTAAACTTTTTTATATTTTTGGAAAAGTAAGCATTTGTAAAAAAAAAAATTTTTCTCATTTTGCTTCTAAGTTGATAATAAATAAATAAATTTACGACGCCTATGTGCCTTAATGGTTGGAACACCTTCAAAATTGATTTTTTCTAATGGGGTTATTTAAAGAATCATCTGTACAAAAACAGATTTATCACACTGTGGACAATCAATATCATTTTGAACATTTATTAAAATAAATTCAAGGTTATTGCGCTTATTTTGATTTCCATCGCCCAGTTTTTCTACAAAAATGACAGAAAGTATTTAAAATCTAACGTCCGTGCGTAGATGCGTAGAATCCGACTGTCAGTGCTACCACTGACAGTCGAAAGACGGACGTTAGATTCTATCTACATAACCCTGCAAAATGTACTACATATATCTGACCAAACTAAAATCACTACTTTCAGCTTTTTTGAAGAGGGTATGCAAGAAAATTTTATGTCAAAAAGCTCACAACGATAAAAAAATATGACAAAAGAAGATAGATTTCTTTGCGTATAGTCTGAACGTTTGTACTTTCAACTATACGACAAACAACCTTTTCTCGAATTCGTAGTCTAATTTATAAATTTTCAAATTTGAAGGTTTCATTTTGAAAAAAAAACACCCTGTATAGTAAAAAAAAGCATTTGACCATATAATTGTTTCGTTATTGACTTGGTCCGGTCCATTTATTGCATAACATCGTCCACGCCGCTATGACTCAGTTGTCATAGCTGCCATTGCAGCAGGCGCGCGAACCAATTGAAGTGATTCCTATTTGAATTATCCATAGTTTTGATTTGAAGCAGCGCCCACTTTTTGGTTGGAATTTGTTCTGAATTAGACTTCCTGACTTATTATTTATTCGTAGAATAAAACATTTAAAATGTTGTAAAATAAACTCGACTTTATCCGTACCAAGTGTTTTATTTGTACCTACTCGTAACAGGCTGAAGGTTTATTAGTCACTTCTTTACTTTAGTCTACATAGCGAAGCGACAGAAATCAAAAGTACCACTTTATTTCCGTGTCAGTGTTTTATTTTAAGAATTTGGCCTTTTCTAAGTGTACATTTTTGTATTTATGGAAATAAACAATTTTTGATTTTGATTTTATTTTAACACGTAAATATGTCATCTGTCTAAGTTCAAATTTAAATTAAATAATTGCTATATCAATTTCACTCGAATGGATCAAAGTGCTAAGCTTGACTATACCACAATAGAACGCGCCAGCGCTACTCACACAGTCACGCTCGCTTCTGTGTGGGTTTGAATTACCTAAACTTGACATCGCGCGCTAGGCGTAAAGGCTCTTAATACAGTTATGGAAAAGCGACACCCCCAATAACTGAGTCCAGTACTTTCAAGTTAAAACGCCATTCCTTCCGTCGCCGTAGCCGAAATCAGCTTGACCATGAGTCAAAATTTAACAAGAATAGTTATAAAAATAAACTTACACAACACAAGGGCGTACACGGGAGCGGTAGGCGAACTTTCTAGCCTCATCAAATATCTGGGTGGCGAGCTCACGGGTCGGAGCCAGCACCAGTCCCAGGGGGAACTGTTTGCGTCTCGTAAATGGCCTGCAGGAAAAAGGTTATGAGATAATTATAAACATTTTAGGGTGTTCCGATTGGGCCGTGGCGATCGCGGCGCGCCGTAAGAATCGACCTCCTCAATTTCAACCCCCAAATAATTTGAACCGGTCTCAAGTATTTTCAATCATTGTCAAATAACCTTCACATGAGACCAGCATAATATTATTTGCGTTTGTAAACCACCTCCCCTCAAACATTGGAGGCTTATGTCATCCAGAGAACATCTTTTGGCCAATGTGGTATGTAGGTCCCGCGTTAACAGTTATCCAGCCTAATTCGACGAGAAACGATTGCAAAGAACCGCCCACACTTAACCTAAAAATCATTTTTACCCGACTACCAACAGGGGAGGGTTATGTCATCTGTTGTCGTGTTTTATAAGCAGTTTACATTTCATGACTATTTGAGATCTTTCCTTGAATATACCTGACTGAGAAAAAAAATCGATGTAAAATGTTGAATGTAAATCGACCACGACTGCTGGGATATAGTATAAATCTTACCCTATATGCTTGACAGGCCCAGCCTCGTATATCTGGTTGAGTATCGGCACGAGGAAGGCGGCAGTCTTGCCGGAGCCTGTTTGCGCGCATGCCATCACATCGCGGCGGCCCAACACAATCGGGATAGCGTACTTCTGAACCGGCGTTGGCTTGTCGTAGCGAGCGGCGGCTATGTTCGTGCGCATTATTTCCGTCAGGTTAACATCCTCAAACTGGAAAAGGTTATTGGGGTTAGGGTTCATTCACATAGCGGATCCGTTTTCACAGACCCGTTTGTTACGGATCCTTTCGCTGCTGAAAACAATCGTTTACTGGATTTGGAATACTGTCGGGTGTGTGAACTCGTTCTTAAAACTATTTAAAACGGATGCTGTGTGAATCAGCCCTCAATTAATTCGTTCATTCGTTCGAACGTAACGAATTGAAGTAATCGATTCTTCAGAGTTGTAAACCAATAGCGCAACTAAGATTTAAGCAAGACTCAAATGATAATAAAATAATATTACAGCTTTCAATGAAGTTTTGACAAAAATCCGAGAGAACTGTTTAGTATTCAGGGAATATATCCTTCCTCATTTTCGATCGCTGACCGTACCGAATCAACTATCTAAAACATGGTCAGTATTTTAACCTATCACATGGCAAAGTTGGTACTGAAATGCACAGTCACACCCCAAGCCACTAATCACAATTTCTCATACCTATTAGCAACATAGTGATTGAACATTTATAACACTCACGCTATTGATAAACTCCGGTACGCGATCTCCGCTCGCCTCCACCGGTATATCCTCGTACTTGGAGAAGTTGATGCCTGTGTTGCCGGTGCCAAACAGCTCCAACTCCTGCCGCTCGTCGCGAGGTAGCGGGATCGTCCAATCATTCTGTACAATAAGAATAAATATCAAGGAATGTTCTAGAAACTAATCTCCAGGTAGCGGGATCGTCCAATCATTCTGTACAATGCAACAATTACAATCAACAGTTTTAAACAAAACCTCATAGGATTTTATAGGCGCCGCCGACTCGCACGGATTGCTGGAGCCCAATTCTGCGAACCGATCGCTTTACTATGGTAATGGTATCAACGTAGAATCCTTAGATGAAAGAAACTCAAGATAGTGCGTGCGTGTGAGATTGATAGAATGTTTAACCTTGACACTTTTAACGGGCGTCTTACCATCTGTAGTTTCTCTATCTAAGGTAGAATGCCAAGATGTGTCATTCTGTGATTGACTTTCTTACTATATACTTAATTATAACAATTGACCTTTGTTATAATGAAGCCATTAGTTTAGCAGAACATTGCCCTGGTTTCCTGAGCTGCTATACCCAATTTCTAGAAATTTCGAAAGCAAGAGTAGGATGGTTTATTGGGTGTTTAGACGGCATCGTTGTCACGCACCGTCTGCCGTCGACGCGACGACGTAATTGCATTTAAATGGTGCGGCGGCGTTGCCCTCTAAACGCAAACTTAAAGGATAAAGCTAAATAAAACCCAGACAAGTATATGTCCAGCATTAATTATTCATTTTAGCTAGGTCACAAGCGTTTTACCTGACTTAACGACTTACAGGGCCCTCCGAAGCAAGGGGCGCTCGCTTACGCAAACGCATGGATGAAGTAAATCGCACTATAGCTCTGTAATTGAGTATCTTAAAGTATTAATAGTGTAATCAGCCCCAAGGTCAATCACGCTCGGAAGTAAATCCGTAGATATCATCATTTATATGTTGCGCCTTTAACATTCTGGCATGGTTTCAAGTCGGCGAATTAGTTTATATGCCTATCAGATTGTTTATTTTGGAATCTTGGAAAGATCGAGTGTGATGGAAAGAATTCACTTTGATCGTATAATAGCCGATGGTTAAATTAAAGTGTTTGAAATATGAATGATATTGTAAGTTTTTTAAAACCAATAGTTATAAAGAGTCCACCAACGGCACCAACGAATTCATTCTATTCGATGCTGCTACAGATATTAAGCGATTCCCTGTTTGACGTATATTTAAATTGGTTGAATTTTGGTCTGCAACATAATGTAATCCAAAATATATTCAGTACATACCTCGTCCCTACGATTGGTCGTACGGCGCACGTCATCGGACGCCCAACGCGAGTTGCTGCGTTCATCCTGTCGTGGCTCTGGCTCCTGCAATTATGTTAATAAATTTTAGAGTATGTAAGCAAAAATCAAGATTCTCGAATACTACGGACAATGGTAAAGGAAGGTCAATCTCGAAATGGAATAAATTGGTAAACGAAATTACAAAATCTCACGGTTTTGAATTTCGGCGTATTCCTCGAATCCTTACGAAGCCGAACTATTGGAGGGCCATCCCTAGAACGTTATGACTGGTTACTGTTTTCATTCTAGTAAAAAAACAATTGATACTCACACTCACTCATAATATTTCCTTTGGTTCTATTTATGGAACGTGTTCCATTATCCATTGTTGGCAGTTTATGTGGCTTACACCATTACGTTTTTTCGTGATCATTCTACCATTGACATCATTTGTTTATACAATAAAATATACCTTTCAGCGGTCGTTGTCGTCTCTGCCCATATCTCTGACGTAGGCTCGGCCCATCTTTCCGACTCACCTTATTCTAGATTGTTCCCTTAATTAATCCATCGCTCGATATTTGTGTCTATATCATCAGTGACCATATGACCAGCCCTTATTTGTCTCACAGACCTTCCAGCATGCGTTGCGTGGCGCCGGCGGCTGAGTCCTCATCACGTCGAATGTCTCTCTTGGACAGCGGCGGCTAAGCTAATCTATCGGTCCATTGCTGGATGTATTTGTCTCTGTACCATCAGACCATATTTGTCTCACATACCTTCCAGCGGTCGTTGCGTGGCGCCGGCGGCTCGAAGTCCTCATCACGTCGAATGTCCCTCGACGGGGCGGTGGCCCGCGGACGCTCGCGCTCGCGCTCCCCTCCACGCTCTGCCCACCTCTCCGGCGTAGGCTCGGCCCATCTCTCTGACTCCCCATTTGGAGTGCCGCCTTCGCGACCAGCTGTCAACACATCATCTGTTTGTCTGTTTCAGTAAGAACGCCATACAAACTTTCACACTTAGGTTCTTTTAAAATAAGAATAAGCTCAGCCAATTGACATACATTGGCCATAATGTTAATCATGCATAAAACCAAAACTTTCTTATTGGACGGACACTTATTAGACTGTCACATTTTCATTTCTACCTCGCATTCTCTCTTCATTCCGCTCTTTATTCGAACAAGTAAGTCGAGTTAACTATAGGACTAATGGAATAAAGCACAGGACTAGTGAAGTTAACTGTTAAATACGACTAGATGACAGATGTGTGAGCTATACTATAGGCCTGACAAGATATGTTTACCATACACAAGTAGTGAAATTAACAATCATTATTTTACTACTATTTAACAGGTATAAATCGTAAAAACGTAGTGTAGGACGCCCTCCGACCAGGTGGGATGACGATTTGCGAAAGACTGCTGGCAGATGCTGGATGCGGCAAGCTGAAGACAGGGCGCTGTGGCGGTCATTAGGGGAGGCCTATGTCCAGCAGTGGACTAATATAGGCTGATGATGATGATGAACAGGTGTGAATCGCGTTTATTTACCTATTTTCCACGGTTATGAGATGAACACAAGAGTGTGTAAACCAGTTGAAACGACGAGAAAAATACGTAAAAAAACGCGATAAATACCCGCTATAGAGTACTACTATATATAGTACTAATCAAAAAGTGTTCAGATCGCGTATGTGTAAAAATATGAGTTAACAATAGGACTAGATGACAGACGGATTAGTGAAATTTACCATACCATAGGACCAGATGACTGAAAAGTTAAGTTAACCATAGGACCAGTGATCTTAACCTTACATGTAGTTTTTATTAGTGACCATAGGAGCAGATGACTGACAAGTGAAGTTACCCATTGAATTAGTGAACTTAACCTTACACGTATAGTTTTTATTAGTGACCATAGGACCAGATGACTGACAAGTGAAGTTAACCATAGGACCAGTGAATTTAACCTTGCATGTAGTTTTTATTAGTTACCATAAGAACAGATGACTGACAAATGACCATAGGACCAGATGACTGACAAGTGAAGTTAACTATAGAACCACTGAACTTAACCTGACCATAGGACCATGACGATAACCATAGGACTAGTGAACTTACCCTTACAGGTATAGTTTTTTAGTGACCATAGAACTAGATAGTTGATAAGTAAGTTAACCATGGGATCAGTGAATTTAACCTTAAGTTTTTATTAGTGACCATAGGACCAGATGACTGACAAGTAAAGTTATCCATTGGACCAGAGAACTTAAACTTACAATTATAGTTTTTATTAGAGACCATAGGACCAGTGAAGTTAACTTTAGGTCCAGATGTTAGTTGTGATCGTTATCTTACCGCGATTGTCTCTGCGGGGGTTACGCGAATCATAGCCGCGGTCATAGTCGCGGTCGCGGTCATCGCGGCGGCCCCCACGTTCGGCACCACGCCCGTTATTGCCGAATGATGATCGTGCTTCACGTGACTCGGCGGGACGAGCGTCTAAGCTTGGAGGCTTAGGCTCTTCCCCTGTTACAGAAAGAGAATCTGTAACTTTAAGGTTAGTATCTAATTTTTTTAAAGATTACCTTAAGGTAGTACATATGTTACGCGTGAAAAAAAACGAGTTTTTACTATTTTCTATGTTCTACAACAGTACTTAATTTATATAGCAGATAAGAAGCTTTGCCCACATTGTAAGCCATTTGTTATAAATCTGTGCTAAAATTAACTTCGAATTAATAGTAGTTTTTAAGTCTTATCAACATAATGTTGATTTTAGTAATAAGTCTCTAATGTCATTAGACTCCAAAACAATACTTGATTCATAGTTTGTTTTAGCGTGGGTTCATAGCAAATAGCTTACAATATATGCTAGAAAACTACAGGACTGCTAGTTTATTAACTTGTAAAAGCAGAAATCACAGAAATCACAAAAACCCTTTTTTTATACATAACTTTTAACCTTAATTCTTAGTGATTAAAAACTATATAGTTTTTATTAATAAAAAAATCATGGTTCTGATTGCCACTTCACACGCGTTTTTCCTGGATAGCTTCCCCAGGATCAAATCGATGTCTTTTATTCAGATCTGTTCAGTTGTTTAGTTGAGCAGAGACAGCGAGTTACTTCCCACAGATATCATTGGCATGAAAATCAAACATGAATATGTACCTGATTGCACAACATGTTTTCAATATTTTTCCACTTTAAATTCAGGACTGAGCCACTTATGAATAAACTATATGCTTTACGGGGACAACAATCACATTAAATAACAAATGTGAACGTTTGGATATTTGCTAAGTTTTAACATCAAAAGTAAAGCAAGGAGCAAGTTGAAGCTTTGCCAAGATGCAGTTCTTAACCTGGATCCGAGTGTGAAAATGCTAGCTTATACAGTTTTTTGTTGTTTAGCACTGCACACACATGAAAGGTTGCATCTAAGCAAAAATATCAGTAGCCAATCCATTAAAAAAGTTACCATAACATTCATTCTTCATTCCATCCAAATTTTGTTGTGTGTAATTGTTTGTCATTACTATACTATACCAAATATAGTATGCATTTTTGGATTTCGATATATAGAAGTATAGGTATGGATATTTTAGGAATTGTACTAAATAAACTTACAATGAATTTGTATAAAAAAAATTGTTTAGTTAATCACTAAAATCAGTATTTATTGATGAGGAACTTTCACCCAGTTCAATTATAAAATGTTGTTGATTATTACTTAGTAGGATTTTATAGGCAACAAAAGTTAGATTATCCTTGTATTTTTAGGTTCTTTTTAGTGTAATCATCATGCTGTCATTCTGTAGTCTGTGACTTGAAAGTTTATTCTTTAAAGAACCTTTTTATGGTTTGTTTACATTATTTCTTTTGCTCAGCTGAATAGAGTATAGTGTGGTCTCGATTATATCTACATGGCTCAGTAGTTGATTCATTTGAATACAAGAATGAATCAGATATTAATAATGCAACACTGCAAAATGTGTTATTGATGCAAACCTCCTCAATACATTACTATTATATGTAGAATACATCCATGTCGGGTAGTAAGAAGTCATACGAGTATTAAATACTCAGATTTGACCTACATTTCTTTGTAAGTCACTTATAAATAGGTTTGGACTATAATGGTACAGTTTATTAATGTCTTTGGCCAACAAACAATCAAGCTTTATACATAATAATAAAATATACATTGTTTAGAGTCCCAGTGGTAATTGATAATGGACTGATAAATTGTCAATGCGCCTAAATATTTTATCATTATAGCCTACTTTTAGTAGATTGTCTTAGTTCCTACAAAAACGATTAGCACGGTAGCTACCTTGAGGGCTGCCCTGCAACTGCCTACGCAGGTGCGGGGGGATGTAGCGACCAGCACCAGCACTCTTGGGAGCCTGAGGCTGCAAGTCCAGACCAGCAAGCTGGAAAAATTAGACATAATTACCATTTTGCCAATCCTAAAATTGCATAGAATATGATTTGATATGCAATGTGTTTGAATTTTACATTATTCTGGTTTAGTTATTCATAATATTTTTCATTGCACCTGTTCGGTTTATACAAACCACTTTTACATGAAGTAGGTTATCTATAGCAAATTTAGTATGTGAGCATGAATATACTGTGACTCACCAGGACCAACATAGCTTTTGGAGGCCCTAGGACTATTGACGAAGTTCTCTTGAGTTTAGAGGATCAACTCGGAAGAAACAAAGAGAAATCCATCTAATTCTAGCTAGCTACCTACTAGTAATTTCCTCCCGCCATGACACGCAAGTGTAACGTGACAATGACCTCACGACCAACAGGCTCGGAATAATACGACGGCCATCAGTCAACTCGCTTACCCAACGTAGCGCAAATGAACCGTTCCACAAAATCAATGAGAGATACCGTAAAAGTGGAAAGATTTAGTCGCCATGTTGGTTATTTCAAGACACGTAAAGCATTGAGTATCAAGTTTTAGCAAAACTGAGATGAACAGAGTAATTTCATGAATTAGATTTCTACCAATTGGGCATAAAAAATCTTTTTAAACCAGGTACAAAGTCTATAAACATGTGCAACAATGGAAAAATCGATACAAAATGCAGTACTACATGAGGTATGATACTGACCTGCTGCTCTAGACCTGTTCCATTTTGGTTGGTAACATTACTCATATTACTACCAAGCGGTACGTTTTTTTGGGAACTTTTCTCGAAAAATATTATAAAAACACAGTCTACAATGAATTTTGTTCACACACAATTCACAAAATCACATGAAAAGCCTTCAATTTTACTCTCCCAAATCACTTTTCTGCTTTCATTCGCAATTTTTTTGACTTTTGCTCATTTTTGATGATTGATTGATCAGGTATTGCTCAGTCATTCATTCAGCCATTCACTCCTTTGTTGTCTGTGGTGCTTCCACTTATCAATGAAAAATTTCCCCGACTTCACCGCCGAATCGAAAGGGTCTCTCACCGTTGCGCGTCGTGTCCCCATGGTCGGGCGAAGCATAGAATATAGATCGTACGTAGATGGAGAAATATACCTGGATGGTTATCATGCGTGGCCAAGAAGAGAGCCAGAGAATACAAATAAAATACTAAAATTAAACATACATTTTGAGCCTTGTCCTTCTGGATAATTATGTAATAAACTGTAAATTTTGAACCTTTCATAGTCAAAAGAACTTGTGTCTACTTATGAGTGGAATGACAAATGCGGCAATTTTTCTCCACAATCACTTTACCACTCAAAAATACTGTACCACACCATTGTAGGTAACTTTAGTTCTTATTGATGGCGCAGGAATGCCAAAAGAATTATTTTAGCACAAAAAAAATAATAAAAGAAAAAAAGAGAATGTCAAGTGGTGGCTCACCTCTGTTTCACCACTGAAAAACAATTTCAACGATAATTCGACAAACCTTTAATCTAATAGGTCTGGCAAGGGAGCCAGGGGGAAAATGTAAGTACTTTATATATCTCGAGAAGAACGTAGTGTAGGACGCCCTCCGACCAGGTGGGATGACGATTTACGAAAGACTGCTGGTAGATGCTGGATGCGGCAAGCTGAAGACAGGGCGCTATGGCGCTCATTAGGGGATGCCTATAATGTCCAGCGGTGAACTAATAATAATATAGGCTGATGATGATGATGGTCTTTGATTATTACAAATGGACGGATTTAAAGCATGGAGATTCTATGAGTTACGGAAATAATGCATAGATCGCCGTTTCGGGCACTTCGGCTAGAACTAAACTATACTTGGTCGATGACCATGACAAGTGGTGGGGAAACTATGGAGCGTCAGCGTGCGCAACGCAGTGCTGATTTTCTCTAGAGCATGTCAGCTACGGTCTGATAACTTGATTCCTACTGACCAGAGTCAAATAATTGCGTGGTTAGGTTAGTAAGGTAAAGAATTTGTGATCTCGCAGGTTTTCCTAAATGAATGTAGTACCTACCGAGGATACACCGAAGTGCATTGCGTTTGTTTGGTTTTGAAATACGAATTCTTATGAGTACCTACCTACCGCATTCTACAACAAACTTCCCATTTGTTTTCTTTCGCAACGTGGACTTGACCACAGTATACATATGGATATATGTATACTGTGGTACATAATATGTGTACCTACTGGGACTTGACTCACAGACATTAAACTAGCTGCGCGCGGCTTACCTTTAAATCTCTGAAACTTGATTGCTCTAGACTAGGAAGACTAGACTAGACTCCAGCTAAACTTCAAAATAAAACTCTCACAACGACGACATTGTTATTCTCTAGCTTTTAGTTAGTTAACAAAGAAAATTACAGTCAAATAATAGAATTTAATATAAATTGTTTTTACGATTGAAACAATTAACCAGTAGATTGTTTGCAACAGTCTGCAGTTAGCACAATTGTTTCAATTGTAAATACTAGTTTTAATTAGTTAGGTACCCCTAACCAAGTTGAACTCGGTGCCCCCCCTCCCCCTCCCTTAGCTAGGGCTGGCTTCGCCAATGCTCCTGTTCTGTCGTTAGTTTTCAGGAAGATAGGGAAAGTTGGCAGCATTCTTCGTCTATGGTAAGAATGTTCGGAGTATGGAGGGCTACCAATTGACTCGTGGACGGACGAAATAACCCTTCTTTTTGTATCATTCACTCAATTTACTTTTGAGACAATTACACGGTCGATGTCATGTCAAGTCAATCAATGTCAATGTCAAGTTTCAACTTAACTTGTCAAGTACTGAGTGCTGCCAGATCACTAAATAAAAATATGAGCTTGTGATAAGGGTACTAGATAACAGATATACATTATCTATTACAATATATAGCTGAATATTTTTTATTATACATCGAAAACAACCAGAACACCCTGAATAAATGTCTGCAGATCGTACACACATTTGTCCCGAGGCGGGAATCGAACCCGCAACCTCCTGCGTCGTACGCCCAAATAATAAATGTTTTCTATTTGCATACGGGCTTTGCTCAATGTTTTCATGCATGATAGATAATTCTCACAATCCTAAGAAAGTAGGTAGTGTAGGTACCTACAAGTTAACTTTCGAAATTTGAGTCAGTACCTAATATTTTACCTACTGCGACTGCACTTTGACGAACCTCATCATTGAAAATGGAAACAAAAACGCTCAAAAAATCAACCTAATTAAAATCGGTTTATCCGTTCAGCAACTTTAATGGGACATAAAAACGTAGGGAATGACCCTTATTTTTGAAATTATTATTTTTTTAATCCACTGATTTTTTCACGACTTTCTATTTATTTTGTCGATCTGGCAGCACTGAGTTATACTTCATTCAATTTACAGTTTTCAAGCAAAGAGTATACCTCTGTGAAGTTGGCCGCCAGACTTTGTCTTTTTTAAACTTCGATATTGCTAATCGTTTGAGAAAAAAGACTAAGTCTAAAAGATACTAAGTAAAAAAGAGACTAAAATAGATTAAAAGACAAAGTCTGGCGGCCAACTTCACAGAGGTAATTTCTACTGCTTTTTTCAGATTCCATCTGGCAACACTGCACGTAGGTAGTTATATATTATTAGTTTCCTATGTTCACAGTACTTTAGTCAGTATATATGGTTAGATGGTTGGCAAGTGTGGCCACAAAGAGGGACAGACTATACGAAGTGGTGTTGCCATGCAATTTTTTTACCCTGACTTTAGGTTCGTAATTTTATGCCTGGTAGGTGGTATTTTAGTATCATACATCATTAAATTAGGTACCTACGTATGCGAGAATAGGTAAACTTTTGATTTAATTAGCACAGAAATAAAACAACGTGTTCCGTTTAAATTTATTACCACCGCCACATACATGTCAGGCATAATTTCAAATACTAAACTAAATACAAAAAGTATGTCATTTTGAAAAGAATATTTTTGCTAGACAATCAATTTAAACACTAACCAAACACAGACAATAAAAATTGCACTTAGGAGATCACATTTCTTCTGAGTAATTAAATCTTACACTTTAGGTATTGCTAAGATAAGACAACCATAGTACGAAATTCAAAAGCACTTTTAAATTATACTTCAGGTAAAAAGTACAGAGAAAACCAAATTATATTACAGTTTTTACACCTTATACACAATATTACCTACGTCCTTGCCTATGTTTCCAAATATTTTATATTCTGTTATAATTATTACCTGTGTAAAAATGACCAGTCTTTAAAACGATTCCAATATATTCTCCACAAATCATAGGATCACAAATCAATCAGTCTTTATTTCTATCAAAGAGCCTTAATCAAAATATTTCTATAAGTACCTGGCTACCCAACTTATCAAAATGTACCCTTTTCAGTCTTATATTATTCAATTATAATGTATAACATTGCACCTTAGTACTAGTAATTAATAATAATAGTACTTGATACTATAATAAAATTGTACATACACTAATTAAACTGTACATACCTACTTACTAATTAACACTGTTGGTTTTATTTATACTGCATTGTATTTTTAACAAACTCAAAGTTTTCGTGATGTTCCTCACGTAGTAGTATTTATCTTACATGCCTGAAATAAAATATTGAAGCATTAATATGAAGATTATACATAGTGCTATAGTAATAGTATTAAAAATTGTAAGTAATATTAGTAACACCAAATCCCAATACCATTTAAATATATTTGATTTAGTATTTGATTAGTATAGAAGGTATAATTTTTTTATCCAAATCTCAAAAAGTCCTTCACCCATCATTGTAGCACTGATTCTTTTTATGTATTTATTTATTTTACTTACCAGTCTTCTAACAGCTTAAGGGAACATATACGTTCGCGTTTCTTTTTTGTTCACGATTTACATGAAAATGTTTGAACAAATTTACTAAATATTTTTGGGTTCCCAGTTTTTGCGACCCGTGGCTTCTATCCAAAGCAAACGTAAATCATTGTTTTCGGGAAATCTGTAACAAACAAAAACATATTTTAAGAATGTATGTAGATGTAGGTATTCATGCGCCACGACATTTGGGAAATTTTATTTTCGAGTGCAGGCAACCCTAATATTTTGTAATTTTAGGTTATATTTATTAGAATTATTTTAAAACATAGTTTTTGAGTCTTGTCTGTACGGAAATCTATGAAACTATAAATTTTGAACCTTTTTTGAAGTCAAACGAGCTTGTACTTACGATTGGAATGACAAACTCGGCACTTTTCGTTCACCGTCACTTTTACATCCAAAAACACTGCACCGCACCATCGTTGCTTCAGATTTATATCGTTGAGAGACGCAGGAACGCCCGCAGAGTCACTTTCACACATTTAATTAGCAGAAAGTATCATTAGGTCGAAAACAACAAATACTATGTGATGTGCCCGGCATGTTTGTTTAGCTCTTATAAGAGCTAAACAATGAAAAAACTGGCACACTGGTAGAGACCACAGAACAGAGAAGTAAGTGGAAGGAAGTGCAATGCAACAAAATTACTACGGGAACCGATGTCGCCAAACTCACACAAATAAACCCCTAATCATATAATACAATACAAAGAAACAATTCGTTTTATTGGTAGTTTCAAGTTCAGTCAAAACTAGCCAACGTCAAAGATTTGGAAATAAACCTTGAAATCTACTCAATAAGATTCATTTTACTTTAGCAGCAGAACGTATTTACGATCTATACTCACCAAACATTGGCCTGACGAGTTAATTCCGCTACTTGACCATAGATGGCGGTATTCTCCGTGATAGTTATTATAAACCTAATTTCGTTAGGTATAAGATTGATATTCGATTGATAGTTCGCAGATCTACTGCTACTCGATTAAGGCTGCACCAGCAGGGCTATTCACGATTGCTCCGAATGAAACCGAGCCTCGGAATCGAGAAGACATACGCGCGAAATTCAAATATTACGCGCGAAATTCAAATATTTTATCGGTTTTTTAAATTTTCTGCGGTCTGCAAGGAATTAAACTACCAGCCCCCCTAGCACGGGGATTGTTGTCTAGGGTAGAATAGAGAAAAATTACGTCACTTCGTCATCCAATGCCTAAATTATTTGAAATGCATTCCTATAACTTCAATAATGTACGCAATGTGTAGCGATGCAATGTCATTATTGTCTATTCTACCCTAGACAACGATCCCCGTGCTAGGGGGGCAGAAAAGAAGTCGTAAACTTATATTTCTATGAACCCATATTACAATAAAGAAAATTAATGGAGCAACAGGTAATTTATGTAGATTTTTAGTAGTAAAACTCCTTTAATAATAATTGCTCAAATAGAAGCTATAAATCTAAATTTGTCAAAACATGGGCTTATAGATTTTTTTTTACTTTTTATGGAAAACTTCTATTTCTGATTTCGCGCGTAATATTTGAATTTCGTGCGTATCTGTTTTCGATTCCATGCCTCGGTTTCATTCCGTCCGAGCCATCGTGAATATACAGGGTGGAAAAAATCTATGGCCCTGGAGGGGAACTACCTTAAATCCTTTAGCTAGCTCATTTAACTGAAAGGAAACATTCCTTTATTTTTAAAAAGAAACATAATTGCATTCAAAGATTTTCTAAAAATTCCTTGTCACACCTGGGAATCGAACCAACTAAAAATTAAAAAAATGAACCCTTGCTATTTTATTATGTGAATCAGTAGGATTATTGTTCAGGATAAAAATAAATAATGTCTTATAAGTAAAAAAAAAGTGAAAACTAATATTCATTTTATTTTATCATCAATAGAAACAAACACAAAATATGAAACATTTTTTTAAGTAGACAGATGTTGACCAGTGAAAAATCACACTATCACACTAATATTATAAATGGGAAAGTTTGGATGGATGTCTGGATGTATGGATGTTTGTTACCTCTTCATGTCAAAACTACTGAACGGATCGGTCTGAAATTTTGCATACAAGTAATTTTAATCTTGGAATCAAACATTGGCTACTTTTTTTCTTTACTATCACGGTTACGGATACAGCCTGGTGACAGACGGATAGACAAACAGACGGACGGACAGCGGAATTTTAGCTATAGGGTCTCGTTTTACCTTTTGGGTACGGAACCCTAAAAATGATGAAAGCTATCGTTCGAAATTCAAATTTGTTGCCGCAAGTTGATAAAAAACACACTCCGTTTTAAAGTTTTTGTCAGAACGCCTCATGTAAGAAGGAATTGTGCATGGGTTTATTATTACCATTTAACGATTTTCTTATCGAAGTGTGCAACAAGGTACCTGGTCTTCCAATTAATAACATTAGCAAGCCTCTTCATCATACGATGTCTTTGGATGTTAGAGATAAGAAAATTATAACGTGTTATTTACTTGTTACAAGTGAACAATACTAGGTATTGTTAATAAAGAATATGTAATAAATATTCGATTTCATGGGTATCCTATACAACAGATGAGTGAAAGGTCCAATGTTTATTTGACAATTTTTATCCTGAACAATAATCTTACTGATTCGTATAATAAAATAGCGAGGGTTTATTTTTTTTTATTTTTAGTTGGTTGGTTCCCAGGTGAGACAAGGAATTTTTAGAAAATCTTTGAATGCAATTATGTTTCTTTTTAAAAATAAAGGGTCCTTTCAGTTAAATGAGCTAGCTAAAGGATTTAAGGTAGTTCCCCTCCAGGGCCCATAGATTCTTTCCACCCTGTATAAAGCACATTGAACTACTTCTCCTTGGTTTGTTAATCCTAACTTATGTTATAAATTCGAAAGTTTGTCCTTTCTTCACACCCTAACTTAGTAACCAATCGCCTTTATTTTTGGCATATAGTTAATTGAAAGAATGGAGAGTAACACACTTTTATCCCAACAAAAGGCGTGCGAAGCCGCGGGCAGAAGCTACTACTAAATAAACCAATCATTCTTGTAGATTCTTTACAACAGTCTGCTACAACAGTTAGCTCAATTGTTGCAATTGTAAAGACTAGTTTTTAGTTGGTTTTATTAATTTATTGTAGTTTTCTTTTCTAATAAAGAATGTTTTTTGCTAAGTAAATAATCGATTCAACATTAAAATCACATTAAAATATTTATTTTCTTGTATCGATATTAATCGATAAAATCAACAGCAAAGCAGTACCGATTTGCTTGACTACATCACTAATCGAGTAGCGAAGAACTTTCGAGAACGAAGTGAATAGACACAATCCAAAATCAACTTTATCATAATTGCTTAAGGTTGATTTTGACTAACCGTTGTAATAAATTATTTGTAAATTGAAATAAATTGAAACTTAGGAGAAAACAATTAAAATCCTACTTACCGATGGTATGAAACACCTCCGGTTTTAAGATTTTTTCGCCTACTATCATTTTTACATTCCAAAATGGAACAATACGGCATAGCTTCGGAAAAATGAATTTGTCGCGAGACAAGCAATTCAAAGCGATGTTAGAACCAGTGTTGCCAGATGGAATCTGAGAAAAGCAGTAGAAATTTTGTTAAAAAAGCAGTAGATTGGGGAAAAAAGCAGGTAGATTTTAATATGTTATAAATTAGTACCTATGTATTGTGTTTTGCGAGTATTTTCATGCAAAAAAAACATACAACAAAGCTAATAACCCGTTTTTTTTAAATTTAGGAAGCGTTTTCTTTGCCCACATTCCTAAACTGTTTAGCTTTGTGGAAAGCGAGGCCAGGCGGCCTGTCGGCTGTGATTTGCTCAGTTCTTTTCAGTCTGATTGAACTTTGATTTGTGGGTCTGGACATATATTATTTAGTGCATAGTAGAGTACCTAATAACTCGATAAACAGTCTCACTCAGAAATTAATAAAAGCCCAGAGTACTAAGTACTAAATAAAAACCTTACAGTCTCACTCAGTTTGCATTTTGCAAAAGTTTATCGAACGAACGAACGGACCGACCAATCAATCTAAAACAATGAACATACATACCAAGACAGACAGAAAGAAAGTGAAAGCTGGAAGGAAGAAACGAAGGAACACGGAACTCTTCAGTTTCATTCATCTGTTTCAGTTTTGTGAAGTTTGTGTCATTGGTAACTTGTCACGTGAGCTAAAATAAAGACATGGAGTCACTTGCTATTGATGCTCGGAAAAAGCAGGTAGATTTCACAAAATTTGAGCAAAAAAGCAGTAGATCAGTAGACGGTTCAAAAAGCAGGTAGATCTACTGCTAAATCAGTAGATCTGGCAACACTGGTTAGAACACGACTGAGATCAGTTAAGCGTAACTACGCTTAATTGTGACACGCGTGCCACGCCCACTTAGCACTTCCACTTACTTCTCTGTTCTGTGGTAGAGACAGAGAAACTTTCATTCTATCTCATTTCTTCTCAGGCTACAAGCATATTTTTATCTCTCTCTTGAGTGACTGAAATGGGTATATACAACACCTCTAGTGCCTTATTACTCTAAGGTATATATAATGTACTCTGTGTATTAGTCACAAACTATTGGTATTAGTATAAGTATTGTATCACAGATTTATAAGTATAGTACTAAAGTACAGATAGGAATCGGACCAATAACAGCCGTGGACGCTAATTATAGTTCTGTTGAGCCAGACGACGTCGCTAGTGTGCATTTAGAAAGAGACAGATATACGTCGCTCTCTTTTGCCCCTTGCTAGTGATGTGCCTGAATATTCATAAGATATCGATATCGATATACCTACATACCATGTATACAAGTTGAAATAAAAAACGAAAGATTTGACGTTTTGTTTATTATTAATGAAACATATTTAAACACAATGTTTTATACAATATAACTAATATTTTAAACTAATAAACAAATATAGACACAAAAAAATGCTTTCACCAAATGTGGACATCATTATGTTCACCTACCAAACATAATAAATAAGCAGATTTTTTTTCAGTCACGGAAATGGAAAAGTTTTAAGTAGGTACATAAAACATAACATTTTTAAATAATCAAAATATCGATCATGTTACGTAAAAGATTCTACTTCCTACAACTTATTTATATTAATTAATTATTACCAGTAAGGCAGTAATCAAGTAATTAGTTAACAAGATAAAGTTAAAAACTACAACCCGACTACGTGAAAGTTATAAAAGTTTGAAACATTTACATCACAGATTTATAAGTATTGTACTATTTACATTGACAAAATAGAATGACGTATGGGTCATATTTGATAAGTTCTTCTGGATGGTAAGCAAAACATTGCACGAAGAAGACGGTACTCTTTGGGACTACATTTTAACAAAGCTAAGCACATGACTTTCTCTTCTAACGAATATCTTCGAAGCTTTGGTTTTTTGTTTACACATTTTAGTTGCATCGAAATAAAAGATTTCGTCAAATGTGGCAGTTTTTCAAAATCGGAGAATAGCTTTGACTCCACAAACTTTGTGCTTATTTGTAATCTGCGTGTAGTACTCCTGAAATTCCTGGCTTTATGTGATACTTGCTGCAATCTTCGATAGAGTTGTTTGCATTTTGGAGATAAGATCTTTGGATTTATGCGTTTGACTCCAACATGGGGCAGCAGTTTAATGTTCTCTGTGAACACAAAAGAGGAATATTCTTATTATGATAATTTGTTTCTATTACCTATTAGATTGTAATTTTATTGATCTCTCACTCGAATAATCATATTAAATTGTCTTAGATGTTTTCCTTGATCTTAAAATAAATAAATAAATAAAAATAAATTATAATTTTTGCTTGGAGGTGTTCTAATTGTTGCCAAATTAGTCGTTTCTGAAATGTAAACCAATCAATAATAATAATGTCTGCTCATAATTGAAGAATCTAATAAGTGTAATGTTTTAAATGTTTATCTCGATCTTAAAGCCAAGTATAATTAAATTACCATCAGTTCTTCGTTTTTTGCACGGAGGTGTTGTGGTTGTTGCCAGATTATGCGTTTCTGAAATTTAAACCAATTATTATAAAAATGTCGACTCAAATTTTAAAAATCTAATATGTGTAATGTTTCAAATGTAATCTTAATTTAAGATCAAGTTGAGGGAGCCAAGTATAATTACCATCAGTTCTTCGTTCTTTGCATGGAGATGTTGTTATTGTAGCCAAATTATGTGTTTCTGAAATGTAAGCCAATCATTAATAAAAATGTCTGTTCACAGTTGAAAAATTTGATAAGTGTAATGTTTTATATGTTTATCTTGATCTTAAAACCAGGTATACTACCATCAGTTCTTCGTTCAAAAGCATTGTAGTATGTATGGTCTCTTAGACAGTTGGGTATTTCACATACATTGTAAAGATTGGCACCTGAAACATAACAGCCATTACATTACAGAACCTATTGCGTACATCTAAAAATTATAGCCGTACTTTGAACCTGCGTCCTTCATACGTACAAGCATACCCAAATACATACCTTACCCATAGACTCCTTAAAAAATATTTCCCTCAATGTTTATAACATTTCGGCAGTCGAGCAAAAATTTCAAAATATCGATAGCAAATTAATAGTAAAATTGATGTTGCCCATCCCTATTTTTCTCATTGATCATAGTTATTGACGATTTTATAATATTTTATCGATTACAATCTATACTTTGGACATTAATTCATGATTTTAGAGATATATATTCTAACCGCTGGGTATCTACTACCTACATATAGGATCAGCAAAGTACTTACTTTGTCCATTTGTTGGAATCCCACTGGAAATTTCGGACTCTGTAAACAAAGTTGGCCGCGCAATGAGGCTAATCAGGCGATTATTTTCATAAAATTTTTGTTCAAAATGTTTGGCACAAACTCGTTTCCTCATTAATTGACTATTATTGAGTGAAAACAAAGTTTTAGAGTTTATTTGTTTGAGCCACTAACTTTGTCTGTATGGCGTTCTTGGAAAACAGTGTAACTGGATATCACTACCACTTTTGGTCTCACAACTAGGCACACAACATTTGTTCACAGCCATTTTACACAAATTATATTATAGTATACTCATTGAAATTACTTCAGTCAGCTTAACATCCTCAGCAGAAAAAATAATCAAACCCGCCGCCATGCCGCCGGTGGTGGATTATAAACACTTATGAAATTAGCTTCAGGCGCCAAACGTCAGGCTTGCAGCTGCCTTCATTGCGTTGAACACTAGCGCTGCGGTGTTTCTTTTATGATCTACAATCTAGCTGCAGCTGATTATGAACTCTATCACAAGCGCATACAATCTAAAAGTGAGTGTAGATAGATAGTGTCCGACGATTTTGTAGCAGGGTTGCCAACCGTACGAGGTTCCTCGTACAAATACGAGATTTGTGGTCTTCCGTACGAGGTACGAGGGCACTATCAACCTCGTACAATTATGTACGAGATTTTGACATAACATAACACTTACACCAAAAATGACACTGTCGCATTGGCGCGATGACTGTCTATGGCTCGCTCGCTATCCCATGAACCAAGAAATCCCCGAGAAATAAAACATTTCTTTCTTCGCATTATTCGTCTGTCGCCTCGATCACACATAGCGCCAACCAGAGAGGTGTAAATTCACAAAATAAACAAAAATCTCGTGCAAAAATAAAAAGAAAAACGATGAGAATGAGGATGTTCCTGATATAATATTTGCAAATGAAAACTAAGACTAGAAGTACATAGTTACCTATGCAAAGTTTTGAACCTATAAACAAATCTCGTTCATTAGTTATTTACGTGAGTAATGTTAAAGATTATTTTAATACAAAGTGATATTTTATTTAGTAGAAACTTGCAATAGTTTATTTCGTTGTGTAAAACGTCCTAAATTCGACAGTTTAATATGCATTAATCTTGGTTTAGTCACCTTTTAGAGGAATGTACGAGGTTCGAAAGCCATAATACGAGATTTTTAGCTGCTTAGTACGAGGAAATTTTTTTTACGGTTGGCAACCCTGTTTTGTAGGCTCGATTCCATAGCGTGTATTGTATACTCTTTAGTTGATTTCAATCAAAATTGTTTGTTTAGTTTTTCGTCTTATTTCAAATTTTTCTAATAGTCTACTTCAAATTTTCTACATCTCAATGTTTTACTTCCTTACCATTTTCGAAGAATAATTGAAATTCTTGTAAACTAAACCCTAACAAGCCAAGCCGTATTATCCATGAAGAGCATCATTTAGGTACATAACTGCGGCGACGACGACGACGCGGGAGCGAGCGTTCAAACTCTCCTCCTCAAGAACTTTATTAAACTCATAACATCAGTCATCAATAGTCATCATTAACACGTAAGATTTTCTTTCTCAACAAGCATTACCATTTATCCTTAGGGTTTGAGTGTAGTTTACTGGACGCAGGACTTAAAACACTTTCATGGCACACGACGCACATCCCCGCGCTGCCCTTTGTGGCGGCCGAGGCTGGGCAGTGGATGCGTTAAACAATTTACGACGAATTCGTTATGCATACTTAACATGTATTTACGGCGACGTAGGAGGTTGCGGGTTCGATTCCCGCCTTGGGAGAAGTATTTGTACGATCTGCAGGTATTTGTTCTGGGTGTTCTGGTCGTTTTCTATGTAGGTTAATAAAAAATATCGTATTGTATTGTATTAGGTAACTGATATACATATATCAGTTATCTGGTACCCTTAACACAAGCTCTGCTAAGCTTGGGGCTAGATACTGCTGTGTGAATTGTCAAGCATTATTTATTTATTTTACTCATGCAGGCGGCAAACCCGTCTGTGCGCGCCTCTGCGAACATGCTGGACTCGCTGCAGAACTGCGGCAGCCCCAGCAACATCCTGTATGCATTGTTGTATTGGACGCGAAGAGTATTGACGGATTTCTGTGTGTATGTGAACAACAGGCTGCTTGTGTAGAATGTCTGACAACATGATTTGAACATAGTTATTTTTACCTCTTCTGAACAACAAGCAAACCTGCGAACCAGCATATTAGCTCTCACTGTCAACACTCTTCGCTCCCTTTCTATATCTCCTTCATCTCTAAGATTATCAGTCACTAAATGTCCCAAGTATCGGAACTCATTTACTATATTTATAACATTATCATTTAATATAATGAAAAAGGTCTCAATGAAAAAGGTTGTACTAGACCTTGAAAAAAAATCAATTTTCTTTACCCCGTAAACTCCACAGCGACACTAGATCGATAGGCAATGGTAAATATAATTTAAATAAAACCTAGCTTTTTATCAGTGTCATTACTAATTTCAGAATGAAGGAGGAAGTGCACCGTGAGCGCCAAGCACCCCCCGCACCTCGTGAGAGACATGCCCCTCCAGAGCCACGAGCTCGCCAGCCGCCGCCGGCGCCCCGCCATGCCAACGCAAAGGCGCCGCCGCAGCCCCGCGAACGAATACCGCCGCCAACCCCTCGTGAGCGCCTCCCGCCACCTCAACCGAAACATTAAGAACAAACCCTTGTGATGGTAACCCTGGCCTCGATTATGCAATATCTGTGCCCATAATCTCTAGCCGTAACATTTTCCATCCTTCTGTTTTCTTTTTTATTTAGTGATTGCTCTATGAAATGCTTTGGCTCCCCTTTGATTATGTAGAAACACTCTTCAAGATTTTATCAGTAGGTACGTTTGTTAACATACCACATCGAAAATGTTTAAACTGCCAGAAAATCAGTTCACAGCTGTAGAAATTATGTTTTTTTATACCAAATCATGTTATTTAGGTGAATAAACAGTTTGGTTATGCTATAAATTGATGGGATTGCACATCTAGTGTCTAACACTTGCAGTTTATATGGTATAGTTTGTTTTTCACTGACATTGGGTGGTTTCTTTTTGTTAAAACAAACAGTTTTTGAATCATGTGAGACTGAATTTTCATATTTTTTTAGTTAGTACCTATACAAAAACTTTTATTTGGATTTTTGATAACTCCCTAAACGGAACAGTAACCGATTAATATAATAAAGTAAATAACCTATGGAAATAGCATAGTGTCTACTTTTAAAAAATTATTATAATGTGCCATTGTTCTAAACAATTAACATGCCTTTTTCATGTAAGTAGGCAATTTTTTTAAATAGTTTATTTATATTTTAATATTAGTTAGTTTTTTGAAGCTTGTATTACAATGAAAAACCAATTCAAGTTATAAATTATACAATATACCAACAAATACAATTTGAAAACCACATTCTAAAATTGGTCTCTTCAAGGCAACCTTTGAATGAATAGAATTATGTTACATTCTATTCTTTAATTCTAGCACGTTGTTGAAATTGTGCACCATCTGGTATTTATTGTGCTTTTTTATGGTCAAATCAAATCATTTATTGATAAGTTTATGTGTACAAAACTTCGATCAAAAATAAGGAGTTCGCGGCCTCCCCCATAGATACCTAGAGCCTTACAAAAATGTCACTCAAAATTGGGTTCGTTTTGTTTTGACGCAGACAGTTTGCGCAGAGCCTGACAAGTTTTTTCCATACGGAACAAGAGATTGGTGGAGTCGAATTCATTTTATTTTATTTTGTAAGTAGGTAGGTACCTACCTGAGAATTATATACCTACCTACTCAGTTTATTTTCTATAAGGATTAATTAACAGAATTCAGGTAAAGATAACGAATCATTTATTGATGAAACTATAAATTGGTGTCTCAACATTAGGTATTTATACAAAAGGGTCATTTCAGACATACAACAATTTAAACTTAAAATACAATTACAGGCAGGCACTCTAGATTAAAAAGAACTGGTTCCTGTCTGCGGCTTTGCACGAGTTTTTTTTACGGGAAAAAAATAAACGTTTTATAAATTCATACTTCTGGTAGGTAGGTAAGAACTAGAGATGGGCCGAACATGGGTTTCACCGAATACGAACATTCGGCCGAATATTCGGTACATTTGATTCCGTTCCGTCGTATATGAGACGTCATATTTGTCTTATATCTCATTAGACTATAATTAAGTTCCTAACTCTTAATGTGTAGATTAAGAGATTGATCTCTTAAATATCAACCTGAAAGTACAAACAAATTACTAATTTTCTTTATAAAGAACTATATTGGTTGAATAGGATAGGTTTAAACGTTTTTTTTAACAAATAAATATATTTTGCGACGCCATGCTGAGTAGAAACTAGAAAAAAATATTATTCATATCATTCATCCAACCTACTTTAATTGAAAATAAAGCTTCAGTGACGACAAAATCAGAAAGATACACTCTAAAATACTTACTTCATTACACTGTACACTCAAATCATGATAATACACGGGTCTTAACAGTAAAAACTTTGAGTATCACTTTGCCGAACATTAGGTGATTCAGCCGAATATTCGGCCGAATATGAATATTCGGTAAAGCTACCGAATATGCCGAATACCGAATATAAAACGAATATTCGGCCCATCTCTAGTAAGAACCTAGTCTTTCTTTTATTAGAGAGTCTACGCAAATGAAATTTTAGGGCGGGCCAACTAATTATTTTAAAAATCATCAACTAGTAATATTAAACTTATTTTTATGAAAAATATATTAATACATACTATAAATGAAAAAAAAATTTTGAAGAAATAGCCTCTCCATTTATCAATTTAGAACAAAATTAATATTTTAACATAGGCAAACCAAACAACAATATTTTATGCTGATTTCACAAGTATATGACTCACATCTCAATATACGGGTAAAAAATATATATAAACTTACTGAAAATAAGAAATTCCATCCTTTTTCAGCACTTTGGACGAGTGATTCTTGCATTTTTTGTACCCATGCTTTTTGTCTGAACGCTAAAATGACACTAGTTGAAAAGCTTTCCTAACATGTCAAAATGTACCTCTTTTGCTACTGAAGGTTGTGGCGTGCGCATTGTGAATCTAAGGGGGGCCGGCAAAGCCGGACATTTTTGATCGATGGTACAAAACAAAACTCTGTAGGGATATTAATTGTTGTAGATATTTTATTGTTGCATGCTGAAAAGAGAGTTTAACAATGTTATTTAGATAATAAGAAAGTTACCTACACCTAATATAAACGAATTTTAAGCTATAAGAGTACACTTTAATACTGTCAATTAAAAATATTTTTCATAAATTTGTTTTTTAGACTAGAAAGTAACATGTTAGGTACTTATATACCTACCATATTCTACAGAGGATGCCATATTTTTTTTTATTTATACAGGGTTATTGGTAAATTAGTGACAATACGTGAACTGCAGGTTCAGCCCATCATCACAAACACGTTTGTGAAGACGCCAGGTCTTAATTTTGGTATTGGTAATGGGTACCCCCCGCAATTCAATAATCGTTCGTTAGCGAGGTTTTATTTGAAACTCAACTCAGCTAACTTTATTTAAATCTTCTACGAAAACTTTTTAATAATATCCCAAAAAAGTTTTCGTAGAAGATTTACCCAGTGCGAGTAACGCACTATAAAGCAAAAAGCTAAGAATATAGCAAAAGCGACACCTCTCGTCATTCGTACTAAACGTTTCTTTAGACAATGAACAGGTATGGATAATCTTTCAAGGTTTCCCCTGTAGGTGGAGCTAATACGACGCTTAAGTCGTAAGAAGTCCCAGATATTTTCGACCAGGCACGTCACGTGCCTGGTCGAAAATATCCACGTGTCGATCTCGTTGGTTAGAGCGCACCTGTACTGAAGGTGAGGCGCGGGTTCGAATCCTGCCGAAATCGATTTTTTTTGGGATATTATTAAAACGTATACAGGTTAATTCTTTCTCATGGAACTGAAATTCTATGGGTTAAATTGTAGCCTATAGTATATGGGTTAAAGGTTTGGGTTGCATAGGTCAAGAGCAACCTATGCAACCCAACCTAATTTTCAGCCCGATCTGTTGAGAAGTTTTGGCTTGAAGAAGTAACAATCATCCATCTATCCATCCAAACTTTCGCATTTTTAATGTTAGCGTGATGTGATTAAGTAATTTACGCAAATTACTTAGGAATCTTGGACAAAGATCCCAGCTAAAATGGCTACCCATTCGTCGTCGCCGGGATCTTCATATCTTATCTTTCCTTTATTTTATCCTTTTTAATCCTCTCTCCCCTTATCTTCGTGATCCTTTGAGTTTCTTGTCCCCCGCGGCAAGCCCTGTAGAACTGTAATATCCCTTCGTCTGAGAACTCCAAAGCATAGAACCAGCCGCTATCATGACTCTTTCACCGTGATGGCGCCCAGACTCTGGAATGCCCTTCCCCACTCAATACAAGCCAGTCCTTCACTTAGCGTATTTAAGTCAAAGATAAAGGAGCATTATCTCTCTCTTCAGTCATAGCAGATATATACAGGGTGTGTCAAGACCACTACCGAAAACAAAGGGGGGTGGTGCAGCACCCCAAAACAAAACGAATAAAAAAAACCGTTGTCCGAAAAAAAAATTCTAGCTGGAGATATGAATTTTTAAAGATTTTTATTTGTTTTGCTAGCCAGCAATGTACACGAAGTTTACAAATGCCGTAAGTTAGTACCTAATAGGTATGTAGGTTCTTAGTCTTACCTAATTCCGGTGCAGTCTCGGTCGAATCAGAAATGGCACGAACTGCGCTCCTCCTCGTTCATGGCACAGCTGAGCACGTCTGATTGTGGACCGATGAACACGATCCAGGAATGTAGGATCCTCGGCGCTTCTCGCATTTACCCCAGCATTTACGCTGCAGTCCGCGTACCTACTCGAGGGTTTCTCCTAGCAAAGTCCAAGACCTGTTCTTGCACCTGAACACCTACCCCTCTGCCACCCCCGTGCCTTTGGGGAGTAATACGTTCATTATTCGGGACCCTTTGATATGCAGCCGTGAAGACTCTAGCATCAGACGGATGTGTCTGATTGGGGTACCTATCCCGGTAAATGCGCAAGGCTCGTGACGCATTTCCTCTCGCTTCACCATAACACATTAGCAACTGTCCATACTACCTCGCACTAAACATAATAAACTCGTAAACAAAACACTAACATAATTAAAGACCTACTACTCTAAGACTAACGATTAATAAAATAAAAACACACCAAAACTAACTGAAAACTAAACTAAACTGCCTAATACCTAATTAGAAAAACTCAAAAAACAGAAGAAAAACACGAACGTATTGCAATTTTTATGCACCGCGCAAGTGTTCAGTGCGAATAATGAACACGTACTAAAAACAAAATGAATCAAGAGATTCTAGTGAAATTAGGTAAATAATGTCCTTTTAAAAAAGCCGAAAAACGCCGATCGACATTGCTCTGTCATAATCTCTTATGATTATGTGTCTTATTGGTACAGTCATATGATTCAGTTTCCTTTTACACTACATTTTTCTTTGACAAAATGTAGGCCGACACAGTTGATGCCTATTACCTATTTGTAATTAGGGTTCAGTACTTAAAGGGTGCTAACGGGACCCTATTATAAAACCTCGGCTGTCTGTCGTCTGTTCGTGGTTTTAAACTTTTTCTGCGATTTACAAAGAATAGAACTACGGACAAGTGCGGTATTTTTCCGTAACTTTTATGTTTTGTAAAAAGCAGGTAAAAATACCATAAAATAATTTGAATTTCGCGCCAACCCGCGACGATCACCCTTATTCCGCGGAAGCTCAAGTTTGTGATCAAGTGATGGATCACCCATCGATCTAAATAAAATTCAGGAGATAACTAACTACTAGCCTATAAGTAGGTACCTATCTTATTTCTTACTTCTTCTTACGGTATGTTTAGAATTACCTTGCAGTAACATCGTTTAAAATAAAGCTACGGAACCAATTTTTTAAGGTAAATAAAATTTGCGCGCGTGTCAAAGGAAAGTCGAACTACCTATTCTCTAGGCAGGACGATGACCTCTAAAAATAAACGCGGGTCTGTCAGCTGTTCTTAACAAAAGTAGGCACTTATTTTAGACAGATTAAAAAATTAAAATGTACAGATTAAAATGTATTTTAAATTTTGATGTTTCTAATCAATTCTTGGCATGCTTTCAAGGTCATGGCCGCGAATCATATCGTAGCCGCGCGCGTGTCAAAGGAAAGCCGAACTACCTATTCTCTAGGCAGGACGATGACCTCTAAAAATAAACGCGGGTCTGTCAGCTGTTTTTGACAAATGTAGGTACCTACCTATTTATTTTAGACAGATTAAAATGTATTTAAATTTTGATGTTTCTAATGAATTCTTGGTATGCTTTCAAGGTCATGGCCGAGGATTAAATCGTAGGTAGTATGTACCTACCTACTAACTATTTATTGAAAAGATAAGTTCGTAGGCGCGGAACTTTCACGTGTCGGTAGGGTAATAACTAGAGATGGGCCGAACATGGGTTTCACCGAATACGAACATTCGGCCGAATATTCGGTAAAACTTTTACCGAACCGAATATTCGGCCGAATATTCGGTACATTTTGATTCCGTTCTGTCGTATATGAGATATCATATTTGTCTTATGTCTCAGTAGACTATAATTAAGTTCCTAACTCTTAATGTGTAGATTAAGTGATTGATCTCTTAAATATCAACCTGAAAAGTACAAACAAATTACTAATTTTCTTTATAAAGAACTATATTGGTTGAATAGGATAGGTTTAAACGTTTAATATCAATAAATATATTTTGCGACGCTATGCTAGAGTAGAAACTAGAAAAAAATACTATTCATAATCTACTAAGGTGTTGTGATTTGATTCAGCTATTCTCTAACACAATAAAGACTGACCGAAATAAATATCTTGTTTATTTTCCTTCAATTAAGGCCTGTTTAATATATTATTATAAAGAGTTAACACAGAAGTCTAATCCCAAAACAGCTAGATACTTATATTTTGCATTAAGTTATTATGGATTCCTTGCCTACCGTGCGTGAAGATATTGATTGAAGTTATTATCTTTTTACCAACCTACTTTGATGGAAAATAAAGCTTCAGTGACGACAAAATCAGAAAGCTACACTCTAAAATGCTTACTTCATTACACTGTACACTCAAATCATGATAATACACGGGTCTTAACCTTCGATCAAAAATAAGTAGTTCGCGGCCTCCCCCGTAGATACCTAGAGCCTTACCAAAATGTCACTCAAAATTGTCTACGTTTTGTTTTGACGCAGACAGTTTGCGCAGAGCCTGACAAGTTTTTTCCATACGGAACAAGAGATTGGTGGAGTCGAATTCATTTTATTTTATTTTGTTAGTACCTACCTGAGAATTATATACCTACCTACTCAGTTTATTTTCTATAAGGATTAATTAACAGAATTCAGGTAAAGATAGCGAATCATTTATTGATGAAACTATAAATTGGTGTCTCAACAGTAGGTATTTATACAAAAGGGTCATTTCAGACCTTCGATCAAAAATAAGGAGTTCGCGGCCTCCCCCGTAGATACCTAGAGCCTTACAAAAATGTCACTCAAAATTGGGTTCGTTTTGTTTTGACGCAGACAGTTTGCGCAGAGCCTGACAAGTTTTTTCCATACGGAACAAGAGATTGGTGGAGTCGAATTCATTTTATTTTATTTTGTAAGTAGGTAGGTACCTACCTGAGAATTATATACCTACCTACTCAGTTTATTTTCTATAAGGATTAATTAACAGAATTCAGGTAAAGATAACGAATCATTTATTGATGAAACTATAAATTGGTGTCTCAACAGTAGGTATTTATACAAAAGGGTCATTTCAGACATACAATAATTTAAACTTACAATACAATTTCAGGCAGGCACTCTAGATTAAAAAGAACTGGTTCCTGTCTGCGGCTTTGCACGAGTTTTTTTTACGGGAAAAAAATAAACGTTTTATAAATTCATACTTCTGGTAGGTAGGTAAGAACCTAGTCTTTCTTTTATTAGAGAGTCTACGCAAATGAAATTTTAGGGCGGGCCAACTAATTATTTTAAAAATCATCAACTAGTAATATTAAACTTATTTTTATGAAAAATATATTAATACATACTATAAATGAAAAAAAATTTTAGAAGAAATAGCCTCTCCATTTATCAATTTAGAACAAAATTAATATTTTAACATAGGCAAACCAAACAACAATATTTTATGCTGATTTCACAAGTATATGACTCACATCTCAATATACGGGTAAAAAATATATATAAACTTACTGAAAATAAGAAATTCCATCCTTTTTCAGCACTTTGGACGAGTGATTCTTGCATTTTTTGTACCCATGCTTTTTGTCTGAACGCTAAAATGACACTAGTTGAAAAGCTTCCCTAACATGTCAAAATGTTCTCTTTTGCTACTGAAGGTTGTGGCGTGCGCATTGTGAATCTAAGGGGGGCCGGCAAAGCCGGACATTTTTGATCGATGTTTCAGACATACAATAATTTAAACTTAAAATACAATTTCAGGCAGGCACTCTAGATTAAAAAGAACTGGTTCCTGTCTGCGGCTTTGCACGAGTTTTTTTTACGGGAAAAAAATAAACGTTTTATAAATTCATACTTCTGGTAGGTAGGTAAGAACCTAGTCTTTCTTTTATTAGAGAGTCTACGCAAATGAAATTTTAGGGCGGGCCAACTAATTATTTTAAAAATCATCAACTAGTAATATTAAACTTATTTTTATGAAAAATATATTAATACATACTATAAATGAAAAAAAATTTTTAGAAGAAATAGCCTCTCCATTTATCAATTTAGAACAAAATTAATATTTTAACATAGGCAAATCAAACAACAATATTTTATGCTGATTTCACAAGTATATGACTCACATCTCAATATACGGGTAAAAAATATATATAAACTTACTGAAAATAAGAAATTCCATCCTTTTTCAGTACTTTGGACGAGTGATTCTTGCATTTTTTGTACGAGCACTTACCCATGCTTTTTGTCTGAACGCTAAAATGACACTAGTTGAAAAGCTTCCCTAACATGTCAAAATGTTTCTCTTTTGCTACTGAAGGTTTTGGGCTGCGCATTGTGAATCTAAGGGGGGCCGGCAAAGCCGGAAATTTTTGATCGCAGGTCTTAACAGTAAAAACTTTGAGTATCACTTTGCCGAACATTAGGTGATTCAGCCGAATATTTGGCCGAATATGAATATTCGGTAAAGCTGCCGAATATGCCGAATACCGAATATAAAACGAATATTCGGCCCATCTCTAGTAATAACCGCGCCCGCGCGGATAGGGACCTATTTAGCTGTGTGGGGCGGTTGGTGTTTTGCAATACATTGCTGCTTTTTTTATTTTATTAATTTTTTGCTTATTTAAATTACTTATTTAGGTAGATATGTTCTTATAGTGTTGTGCTATGGGTATGTACCTAGAAAAAAAAATTAAAAAATTTGATGGGTCGACATATTTTTCGCGTTTTTTTTTCGCTAAATATTTTCAAAATCATGGTCTGATTGCACCCCCCCAGTTTTCGGTAGTAGTCTTGACACACCCTGTATATAAGTAGGTATACAGGGTGTGTCAAGACTACTACCGAAAACTGGGGGGGTGCAATCAGACCATGATTTTGAAAATATTTAGCGAAAAAAAAACGCGAAAAATATGTCGACCCATCATTTTTTTTTAATTTTTTTTCTAGGTACATACCCATAGCACAACACTATAAGAACATATCTACCTAAATAAGTAATTTAAATAAGCAAAAAATTAATAAAATAAAAAAAGCAGCAATGTATTGCAAAACACCAACCGCCCCACACAGCTAAATAGGTCCCTATCCGCGCGGGCGCGGTTATTACCCTACCGACACGTGAAAGTTCCGCGCCTACGAACTTATTTTTCAATAAATAGTTAGTAGGTAGGTACATACTACCTACGATTTAATCCTCGGCCATGACCTTGAAAGCATACCAAGAATTCATTAGAAACATCAAAATTTAAATACATTTTAATCTGTCTAAAATAAATAGGTAGGTACCTACATTTGTTAAAAACAGCTGACAGACCCGCGTTTATTTTTAGAGGTCATCGTCCTGCCTAGAGAATAGGTAGTTCGGCTTTCCTTTGACACGCGCGCGGCTACGATATGATTCGCGGCCATGACCTTGAAAGCATGCCAAGAATTGATTAGAAACATCAAAATTTAAAATACCTACATTTTAATCTGTACATTTTAATTTTTTAATCTGTCTAAAATAAGTGCCTACTTTTGTTAAGAACAGCTGACAGACCCGCGTTTATTTTTAGAGGTCATCGTCCTGCCTAGAGAATAGGTAGTTCGACTTACCTTTGACACGCGCGCGGTTACGATTTAATTCGCGGCCATGACCTTGAAAGCATACCAAGAATTGATTAGAAACATCAAAATTTAAAATAGGTACATTTAATCTGTCTGAAATAAGTATCCACTTTTGTTAAGAACAGCTGACAGACCCGCGTTTATTTTCAGAGGTCATCGTCCTGCCTAGAGAATAGATACCTACCTAGTTCGGCTTTCCTTTGACACGCGCGCGGCGCGGCGGCACCTCTCCAAACTTTCCGACAAACAGGCCGCGGACCAGTGTGACCAAACTTAGTAGATTTCTACTTTTTCGGTAGATTTTGAGGAACTTGCAATAGCTGCTAGTAGGGAAAAAAATATCAGTATATTTTGGTAGAATTTACCATTATTTGGTATATTGGTAGTATTTTTTCGAAAAAAAATGGCAACCCTCTCCTAAGACCTTAGTACATAGACGGGGATTCCTCATTCATGCTTTTCTCTGTGGTTTATCTGTGAATCGGTATCAGTCTATCTCTTTCTAAACACGTACCACAAAGAAGTTCTTTGAACGACGTGTTTAGAAAGAGATAGACTGATACTGACTTCTTTGTGGTACGTGTATTTAGAAAGAGATAGACTGATACCGATTCACAGAGAAACCACAGAGACACCTCTATAAAAGAACAAACACTCAAAGCCTAGCCGGGGCTTCCCCCGTAAGTAAATAATTCTTTCTTCTTTCAAAATGAAAATGTAGCTGCAATCATGCATGGGAAAGAAGGTCTACGACAAATTCAAGGTGGTTATGTAAATTTTGTACCAGACAAAAGTATGCTGAAATCAATGGAAATCAAAAATCTGTATGAAAATGTAAATCAAGATTCCTAAGTGATTTTGACCGACGAATCCCTGAAGTTAATTTGATTTGTGTGATTGTGATAATTGATTTGTCTGATGTTAATAACACGTAATTATACTTAAGTAATTGTGAATTCTTGATGTTTAATTGATTGATAACCCCGTTAATTTTATAGTAGATCTTTAGTAGAATCCACCTTATCTTTAGTGGTTTTTGGTAATTTTTCACCCTATGTCACAGTAGATTTGTCAATTTAAATCTGGTCACACTGCCGCGGACGCACGTGTAACGCCTTTGACTTTTACCGACAATTTGCGCAAATTTTATTTACTTTAAAAAATTGGTTCCGTAGCTTTATTTTAAACGATGTTACTCACAGAACAGAAAAGTAGGTAATTCTAAACATACCAACCATCATGAGTGGTACCTATTTTATCTATCTCGTAAGAAATAAGATAGGTACCTACTTACTTATAGGCTAGTAGTTCGTTATCTCCTGAATTTTATTTAGATCGATGGGTGATCCATCACTTGATCACAAACTTGAGCTTCCGCGGAATAAGGGTGATCGTCGCGGGTTGGCGCGAAATTCAAATTATTTTATGGTATTTTTACCTGCTTTTTACAAAACATAAAAGTTACGGAAAAATACCGCACTTGTCCGTAGTTCTATTCTTTGTAAATCGCAGAAAAAGTTTAAAACCACGAACAGACGACAGACAGCCGAGGTTTTATAATAGGGTCCCGTTAGCACCCTTTAAGTACTGAACCCTAATTAAAAATAGGTAATAGGCATCAACTGTGTCGGCCTACATTTTGTCAAAGAAAAATGTAGTGTAAAAGGAAACTGAATCATATGACTGTACCAATAAGACACATAATCATAAGAGATTATGACAGAGCAATGTCGTTCGGCGTTTTTCGGCTTTTTTAAAAGGACATTATTTACCTAATTTCACTAGAATCTTTTGATTCATTTTGTTTTTAGTACGTGTTCATTATTCGCACTGAACACTTGCGCGGTGCATAAAAATTGCAATACGTTCGTGTTTTTCTTCTGTTTTTTGAGTTTTTCTAATTAGGTATTAGGCAGTTTAGTTTAGTTTTCAGTTAGTTTTGGTGTGTTTTTATTTTATTAATCGTTAGTCTTAGAGTAGTAGGTCTTTAATTATGTTAGTGTTTTGTTTACGAGTTTATTATGTTTAGTGCGAGGTAGTATGGACAGTTGCTAATGTGTTATGGTGAAGCGAGAGGAAATGCGTCACGAGCCTTGCGCATTTACCGGGATAGGTACCCCAATCAGACACATCCGTCTGATGCTAGAGTCTTCACGGCTGCATATCAAAGGGTCCCGAATAATGAACGTATTACTCCCCAAAGGCACGGGGGTGGCAGAGGGGTAGGTGTTCAGGTGCAAGAACAGGTCTTGGACTTTACTAGGAGAAACCCTCGAGTAGGTACGCGGACTGCAGCGTAAATGCTGGGGTAAATGCGAGAAGCGCCGAGGATCCTACATTCCTGGATCGTGTTCATCGGTCCACAATCAGACGTGCTCAGCTGTGCCATGAACGAGGAGGAGCGCAGTTCGTGCCATTTCTGATTCGACCGAGACTGCACCGGAATTAGGTAAGACTAAGAACCTACATACCTATTAGGTACTAACTTACGGCATTTGTAAACTTACGTGTACATTGCTGGCTAGCAAAACAAATAAAAATCTTTAAAAATTCATATCTCCAGCTAGAATTTTTTTTTCGGACAACGGTTTTTTTTATTCGTTTTGTTTTGGGGTGCTGCACCACCCCCCTTTGTTTTCGGTAGTGGTCTTGACACACCCTGTATATACATATATTTAGGTATTTATATTCATTTGATACAGATCGTTATATATTTTATTTTGTGTATTATTTGCTTTATTTATTTATAGTAGGTACTATTTGAACTTTTATTTTTTTGTTTTCTAATTTGTATGTACCTACACTAAAATCTATCCACACGCATTGCACTATCTCTCATTATACCCTCAGGTTTGCTGTAAGAAAACTTTTTTAGGGTTAAGCTCGCCTTTGTACCTACATACCTAGCCATTAATTGCTAACTTTATTATGTATTTATATTTCTTGTGTGTACAATAAAGAATTTTAAGAAAGATAGGTATTGGATGAGTGGAATGGGCATCCGTCCAAGAAATTTGATCAAATATTGGACAAAGATATTGGATAGGTGGTATAGGACCTCAATACGTCATCATTAAATAGACGGGGAGCTTTCAATACGGCTGGCAATGTTTTTGACTAGTTTATGTAGTTAGATAACTAAGGTAGAATACTACTATACCAATACCCCGAAGTGATAATAAAAACGTCCGATTTGGCAGTCTTCGTGGGTGGAGGAAGGAAGTCTCTAATCATTCAGTGTCGGCTCCAAATCCCAGTACATTGTCGACGTTCATCTCGCGCACACATCATGGATGCAGTACTTATAATCCTGGTCTCTCTGATCGTGACGTCACAGCAAGCTGTCCTACGTCGTGAAAAAGTGCCGGAAGCTAAGGCAATGGTGATCAAGACGGCTATTGCATGGGATTCTCCCAGTGTGTTGGAATATGAACTCTGTCCGGAGGGATTACAGATGGATATTGCTGGTGTTTGCAGAGAAGTTTGGTACGATGATCCGCCGGTCGAAAATTCTGATTATTAACGATATTCTATGATTGGGTTGAGTTATATAGTACCTACCTACATTTTGTCAGCTTATTAGTACATTCGCCTGCCTACTAGAAATAAATTGGTGCGGAACTAAAAAGTGTTTTTCTTTAGGTACCTATTTATAAGTAGGTACCTACTAAGTACCTAGAGCCTGTGCTAATTAGGGCTTTGGTTGTAGGTAGGTACCTAACTAAAAGTTTTGAGGTACCTAGGTACTTCAACTGTCACACAAACTCTAGGCTGAAATTTAGTTTATTTTACCCTAATAACATTATGCAACCAATAAGAGCCAATTTTTAGAAAGAAGCATTCTAAGAAGGTAGAAATGGGATTCATAGGTTTTGGCATAAACATTTAATTCAGAACGTACAATACAAAATCACTTCAACACTTTTTCCACTTTAACAAGATAATGCACCTAGTTCTTTGCTTCTTAAGACCTTGGTACGAAAGGTGAGATGTATCTCCAAGTGTCAAGCTGCTCAAGTATCGGGTTGAGAACCAGGGGTGCGATTCTAGAGACTCCATGAGAGATGGCGCCGTCGAAACGGTTGACGTAACCAATGATGACTTCGTTGACAATCGCGTTGACGATAGCGTCGATATCACCGCCGCCGATGACGCCGGTCAGGTTACTCTGGAATAAAAAATAAATTATTGATGGATAATTCACACAGCATCATCTGACCTCAAGCAATTTTATGGGTAGGACGGCACCACCCACCCCTCGCGCGGGTGTCGTAACTCGTAGAGGCAACTAAGGGATACCTATCAACCGGAGGGTGGGTAGCAGCGCCGCCGCCCCCAGCAGAACAATTTTTACCACCGAGCTGCGATCCCCAACCCGTATGCCTATGGGATTATATACAGGCCCCGTTAGACTTCGCGCAAATCTTTATCTTATAATACGCTACTGGGCAGCCACTGCGCGTACCTACTTCCAAGAATTCATAAAGATTTGCGCGCGGGGAAGCCTGCGATTCCCAGTGGGCCTATATAGGCGAGGAAAAGAGGTATAAACAAATAGGTAAGTACCTTGAAAGAAGGAATTTCGAAGGACGGGTATGAAACACTGTCGACGAGAATAGATTTGCCATCATCCGATTGCTTCAGGTGCAGTTTAGCTGCGAATCGGAATCCTTCGATGACGAAACTGAAAACAAAAGATGATCCTGTTGGTATAACTAGCCCATATATCTATCTCTAGGTAGGTACCTATTTTATAGGAATCTATCACTTTTAAGATTCCGCAAAAACTTAGGTTTTGTTACCTAAGTTTTTGCAAGAAAGAAGTTTTTTTGGTAGATATACCTATATAAGGTACTAACTTAACTAGTAACTAACCTGGCCTCTCCTTTTCCATACAAAGGAATTGCAGTCAACAGATCGCCAATTAAGTCGTATTCACCTAAAAACAGAAATCAAATAGGTACTACGGTAAAATCTCTCTTCCTTCACTAACATAGGACTTTAATAGTAGCATGGACTGTTTTAATTTATCTTTGGTAGTAAGTACATTAAGTACGTCCGAGGTCTGTAATGGGTGGGTTGCTTGCCGTCGTTGAAGATGGTTGAAAGCGAAGCGTAGCGCAGGTTCAGCCCTGTGAACAGCGCGGACAACAAGGGCTGCACTGATGACCAAGCTTGAAGGCCGAGACCATAGCAAGCTTAGCTTGAGGCCAGCTTATCGTGGCCAGCAGGGCTGTCATTGCGGACCGAGGCTTTTTTATTGCTTTACTCAAACAAAGCATGTAATCTGCTGATTATTTTGACAACCTTCTTTGAGCAAAGTCTTCTATTGTAATTAATATAAAATACTAGCAGCGCCTCGCGGTTTCACCCGCATAGTTCCCGTTCCCGTGGGAATTCCGGGATAAAAAGCAGCCTATGTCCTATTCCAAACTATAATCTATCTCTGTGCCAAATTTCATTCAGATCCGTTCAGCCGTTCTGGCGTGATAAAGGAACAAACATCCATCCATCCATCCATCTAAACTTTCACGTTTATAATATTAGTGAGAATTTCATTCAGATCCGTTCAGCCGTTCTGGCGTGATAAAGGAACAAACATCCATCCATCCATCCATCTAAACTTTCACGTTTATAATATTAGTGAGATTACTGTCCGCCTGTTCGGGTAGGCCCGAAAGTTATTTTTTGTTCCGAGTCAAGTTTAGTCAATCGTGTTTCGACTCCCTTAACTTAGGTACCTACTCCCTAACTAAAGTAGAACAACTTTTGATGCTCATCAGAAAATTATAGAAAATTCAATGCTTTTACGTTGAATGTACGGAAAGTAAAATTTTAGTGGGGTTTGGGACTCACTTCTCCTAGGTATGGAATTAGATAGACTCACCAGCTCTGATATCTAGAACCGGAACGGAAATGTCAATGTCAAAGGTCATATCTCGAAGGTTCAAGTTGCTGTTCTCGACCACAAAGCCTCCAATACCTGTGGCGGCGATGTCCTTCAAAGCAAGGTTCAAGCTGAAATTTAAAATAAAAGTGAATAAAAGTGTAAGTCTCGGTGGTCCGACCAAATTTTGACCGCTGCTGGTACAAACAGAAATATTGTGTCATTAAAAAAAGTCGGCTTTGCTCTAAAGAATGTAACACTATAGTTTAAATTTAAAATCCTACTATACCCATACCTCCTATTTATAATATATATGTATTTTAACTCAGAAACGTTCAAATGTATTACCTACATAACTATAATGATACGTTAGTATCATCTACCTAGTCTGTGCTTTAATGATTATTCTCTGTATAGGTATCTTCTATAAATATCTCTATGTATGGTCCTTTATTAATTATTAATAGATTAAATTTTGTTGTCAACTTGAATCTATTTTTGTGTAAGCTGTACCTAACTAAACTACCTACCTGTAATTGGGGGGTCACAACTGGTGACGCCTTTTGTGATTTTTATAAAAAACTCGTTCGTCCCACCACAATCTGCAGTAGAACGAACGGGAATACTGACATTGTTAACGTTAATTCTAAACATTAGATCTAGTCTTCAGCTGTTTAGAATTATTATTTGAATTTATTAGATTCTAATCTAATCTATTAGGATTCATTGATAAAGAAAATACAATAAATACAATTTTGAATCTATTAGGAACTTAAAACTGTAGAACCAATGGGAATTACCTACTCTATAAAAATATCGAAGTACGTACATAACAAAATCTATTAAAATTAAATACCTAAGTATTGGTAGGTAGGTAGTTACTGTACCTATCTACCTACCATACTTAGGTATTTTATTTTTAATAGATTTTGAATATTTAGTTAATACTGAAGCATTAATTATGTAGGTACTCTACTCAGTAGACCTTGCAAGCATTTTTAGGGTTTTTTACAGGTGAAGAAACCCTTGGTCTCACTCTGTCCGTCCTTTTTTCCCTGTGAATATTTTGTAGTGCTCAGCCTTGAAAAAAAAACGAGCGCCTGTACAGACTTGAGAAAAAAATTATACTCATGAATTTTTTTATCTATATTTCTATCTTATTTACCTCCAAATTTGATCAAGGCAAAAATGGGGTCTCAAATGAAATTGGCTTGTTACAACAAAACTAAACGTTTCATAATTTTTTTTTGAAAAACTAAAAATCTACCGAACCTTCCTCAGCTTCGAAGTTTGCAAGCAATAGGTACATTTAGAATGTTATTCATGAGCGTTTTTAGATAAATAAAACAGTTTTTGAAATATTCTTTCTTTCTTTTTGAAATACCTACTTACCTACTTATTGAAAATTTTACCATTACCTACCGCCTAATTTCCAAAGGTTTCAGAGCTGAGAGATTTGAAATGTATGTAGGCAGGTACCTACCTACCATTATACCAAATGTTTTTACCTATATTTTTTCTCCTTCATCAAATAGCGAAGTATCTACACCTATAGGGACTTAGGGTACCTAGGTACTATATGGACAAAAGTTCGAAACCCTCGTCGCGCGAGTCACATCTTGTTTCTATCTAAGTTCTCAGACTAAGTAGTTATGTTTCTTACTTGATAAGTCCAGCGGGAATCACCAGATTGTAGAATTCTATGTTCAGGGGATCCAACACAGGAATGCCGAAGATGGCGGAACCATTGTTGATGATGCGACGCAAGTATGCGAACAGCTGACGGAGCAGCGCGTTGATGAGGATGTTCCTCTGGGCGTCCGAATCTTGGAAATCTGAGATGGGTAAATTTGGTCATTTCATTTTTACGTGTACTTACCTAGCTGACTTTGTTAATCTTAATAGTGATGCTGAACTCTGCACAAGATACTGCTTCATCTTTTTTTGTTAAGCCTTGTGTTCTATGACTGAGCAAAGCCCTACATAGGGAGGTAGGTATTATGCCGGGTACAGACCAAGCGAGCGATAGCGAGCGAAGGCTACCGAATGAACGCAAAAATACCAGTGTGGACGTCATTGCGAAAGCAAGCGAGTCCAAACAAGGAACTTCGTCCGTCTTCAGCCGTGCTCCGGCGGCTGTCGCTACAGCAAAGCAATATGGAACGAACGTACCGATTGTCAAATCCCAATTCTTTGCATTCGCTCGCTCTCGCTCGCTTGGTCTGTACCCGGCATTAGAGTTTAAGAATGAAAAGCACGATTTAGATAAGTCGTGCTTCCTCGTTCAACCTACATTATGGATCCAGTAGGTTTGGTAGAGATTTTTCTCAATTCAGCCAAAAATTAGGTGTATCTAGTAATATAGGCTACCTCTATATTTATGTTAATAACTTATAAGAAACAAATAACACGGCAATTCAGTTTTATCTTAAAAAAACAAGGGATTAACGCTAGACAAGCATCTCACTCAGTCAATGATGATAACACCTGTACGTACATACCTATAACCTAGCCATATGATTGATTTCCTATCACTGCGACTAATCTAAATTTATGTTCGCAGTCGGTACATACATTATGTTATGTATGAGTATGAGTTTGTTTATGACGCACAAATCGTACAATACCCGGATCGCAGTATCAGCCCGTTTGTATAATGGCTAGGCCGATTCAAAATGACGCACGCACGACGCGACGACGACGCGGCGACGCAATTCACCTAATTGCATATAATGTAGGAAGGTACCAATTGTTGAACGATGAAAGTTCAACGATATGGCTAATCGTCAGTTACCTTCAGCGTTCGTTTTGCAATAGCCTAGCCATTCTACAAAAGGGCTGATTCTACGATCTGGTAGCGACATGGGTAATATAACATCATTGCGTCGGTATTGATACAAAGGCAATTTGTAAATTTTTAGAGGGAATATTTATATGTATAGGCTCTCAATTATCTACTCAAAGACACCACACGGGATTTTAAGGGTTTTCCAAACCAAGACCGATTGGAAATTATGACCATAAATGTTTATCTACTTAATTATTGACAAAGAAAATTCAATCAAAGAATAGAAACAGAAATTTCTAAAATTTCGAAGGTTGCCATAGATACCTACCTATAGTTTTCCTAGGTCAACACTATGCTATTGGTTTCAGAAAGTTTCCTTTACGTACCGCTGAGGTCCAGAGAGTCCACTTTGTGCACGCCAGGAGCTGCTGCAGCCGTCGCCGCTGCCACACACACCGCCAAAACCAGTAGCAACTTCATTCTGAAAACATTGAACTTGGCATAACAATTTTGAATTCCGGAAATTCATACGGTCAATGTCGCCACGGGGCTTTTTAAATGTGGACCAGCATTATTTTTCTTGTGTATTTTTTTAATGTAGAATTTAAGTACAATATTTTATGAAACTTTCATCAACAGTATTCACGTTTTTTTAATAACTTTTGCAACAGCATAGGTTACGTTTACTAGTTTTCAAATGTACCAAAATGAAGAGATAAATCCACACTGGAAAATAGTGAAGAGATAAATCCACACTGGAAAATGACTGGAAATCGGAAGCTAGGTACTTGCAAAATATTATACGGCGATGTAGGTACCTAAGTATATTTATAAACTTATTAAGTAGGTATTATTATTATGTGGCTTCGAGCGATATGAATCAAAAAATTTATGATGATGATGGGTATGTAATGGGCACGTATTTTAGCTCGAATAACTAATTACGTACAGTAGCTACGGTACTCGTACGAGACTCACCTTGCTCTTTTACAGTTGACTTGCTACTGAGCCTTTCGCAAAACAAAATCATTTATTAGTTTTTTTGATAATAACTTATCAAAATTGTAATCAATAAAGTAGCAATCAGTAGAGTACTGATTTTTAAGTTGAAAGATAGTAAACTCAGATATAAAACTCAGGTAATTATAATAGATAACACAAAAAATTATAGATTCGTGCATTTTCAGGTAAAAGAACAAACAAGACGATCTATTTCTTTGTCTCCTCACCTCATCACCTCAACAGCAGCCTATAAAATAGTCCACTACTGGACGAAGGCCTCTCCCTTCTTTCTTTGTCTATTTAACTATAATAATTATGATAAGTGATAAAAAAATATAGTTCAATTAATTCATAATCAAAACGTGCGATTCCATTGATGTTCTATACCTATAAATATGTTTTTAAAAGTACAATTTATTTTATAAGCGGTAACTAATAAAAGTATTATCTATTTATCTAGCCTATCTACATGGTGAAAGTTAAAGTTCGCCCTTTTAAAGCTTTAAAGCCCTTCTAAGACCGTGTGGTGCCGGCTTAGAATTTGCACCACCCCAACTCTTCCCGTGGGTGTCGTAAGAGGCGACTAAGGGACATACACCGGGGGGCGGGCAGCAGCGCCTCTTGCGGAATAGATCTACCACCGAACTGCGATACCCAACTCGCATGCCCAGCGTGGGGATTTTGGCCATTACCCCCATGAGATAAAAGCCAATAAGGCGATTATCAGGGGAAGGCCTGCGTCCACCAGTGAACCAATATTATAGGCTCATCTCAACAGCCTATAATAATGGTGAGGAAGCTTTACTTTGTAGGTGTACAAATTGTACACAAACGATTTCTACAAATGGTACCTTCATAAACGATTGGTTGTATTGTACAGTACAATACAAACTATTTAACGGGTTTTTATCGTGTTTATTTACCTACTAGCCTACTTCCCGCGACTTCGTCCGCGTGGGGTTTAACTTCATATTTTTTATACTTTTCTTTATTTTCACGATTATCGACAAACGTTTTGTTTTGTCGGTTTTTGCTCTAAAGCTCACTGCTCTCTGCATTATTAACATCCGATTTTTCATCCGCTTGTTATTTTTGACAATAGTATAAATACATCGTAAACGAGAGCCGGGTAGACAATTTGTTAGCAAATGACAAATTGTTGACAAACATACGATGTGACAAGCGGATCAAGAACTGGCTGTAAACCTACCAACCATTCTGTCACCTCATTTATCCCCGAAATACATTTATCAACGGAAGTTTGTTTGGGTATTCCTCAATATGAATAATACAATATTAAATGTAAAATATAATAAGCAATTTCATAAGGTTTATGGAAAACTAACTTATTTTAGCAAAAGGAAAACAGAATTTCAAAGAACGATAAAGTGTGATCGTTATCGAATAGGATTTTATACGTAAAATTTATCATTCTTATACTAACCTTTCCTGCCCCCCTTGCACGGGGATTGTTGTCTAGGGTAGAATAGAGAAAAATTACGTCACTTCGTCATCCAATGCGTAATTATTTGAAATGCATTCCATCAACTTCAATAATGTACGCAATGTCATTATTGTCTATTCTACCCTAGACAACAATCCCCGTGCTAGGAGGCCTGAAGTACCTACAGAGCATTTCACTTTTATTTTGAAACATTTAGAGTGCGGATTATCAAAATTCCTTTCTTAGTACACCCCTACACCCTAAAGTAAAGGAACAAACACTCCAAATGTCAAGTTTCTAGAACCAATGGTTCGGGCTCTGCGTTGTCTGTCAGTGACTCCTTTACAACTACCAAAATTCTCAAAACTATGAATGAAATGTGTGTTCTTTTTGTAGGGGAAATCAAAATGTAAATTTTCGTTACTCCTTTATAATAAATGTATCATTGATTTTTCCCGACGTTTCAGCAGGTTTACACACTGTCGTGGTCACGGAATGACTCTTGAGTCATCCCGTGACCACGCGTCCGGAAAAATAGATAAATAAACGCGATAAAACCCCGTTAAATTGTACTGATAATAATGTATTCAGATCGCATCAGTTTTAAAATATTTATAAACAATCGTATAGTATACCTACTAGTTGTAATAATTGTTTTATTTTATTTTGTTTATGTAACACTTACAATAAAAACATGCTTTTTTGTTTTTTTTTCATTTTGTTATGTTTCACATTAAGTACCTACTTATTTTATCTTAAAGCTAACCTAAACCGTAATTCGGTTTCTCCGTAAGCCTCTTAGGCCCGTATTATGTAAGCTTGCTCAGTCAGAGATCTTTGCTTGAGTGACGTTTATGCCATAGAAAAGCGTTACTCAAGCATACACCAATGACTAAGCATGCTTTTATAATACGGGCCTTTGTCTCAATTATATACCTAATAAAAATTTACTAGTATGTACCTACTAAGCTATTTATGTAAAATACAGTCTACTCGTACATAATAAATGTAAAAAACGTAGGCTAAGTAACATCTATGAATCAAGCAGGCCACACCCTGCAAGTGCAAGCGTGCATGTCTACCAATCGTTTGTCCGAAACCACCATCAGACTTAGGCTAGAGTTGAATGCCTTTTCAAAAAGAAAGAAATTAATGGCAATCAATGGGTGGGTCATACCATGGATCTGAGACTATTTAGGCGGAATCAATTTAACCGGATACCCCGAAGTAGGTTACATTACACTAGCTCTAATAATAGGCGAGTGAATAGGCTATTTTTTCGCATCACGGGTTTCGTCTAGACTAGACTGTTTTATTCTGATTCCGACTGAAAAGTTCTGTCCTCGTGTCATCGGCCGTTCATCCATCAGTGGAGATTGTACGTCCTCGTATGTTACGGTACCGTCTCACATATGTCAGTAAAAAGTCGCCACATGGTCAGTTGTACCTACGACTCTTACCCCTGACCATGGGGCGACTTTTTTGAGTTTTCCCACTTTGTACAGTAAGGTACCACTCACAATGCCAGCAATAAGTCGTCCCATGATCAGTTGCATTTACATGACTCTTACCACTGACCATGGGGCGACTTTTTGTCGCTTAATTGACTTTTGCCACGTTGTACGTACAGACAGTACGACTGTACGACTCATAATGCACACAAAATGTCGTCCCATGATCAGTGGCACAACTCTTACCACTAACCAAGTGGCGACTTTTTGTCGTCTCTATAAGTTTTCCCGTAAAGTCTGACGGAAATGTCGAATGCACAATGCACAGCGCATTTATCACAGTCGTTTACGATTACCTTATACAATAAAATGTCCAAACTTGTTAGATGAATTCCCATGTGGGCCGCTGAACCAAAACCTTGGCCTAATTCCGAAGAATGATAGGATTAAATGCATATCAAAGGCTAGATCACGTCCAGAGGCAGTCTAAGGTATGGGGCACATTAGTGCGCAAGCATAAGTATTGATTAACATCACGACTGTTTGGTGTTCGTATTTTGTATTAGTTTATATCACCGTAGGTCACTTGATGTCGTTATGTTTATTTGGTTTAATCACACACAAACTTTTGACATAGGAATCACCAAAGAAGAGCGTTCAGACATGCCGTAAACTGTTTTGACATTCACGGGCTGTTGATTTTGTTTGATCAATAAAATAAAATGAGTTTATCATATTACCCTGCTGGTAACGGGTCCCTGAAAGGGATTTTTTTAACATGACATAAAATGACCGACGTTATCACCTCCAGCTCAGATTAACGATAAAGTAGCCTCCCCGGTCCGGAACAAAGCATTGCTCTATTTGTATTTTTAACTAATTTAACGTGTTTGTAAGCATTTTGTCTTCCCCGTATACTCCGAGGAAGCCAAAATGCTAGTCAAGCTGTTTTGCAAGTGTGTTTTGCCATGTTTATTTATATGGAATACCTGTGGGAGTGACATACCTACTAGTCACTTTGTGACAAAACTCCATTATAATAAATAAAGATAAAAAACGACTTTAATAGTAGCTAGTATTCTTAGTCTGGATTTGCGTAGCCGTCTTTCGGTCCCTAATTGTTCTCTGTCCCTACTTAGTTTCAGAGGAATACTGGTTCCGACTGGTATCTAACCCCTATCCTAGATCTGACTCTGTGTGCTCTATGGGCGCTCCCGTCTTAGTTACGGCTTATTTATTACACCATTGTAACGTGTGACATTGCATAATCTATTTCCTTAAAAGTTAAGTAACGCGAGACATGTGTTAACTCTATATGGTATTGCTAGCGTCATATTTGTAACGTTACAATAAGTGTTCTCCTTTCCGTTGTCTTTATGTTTCAGCAATACAGCAGCAGCATTACTGCTTATTTGCCCTAAATACTGCTAAGCTCATAAATTATGACTAAGTCTAGGAATAGTTTTAGTTCAGTTAGTTATTGTGTTGTGTAGTTTTAAGGCAAATAAAATTATTTTCTTTCTTTCTTTCTTTGCTTTGGCCATTGACTAAAAATTACCTGCATAATGTAGCTACGGGCACTTACCTACCACTTTTGTGGGACTATTTTTATGGACTCTACTTTAAGTAGGCTTTTGTCAACAACCGCAGTAGTCTTAAGATTTTTTTTACAAAAGTCGAGGCATATGCTGTTCTTCTTTGACATAGCCGATTAAAAACGTAGATTCAGGACTGGCCTATCAAAGAAAAGTGCCTTTATCAAAGATCAAGATAACAGCTGCAGAAGCGCTTTTTTCAAAAGTCAAAAACTTTATTTCTTTGGACAAATGTGTGTACGATCTGCAGGTATTTGTTCCGGTTGTTCTGGTCGTTTTCTATGTATAATAAAAAATATCTAGTTATTTAATGTATTGTATTATGTATATCAGTTATCTAGTACCTATAACACAAGCTCTGCTTAGCTTGGGGCTAGATAATGCTGTGTGAATTGTCCAGCATTTTTTTTTCTTTTGGCTTACAAAATAAGCACTTATACAAGTCAAATTTTATACATAAACAGCTTTACTAGCAAACAACAAACAAAATGTTATTGATTTTGTTCGCTTAAATTTTTTGTTGGTTTTCTTTTCTCCTAAGTTCCTATTAGGCAAAAGTTATACCTAGAAAACTTTTAAAGTACCTCTTCCGATGACAGCTTCGTACTTAAAAGACTGGATGACGGTGGTGCTTGCGTAAGAGTTATGTTTATGGGATAGGATAGGATAAGACCCATTCAATTTCACAATGCGTTACAGAGGATTTATTACCCCGTATTAGTTTATGAGCGCAGAGACCAGATGTCAAACGTAAAACAAAACAACATCGGCACTCCAGAACTACTGGAACGTACAATTACACTCTCGGTCAAATATTGTGGGCTGTGGGTGAACCCTCACTTATAGCTAGAAAGGGGCCAGATAAAATATTTATCACTTTATCTGGTGTGAACAAAATTAAATTGGCTCAATGGTCGGGGTTGATCGCAATCAGGGCTTGGAATACCGGTATTTTCAAATATCGGCTCGACTGACTACCGGCACATCTTTGGTATCGATATAAAGTATACCGGTATTTGTATCGGTATATTTACCAATATTTTGCACGTAGAATATCGGCATCAACAATTCAATTTTGTGGAAGCGAGAGAGAAAACTTTTTAGAAGTTTTTGTGTTTGTTGTTAGCTTCCGTATGTACGGACTTGGCAAGGAGTTGGGTATACCCAATTCCTTTGATATTTTTAAAATTCCAATTCAAATTTTAAATTCCAAATTTTACAAAAGAGCTTGAAGCGAGTTGAGAGCCCGCATGCTGTCATAAATTAATTAATAACCTATATTTTGTCTGAAATCATCAAATGTTTTTTACGCGTGTTACGGCTTGTTAGTAGGTCAGCGACTGATCGCACCCAAGTGGAGCATAGCGAATGTAAGACTAGACTGGACCAGAAGTCCCAGATTTCTGGGAGATCCGATTTGAAAATAAAAGCCTTGTCTTTCGCTTGCCCATAGATATATAGATAGATATCATTTATTAAGAGTAATTAATTAATAAAATTAATGCAAAAATTTAACAAAATGTGTATTTTTAAACACATACACAGATTTATGGTATGGTAACGAACGTAAATCTCAGATTAAAAAAAATCAGATTAAAAAAATACGATAGGTAGGGAAAAACGTCGATTAATTGAATATAATTTATGATAATAAACTGTTTTCCATAATAAAAAAAAACAAAATTCGCAAAAAAAAAACTGTTTTTTGAAATGCTATAAATTATCAGCGACAAAACCACATTATTTTTTACGAATTACATAGTCAGACTAATGTTTTATTTAAATAACCGTTTAGTTTTTCTATTTAATGCTTATATTGTGAATAATTAATTCATAATAAGCAAAAGCTTGATTTTTGCACTGACGTTGCTTTGCTCTGTCCCGCTCCTATGAACGCGAAATCCTATGTCCGTCTATCCTTTTCCAAAAAATTTGCATTAGGCGTGCTCATAATTAAAAATTTCGTTACGTACCTAACTTTGTTAGCAGTGTCTAACTTTGTTTAAGCATTGGGTTTTCATCTATTTTACTTAAAAATGCAATGTACCCCCTGAAGTTAACATACAATCCTCTATTAGTAATAGGTTACTTACTAACTTGCTTTTAAGTTGTTGTTTAATGAAAATGCTATACTTAATAGGTAGCTCTACTTTACACCCTTACATTGCTCTGGTTTCAAGAGACCCTGAATGATCAACTTTGCGGATTTACTCCAGGAAGTTACACATCAATCATCAGCCTATATTAGTCCACTGCTGGACATAGGCCTCCCCTAATGAGTGCGATAGCGCCCTGTATTCAGCTTAACGCGTGTTTACACAATCTTTATCTAATTTTAAATTTGTTTACCTGTCTTATCTCATCAACAAGCAACATAATTTTTCCAAAGGGAAAAGAAATCTGGAAGAAACTAATGTAAAATTAAATATCGAGATGCTTTTAACGGCAACTGTACTCCAATTTCGGTTGTTCTTCTATCGTGTAGGTACCTATTTATTCTCAGTTCGGCTCCATGTGATTCAGTATTGACCTGTATCAAAAGGCGAACAACTCGTGTCACAAGAAGAATAACCGAAGTCGATTACGAAAAGTTTACCAACGAAAATGATAGTTTGATCTAATTGTAACTTTAGGATTTGGTGTACGAAATGTTGGCGAGATTAGCCGTTGTGTTAGCTTTTTATGTGATAGTGGCGAATGTATATACAGCTCCGGTTTATCATCACAGTGAGTAATTTTAGCGCAGCAGTATGCTAAAGTTAGAGTTCGCTAAATTTACTCATTTTCTTTGAAGTGAATGCATTCGAATAGACAACTTACTTGTATAGGTACCTAGTAAGTGAAGTATGTTTTAGGGTTCCGTGCCCAAAAGGTGATACGGGACTACGGGACCCTATTACCACAGCTATTACTATAAGCAAGCCTCCGCTGTCTGTCCGTCAGCGGGCTGTATGTCTTGAACCGTAGTAGGTAGACGGATGACATTTTCACATATAGTGTATTTCTCTTGTCGCTATAACAAAAACTAATTATAAATATTTTTTTTATTAAAATTGAAGCGGGCTCCCATACAAAAAACGCCGTTTTTGACTATTTTTGCTCTACTTTTGTCGAAGCTTTATCTCTTGAAACGTAATAGGTAGACAATTGAAATTTTGACATGGTGTAGATTACTATTGCCACTATAACACCAGAAAATAAAAATTAAATCAATTTAATAATTAAGGGCTCCTATGTCCATACCAATCACTGAAGTTAAGCAACGTCGGGCGCGGTCAGTACTTGGATGGGTGACCGCGTCGTCATTTATTTATTTATTTATTCAAGCTTAATAATTAACTTTTTCATGATGTCTTTTCTCTAACTTAAAAAAAATCTAAAATTTTACATAGGAAACATTTAAATAAAATATTGATTATCAAAGAAAACTACAATCAAATAATAGATACAAAGAGGAAATAGTATTTACAATTGAAACAATTGTGCTAACTGCAGACTGTTGCAAACAATCTACAGGTAACTCAACTGATCCATACCTATACCAAACCAGTAGGAAGCGTCCCCAAGACGCTGGCTGCATTGCCCCGCTGTATGGCAATGCTAATGCGCTGCGCCAGAACTCACCAGCTCTCGGGTCACGCGTCGCTTTGACTAATCGCTCAGATATTTTTTTTAAAACCCAGAGAGACTCGGTACCCCACGGACCTAGGGTCTCGACTCCAAGGGGAGCAAATGCGTTGGCTCCGTAACAAATTGTTGTTTGTTTATTTCCCCAGACCGTGGCCCCGTTTACTCTATCAACGGTCTCTCAGACCATCGGAAGCCGTACCTCGAAGTCCGCAACTCCACCTACCACGGCGCTGGGCCGCGAGAGGAGGCCCGGGCTATGTGCTCCGTGAAGACTGCCGAGGTCAACGCCACTGCCAATGCTACTATTACTCGGAGACTTCACGGGGTTGTTACTTCGCGTATGTATTACCTCAACCTCAACAGCCTTGACTATGCTGGACGCAGGCCTCCCCTGAGGTGGTCGTGGCGCGTCACGTGTTTCTGGCGCGTCGCGAAGGCGGGTGCTCCACACCCCCCAGTGAGGGCACCGAAAACATTCAGCCGCGGTGGGTTCGTGGAAGAGAAAATCGTCCCCATGTTCCCACCACAAGCGGCAGAGGCGGAAACACCCTGAGGGTTTTAGTGGGTTGGAGTCCCACATAATCGTACTGCCTCCCCGTGGCTGTACGATATGCGTGCGCATTTCCCTCAGGATAATCTCACTAATCACTAATATTATAAACGTGAAAGTTTAGATGGATGGATGGATAGATAGATGGATGGATGGATGTTTGTTCCTTTATTACGCCAGAACGGCTGAACGGATCTGAATGAAATTTGGCACAGAGATAGATTATAGTCTGGAATAGGACATAGGCTACTTTTTATCCCGGAATCCCACGGGAACGGTAACTACGGGGGTGAAACCGCGAGGCGCTGCTAGTAAAAAATAAAAAAAAGGCCTCTGATAATCGCCTTATTGGCTTTCATCTTATGGGGGTTAATGCCCATAATACGCTGGGCATGCGGGTTGGGGATCGCAGTTCGGTGGTAGCCGTGTGGTGCCGGCTTAGAATTTGCACCACCCCAACTCTTCCCGTGAGTGTCGTAAGAGGCGACTTAGGGACATACACCGGGCGGACAGCACGGCCTCTTGCAGAATATATCTACCACAGAACAGCGATGTATTACCTAATCATTATTAACTATATGAATACTTTTAACCTTAAAACGATACCTTTTCTTAGAAATTTGGCAGGGAGGTTAAATGTCGCGGACGGACATACGCTACTTGAACGTGCGAAGACGCGGGCAGCATAAATAATAATTGAAGTGCCTGTAATGTAAAAAATTGCGTTTTTTTTAACCAATTACTACAAAGTACTTACAATATATGCCATTATATGAAAGTACCTACTACGATACATATTTTAACATTATTGTAAGAAAAAATCATATAACATGTTGTCTGACTGTTCTGGCTAATCTCCATTTTGACGGGATTATCTGTCTTTGTCACTGGCGCATAGATACCCATAGCTGATATTAATAAACAGTATAACTTATCATCTTCATAGATGAAGTTCTAGGCCTGGAATAAAACAAGCTATGTTTTATCCCATAATTCAGTTCCCATGGGAATCATGGGATAGAAATAACTTTGAAATATTTCCATAGAAAAACGCGTATGAAGCCGCGCGCAGAAACTAGTCATCTAATCTATTATTTCCAGCCCCCCAAGCACAAATAGGAATTACTCGTAGTTATAGTTTAGAATAAAGCAGCAGCAAACGTAGTGGGACGTTTTGTTTGTTATTTTGACGACCTTGGTGGTGCCGTGGGCGAAGGTCGGCCGAAGCCGCAGAGGTTATGGGTTCGATTCCCGTCGCGAAACAGATATTTGTATGGTCTGTAGATATTAATTTCGGGTGTTTTAAAATATATCTATCAACACAGATTACAGTTATGTAGGTATTCATGTTTTGTATTATCTAAGTACCTACCTAGATTCTATCTTTATTAACAAAGAACATTAGGTACTTGCAATCAAATTAGAATTAGTGTTTACAACTGCAGTTTTATGCAAAAACTCAACAGGTAGCTCAATTGATTTATAATCAATAGGTACCAGTCGGATGCGTCCCCAAGCCGCTGCAGCTGGCTGCATTGCCGCACTCTGCAGCGCTGTATGGCAAAATGCAGCGTAGTCTAGGAACCTACATAATATATCAGTTATCTATTTTTGTATTATTCAGGAATAAGAATAAGCATCAGGAATCTAGGAGTTGGGCGTTGTCACTACCACACAGTTTTTTAAGCTTCGGTAGTGTCATCGTTTCAATAAGCATCAATGATCCATATGTAAAATGTTCTGAATAAAATGTTTGTTTTTTTTATCTAGTAGGTAGGTACCTATCTAGTAGTACCCATAATAATACAAGCTCTGCTTAGCTTGGGGATAGATGATGCTGTGTGAATTTTCCAGCATTAGGTATTTATTGTAGGTATGTTATAAGCTGACTTTTAACGATGATTCAAGATTCTCCTCATATGAACCAAAAAATAAAACGCCTATTTATTTTGGTTCCAGGAGAGCTTCATTCTTCCATCCAACGATTAGAAGTGATAATCTTCGGCCAGATGCAGCAGTTATGGCAGAGTTTGGACGCATTGCGATCGCAGCTGGCGAGCGAGTCACACGCGGGGTACCCCGACAGGCGAACTATGTCCTTTAGGTATAAGCCTGGTGTAGACTGATTAATATTATAAGTAAGTTAAAATAAATAAGGTTAGAATAGTTCCTTTCAACCCCCACGTACAGCCAGCACGGAAAGTAGGTACCTAGACTTATCTGAACACGGGTAGAATTTTCATTTTGCCCCAGTAATTTTTATTCCATAGAAAATGTGGTAAGCCCTGGCTTACCCTATATGCCCTAGGTATTATGTGAATAGAAAAATAAGGCGGCTTCTGTTATCTTGCTGGTTTAATGGCTAGGAATGGTGTGGTTGTTTTAGTTGTTTTGGGCTTTGGACTCTTCATCTGTTCATCACTTTATGGCGCCGACTGTAGGTACCTAGCTGAAAATAATTTTTAAGATTTTGTTACCATTTTCTAGTTCAAAATTGTCTACCACTTAGGTAGGTATTTATACCATAAATTGCTGAATATGCTGTTACTCATGGCTGTTCTTCAGTGTTTTTTTAATTTATTTGAATATTTGATGAAAATTTGTTCATGTGCGAATTTTAGCACTCAAGTGTAGTTGTATGGGCAGATAGTATAGAACACAGATATATATATACATATATATATATATCTCTCTATCGAATTTCTCTATATCGTTCAGTAACTTGTATTGTTAAAACAAATCACGTAATAAAGGTTCATTTATTAACAAATTAGTACTTTACTGAAACATTCAGCTGCGGTTTACATGGTTAAGTTCTTCTGCCTGTAGTGAGAATTTAACCATGTAATAACAATAAAAAAATACGTTAGTTACAAAAGTTAATCCATCTATTTCTAAATTATTAATAAATATTAACAAATTATTATGCTTTTAATATAATTTCATACATAATTAGAATTAGATTAGATAGAATCAGATTTGCCTACTTTTTCTACATGCCTACTAATTTGATGATTAGCTTTTGAATTTTCTAAGCTTTAAATTTTTTCCCCTATAAATCTTTACACCAATCGTATACAATAAGTTTGAGCTTTAAAAGTAACGGATGGAGTTGTAATTTTAATCTGATTGTGTTAAAAAGTCTCAATCTTAATTTTAACATTTCCTACCTTACTATTAAGGTGGGTTCTGACCGATGTTACGGGGTGTATACTATTCGCAGCGAGTATGATACTACAAATAAAATAAAAAAGAAATAGCTGTGCTCGCCTTCGTCCCCCCCCGTTGACTGCACGTACGCTCGCTGTGCAACACTTTATATTACACCCCGTAAAACCGGTCAGTACCCGGCTTTTTAAAGATTTTTTCGTAAATTTTAGAATTATTTCGTACCATTTATTTCGTCCCAAGAATTAGGACTGTTTAGCTGTATTACAACAATAATAAAACTTAAATGTGACACAAATAATCAATTGTTTAGTTTTTGTTTTGATGTTAGACTGATATCTAATGTAATGTAAGTAAATTAATTAGGTAAGTACCCACTCGTTGTAAAATTTACAGAGAGTAGGTACTTACCTCTATGTACACGAGATTCAATAGTCATGATATTTCAGATCTTTAACAAATTCGACTTATAAACGATAACCTACTACAAAAATACATATTCACCTTCGAAAACCGATAAACGAAATAAAAAATAGTTTTTGAATTGGAGCTAATTGTGGGTGGTGAAGGTGTTGAAAATCTTTTTCGACTATAGCAATCTAATACAATTTTAATAGACAACGATAGATTACCTTACGGTACGACAATACTGAAATATCGGTAAATCCACACGGTGGTATAGGCTTGCAAGCTTACAGGAACTGGCTCTCGATTTTTGAGCTACCCGTAGTGACTTGGTCAACGCTTTCGCTACACAAATGTCAGTATTTCAGTATTTTTTTATTGCATTCATACAGTCATCAGGTCTTATTGGTTAGGTGAGTGTTCATAAAATGTTCACAGTATGTACCCATTTAGGGTGTTGCAATGGAAGACAGGCCAGGTTTCATACCTTTCTACTTGAACTTCCTTATTATTAATGCATTCAATACCTATTACTGATGTCACAGGAAGATCAGTGGCAAGGGAGCCACATGTAGCACAGGCAGTTCAAAAATCTAGCTTCAGTCATGACAGCGAGCGTTTGCGGTGATACCACACAACCTACATGTGCACGGATCATTAAACTTGAAACAGACTGAGCCCACGCCACTCAACGTACGCGACGAAATGTACGAAACGTCGATGACGTGGCGTACGAACAGTGTGACTTTAGGCCATCTGCTTTCAAACAAATTTAAGCGTCCAGATCTCATAAAGTGTTGCGTACGTTGCGTGGCGTGCCGGCAGTTCGTTTTTGGCTTCATTCTTTTAATTACATCGCGTCTATAGCAAACATCATCTGCTATTATAAACTGAATTGGAATGATAATTGTTTGTAAATATAGTGTGTCTAAGCGGCATTGGCTTGCATGTACCGACGCAGTTCCTCTTGTGTGTCGAAGATCATGACGGGGAATGGCGACCCGGGGACGTGGCGGCCAGCCCATCGCACTTCCACGCGGTAGTCACCGGGTTCGGTGGGGGAGAACTGGGGACAACGACAAGTTTAATTAGTTTTACCTTCTTTGGAGCTTTGTGAAAATCAAAATGTCCATAATTCCTATGTCAGTGTATTGATTGTAGTGTAGGGCGTAGGGCGAATCTGGTTCAGGCTAGCGCAAGCAGGATCAGAACAGTCATGCGATTACGGTAAAATGTCCATTCAATGGATCGCCATTTGGAGAGAACGGGTATAAGCGATTTCGGTTTCCATCACATGTTAAAAAACATAATATTTTCTGGCAGGATGGAGCCGACCGACGACGGAGCTTTCAACGTCAAAATATCTTAAATTTCAAACTAATTGTAATGTTCCATGATTATATAAATTATGTTCAACCTCATTCGGATACTCTCTACTGGATCTTGTTTTGCTCGACTACGTTTCATTACTGCAATGTATTTACTGTCTGTAACTTTTGAATCAGAATTGCCGTAATTGAGCAAAAAAAAGTCAAGTGTAAGTAATCTGACAAATTACTTTGACCCAAGTTATATTTTTATATCTTGACGTCGACGTTTGAAAAAACCGTCATCGATCGGCTCCATCACGCCAAATAGTTGTATGTATTTTTTAGTACCTTATTGGCAACTGACATCGTTTATGTAGTGGGGCAACTTAGGACAAGATAATAAAATAAATAAATAATGCTGGACAATCCACACAGCATTAAATGATCTTAATACTCGTGACACGGTGAATTAGATTATGGTGAGAAGAAATATGCTTTCCAACAATTGGAATAACGAGAACAAATGGGACATCCCAGTGATTCAATCAATTAAATGTAATTAGACAAGTTTAAATAGGTATATGAAACATATTGCTTCGAGAATTTAAACAATTGGTTGAAGTCGATATAGGTATTGAAAGATCATGCTCTGCGCTCATTAATCCAACACTGCTAGGCTAGGCACAGCACAGAACGTGCATTTAAATATGGGCTTGAATTCGTTGTCTTTAGATACATTTTACAGTGACAAAATGGCTTCGCACACGCTTCAAACGAGTGGTCTGCGAGCTGTACTATCTCATCTGATGCCGTCAACATAAAATTCATCTAAATAATACGAGTTAAAACACATATTTGAATGCAGATTTTTGTGCTGCGCTAAAGCCAGCAGGGCTTTCTAGTTGTCAGCTTAGGTGTTGTCAGAAAAACAAAAGGATTTGTTAGATATAAAACGGAAATTACTGTTTATACCTACAAAAGGAAATTATTTGGCTGATTAATACTGGTACTGTTACCTATCTGTGATGTACGTAAACACATATCAGTTTAATCGCTATGATAAATTTAATCTCTTCACTATCGAGACATTGATTTCGTTTAATCTAATCGAATTAGATTTCGTTAACAAAACACCTGAACTAATTCGTATGACACCTGCTTGATAATCTCAGTAGGTAGTTATAAGATACTGCTTTCTGCCCGCGGCTTCGCACGTGTTGTTTTCGGTTATTTCTCTATCCCGTAACTGATTTATGGGAGTTAAGTAGCCTATGTATTATTCCAGACCTGTAAGCAAAATTTCAGCCCGATTCCGTTCAGAAGTATTGACGTGAAGAAGTAACAAACATCCATCCAAAAATCAACATTCAAACTTTCGCATTTATAATAATAGTGAGATATGGTTTCACCAAAAATCTGATGTCGAACTTAGTCATCATAGCCTAATGCTAGTCAAATTCTGGACAAAGGCCACACCTAATGAACGCCATAGCAGCGTTTTTAACCAACTTTGACAAAAGTTCCTATGTTCGGCTGTAGGCATGTTGTTTTTTGTGTGTTCGTCGTTTTCTCCGACAGTTAATGCGCGAGCGATTTTGAAAATTCTTTCGCTTTTGTAAAGAGAATAATCCCATTTTTATTCCCTTGGGATCAGTATTTGTTCCGCAAAACTTAAAACAGTGTAAAATTAAGAGAATTGGAGGTTTCAGTTTATCCAAAACAATGAAATGATTACTACTCGAGTCTTTAGCTTGTCGCTAAAGACTCAAGTAGTCGCCAGCATCTGCAAGTAGCCTTATGCAGATCGTTATCCCACCTGGCCACAGGTTGTCATACACCTCTGCCTAGTCGTAGACTTCAATTAAGAGCACCAGTTTAAGTTAAAATACCAGCGTAATATCCAAAATACAACCTCAACCTAATATACGTAAAGTTCAAGTTACCTTGCACATGATAGAGCGGTCCTTCTGACTTTCCCTTTGCATCTCTCACCCCAAAAATACACACACAAACAAACACACTCACACATACGCCAAAACATAAACCAGACAAATATGTAATTTGTGAATGAGTATGTAATAAATGTGCCAGTAATAAAAACCATTAGTGGAGTAATAAATAAGTAGCTTTTAATATAATTCAGAAATGTAGGAGTTGGGCGTTGACCACACATTTTGTAAAGCTTCGGTAGGGTCAAAATGTTCTAAATATTTTTTTTCTGCTCGGAACAATTCCCGATTCCGACTATGTCGTCCAAAAACGAACCTCAACGGTAAATAGGTAAAGTTAAAGTTACCTTGCACAGTATAGTGCGGTCCTTCTGACTTTCCCTCTGCATCTCGACTCGGAAGGCTCCCTTGGGCCCTCGCACGCGGACTGTTAGTTGACCTGCGCCGGCGCCGCGGGTGTCGCAGAGGAAGCGGGATTGGAAGGTTGCTAGGACGCCTGGTTCTAAGCCTGGCCCGTACACTCGGACCTGGGGATTTTATGTATGGTTTATATTGCAATGAAGAGTTATACTTATGCTAGAATAACCAAAACTGAGGTATATATAAAAAAAAGAGGTCTAATCTTTGCTGCCACCACAACTCAAACCAGCGCCGCATGCTCCTTGCATGCAGCTCAAAGCTGAATTTACTCCCTTTGCCTATTTATTTTTAATTTCTTTGTATTTTTATGTATAATTCTGTTTAGGTTAAGAGTTTTTTAGGCAAAAAATGATTTTTTATTTATTTATTAATTTTATTATCTTTTTTCATATTTTTACTGCGGAGAATAAAAGAGTTTTAATATCTAGGCCTAGTTTGACAAACAAACATGTTAGGTTCGCTTCTTGAAATAATTTTAATCAAGGCTTTTAAAATCCAATCTTCAGTTTACGTTGTGAAAAGAAAGGGCTGAAAGGGTCTTGGGCTGTAAAAGACGGCAAATTATTTTGGCATTTTTGTATGTAATTGAAAGAACTTTGTTCAATGTACCTTGGAGGGGTCGGGCGCGCCGGCCACTTTGAGCACGAAAGGCGAGCCGGGCACGTGCTCGCCCGCGAACTGCACGCTCAGCACGTGTCGGCCGGCTTCTGCTGGTTTCACGTTTAGAGTGAACGTTCCGTCTCCGTGCTCGTAGAGCTCGCAGTATGCCACCTGGGAACAGGAATATAGTCAATAAAACATTAGAGAATCAACATACTCTACTCTAGGCCTAAACTAAGCTTAGTTAAGAATCTAACAAGTGATACCTTTAGTTAAGCTTTGTTGAAATGTTGAGAGTGGAATATCTGGTCAGTGATGTAATCTCTCAAAAAATCGATTTCGCTTAGATTTTTTAATATTCACGACCGTATCTCCCTCCTCACCACTCCGCTCTGTAATCCATAAACCAAGTTTATGGATAAAGCTCCGGACACGAGCTCGTCACAAGACTTGCAGGCGGCAGTCTACGGTAGACGGCTGCTTGCAGACAAGTACGTACACCAAGGCACTAGGTGTACGCTTGCCGGTTAAGGCAAATTTCAAAGTTATGATAATGCATTTCTATTTATTTTCTAAAATAAAAGAATATTTCCTTGTGTAAAGTTTGCTATCTTGAATATTTTGGGTAGCTGCCTTTCAGGTAAGTAACATCTTGTATACACCAAGCCGCGGCCGCAAGCTAATCACAAGACTCACTTTATTAGGTCCAGTACAGTGTGCGGTTAGTTCCCCCGGCCCGGCGCGTCGCGTGTCTATCCACGACCGTATCTCCCTCCCCACCACTCCGCTCTGTAAACCTGCGCCGGAGCACACGACGCGAGACGCATCCCCGCTTTCTGTGCCGGAGTTCACGTTCACTGTGAGTGGGCAACCTGGAAGGATAGTGGAGTTAGTAGGCAAATAGTCTGCAAATTCTGCAACGTTTATGTACAGAAATATAGCGGGTTAAGAAATTAGTTTCCATTGCCGTTCGGAGAAGTTACAAGCTTTTATTTACTGGCGAAGCGAAAAAAATCAATAAATTTTGTTTCTTATTTGATAACAATTACTATTTATAAAACTGTTAATGTATAAAAATTTACTTGTCTAAGTGCTTATTTTGTAAGTCTAAAGACATGAAGTTATTGAATTTTTGAATTTTGAAGGACATCTCGTCTTGAATTCTCAAAAACGTATTCTTTTGAATTTATTTTACATCTGACAGGTCCTATTGACGTGATATTGATTTCAATACGGTTAGTTTTCGTTACAGCCTGTTTTTTGTATCTCAGCGGGGGTAGAAGCCATAAGACAGACATTGGAGCTTAATTTTTAAAGGCGATAGAAGCGAACCCTCCTATATCAGACATGTCATACCAGTGCGGCGAGGGAAGCGAGCCGCGCTTTGTTCTGCTCTTTAGCATGCGCAAGACGGTTCACGCACTCTACTGCGCTTGTATCTTCAGGGATACTGATATAGCCTACCCAATATTATTCTAAACCCGCTGATATTCTATATTCTCGTCGTTTACTTACCTTTCACGAGGCGGCCAGCCCACAGCACCCGCAGCTGGTGTTCGCCCGCGCGGCGCGGCGTGTAGGTGGCGCGCCACAGGCCTGGGCCGGCGGCCGTTAGTGCAACGGATACGTTTTCGCCGTCAGGGGAGTTTAGAGACGCTTCCGGAGCACCTGGACCGGCCGCGCTGCCATCTAAATGAATAAAAAGGGTTATTTTAGCATCGATCGTGTGAACTTCTAAGCAACATCGTACTAAAGTGCAGCCGACTGTACATCACGCCGACTGTACAATTCATTAAAACCATATTTTTCTGTTTTCTGCCCACCTTTAGAAAATCGTAATAAAAATAAAACTTGTTTTATTTCTCACTCACCGATGGTAAAAACAGCTGGTGTATGGGGCGCCGCGTGCGCCAATCCCCGGCCCGCTAAGGTCACTCTGTCTGCCGTATTGCCCGAGGCTACCAAAGCCTTACGTGGCGCGCCGGCTACTAAAGCACCGTTGTAAGTGAGTTCGAACTCTTGTTCGCCGCTGATGCCATCTGTAGCTGCTAGTGTGACGACCGCTCGGCCTGATACGGTTTCCACTCCTGTGTAACAAAAGAAAGCTTTTAGGTGGGTGAAATTTAGTAAATAGTGGATGGGACGGGACATTATAAATCCATATCTGACATCACGTCCTATGTGAGAGGGTTGAGTGTTTGAACATGCCCAAATTGCGCGTAACTATAATATAGGGGCAGGACACCCACTCGTTTATGCATGCGATTCGTTACGGATGATGCGTCTATTTATTACCTCTGGAGTAACTTACGTTGATGCCTGCCAGCCAGCAAACACTCAAGCGTGCCAGGGCCTGCGTTACTGGTATCCAAGACTAGTTTAGACGGCGCCCTCACACGCCCCGAGTTATCTGCGCCCCAACCTCCCACTGGCGTTATGGATGATGTGTCGATTACCTGTAAGATATTACGTTGATTAGTGCTACATATTTATATAAAAATACCTAGACCTGACTAGGAGAGGAGTCTCAAATAGGGTTTTGCGTTCTGTCCTAGTCGTGGCGCTCAGCTTGTTAGACGGACTGGTCATTAATTGTTATGGTGATACCCAATATTGAATCTTGATTTGCATAACGGTAAGTGTTTTTTGTATAAAATGTGTATTGAGGAATAGACCATTAGTAGCTTTATAAAAAGACCCAAAAACTAAGTTAGCGGGGCCTATTTTAAGACCGATAGTACCACAACAGGCCCTACCCGATTTTTTATTAATACTACATACAGTTACATCAATCTGTATCTTACTTTGACAGAGAAAGGACTGCCCGGTAGGGGTCCACTCGCTGTGAATATTCTGACTTCGTACAAGCCAGTGTTGAGTGGAATGTACGCGCAGAGCCATTCTCTCGGCGCGCCGGCCACCACTCTGCATTCGAGGAGACCAGAGTCTAAGGAACCGTCTTCTTCTGTTAGCCTTTCAACCTGTGAAGAGAGAATATTGTTAAGAGGTTAGCATTTTGTTTGGTTTACAGTGGTACAGACGACCAAGAATAAAAAAATGTGGCGCCAATACGGCTAACATTGCGTGTGCTGCAGGATTTCAGGCAGCAACTACAGCGCTCAAAATACTTTTTTTAGTTAAAATATCAACCATCCTGGTAACTCTGTACTGATGTCTTGGCCGCTGACATAATAGATCGGCACTGGATTCGTTCCTATCTGACATAGAAACGACGCATTATAAATTTGACGAGCCCAAGAAATTAACACATCAGTAAGTATTTTGTCGTTGAGGATGCCGAGATATAAAGAACTGTAATACCTCGACAGTAGGTGCCTTGTCCTCCGTACAGTGTATGGTGAAGGCGGCCTCCTTGCCTCGGTGCGCGTGCGTGAGGCCGGTGCCGACGCAGCGCGCGCCGCCGCCGCGAGTGCTGAGGATTCCGAGGGATATCGGACTGCCGGGGACCGGGGCACCTGTGACAAACAAACATCCAGGTGAAAAATATGGTAATCTGTATCAGGGACGTAGCCGCAAAGGAGACATCTTGTGATCATGTATGTGAGCGGGTTATCTACGAACCTTTTTTGTGTTTATAGAAAACCAACGTTACTTCCGAGGGACATCATCAGGCTAAGTGCGGTTTTGTTTTGACTCTACGATATGCAATATGGCCGACATCCAACATGGCGTTATTCAAGATGGCGACACTAACCTCCGTAAGTGACGTATATTCTATAATGCGCAGGAACGTTAGGCCTCAGTCGGACCCGGTAAGTGCTTCCATCCTCCCTGATATCGACTGGTAGATGTACCTTGTTGTTCTGTTCGCCCATTGTTTCACAGACCACTTCTAATTCACCGACACCTGCTTCTTTGGTGTCCACTGAAAAGATAATCAAATACCAATAACGCAAATTGACTTCGATTTTATGCTCTTTGTACATAAGTAATAAGTAAAGTTCCAAGTACTGGGTTGTCCTACAGTAGGAGTTTAGTTCTGTATCACCGCCTGACTTTTTGCACCTCACATCCGTGCGTTCACCAGGAACTTACGTAGGCTTAAGTGTCGATTTTTAAGTTAACAGTGCCTTAGATATAAATCAGTCTAAATTTTTGAGTAAATCCATAGAAATCTAAGTACAAAATTATTACTGTAGGTACTTGACGCATTTACTGCCCAGCCTATAAGCTTTCAGACAAAGACCATTGAAAAAACTATTCGTCACAGCGTCCGCTACGATGGGAGCAATATAACATTTTTGCAATTAAAAATAGCATTGCGGTTTTAATCAATCATTCTTTGTCCTTGTTTCCTACAATTTTAAATGAGCAACTCCATAAAAGTTGGCCATTAATTTACCTGTAAAATTGATAGGAGTCTGCGCCACTATGTTTCCAGTGGGCAATCCAGCCATGATGACTCGGTTGGGGTCGAACGATTCACACGTATACGGACTGCCTGCTATCGCCTTCGATAGATGCAGCACCTCTGAAATATTATCATAATGTTAGCAATTGATGCAGGAGGTTGCGGGTTCGATTCCGGCCTCGGGACAAATGTGTGTACGATCTGCAGCCATTTGTTCAGGGTGTTCTGGTCATTTTCTACGTTTAATAAAAAATATCTATCTATGTATAGTATTGTATCATGTATATCAGTTATCTAGTTCCCATAACACAAGCTCTGCTTAGCTTGGGGCTAGATAATGCTGTGTGAAGTGTTCAGCATGATTTATTTATTTAATTATCATATAAAGGCATTGTTTAATCCACAATTGTTGATTTAGATAAATGATAATGATTGTTTTTTTGGATGCAAAAGTTGGCATTATAATGGATTTATCATACTAATATCTCAGTTAAGTGAAAACGCCAAATGAATATAGCAAGGACATAGATTATATCATAGGAAGGGACTAATCATGAGGCTTAAAAATGCTTCAAATTTAAAAAATATAAAACATGAGCGACGCCGCTTGCAGAAGCTAGTAACTCTTACCTATAGTGCTCTGTCCGACTTCGGTGATAGTAAACTCAGCTTGCAACAGCCCCGACTTGGTCTGGTAGCATCGCACTGGCAATGCCCTGGACCCGGGGCCTGATACCACGACGTCGAACTCTCTAGCCGGGCGGCCCAGTGTGTCGATACTGAATGATGCTACGCGATTTACTTGCGCTTGGTATAGTCCGAGACCGGCTGCTGATACCTGCGGAAAATAGGAACTTAATATGTTTTATTGGTTTACATAAAATCTGCAGTTATGCAGCAAGCGGAGACGGATATAAACTTACAATTATAGACATACTAGCAGCGCCTCGCGGTTTCACCCGCGTAGTTCCCGTTCCCGTGGGAATTCCGGGATAAAAAGTAGCCTATGTCCTATTCCAGACTATAATCTATCTATGTGCCAAATTTCATTCAGATCCGTTCAGCCGTTCTGGCGTGATAAAGGAACAAACATCCATCCATCCATCTAAACTTTCACGTTTATAATATTAGTGAGATTTTATTTTGAATCTATAATCGTTTTTACATGCATTTCAAATATTTGTTTCGTCATGGTAATGCTATTTGGTACTCCTAATAATTAATTAATTGAACGCTGGTTTCAGATAAGAAACCCTGATATTTGAGAACATTAAAATACGTGAAGTCATTCAAATCGTTCTTAATTATTCCCGTTTTTGAATTTTTTTGGGTTTTGTCGATTGTCTGTTGCTTGCTTCCTAGTACGCTTGTACCACCAAGCGACAGGTATCGCTTTAGCGACAGAATAGCAATAATTTTGCTCCATTTTGCGATTTCGCGGAGGAGGAGGTGAACGACCTGTATTGTCACCTTATTTGGTACTTAGTATAAAACTCAATAGCCGCTTGCGCGGGTTAATATGGATAAATAGGGAAAAATAGACAAAAACCTAAACGAAAGAGTTTGCAGCGGTGGCGCCCCCACACATTACCTCTTGCGAGTGATGGTCGGGCAGTACGTCGATCAGCAGCGGTTCCCTGGCGATGGGCGTGGCGCCCCACAGCAGCGTGAGGCGGTGCGGCGCGGCGCGGGCCGGATGCCACACGAGCTCCTGCCGTCCGCCGCCGCGCCTGCGCACTGAGTGCGCGACGGTGGCGCCACCGCAGGTGACGCGACCGGATAGGCGGCCGGCACCGGCGTTTGTGGTGCTCACTATAAGGAAAAATAGCAATTATAGCATGTAAGGATATATTTTGAGGAAGCAAAAGAAAAATCTTTTAATAGTCATGTCATCCACATGTTGGCCGATTTTTTTTTTAATTTTTTTTTTAAAGTAAAAGACTTTTGATTCAGCCAATTTTTGGATGAACAAGTTAGCGTATGGTGCGGACGGACGGGTAAGGACGTGTTTTTGTAACGCAATTTTTTTTTTATGCTAACGTTTGACCTTGAGTCGCAGCAATTAAAAAGAAATCACAGTAAACTTACCAGTCAGTATGGAAGGTTTATGGGCCACAGCGTTGCCAATCGACAACACTTTGACCGCAGTAGCATCGTTCGCCTCAACCTCTGCGATCGGTCCTCTTGAACTTCTAACAACATATCTTCCGATTTGAGTGACCGGGAAGGTTAGTAAGCCCGTGTCTTCGAGATGTGCTTCGGATATCCTGTTACCGTTTGGCGATAGTACATCTACTTCGGTTATGTTCTCGTCGATTTCTACTGTTGCGACGCCGCCTGGTGGAGAAATTTTAAATTAAACTCGGTAGTAATATTTTAGTAAAAACATTCCAAGTGTTATGGCCTAAAGATAAGATGACAATGCATTACCCTCATTGTTTGATGTTGTCTTATAGTTTGTTAAATTTCTTAAAATAAACAACAATAATCACGGCTACAAACGTCATAAATAAAATTGAAGATGGCATCACCATCCCAACAAACAACCCTTAGGTTTGCATACCAAGGTTGCATGCACTTACCAATCTGCACGAAGGTATGGGGCTCGTTGACTCGACATATGAAAGGACTGCCCGGGACCGGCTGCTCATTGAAAGTGACTGAGACTCGATGCGGCTCTCGAGAGACGGGTATGAATGTTACGTCATAGAGACCGCGAGCTACGGCGACAACCTGGAAAGATTGATTAATTTTAGGTTTAGAAATCTACAGTATCTATTAAAATTTCAGAACAGAGCCGAGTGCAGGCTAGGTAGATTTCATTATCAGCCCGTAATACGTTTTCTGCTGGCTAAGGCCTCCCCAAAAAGAATAGCGGTCCTACGCGGCCTCCATCCATCGATCGTTTCAATTTTGTCGGTCAGTGGCAGGTCTTCTCACACTTCGTTTCGAATTGAATCGCAGTCGCCACTCGAGAACGGTTATAGGTTCCGGGAGCTATATGGCCTACTTTTTAGGGTTCCGTACCCAAGGGTAAAAACGGGAACCTATTACTAAGACTTCGCTGTCCGTCTGTCACCAGGCTGTATCTCATGAACCGTAATAGTTAGACAGTTGAAATTTTGTTTGATGATGTATATCTGTTGCCGCTATAACAACAAATACTAAAAAATAGAATAAAATAAATATTTAAGGGGGCTCCCATACAACAAACGTGATTTTTTGCCGTTTTAATAGATAATGGTACGGAACTCTTCGTGCGCGAGTCCGACTCGCACTTGACCGGTTTTATTTTATTTAGTTTTTAAGGCGTAGACACGACCAGCTCGAGTGTGCGGGCTCCGAAATTGACCGCCATGATTCCATCCCACACTAGTATGCCATAGCGAGGGATGGAATGTGCAGACGCTAGTTAGACTCACCTCAGCTTTAACAGTGGTGGAAGGTGTGGACACGACCAGCTCGAGTGTGCCTTCGCCAGCGCCGGCCGCGTCTACGCTGAACGTGACTGCCTTGCCGACTTCTACTCCACGCTCTTCGTCTAATCCGTCGTCCAGGCTTAGCCCTTCTAGTGTGCCTTCTAACTCTAGAATAAAGATCACAAGTATAAATAAACACCAATATTGTATATGTAATGGAATCTATCAGGCTATTACATTATACATTATATTGTGGATAAAGGACTATTCAAACGGTCGTATCATCTTAATCGGCTTTTGAGAAGACACATTTCCCAGCGTGTACAGAAGTAATAGTGAGTTCAGGCTTGTACATAAGCCTGAAGTCACTATGACTTCACACATTTATACGGAATATTTGACTAGTTTAAGAGAACTTCAAACTAAATTTTTCAACGTGAAGTTTCAAAATTACGAGAGGGAGTTCTTATTGCAGTGTCTGTGAGATTGTGCATTTGGAACCGCGAATAAAGACCAGACTTAGATTTTGAAACTTGTTTTAAGGGATAAGTCTAAAATAAACCAATAGATCGCTAACCTCCAGGCCCCAATCCAGAAACCCTCACCCTATGAACGTCATACACATTGCAAGTGAAGGGTGAGCCAGGAACATGCCTGCCAGCGCAGTTCACTTGCACGCTATGCCTTCCCACAGCTTCGGGAGAGTAAGTGGTGGTGTATCTGCCCTCTCCTGTAGCAGTTACGCGAGAACGGACGTTGCTACCGCCTGGGCCGGTCACGAATACTGTTGGCTCGCCAGCTGGGAATAAAATATATTGATTGTAGAGAATTATTTCAGACTAGCGATCCGCCCCGGCTTCGTACGGGTATAATCTATCGCCTATGATGATCAGGGATAATGTAGGATTCTAATGGTAAAATAATTTTTCAAATCGATCCAGTAGTTTCGGAGCCTATTCAATTCAAACAAACATATCTTTCCCCTTTGTAATATTAGTGTAGAAATAGAAATATTGACACTATCAGTATGGATATTTTGAAATAGGTGAAATAAGGTATTTGTTATCTGAAGCCAGCTGAAATATTAAACAGGAGATACATATAGGTCTGTAGTTAAAATTTTCGGAGGAATGGAAATATTTACACACCTACTAAATATAGTTATGGCAGAACTGGGTGGCATATGTGAAAGAAAAGGACGGAACTCTGGACCCCGGGGGCGTAAACTTTTGTCTTACATTTATTTGAACATCGAATATTCTTTAAATATAAATATCGACTGTTTTTTTCACATTTGTGTTCTTTTACGCATGGCTTCATAAAGGCTAAGCAAGACCATGAATAAAACAATGCTTTAGATTTGCCGATCTGTATTATTTTTACCTAGACTCGATAAAAATGTTCCCATCATGTAAACTCGGTTCAATACTAGGATGTCTCTAAACGAAATCAAAATATTCTAAGTTTTATAAACAGGTGACCACCACTGTGATGTGAACTTATCTGATTAAAATTCCGTTAAATTCTTCCATTCAGGTCCAAAGTTTTAACTAGGACACATTATAATAAACTCAAATATAAAACATACATTTAGTAACAATAGTTTTCAAACTCTTTTTCAAACTGCAAACTAGTTTGAACAACGCAAGATCAAATGACATTATTTATTTCAACGGAAACGACGTGCTCAAGCAACGGATGATGACAGCACACTGATTTCTAAAACGATGTTTGTAAACAATTTCAGATGGTATCTACAGTCCTCGCGCGATAGCTAGTGCTATAGTAGATGAAAAGCTAAATATTTATACAAAGAGAACAGTAGAATGATACAATCGTACACTATAAGTGAGGTAGCTAGACCAATTGTGAATTAGAATCTGATATAACCAGGTACGCTCATTGAATGCGTTAAATGACGCGGCCCTAGACTCTATGTCAACACCGTTGATGGTTTGCTGTTACGAAAGTCAGGGAGATTTGTCTTAGCAAACGAACATCACTGAAATTGAGGGACGCGTGGCGTTTCTTTATACGACATCTGCATCGGTAATTTAATACCTCTCGCCGCCGCCGGTCACGTGGCGTCGATGGCGTTATCCAATCTATCCTCAAGCCATTCTCGAGATACAATGTTTGTGAGTGCTAACACAACTCGCGACACCAAAATCAAAAAATTTCTTTTTAGCGGCGAGCTTGACAACTAATCAGCAAATTGATAAGACCCAGTGCAATGCAAACTTAACAACAAGAAAGTAATCAACAACAAGAAAGTAATTTTTAGGAATGGAGGTAATGTTTATAAACATTGTATCTTGAGTTTGGCCGGTATAGGTTATTATTGAAATTCTCTGGTTCCTGTAGGTTCCCTGGTATAGTCAGCACTTACTGTGGAAGCCAGTGAGATGTATGTATCGCACTGGCTTCCACAGCGGGCTCGCCATAAGGCGTGGACATGAGCCCAGGACCGGCGGCCGCCGCTGGGGCCGACACGGGACACGTGGAGGGAGATCCAGGGACCGTGTGACCGTTGAATCGAACTGATAGATTGTACTACAGGCACTTACTGTGGAAGCCAGTGAGATGTATCTCTGCGGGCTCGCCTCTGGGCGTGGACGTGAGCCCAGGACCGGCCGCCCTGGCGTCGGCCGCCGCCGCAGGGGCCGACACGGGACACGTGAAAGGAGATCCGGGGACTGCGTGACCATTGAACCGAACTGATAGATTGTGCGGGGCTGCTTCTACTGGTTTGAAGTTTACCTGAAAGGTTGCATTATTAGAAGCATGCATTGAGAGCGTGCGTGTAAGATGAGGGATTCCTTTCAAAAACTTTCTTTAGAACTATAACTACGAAAAAACGTGTAGATATTCTATACCTTGAATCTTGCATTTCCTTCACTTTGTACATAATTTGGCACATTTTTTCCGTTTACTGCTACAATTATCTCCAAGTTGCCAGCACCTAGAAAACAAACGTATTACATAATACCCCTTCCAACCTGACCAACGAACTGGTTGTTTTTTTTAGTGATTGATTTAAAAATTGCACTTACGTAAATATTATAAATAAATACTGTATTTATACATTTAATGTGCTTTGGTCACCTAATAAAGGCTATTTTTAATTATTTATTTTATCGACCCCTTCTAATAAACAATAATAAATCACCAATCAATTTTACGGTACTGGACCTTACCTTTATTAAGATATAAAAATAATGCAATACATACCAGCATGAGAAGCATTGATAGTAAACGACACTGGTCGTCCAACAATGCCAGGAGAGATATCAGTCACGTTAACCCTCGCAGCGCTATACGCCTTCACGAGGAATGGACTTCCTTCCACATGACCGCCCATTGTCCCTGCCCGAACCTACAAAACAAAACAATAACTATAGAACTAGAGCCATACAGGAAAAATCAGGACCAATTTTAACCCAACAGAAATAAGTAAACCGAAACACTGACAGAAATAAAAAAATCTATCAAAATATACAATCAATCTTCGACGACCTCTGTGGCGCGGTGGGCGAAGGTCCACCTGCGACGCAGGAGGTTGCGGGTTCGATTCCTGCCTTGGGACAAATATTTGTACGATCTGCAGGTATTTGCGGGTGTTCTGGTCGTTTTCTATGTATAATAAAAAATCTATCTTTGTAGTGTATTGTATCACATATATCAGTTATCTAGTACCCATAACACCAGCTCTGCTTAGCTTGGGGCTAGATAATGCTGTGTGAATTGTCCAGCAATTATTATTATCTTATGGGCTAAAAGGACTTGATTTTGTGGTTTATGACTGGTTGGTTGCTGATGTTGGTGTTTTTATAGTGTTGCTTACCTCAATACTGTGATCTCCTACGTCGACCGGAACAAAAGAAATTGTGTATCTCTTGCTCGGTTCATTTTCGCCGATGGTCTCCTCAGCGGAAACCTGGTTCAACAAAATAAAACGTATTTTTACGCGGTCATTTTAAGAAAATTTACGGATATATTAAATTTATGCAGCCGTTTAACACGGAAAACCAGCGCTAAGACAGGAGCGAGGCAGGCGAATCCACGCTGAATGTATACGCGTCTCCGACGGGCACTTTGTCGGGGGACTCGCTTGAACCGGCGTGGCGGCGCCGGCGGATGACTCTCGCTGGTGGTGCTGAGACGTGGCAGATGAAGTGAAATTCGCTTTTTGTATATAAATGCTTACTTGCACAGAGACGGGGCGCCGTGCCGGTCCTAAAACCTCGACATGCGGCGAGGCGGGCGAATCCACGCTGAATGTATACGCGTCTCCAACGGACACTTTGTCGGGAGACTCGCTTGAACCGGCGCCGATGACTCTCGCTGGTGCTGAGACGTGGCAGATGAATGGACTACCTGTAGATGTCACTATTTTACTGTCGGGGCTCATGCAAAAGCCTAAGTTTGTTGTATGTTTTCTTTGCACAGGGTATATACAATTATATGAATTAATGAATATTTTATTGCAATTAAAACATAATGAAAGTAAAAACCGTATATCTAAATTTTAAAGTTAAAACAAGTTAATACAATAGGCGGCCTTATCGCATCCTGTTACAATAGGGTACTACACCCATTTTTTTCAAAAGTGTCTCAATTCGATTCTATAGTGCTAATGAACCACAAAAAAATACAACATTCTTATTCAATCTCTCCCTCACTCGTTTAAGCCACTTTATTGGCCCTGGGTGTTTAGTTTGTGGGCGTGGCTACGAGTTGAAGGATATGGTAATAAGTGCCATAGAATGCATTTCAAATTTACATTTTCAAGTTGCGCGCGTAACTGATGATAACGCTGGACGCAGTGGACGCCATATTGCTCTGTGGTTATGACTTCAGTTGTGTGGTACCTAACCAAATGCACTGATATTGCTGAAGATTTTACGTTGCACCCTGTATCGCGGGAACTTACCCGGCACATGGTCCCCATTGAACCTCAGTTCCACAGTATGCGGTCTAGGATCACGCGGGGTAAAACTGATAGCATACGTGTGCGCTCCTTGCGCGGCCGCCGCAGTTGGTACTCTGCCTCCGTTGACGGTCACCTCTAGGTTACCAGGACCGGCAGCCATTGTTTCCACTGAAAAAAGAGTAAAGATTATTTATCTATTCGTTAGTGATATAGTGTATTGTACCTACTTTAATGACATAGTATGAAGTCGTTTTTTTGTAAAACTTACCGAGAAAAGTAACAGGCTTGCCAACGGTGCCGTGAGCGACATCTTTGACTCTGATGGCTGTGACGTCATACACCTACAACAATAACATATGAGTTTGTAAGGTAATGCATTAGGGGGGCATACTTCGTCGCCATTTTGTGAAAAGGATAGGCATAGGATTTCACGTTCATAGGAACGGGACGGGGCAGAGAAACGCAAGCTCAAAAATTAAGTTTTTGCCTATTATATATTAATTAGGACATAATTTGAAGAAAAAAAACGCAAAATATAAAATGTTCTTTACACTTCGTTCAATTATCACGCTAATTCTTAAAATCTTAAATTCTAACTGCGATTTTTTTCCATCGAGAATTTTTTATGGAATCGTGTTTTCGAAACATAATATGACGGATAGAGTAAGTCCTTTAAATAAATTTCACAGTTATATCCGCCGGGTGTCCATATCTTCCAAACTACCTACTGAATATTTTGGAAGATATGGACACCCGGCGGAATTGATTTGAGGTAGTATAGGCCCTTAACTGCTCTGATTAGGAAAAACTATCAGTTTGTCATGTTTCCCTAAAATTGTATTCTCATTTTTTTTTCGAAAGTTCGTGTGTTTTGGTAATTCTCTTTGAGTTATCATCATAAACTGAAAACCACAGAACCTTCTGAAACCTATACAACCAGTGAATAGAAGGAGTGCATTGTCTTTTTATAAGCAAAACTAAAATAAACAACGGTCCCATATTTATCGCAATCTCTAATTAATCAAAAGTATCAAAATGAGGATCTTAAACTCACCTTCAAATGGAACGGGCTAGCAGGTATCGGCTGGGAGTCAATCAGCACGTTCAGTCGATGCTCCCCCACAGCTCTCGGCACGAACTCGGCCCGGAACACGCCTGGACTGGCCGACGACACCGCGGCCGGGATCGAAGCCCCGTTCGGACCTGCGTCCGATCACTGCTCAGCTCACCGCCACGCCCTAACTTCTACCCCCTAACTTTTTAACGCCATTCTTTTCTCCTTTTTACCCCCTAAATTCTACTATGATTTTACTCCCTTTTTGATACTATTCTATTCCCCTTTTCTACTGCTATTATATTCCTTACTTTGTTTGCTACCACGTTACCACTCTTATTCTTATAAGGTTAAGTAACTATGTTTTTATGTTGTTAAAAATTATTACTTAGGTATATTATTATTTTATCTAATATTTCCAAATTGACACCTTTCGTTCAATCCATCTAAACTTCGACAGAGAAACCAATCATTCAATCTGCCTATAGAATACCCATAAAATAAGTTATTCCTTAGTTTTAAACCTATGACACAGAGATCCCAGCTTTGAAGATATACAAAATTCTTGTAAACCATCAAGGTTCCTTTCCATATATGAAACCAGTGAATCATGCATAGCTAATCTATATTACCCAACATGGCGTTTAATCCCATCTAAATTATTTATTTATTTTATTAATCCTATGCATTTAATTCCTAAATATAAAAATAATATCTACTTCTACCCCCACTAATCTCATAATGTTAGAAGTTAGGGCGAAGCGAATGAGCTTTTAAATATGATTGTTACACGTCATGTTATTTGAGTATTCTTAATCTGAAATTGAGTAATAATCACTTAATCTAATCAAAAAAACTTACGATACCTACGTTTATGTTAATATTGGGACAGAATTTAATTTACTTAAAACATGAATTAAAGTTAGTACAGCAAAGCATGTGATAATCCTACAGTTATTAATTTTTTCGATTGTTCTCCTTTGTCAAAACTCCCGTAAGAGTTCTATACAGTTTTAATGAGTTTGTTTAGTACCCTTTTTTATTTTCAATTTCTCATCTATACCTAGACCCTGCAAGAAAATAATTATAGAAATCAGAGACTTGCCCTGCTGAACTCCAGACCAAGTCATGGCTTTCGAATGCAACCTTAGGGATTACATAAACACCTATATCTTAAAGGTATGAAATGAAACCCCATCACTGGAAACTACTTCTTTTTGGGTGCTCTAAATGGGAATACTTCAAATATGTATATAGACATAATGCAATCAAGCATAATAGTTACAGTACTAATATGGTATGATAAGCAGATGTTTTTAAACTCTGACAAGCTTCCAAATTCATTTGTTTAATATAAAATATTATTCATTAATTAAAACAAATTAGAACTAGTATTTACAATTGACAAAATTGAGCTAACTGCTGACTGTTGCAAACAATCTTTTGTTTAATATGTTTAGCAACATTTTTTTAGAGAGATTAAAAATAAGAAAACAAAAAACTACAAGTGTATAAGCAAAGTTTACACGTATTTCAAGAGCTTGCCACATAAGTTCACACTTGCACTTTTGACCTCAGGTCACTTGGTTGGGCATTGGTGAAATACATATATGCAACCTGAATGTCATTAAGTTGTGTATTTTCCATTTCCCCCTTTGTTAAATAAGGTCAGTTCTGACAAGTAAATGCTTGTAGATGCCTTCAATATTATTAAATGACAGATAGTGATCTCAAGACATCATGAACCCTTCGTAAGGAAGTCATTATATATCGACTCACCCTCAACATTAACTTCAATCTGGTCTAGCGTGGCGGTGGAATGGTGCAACGTCAGGGCTGCAGGCTGATGTAGAGGCGCTGGGCCAGGGACGACGACGCGAGCGCCACCGCCGCTGCCTTCTGCCACTTCTACTATAAGCGGGCAGCCGGGGACTCGCATCTGAGAGATTCATTTATTTTAATGTTTAGTCAAATCATCAAACCGCTCTGTCTGAAGACCAGCATTGGTTGTAACGCTGAAACAGAGTACTTGACTCAATGCAAAAATAAGTTTAGTAGGTATTTATATATCATCATGTTTTTTTTGTTGTTCCAAATTAAATAATTCTTCTTAAATCAAACTATTTGAATGTGGTCATTGTGTCAGCCATTTACTTTAATTTAATACTATGGTGTCATTATGCAGTTTATTACTTGCTTAATTTTTCATTGAAATGAGGGCAAAAGATTAAATTTTCTGCTGGATGAGCACAACAAATAGTCTAGTAATGCAGTAATAATTCATCCAAAACATACCTTATTGAATGAAACATTGACAATGTGGTCACAGGCTTCAGTTGGAGTGAATGAGACAGTGAATCTGGCATTACCCTGAAAGTAGAAAACAGAATTTGTAAATACGCACAAAGAACCAGATATAAGATGTGAAGATGAAGAAAGGGATTGAAGATGACAGTGGTTTGATCAAATTTTATCTCAGCGGGAGATGTATAAATAAAATACTTGTACCTAATGCTTGTACTGCTTGTAAGCTAATTACACCCAAGTTAAAATTATATAATGTATGCAATAAATGAATGAATGAGCATGCTGAGCCGCTGTCATCTTCAATCCCATTCTTTATCTACACAATAAATACCTGCTTACCTTATTTGATATCTTACTTTGTTTCCATTTTATTTTGGATCATAAATGGTCAAGTACTTACCAGAGGGTGAACTTGTGTGGGAATATTGAGTCCTCGAGCTGACACAGTGATTTCAAGATTCCCTTCTCCTGCCTGAGCTGCATCCACAGCCAATTGAACCGGTACACCAACTCTGGCCGAGGTGCCTCCATTGACGCTGACTAGTTTACCATCATAGGCTTTGCAGACAAATGGAGTGCCCTAGTAGCAATATAAAATAACTAGTTTAGAGACAGTATTAAAGGGTTTGAATAGGTCATAAATATGGTGCAAGAGGTTCGGATTCAAACATTTTGTTTTGTCTATTGTTATTCGTTTGCCTTGAATAAGCAACGGTCAACTTAACAACAAAATACGTTAATGTTTCATTCTCTGAGACAATAATATATATTAGTTAAATAACTTACCGGTACTGGCTGGTTATTATAATGCGCGGTAAGAGTATGGGGTCCGACATTCTTTGGGGTAAAACTTGCTACCAGCCCGGTTACCGCATCTCCGGTCAGTCTAACCGGGACTTCGCCCCTCGGCCCTCTCACAGTAACCGTCAATTCTCCGCCGGCTGATCCCTCCACTCTTACGGAACACGATGCAGTCTCACCGACGGGGATAAGTTCTGGCAAAAAAGAGAAGGTCTTTGGGAAAATTCACGCAATGAAAATGAAAGAATTAACAACAAAATAGAAATTCGAGTTTAGTTTGATTTATAAATCGGAGTTCTAAAGTTCCAATCCAAATCCGAAACAAAAATCTGTTTTGTTGTGTGAGTGCAGTGCAATAAAAATTATGTTTAAAGCTGAAGAATTAAAGTTCAAAATGGATTGAGTTTGATAATGGAGACTATTGGAGATAGCCTTGACGTGACAGAAGTCAGTGACAGTTTACTAATGAATGAGAGAATTGACAGTGACAGATTATATGGAAAAGGGACATTTCATTTCCGTTTCCGTATATCTGGTGGAAGCCAAAAAAGTAGGCCACCAATTTAAAAATGCTTCCGGTCCATAAGAACTTAATCCCAAAATTGTCTAGCTAATCAATCAATAGGACTGAATCTCGAAGCAATGCTGGCTGGTATGGTGTTGAAAGTCTTGGCTTATGTTTAAAAATAAACTTTTTTGTTTTTAATTTTTAAATGGTAATGTGCCAGTCAGAATTTTTAGTGTAAACTCTTTAATTTTGTAAAAGTACTTAGGTACTTAAAAAAATTAAACAAACCTATTTGAGCGGTATCAATGGTGACTCTTTGTGCTGGCGCTACGTGAAAAACAAAAGGCGATGATGGGACCGGCTCTCCGTTGAACTTGATGTCGACTCTATGAGGTTCTGCTGTCTCCGGACGCCAGAAGACTAGGCAGCGCCCACCTCCAACCACCTTTGGAACAAATATTAAACGAATAGGTACCTGCTTCCTCTCTAGTTTATAGTAGGTAGTACCTAGGGATAATAAGTTATGTAGTATGGTAGTACATAAGTAAGCTGGTAGCGTTAGGTGTATAGGTAGGTACCTACTACATGAATATAACTATTTTACCTGAACATGATTGGGGACTTCTCCTTCGTTTATTGAAATTTCTAATTGACCTTCACCAGCTGCACTGGCATCCACTGGAAAAAAAGAGTTTCTTTGTTAGAGGATTTTTCACATACTATTGGACGTTTCAGAACTACGTGGCGACTGGGTGTCAACCAAAGTTTTGAAACTAGGTATTATAGGACGATGTTTGTTGGTTAGTTTGGTACCTTTGAATTGGCACTGCTGTCCAACCACGGCGTTGCCCACATCAGCTACTTTGATTAGACTCGCGTCGTATACTTTGGCCATCAGCGGTGCAGAGGTCAGGCTGCCGAGCTTGTCGCCAGAAATGGTGATCTACAACAAAAAGAACATGACGATGAAAAAGCAGAATTTATAGAAGTGAACTTAGGCGCTTGGATTATACCTACATAATTACTAGCTACCCACAAAATATGACGATCATTTATTTTTTTGTTATTCGATGCAAAGCACAGAAATTCGAAACAATGTTTCGATAGGAAAGCTTTCATTCATCATTTAATTGATCTCTCGTTCTTTTTCGAATTCAAAATTCAAAACTGCTCTGGTGAGGTTACGCGTTGTTGAAGTTTGTGTTTTAGCTTTCAGTGATAACCTTGCTGTTACCTTGTTGTTTTCTGTTATTTTCATCAGCTTTTGTTAAGTTTTCATTCATAAATGTCTTTGTTGACATTTAATATCTTGGATTCTATATCAGAGTACGTCATGAATAGACACACCGAATATCGGCGTATTAGTATTAAGCTGGTAGATATTTTTTGTATCTTTTAGAAAACAGTACAGTAATAAATGCTACGAGTAGACGAAGTTCAAAGGCGGCCTCCTTATCGCTATGAGCGATCTCTTCCAGACAACCTTGAGATGGACTGGACTTTTAAGAACAATAAAGTCGGCATTTGAAACATGGCGATGTGGCGCGGTGGGCGAAGGTCTGCCTACGACGCAGGAGTTTGCGGGTCGATTTCGATTCCCGCCTCGAGACAAATGTGTGTACGATCTGCAGACATTTTTTCAGGATGTTCTGGTCGTTTTCTATGTATAATAAAAAATATCTATCTATGTATTGTATTATGTATATCAGTTATCTGGTACTCATAACACAAGCTCTGCTTAGCTTGGGGCTAGATAATGCTGTGTGAATTGTCCAGTATTATTTATTTATTTATATGCAGGCAGAAAATCTACTCTACTTTTTTTCTCAAAATCCTATTCCGGTCAGAGCCCTCTCTACTCCAGTCTTATTTTATGCTCAATAGCAGTAGCGCCCACCTACCTCATGCAAATTTTATGGAGACCACCCACTAAGGCTCGATATGGAGCGGAAGAACAAAACAAATTATTTCGTCGCCCTTGAACTTTTGCGGAGGAATTTCCAATTGGCTCGCACTCCGTAAGAAGATTAGCATAATCTGCAAGGTAACCCAAGAAAGGTAGTCCAATGGTGGGCGATGCCTATCCATTGTTCCGAGGATCAGTACCTCCTCTTTGTCTGCGAGGTGAATTTAAAATCTACCAGCTTCACTCAGAACATCTTAAATAAATACTATTGTATTTGTATAGACGGTTTTTTTTATCAAAGAATATGAGTTACTGGCGTATGCCCGCGGGTTCGCACGCGTTTCTTTGGAATAAAAAGAAGCCTATATCTGTTATAATGTTATTACCAGGTCGAAATATATTTCCGCTTGATCCATGCAGTAGTTTTTGCGTTTCCTTGGCCAAAAATCTTAACGACGGCACAACTCACAAACTTTCGCTTTTATAATATTATTATTAGGATTTCTACAACCAGTAACTGTATTAAATTATATACCATCTTCTCCTATCATTATCAAATAAAATTATAATCAAATAATAGAAACATATTGCCAAATAGAAACACTTGACGACCTCTGTGGCGCGGTGGGCGATAGCCCGCCTGCGACGCAGGAGGTTGCGGGTTCGATTCCCGCCTCGGGAAAAATGTTTGTACGATCTGCACATATTTGTTCAGGGTGTTCTGGTCGTCTTCTATGTATAATAAAAAATATCTATCTATGTATTTAAGTATATCAGTTATCTAGTACCCAGAACACAAGCTCTGCTTACCATGGGGCTAGATAATGCTGTGTGAATTGTCCAGTCCATTATTTATTTATTCATTTATATTACAAATAGTATTTACAAACAATCTACAGGTAGCCCAACTGATCCATATCAATACCAGTCGGAAGCGTGCCCAAGATCTTTGTCTACTTTAGTTACCCATCGTTGGGATATGTGAGTAGGTATAATGTAGTGTTGATAAAGAAAGGTATTGAGAATAATAGCGGGACTGCAGCTACAAATAAATTACATTTATTGGAAGCTAAAGACACTCGTTTTTGGTTTTTCAGCAACTAAGTATTTAAGCTTTTTTCAACTAAGAGCTTTTTTAATCTAAGTATTTCTCAACTAAGAGAATTGCTGAATAAATTCTTTAATTCAAACAGATGAAGCTCAGAAAAGCTTCCAATCTATCCCTCTACCAAAGCTTTCTTGCATTTCATTACATTAGTGATTAGTGAGTCGTGGGCCAAGTAAGGTCAAAGTTCTTCGGGTGAATGACGTTTACGAGTTTCTCCGTTGCCGGAGGAGTACACACCTAGGTATCTGCCCGTTTTTATGTAGTTTGGTAGTTACCGTGTCGGCTTTGATATTGATAACCGACTTTCTAATTTTCGAGATGGCTTATAACGATTTATAGTTTTAGTTAGTAATTACCTGATTGCTATACTAAATATTGGTACTTAATTAACTTTTGTAACTACATCCGTGTTCTCAAATAGTTTTTCGAGATGAAAAAATTTTACCTTCTGCTTTCTGTTGCAAATTTATTCAAAATATAATAGAATTTTTTTTCAGGTACGACGCAGCCAACTGATGTCATGACCACAAAGCAACATGGAGTCCACTGCGTCCAGCGTTTTCGTGAAATTACGCGCGCGACTTAAAAATGTAAATAATAAATGAATTTTTAGGGCACATCGATTGAATAAAATGATGTATTTTTAATGGTTCATTATAGAATCTAATTGAGACACTTTTCAAAAATGGTTGTAATAACCTATTAGTTTATCAGAGTGAGACCAGCCGTGTAGGCTCTGTGCTTACCATATTTCCCTGTTCTGAGTCTGAGATATGTAGACTGACATTGTTTCATGATTTTTAGGGTTCCGTACCCAAAGGGTAAAAACGGAACCCTATTACTAAGACTTCGCTGTCCGTCTGTCACCAGGCTGTATCTCATGAACCGTGATAGTTAGATAGTTGAAATTTTCACAGATGATGTATCTTTGTTGCCGCTATAACAACAAATACTAAAAAACAGAATAAAATAAATATTTAAGGAGGCTCCAGTACAACAAACGTGATTTTTTTGCCGTTTTTATAGATAATGGTACGGAACCCTTCGTGCGCGAGTCTGACTCGCACTTGGCCGGTTTTTTTTCTATTTCAGTTGATGAATCTTTACGATGTCAGTCAACAAAAAAAAACAGCAGTAATTCTATTTTTACTCTGGTTTCGTGCTTGCTACGGCGTAGCTTCGTCGTAGCAGCATCGTAGCAGCGGCGTAGCAGTGCCGTAGAATGGTGTAGCTATCGTAGCAATGGCTTATGTGAGGGTATTAAACCATTCTAAATATCGAAGCCTAAATTTAGTCGTTCCTAAATTCAGGATAGTTAAATCGCATTTAGGAAGGTAGCATTCGATTTAGGATCCGATTTAGGAAAAGAATGGCTTCCGACGTTCAAAATCTATATCGGATCCTAAATCAGAAGCGTGTAATCGCATTTAGGAAGCTCAGTCCTCTGACTTGTTGATAGTGATCTGTGGCTCAGTCGCCGCTTGCCTACTGACGCGAGCGCACGTCTTTCTTTGATAGTGTGCATACGCAATATTAATAAACGATATGAATGATTATAGGTGGAAGGATGTTTGTTACTCAATCACGCCAGAACGGCTGAACGGTTCGGGATGAAATTAGCAATTGACTTTCTCGGTAGGAGGACGATATTTTACTCTTATCTATGACTACGAGTCACCTCAGCCAGCCTAGAACCGTATAAGTACCTACATAGAACATAAGTGGTTGTTTTGGAAAAACTAAAAAGAGACTTCGAATTTTGTACTCCTCGAGTAAACTGTTTTAAGTATTGCGGAATAAATCATTTTTAAGGGACCACCCGGGATCATTCTACACTAAAACCAAAGAGTTGTCATAATTGGTCTACAAAAGACGAAAGGAATCGTTGTACAAAAAAATACCTACCTAAGTACATAAAAAACAAGATCCGTCAAGTGCGAGTGTATACTTTCAAATTTTTTAAACCCCTTTGACTTTTTTAAAAATATTTCAAAAGTTGAAACTTATCTTTCATTTGATACCCCACCCATTTGCCCCCATAGGTCTCTTTTGAAATGTCAATATCACAATTTGTACCTATTGAAAATTTTCATTTTTTTTAAATCAGCACTGACGCTCGAAATGTATTATTATTTCAAATTTTGAGTTTATAGCTGCATTTAGTTACTGAGATATTCAAGAAAGAAGGAGGACGGACCGAGCGAAACTATAAGTTTCGAAACCGATCTGGAAACCCTAAAAACATACATGTATACAGCCGAACATAGAACTTCTTTATTTTTTCGATGTTACTTAAAAACAATACAACCCACAGAAAGAATACTTACATCAATAAGATGAGTGCCGACTTCATCAGGCGTGAACTCGATCCGGTAGGCTCCGGGTCGTTCCGCCACGTCCAGCACTCGGGCTGTCACGGGCCTGCGGGAGGGGGCTGTCACTGTCACTCCCACCTGTCAAACAAAATTACATTTGAGAACAGAAGAAAAAAACAAATGAGAAATACTTATTTTTAGATAGGCTAGGAATTAGTCCCATTATTAGTATTCGTCTATGATTAGTCCTTCAGTTAGATTATCAGAAGATATATATAAGGATAGGTACTTTTTCTGTAGTCAATTAAACTAAAAATGGTGAACAAATAGGCCAGTAAAAGTTCCGCGTGACGTCACGCCGTGCGACACTTTTTAGCGTGGCGTGACGAGCCCCCACTTACATACAATATAAATCTCATCTCACTAATATTATAAACGTGAAAGTTTAGATGGATGGATGGATGGATAGATAGATAGATGGATGGATGTTTGTTCCTTTATCACGCCAGAACGGCAAAACGGATCTGGATGAAATTTGGCACAGAGATAGATTATAGTCTGGAATAGGACATAGGCTGCTTTTTATCCCGAAATTCTTACGGGAACGGGAACTACGCGGGTGAAACCGCGAGGCGCTGCTAGTAATATATAAAAACAAACTTTGACGCGCTTTATTTTTGTCATTTTTTAAACGATTGACAAAAGAAAAAATACGTGTCCAATAATTATTTTTATTTTTTGTGAAATTTATTTTTGATTCATTAAGCATTGTCGTTATTTGCCTGACTGTACTTCATCTTAAAGCCTAGGCCACGACATCGGCGCGGACGCAGACGCAAGACTCAGGCTAAGGACTCACGAAGCGGTTTTCACCCGTGCCCGCCGCGGTTGCGGGCCCGCAGCCTTTGTAGAATACAGATATTTATGTAAAAAATTAAAGCACATTTCACGACGCGTTTTACGCCCGCGGCGTGTGCGATTGTTTGCGGGTCCCGCTGCACCGGCGGTCATCTTGTACCGGCGGGCGCGGGTCGCGGTCCCGCAGCCGCGGCGGGTTGCACCCGCGCGTTCTGCGGTCGGTTGGCGGGCGACCGCGCGTGGACAGTGTGAAGGAAGTATAGTGCAACAGCTCGTTTCTGGTGTGTGTCCAACCGCCCGTCTTGCAACCGCCCGTCTTGCGATTATCAACCGCCAAGTTTGCGAGCGATAATCGCAACCGCGACGGCTGCGTAACCGCACAAAACTCCGGTCTCGTGAGTTTTGAAAATAAAACTTCATTCCGCCACCGCGGCGGGCACGGGTGAAAACCGCTTAGTGAGTCTTATAGTGATAAAAGCTAACCACTTCGGTCATCGTTTACTGGAATTTGGAATGCGATGATTACAACAAAAAAAAACGTTACCCAATAACCTTCTGATAATATAACTGACGGAATAAATAGAATACTAAATTGTTTTACCCAGGATACTACCCCTTTAAGGTTTGAAATTAACCCCCATACATTCATAATGAGTTCTTCAAACCACAAATATCTAGTTGGCCTACTAAAATAATACAAAAATACCTACGTATAAGGAGCTGGGGGATGATAAAGTCAATAGCTATTACAGAGTTCTCTACTGTAGTACTTGCACTTTAGTGCACAATATGTACGTCATTATCCGTTTCCTGCGAAGGAGAGGCCAGGCACCAAAACTGAATGCAGTCGTTTATTGCCGAACGCAATCAAATGAGCTCTGCCGATCTGTCCATCCTGTTAAATTTAAGAATTCAAATCCCTTAGTTCCTTCGTTTCACTTCTCTCCGGAAGATGCAGTAGGGATAATAGAAATTCCATAAGGGTGGTTCGTCGGTTAACTTTGTCGTAGGAACTATAGGTACTTTGACGTAACCTCTATCGCGCGCGCCATGATGTTGCAGGCGTCGGTAACCGCTTTCCATTAGCCCATCAGGCGGGGCGCATGGCTCTCAGCCTTTGGTGGTATAAAAAAATACCTACGTGCCTATGTTATAAAACTTTAGTCAAACACGCCTATTAAAGTGTACCATCCGATAGATAATGCTTCATTTCAGCATTATTTATTTATTGAAATTTTAGAAGAAACTTACTCTAAGTAGAGATTAATTTGGCCAGTTGTTCAGTTACCAGCACCAATTATTTTTTGTCATTGCACCAATGTTTCGTTGGTCCTACGAAACGAAGCTTGAATGAATAGCTTAATTAATCGGAACAAATTGGTACGAGTGAGTGCTTCAAAAATGTAAAATATTGAGCCGAGCAGAGAGCTCGCTGCAATGGTTTAAAATAGAATTTTCACCTGTAAAACGTTTTGGTTCGATACGTTGAAATACTTTTAGTTTTTGACGTGTTTTTGAAAATGCACAAGTGCCAACCAAAATGTAGAATTTCATGCTTTAAATATATCGTAACTACTTATTGTTATATAGAGTAGACCTTTTTCTCAGATCTATAACTAATCTAAACTAACTAGCACTTTCATTTTAATATTTACGAAGTTTTAACTACGAACTAGAAATAAAAAAAAAACAACATGGCGGGCCCTTATTAAATGGCTCATACTTTTCATAATTTTGTATCGGCTTAACGATGAATGAATTTCAGTTTCAAACTAAACTAAATGCTCTAACTACCTAATAAAGCATTAGCCATGCTGGATGCGGCACGGCGCTCATTAGGGTAAACGGCGAGCCCAAGGCTGCCGCCCTCCCCCGCCTTCACTTCAACATATGGAGACCCGATCTGTTGTGACTTACATCGTTCTTGGAGAAGCCGTCAGCGCCCGGCGCGGTGGCTATCTCGAAGGCGGCCGGCACCCTCGCCGGGATCAGCCGGGTGGGCTCGCCGCCGCCGCCGCCCGCCGGCCCCGCCATCACCTCGACACACCACGGAGATCCTGAGGACAAACAAACATGCTCTTATTAGTCATCATCATCATTACGAGACGTGAAGAGCTAACCATCATTTATTATGTAAGTACATCCATCGAATTTTTCTGAGAACGAGATCAAAGGACGCAGTTTTCAGTTGGAACTCAAAACTGCCGGCGTGTTTAAACTGAATGTTAAAGCGTTCGTTCTATTTCATGAATATTCTTTGTAAGCAGTTTCATTTGTTTTTTTACTTCCGTAAATACCCTGATAAATACAGAAATATTTAGATAATTAATTCAAACAGAAAAAATATCGACTTTTTTCAAAATATTTCAAAAAGTATGAAACCCACGATATTTCGAAAACTATTTTGAAATGTACAAACTTATGCCTTAAATACCCCACACGGGTAGGTACAACATTTCTCCCCTTTTTACCCATTGTTCAGCAAGGGTTATTTTTACAGACATCTCTATATTTTTCATGAAAAATATAGATTTATATTTACAAACGTCAGATACATTGTACGTTGATTGCTCCGTAAACTTCGGAGATACGGGGGGAACGGTAAATTTTTCGACTATTAAAAAAAAAAAGTATGAAACCCACAGAAATTTAAAAACTTTTACAAAAAAAAACTTTTAAATAAATGTTCTGAAATGTTCAAACCGATACCGATACCTTTCATTTGATACCCCATTTGCCGCCATAGGTCTCTTTTGAAGTTTCAACATCATAATTTGTACTGAAAATTTTCATTTTTAATTTATTTAAATATATTTTAATGTAGTAATGGTGCACGAAATGTATTATTATTTAAAATTGCAAGTTAACAACTGCGGTAGTTACTGAGATATTCAAGAAAGACTGGGGACAGACAGAGCGAAACCATAAGGGTTTCGAAACCGATCTCGAAACCCTCAAAACCCAAACCTACATAGGTATACCTACATAGGTTAGGTACATACTTATGCATATTTCGCAACCTCCTTACTACGGTCACCTCCACAAACTACATTCCTGTAGCCTAATGGCAAACAAATTGGCTATGTAATGATTCGCCAAATGGGCTGTAATGACTGACAAATGATGAAAATCGCCGCGTTTAAGTTAATTGCTCCTTACATGTTTTAAAACCACACCTGAGAATACCAGACACAGTTGAAACCATAGTTACAATGCCACCTACTTCTCTGCAGGCGAACAACTCTGACATAAGTCCGTTTCCGTTAGGTGTACTTAGGTATCTACTTTATTATTAGTCTGACCGAGATTTCCCTGTAGAGTGCACTTAGACTTAGCTTATAAGTTCGGATATTTACTAATGATACTTATCTGACTGTACGCTTAGTTTCTTATTCGTTTTGGAATTTAGGCATACTTAGGCCCGTATTATGAAAGATTACCCAATCATCGATCTCTGCTTGAGTAACGCTGTTCTATGGCATAAATGTCACTCTCTATGACTGAGTAACCTTTCGTAATACGGGCCAAAATTGTTAACGAGATTAAACTTAACACAAGCTTCACTGTTACGCTCTATGATAAGACTTGTATTATCATAGAGTAGGTACTTTTCAAGGGTGGCATGCTCAAATAAATGAACAAACCCTAAATAAATGATTTAAAAAAAGATTCAAATATAAAATTTACAGCCCGTGTCGTTGCGCAAGATAATGTTGGAAGATGTGGAGAAAATATACCTGCTCCAAACTAAAGTCATATTAGACTACTAGAGTTATGAGTAAGTTCGAGATATTAGGAGTGTTCAATATCATGTTCATAACGTCCATAAACATCGGATTCAAATTTTCAATGTTTGTTTAAATGTAGTCAAGTGGGAAGATGCCGTATTGTTACTTTTAGCTCGTTTGCAATGAATATTTATCATAAATTCACCTCTTGAGTGCTTTCTGCAGATAAAGTAGTCTTTCATTTTGTGTGAATGGTATACATGTCTTGTTTTCCAGGACTAGTGTTGATAAATAAAATTGGAAGATTAAGTTTAAGTTGTTTCCATTACTAGTTTTATGAACAATATCCAATTTCACCAATTAATAGTAAGCAATAAATTGCAATTTAACATGCTTATGGTGTTTGTTTGGCGACCAGGGGAACCTAGCATAGGATGGGCAATTGGGTAACAGCTTCTGAGTAATTTAACGCCTCTACTGCATGCACTTTAGCGAGAATTTATAGCAGAAGACGTTGTTTGGTGAGGTACGTTCGACTGTGGGCGTGAGTGCTGATAGGCATAGGAAGTTTGATTTATGTATACATCATCATCATCGTAACCTTTAAGTCACTGCTGTATATAGGCCTCCTTGAATTATTGCCAGCATCCTTTGAGTCTCCATTAAGTATCTTAGATAGGAATTAATATATGGCAAATTCAATATTATGCCCAAATAAATCGTCTTCGACAACTAGGTACAACTACGGTCATTTTTCAATACTTAAGCCCGTATTAAGAAAGCTTGCTCTCTTCAATCTGTGCTTGAGTAACGATTTTGTGTGGCATAAGCGTTACTCAAACATAGATCGATTACTAAGCAACTTTTCATAATACGGGCCTCAAAATTATGGAGTCCATTAATAATGTAAGCGGGTTAACTACGAACCTTGTGTGTGTTGGAAGAACACTATACAAACAAGTAAGTAAATCGTCAACCTACAGTTATTCCACTCTATTATTTGATGTTCGGTAGTTTGACTGACAATCAAATAGTCATGTCCTAATGCTTTACCGATTAGATTTTTTATGATAATCGATTTTGTTTGTGAAGAAGTGGTAATGGATTTTGTTATTTTTGCTCATCATGTTGTATTATTTTACAGACTACTCAGTACTAGATGACTTTATTTTTGAAATCAGAATATTCAAAAGAATAAAATTATCAAGTATTTTTGTTGTTTTATTTGCTACTTGCTTCTGCCCGCTGCATAAAAAGTAAGAAAAAAATTATAATATAAATTTGTTAATACTCTTTTCAATGGAAAAACTATCTAGAATAATCTTCGTTACATACTATGTCGGTTCAATGAAAATCTAAACTTTCGTAAATCCCCATATTTTTCGAGTCTACAGATTCTCATTTCTATTAGTCAAAAGTATCTGTGTCTATGCAATGTATTGCATAGACACAGATATTTTTATTATCACAGAAGTATTTATTTGTTTAACCATTTAAACACATTACAATAATAATTACAATTTTTATTATTATATTCAATAATTAAGTATAAATAATTTCGTTATTCAGTCTTCATTCATTCACCTTTCAACAATTAAGAAACTTCATAGTCGTGCATATGCCAAATATAAAGTTAATGAGAGGACGGTATACGATAGTTTTTACAGTAAATTTATAGTCATTATGTAATTTCCTTTCTCCCACAGACTAGATTGAAAGTTGAAAATAAAGTGTGTTATGAATGCTTCCTACAACAATATTTATGTGATTGATACCCGACCGACAGTCGTTATTTCAAAAACATTATTACCAATGTCTGACGAATCGATCGTTGCGTAACTTTTTATGATCGAGTTTAAATTGATTGGCTTAGGAAAATTATACAAGCTAAGGTTGTATCTATAACCATTAAACTGAAGAGTTTAATTTAAAATTTTATGATTTAATAAGTTTATGACGAAATTGGATGGTAGCGCAGTATTCGCGAAGACAGTATACAGGATGTCTCTTTACCGCCTGAAGGCGTTCGTCGCACCGCATGCCGCGCACCCCTTGCCTCTCTTGTCGGTGGACAGTGTGCACCAAGGCGATTGATGTGATGTCATTGTCAAAATTTATCTACAAACCACCAAAACCAGAGTAAGTGATTGATTTATCATGTATTATGTATAAAGTTTGACTTGTCTAAGTGCTTATTTTGTAAGCCTAAAGAAATAAAGTTACGGACTTTTGATTTAACGTTGATGTTCTCCATCAGTCGACTGCACTAGATAGGTCTAACTGGTGTAAACGAGCCAGTCAAAGTGCTACATCTCGTGTCTTTCCAGTTTTTGACAGTTTTAATCGTGTTCCTTTAATTTAATATGCAAATTATGCAATGTTAACCAGACAAATTGATTCTTATGAATTGACTTTACCTAGATTTTTTTTCAAAATTCAATAAATTTATGTAATGTTAGGTAATACTTATTTTTAAAATAAAGAATTTTTTCTTTTCTATTTTTAGTAAATGTATACTATACTTGTCTTCCATATCCCATGCCCGTGGGACACCCTGTACCTATATGTACCTATAAGCTATTAAATTTAAAATAGTAGAATTATGAAGAGGTTTCTTATTGTGATCGTAACAAGCCAGTTAACTTTACAAAAAAATCCTCTAGGTAGAAATAAACACAGTAAACACCCGGTCATACCACATCGTCGGGGGCTAACACACAATGGGTTCGTTTCATTTAGACGCACTTTGACTAATACGCATAATGACCAATCGCAAAATGACCAATACGTGAAATTACCAATGGAAATAACAACATGAATACGCAAAATTACCAATCGCAAAATGACCAATACGTGAAATGACCAATACGCCAAATGACCATTACGTCAATTGACCAATTTTTTAACCTCGACGCAAAAAGATGGAAAATGAATCAGTAAATGTCAATTATGTCAGATAATGACAGAAAAATCTAAAACAAATATGTCATAAAAGACTGAAAACGTTTGATTCGCTTTCATAGAGGACTTTTTGCATCCATTACGATTGATCCGGTTTAGCAAAACATCATCGTATATAAAAAAAAACCTCTCCCTAAACAATTTATCGTTATGTTATTAACGATTTTATTCAATTTATCGTTAAATTTATTTTGCAAGCTCGTACTATACGTACAGTAGATTTATTTATGGAAGTTCGCTTAGCGTTGTATCAACGTTATTGATCACCGCTCAAAACTTATCCACTTGCCTTACCATCCAACCGTTCTGGTATCAATAATCCTTATTTACATAATAAAGGCAGGAGTAATTTGTCATCCTTCCGACTTGACAACGGTAATACCGTAATACCTTGAAACAGGTTGCTCGAATCTCTTCTCATTTCCAGTTATTTATTTTCCGTAGGCCTGCTTCGATCTATCGCTTTACACTACTTGAAATTCCAAAAGAGCTAATAAATAAAACCGGCCAGGTGCGAGTCGGACTCGCGCGCGAAGGGTTCCGTACCATTATCTAGAAAGACGGCAAAAAAATCACGTTTGTTGTATGGGAGTCCCATTAAATATTTATTTTATTCTGTTTTTTGGTATTTGCTGTTATAGCGGCAACCGAAATACATCATCTGTGAAAATTTCAACTATCTAACTATCACGGTTCATGAGATACAGCCTGGTGACAGACGAATAGACGACGGACAGACGGACAGCGAAGTCTTAGTAATAGGGTCCCGTTTTTACCCTTTGGGTATGGAACCCTAAAAAATAGTAGATGTCAAGCCTTGAGGATTTTTGAATTGAGTTTATGTCCTATTGTATTTCTAAGCACATGATACCTACTTAAAGTTAAGAGAGGTCCAAGAGTAAGCACTTAAACCATCTTTATAAGGTTCTTTAGTTAGTCAAAAGTAAAGAGTTGTTAGTTTTATTATCTACTACGAAAACTTTTTAATAATATCCCAAAAAATTTCGATTTCGGCAGGATTCGATTTTTATTATCTAGTTAATAAAAGTTATAGATTTGACTAGCATCTTATCGAAAACAGCCATTTCATTGATAAACATAAAACCACAATTTAACCTCCATTCTTAAGCTTTTAAGTTATTAAAAGCAATAAAATACGTACTAGAAGCGCTACTATGTTGAAACGAGTTTCCCTACGGAGTCCAAGCCGGGCCCAAAACAAAACCTGTTGTAATGTTGTAGAGCTCAGCGTGAGATGAAATATTTAATTTAATTTATTATTATTCATTCAATAATAATGTATTATGTGTCGGAATATTAAAAATAAAATAAAACCGGCCAAGTGCGAGTCTGACTCGCGCACGAAGGGTTCCGTAGGTACTATTATCTACAAAAACGGCAAAAAAGTCATGATTGTTGTATGGGAGCTCCCTTAAATATATTTTTTATTCTATTTTTTAGTATTTGTTGTTATAGCGGCAACATAAATACATCATCTGTAAAAATTTCAACTGTCTAACTATCACGGTTCATGAGGTACAGCCTGGTGACAGACGGACAGATGGACAGCGGAGTCTTAGTAATAGAGTCCCGTCGTACCCTTTGGGTACGGAACCCTATTACTAAGACTCCGCTGTCCGTCTGTCCGTATAATAGTCTTCGTTTTAGAAAGAAAGAAAGAAAACATAATTTTTACCCAAGAAACATACATATAGACCTATACAGGTACTAGATCTAAAATTAACTACAAAATGAACAAATAGAAGATAGAAAATGTTGTTATAAAAAGGGTAAAAAAAGGGTCAGCAATCTCAGCATGTGTAGCATTCGGCCAAGTTCAATGCTTCGCTTATTTTTAGGTGGAGTCCGGACGAAGAGTGATAATTGAAATACCTATGGACATGAACAAACTTAGACTAAACAATTGTAAAAACTGAAATGCATATTAAATAAAATAGGCATAAAGTGTAAAAAATTACATTTCTTATAGATGGATTTAGCTATGACAGCCTGTAAAATCATGTGAATACCGACAGATCCCTATACAATTACAGTTTTCGCTATATATTTGAAGTGTACCGACTTTAGGCGATAGGGATCAATAAACACGGCGGTTACTCTGATCGGTCACGAGAAACTCGTCCGAGAAGGTAAACCCTAACGCAGTATGGCGTTTTGACGAGCTTCAAACGTTAATTGGTAACGGTAGGCATACCTATCAATTAGCTTGTTCGACTAACCGATCAGTTAAATCCTACCTAGATAGCACGGCCGGTTATTCGATTGGTCACCTCGTTTCAAGCCTCTACCTATGTACGTTGTAATGCAAGTTTTTTGAGAGCCTTTTGAGCGTGATTTAATGTAGTGAAGGCAAAGAATCTACTATGGTTGTCTGTTTTTTCGAATTATTACGGAATTGACGATTCGACTTAGTTCAAAAATAACTCATAACGCCGTATATCCCATAGAATACGAGATTAAGTTTTATTCTCATCGACAATTTCTACGCCTTTTCAATGTGATTTAAAGTAATACAGAAAAGTACGAAAGTTTGAAGTGTGAACTGAACTACTGAATTATATACACTAGCGACCCGCCCCGGCTTAGCACGGGTGCATGTATAATACATATACACATCTATCCTACCTCATGAATCACTCTATCTATGAAAAAAAACCGCATCAAAATCCGTTGCGTAGTTTTAAAGATCTAAGCATACGTAGGAACAGACTTTGTTTTATACTATCTAGTGATACTTAAAATTGACAATTCGACCTAGTAGTTCGACTTAAAATACATACGTTCGTACTCTAATATTAAACGGAGAGTTAACGTAGCCTCACAAAAAACATAGTATGAAGAAAAATACGACTTATCTTAACTACGTTTTTTCCTATTCAACGTTTAAATTTTGTTTTCAGAATGCGACCTTCAATAAGGAGTTCGGAGCGAAAGTAACATGACAACTATCAGCAGGTGGAGGCTACGCCACATTCCAAAAGGTAACGCACCTACCCGTCGGATTGTCTACAATCAATTAATAAAACCGGTTGGTCAAGTTATTGTAAAAGCCCGTACAGGCAAAATGGTGAATTCTGTATTATGTCTGTGACGTGAGACACTAATTACCTGTCTATAAACAAGCGTAGTGTTATCCAACAAAGGGTACAATTTTGGCTTTCAGTCATGTTAGAGCTTCCATTGACCCTCTGCTTTGTGACCGCTCGACCGTGCCTGTTAACGGTGTGATGACGGATATAATGAACCTGTTTCGGATGGGTATTGAACAGTTCTACCGCATAATTGATCTACCAATAAAATTTCTAGGTAACAAGATAAAGTTAAAAACTACAACCCGACTACGTGAAAGTTATAAAGGTTTGAAACATTTACATTGACAAAATAGAATGACGTATCGGTCATATTTGATAGGCATAGAGTTGACAATGAAAATAGGTCGTAGGTATTGTAATTTTTCTCTATGGGGCCTACAGCCTGCGGCTACCTAAACTATAATGCGCGTTTTGAAGGCTTATTCGGGGTCGGAGCCCTAAATCCTATAGCCTATAACCATCGGGGTATTGAGACGAATCAATCGATACATAATTTGTTGAAATCGAACCAGTAGTTTCAGCGCTACGTGGGAACAAAGAAATCGGCCACATACATACAAACATACAAATATACAAAATACAAACATACAAACATACAAACATACAACCATACAAACATACAAACATACAAACATAGGGTGCTAACCTCATAACCCTCCCCTGTTGATAGTCGGGTAAAAACTAACGCACAATGCGGTCGGTTGTTTGAACTTTTTTAAAGGCGAGATTCTCCTATTAGCAAGTAAAAAACAAAAGAAGCGCCAGCGATTATATAATCATATTTTTCTTTTCTAAATTCAAATGCGAAAAGATCATAATAAATTCATCACCTTCTTCACAATAAAACGTTAAGGTATGTTTAACACATACCTAAATGTAAGGTCATCATATTTATTTTTTACTTACATTTATTAATAGACAATCAAGTCCCAGGTATTCACCTACTTTGGATAAACTAATAGGTACCTACCTACTCGAGACCGGTTGGTTTAGATAAGTATCTAAGTAATTATCTCTGCGAACGTTAGAGCTATCCAAGCATGACTTGATGGAGTTCCATTAATGATTTCAAGCTATATAGATATGTACCAGCGGGTTTAATGTCTGTAGGGTTTTTATTACCCAGGCAGAGCTTGTTACCCGGTTGTTACCCAACGCACTTGTTGCAATCAAGTTACTGTTACTCTGGTAGCCTTCTACGAAAATCTTAGATCCTTCGTAGAGGTTTACGCTTGGCCTAAATTACCTAAATATTCTACTAATATTGTAGAGGCAAAAGTTTTTACAGCTTTCAAGATGACGCGACGTATAAACAACACTGAAATAAAATTCCAACTGAATTCGTTCATTATGTACCTAATACCTTGATTGAGTTGGCAATTTTGTATAAATGTGTTAAAGATTTGTTTTAACTTTAGATCAAAAAATTTTCTTATCCCGGAAAAACGCTTTACAAAGCGCCGACTAGTGGTAAATATAACACAAATATAAGTAAGAAGGTATACTTTTAATTTTAGATTATAGTACCTATATAAGCGAACAAAATCAATATCATCTTATTTCTATTTTGATGATAATTACTATTTATAAAGCTGTTTATGTATAAAATTAGACTTGTCTAAGTGCTTATTTTGTAAGCATAAAGAAATAAAGTTAGTAAGAAGGTATAGAAAGCACTAGAAAACCCTAGTAGTACGCTTTCTTACCTCTCTGTAGAAAGGAAGAAGCAAACAGCAAAATTTCATTTAGTCGAACCGCGCCGCATGCCGCAGATAGCTATAGCTTCGTAATATAAATACTTATATAATAGATAGTTTAGAAACATTTGAATATTTAGCAAATATTAAATATCGAAATCTTCCTAATAATTTCCGCCAGTTACCATGTGAACTGCGAAGTCGAAGGCGGCCAATAAACGACACGTAGGTAGGTAAACCTATTAAATTCACAGCTCATGGAATCGTGACGATCAAAATCAATTAAGTAAATGCAAACTAAAACATGAAGTACCTACTTACGCGACGCGTGAAGCGTTAAGTATTTACAGGCGTGCTGGCACATGACAAATGGTTAGGTACGTGAATAGCTTGAAATTTAGGTTACTCGCTTCTGTCCATGCTCTCCCGATATGTGGATGCCATACCTAATATACGACCAAGTGCATTATGCATTAAAATTTTCCTTTTTAGGATTCTGTCCTCAGAACATGGAAATTTACTTCTGTCCATTACCTTGCAGGTCCTGTTAGCTGTAATTAATTGCACTAGAGACTCCAATTTAATACGGAATTCGTGTTATCCATTTATAGGGTGGCATCATATTTAAAACTCTGCAATAATATAAATGATTAAACAAACTCCATGTTAAAAGCACGAAAAAAAAGTTGTTTTATATTTGCACTCGGTGAGTAAATTTTATATCGACTAGCTCTGTCTAATTTTCTACCATGTTATCATAATGTGATATTTAAAAAATCCATTGAAGCAGTTCACATTTCATTTCTTCACAAATGACGGTGTGAAGTCGTTAAAAAGCGGAAGATATCTCGAGCAAACATAGCAAAGTCGAAAGGCGATTTGCACGATTACACCATTATTACGAAAGTTATCAAAACGAAAGTTATGCCACTTTACTTATCGCGGAATCTTAACGCTCGAGGAAACTAGTAAGTGCCTACACGGCTAAACTATGTGTCTAGGTGTAATCGTAGATTAATCTAGTCTCGTGCATGCAGTAACATGCTCTATAAAGAAAAGAGGCAAAAATATATTAATAATTTACACAAAAACTTGGGCTACGAATGCATGGCACGCCTGTACGCCCGTATCACATTACCACGCGGAATTGAATTTGCGGAGCCGCAATTCGAGGTCCGCAGCGTGTCCGCGACAGTTCCGCATCTCGTACAACGGACAAACGTCATTGCGAAACTCTTGCGGCACCGCACCTACGGTACCGCGCGGTAATGTGAGAGCGCTCTTTAGCAATAAAGCTGTGATGTATCTTTAAGACTTTAAAATAATTCTAGACTATAATACCTATTCAATGCTAAGCTCCAATCCGATGTCCTTACCAGCTTAGAATAAGTACAATTACAGTCTGTAATGTCCCACTGTTGGGCAAAGGCCAAAGCAAGAATAATTGCAAATCGCAAATATTCTCCAATGCGTCCCATTTGAAGCTGATCTTTATTAATATACCTATTTTTATACATTCTTAAGATCCTTCAATATTTTCCTATCATTGCTTTGAATCTTATCATAATCATCATCATAAATTTTCACAATAGTAAATTTTATCCAAAAGCGCACTATTGTGCTACAAGTGCGTGAGTACTCATAAGTTTGAGTATAACAATATATACAAGGTACCTACCTAATATAACCAAAGCAGTTACTAGGTTTTTAGACACCTTCATACACCCACCAAAAGAAGCGGTACCTGCCAACATAGGATGCATTGAAAAATACTAGATAATTATCTCAAGGTGAACAGGCGAAACGAATCATCTTGTGTGAACCTTCAGACAATGGGTTGCAATAATCAAAAACATTTCAATCTGTTGCAATAACACGGCGATTTAGTGACTGTACAAATACATATAGGTATTCGACGACCTCTGTGGCGCGGTGGGCGAAGGTCTGTCTGCGACGCAGGAGGTTGCGGGTTCGATTCCCGCCTCGGGAAACCCGGCCACAAATGTGTGTACGATCTGCAGACACTTGTTGTGTCAGGGTGATCTGGTCGTTTTCTATGCATAATAAAAAAAAACTATCTATGTATTGTATTACATTATGTATATCAGTTATCTAGTACCCATAACATAAGCTCTGCTTAGTTTGGGGCTAGATAATGTTGTGTGAATGGTCCAGCATTATTATTATGATTATTATATATAAAATAAACTCATTAGTTTTCTACGAGTTGATTGGTTTCGGTTATGTACTGTGGGATGTTTTACTGTAACTGAACTGTAACTGAAAATTATAGTTAGTATAAAAGTAAAGGTCTTGGTCATCCAGTTATAAAACCACAATAGAGGAATGCCTCATTATAGGTTGGTTCATTTCTAGATAAGTTATTAAACAATGACTAGTTTTTCGTTATGCCTTTGTCCACCGTCCAAAAATCATCATTATGGTGTTCAACGTCATTGTCTTGTATTGTCTTCAATAATAAAAGTCCAATTTCCATGATTGCTGTTTCAGAGCCAGTTGCCAGGGATAGTCCATTTCCTAATGCACTGCGGCGGCGGTAGGACGTCACGGTGACCTATTGTTTACCAGTGGCCGGTTGACTGTTCAATGTATAAACAGCCTGATGGATCAGCTTGGATTACCGATCAGTAGCTCGTCGGTTGTTCGATTTAGAAAATAATGTTGATGAAAACAAATTGTACAATTGTGACTGAACATGAAAATGATGGTTATTACCCAAATTTTAATGATGATTCCGCTTTAGATAAGGACTTACCTACTGCTTAACATTTTAACCAACTTCGAAAAAAGGAGGTTCTATATTCGATCGATTTTTCTGTTTCGCCGTAAATTGTAGACCGATTTTGTAAATTCGCTAAACATACTTCGCTATTAGTATAGAGAAAGATTCCGAGGTGGTCGTGGTCCCATAAAAGGGATAACTAATTGTCCCGCAAAACTAAATAACAGTGTAAAATTAAAGGATTCGGTTTTTCGTTTTTCAAACCCATCATTATCATTATAACCAAACAGCACATCAAATAATCAAAATTAACATAAATGAACACTACTCAAGGAAAACCAGATACCTACTTAAACAGATATTGGTTTTTGAAGCACGCACCCATTGTCTATCGCCAAACACCGTGATAGGCTCAAAGGCCTGCCTTTACCCAATTCTATTAAATTCGATTCTATTGTAGCATTTAGCATTGTTTCGCCCGCACCTCGTCTGACCTGCTTTGTACTTCTAACAATGGTTTGCGATTACGAACTAGCTATGCATGCATTTTGTTTTTAACTCCAGTAAGTTTGTACATATGAAAATCTAATGTATGCACAATGTATGCACAAAAATAGAAATAGCTTTATGAAAAAATGAAGAAGTGTTCACAGCAAAAATACAAGACACAAGAACAAACTACACATTCCATCATATAGATTACGAGATTACGAAAGGTGGGAAATCAAATCATTTATGGGCAATGCGTACGCTTCTTTAGCAAGCTTCCATCTGAAGCAACTGAGCTCCCTATTCGTAAATTTAAACAGTACATAAAACGAAATCTTATCAAGAAAGCCTTTTACTCCATAGATGATTACACAATGATGTTAATGCTTGGCCAATGCCGCCCAATTGTGCACCGACAATAGTATTGAAGGAAAATAATGTTAAGCTTAGTTAGTTTTATATAAATATTGACCTTTAACTAAATCACATTATATATAAGATAGGCAAATAATTATGTATTACTTTATGTGAAATGTAAACTTACTAGTGGTTTATTTTTCACTTCTTCCACTAGTGGACAAGATATTGAAGTGAATATTGAGTGAGTTGAAGTGAGTCATCCCGTGACCACGGCAGTGTGTAAACCTGTCAAAACGTCGGGAAAATAAGGTAATTTAACGCGATAAATACCATAAAATTTAACTTGTCTAAGTGCTTATTTTGGAAACCCAAAGAAATAAAGTTATTGATTATGATTTTTGTGGCAAAGTCGCGTGTGGTAGAATCACAAAGTCTCATCCGCTAAGTTCTATGAAAAACGGTTTTAAAATCACATCACACTAATATTACATAGATACATAGACGTAAGTCTAGGCATGGAATAACAGTTAGGCTCCTTTTTATAACATAAATCATTTCCCATGGGATAGATATAACCATCAAATGCTTCCATAGAAACTACGCGTTCAAAACCGCAAGAAAAAATTAGTTAAACCGTTAAGTAGCAAAAAGAATCATTTTTACCTTCGAAGTACGAGTGCTTAGGTATCTACCTACACATTCTGTTTTGTATGGCTAAAACCATGGTTTCAATGGTTCACTCTCATATACAAAGACATTCATTGTCTTCATTCCACAGACTTGCTAAACGATTTCTTTAGTTTTTTATTTGCCTAACCAATGAAGTTTTAAAGAAACAAACGTGGTATACTAATAAAGCTACCTACTTTACTGGTTTCCATTTACCAACAACATACGAGAATGCAAGCTCCATACAAGGGGCGAAATTATTTTAAAAGTAATTCAATGCTATAGTTTTTACGAGGTCTAGGAACAGGCTAGTTGCAGCCGCTTGTAAATTAATTATTAAAATAAAGACATAGGTTCATTTATTTTAATTAATAAAATAACTTTGGTTACGCTCAAACAATTTTGAATGAATTTAAATAGTCGATCCTCAAGCATAGGTGTTTTAATCGACTCAAAAAAAGAAATACCTATCAAAACGCCAAGACGGCTATCAAATTTTTTACGTATAACATACTTTATTAACTAACATTGCACAATCAAAAATTCGGTCATGCGAAAGAGCGATCAAAATATTTTTGTATTCCATGACATAATTTAGCAGTAGAATTAATTATTTTTAGATCGGTATGTCATAATATTGGGCAAGTAGAAAGGCTAGTTTGACGACTAGCCCCGTTGTCCTCGTATGCCACGACCAGTTCCGTTGGCTTCCATTCGGCCTCAGAAAGGATCCAGAACTAGTCAGGCAAATAGGCGCTAACTGCATTGACTTGTTATTTACCGCTACTATTACATCCGTGTCGGTTGACTAAGCCAATTGTAAATCGCTATGAAAGAAGCTTACATATATTAAAAAGGTACCTTTTTATGTTAAATATACTTAGGTACGCAATACGCATAAATATTATACATCTCTGACACCAAAAGGTTCAAATGTATACCAGACTTTGACCAATCTCACTAATCTCACTAATATTATAAACGTGAAAGTTTAGATGGATGGATGGATAGATAGATGGATGGATGTTTGTTCCTTTATCACGCCAGAACGGCAGTACGGATCTGGATGAAATTTGGCACAGAGATAGATTATAGTCTGGAATAGGACATAGGCTACTTTTTATCCCGAAATTCCAACGGGAACGGGAACTACGCGGGTGAAACCGCGAGGCGCTGCTAGTATGATATATATTTTTGAACATGACTGAAAAAAGTGTTTAGTTGCGTTTAATAATGAATTCATTCATATAACGAATTATTTAATTCTTCATATTAAATATGTGCGTTTAGCTGGAGTCCTGGAGGTATCTCTTTCATGCTTGGTTTAGCTTGTCACTATTAAATTAAGTTTCGTGTCACTAAGTTCGTTGAATTACGAAATTAATTGGACATTATTACGTAAATTTGTAGGTGAAATTATGGAGATGGTGTGCGCAAACAAGCTGCCAATAAATATTTACATTGGAATTTGTGCTATATATAATTAATTTCGTCTACCACCAATCGGTCTCCCCCGATAACTTTACATGCAAAGCCAAAGCCTAGATTTTTCCGGTTCAGCGTCAGAGAAGAATCAGCTTAAATAAGCGACAGCTAACCATTCGATTTTGGAAATTTACGGACTTACAATTTCTGTCTGGATTTCTGAATGTCTGATATTATTTTTTAATAAAAGCTGTGTTTCTAGTTGGCTTAGATAATTTAAAGCTGTCGCGACTTTTTTTAGAAATATACTTCTTTTTATAGAAATACACTACGCCGAGATGACGACGACGACGACATCGACGTCACAAATCTAACAGCACAGTAGGTGTACGAAAAACAAAAGAGAGTCGCGCCTCTGGAGGAACGTTACATGACGTTCCTACATGTAATGTACGGAAGTTAGAACTATGCGTATGGGTTGCGTTGGCCCCATAGATCTAACAAGCGCAGTTTCATTTGATCGTTTAATTACCTCCACAACACTCATTATCATAATTAAAGGGAATAAGGTCCATAAATAACAGGTTTCCACCGTGTTTCGAAAGCTGATGCAATGCGGTATTTAACCTGTTTTCTGCAAGTGTCGGGTTGCCTACTTTTGGTTAAACTTTCAAGTTTGTTTGCGTACGGCCGGAAATACTTAGAAGGCTTGGAAACCGGCCCTTATAGAAGGCATCTAATGTCTAATTGATACTTATGTTAGATAAGCATTTTTATGAAGCCTAGGTTTGTAAGTTCTCACGGTACCTACTAAATTTCTCGTATAATAACTGACGGATTTGTCCACAGCTTCGCTTGTGTAGCTTTAACTACTAATAAAAAAAGGTTTATCTCGAATCTCGATATAGTAAGATTAGAAATCTAACGCAAATAAAAATCCAATCCAAATATTGATACTTATCTAATATAAATGGTTAACTTTTGTGATAGAAACTATAACTTAAATCAAGATTGACTTCATAGGTACAGCTGGGAGTAATGCAGCCAGAGCGGTTAGGGACGCTTCCGACTCGATCAGTCGAGCTCCCTATAGACTGTTGGCAACAATCTGCAGTTAGTTCAATTGTATACTATTTCTTATATGTTTCTTTTCTTTGATTGTTATTTTCTTTGTATTCGATATTTATAAGGTAGAAAATTATAATCAAATAGAATTAAATTAAAAGTAGTATTTACAATTAAAACAATTGAACTAACTGCAGACTGTTGCAAACAATCTACAGGTTTATATGTATTATCTACATATGGATCAGATGAGCTACCTGTAGATTGTTTGCAACAGTCTGCAGTTAGCTCAATTGTTTCAATTTTAATTACTAGTTTTAATTTAATTCTTTTATAAGGTTAGGTAACTAAACCTTCATAAAATAAATCATTGCCTCACCTAATTGACACTCTATCCTCGTCGTATACGCCAGTACTATCTATTCTCTTACCGTGATCAGATAACCGATAGCTGTGAAACATACACAATAACCTGATGCTCGTTACAACTACCCGTTCCCAGGGAATGAGGTGGATGCAACATGATAGTTGGTACCTAACCTACCTGTCAAGGTGCGCGCAATCACCCGAGTGCAAAGCCTGGAACGAACGCACTGGTTCATTTAACGGTATCTAGTACAGTCTGTCCATTTAAAGTTAAGGGCTCTTTTATACCATTTGCGTTGGAAAATAAGTGCCTACTACAATTTGATTACTAAAAACTGACTTCAAAAACCTTAGTATTTAATTGTTTTTTAAGTTTTGCGAGACAATTACCTCGGGAATACACTTTTTATGGGGTCGGGATCAATTTTCACACAATAGCGAAAGAATTTTCCAAATCGGTCCATAATTGACGGAGATATCGACGAATATACAAAAGAAAATACATGAAGCCCAAGAAAGGACCTCCTTCTGTTATGTTTTTCGTTTCGTGACTAAAAATCACACAAAGAGCGGAATGCGCCACCTAAGGTGATTAACTGTCACCTACCCTACAGTTTATAAACAAATGATGTTGTAGTTTTGTTACTTATTGTTTTGGAATAACGGTTTACCAACTGAAAATCTGGGAAAAAAAGAACTAGACGTCTAGTTCTTTTTTTCTCCGATTTTAAGTTGGTAAATACTTATATTCCTTTTGTCAGATACATGTTCATAAAATCATTAAAAAAAAAACTAGACGCTTACGTCTACTTCTTTTTTTCTCAGATTTTCAGTTGGTGAATAGGTACTTATATTCCTTTTGTCAGAAGTTCATAAAATCATTTCATTTAAATGCACAACATTATTTATTTTACTCAATAGGTTTATATATTATGTAAATTACTGAGGTTTAGTTTTCTTTTAGATATCTATGATGATTCGATTTCCAACGAAATATGAATATTTTAGTGACATCACGTAACTGTCGAACATTATCTTCTATTACGACGCCAGTTTTCAGAATAGGTAGTAGCTATTAATAATATGTATAAGTATAAGTTACTAGCAGCGTCTTGCGGTTTCACCCGCGTAGTTCCCGTTCCCGTTGGTATTCCGGGATAAAAAGTAGCCTATGTCCTATTCCAGACTATAATCTATCTCTGTGCCAAATTTCATCCAGATCCGTTCAGCCGTTCTGGCGTGATAAAGGAACAAACATCCATCCATCTATCCATCCATCTAAACTTTCACGTTTATAATATTAGTGAGAAGTGAGATGAGATAAATCGAAATGATGTTTTCTATCTTTGCCAATTCTATGGCGACGTTTCCGTCCTCGGTTCTCGCCACAAACTGTGCCTCAAATTCGTTGTTGATGATCATTCCACCGTTCCGTCTTCTGGCCACATGTTATGTAACAAGAAAGTGATAGTTTACCTACACTGCGATGGTTTATTTTACTTACGCAAGTACTAACCTTTGCTATGTAAGTAGGTTCGGTCGGGTGCTTTCTCTGCGGTTTTTTTTGACACCGCAAATTACATAGACCTGCTTTCAATGCTTGTTCTCGTCTCTTCTGCCGGTTTCGTTTTTGCTTTAACTTTTTATAAACTATCTACATAAACGTATTAATGTCATAGGAAGTCTTTGAAAGATATCCACTATAGCTTTAATTCATTAAAAATACGCTAATCATCATGTATTGATTGTACCTACATTTGCGAACTTTTTGCATCTATTCTCAACGCCAGTCACGCTATATTGTTTGGCATCAGCGAGCGATTGGGTGTGATGAGCGCCATAAAAACCTTACAATATCCGTTATCCGATCAATGGAGCACATTTTTGATAATAACCACTAACCCACATAGTTTTAAAGTACAGTTTGGGTTGCTAAGCGAGCCGGTGAACGAGGGTGTATGCGTGAGAAACGGCCCTTACAAAAGAGTTCAACGCACGGTTTGTACTACCTATTGGAGATAGGTACTTTGTTTGAACGTCTTTGTAGTGCAATACAATGCAAACCCTGTAGGTACAGGATGCTCCGTTTATGTTAGTGTAACCAATTAGGTAGTTAATTATCTATGAATAAATTGGATGGAAATATTTTGTATGTTTCGGTTTTAAGTGGAATTTAATTGACCGATTATGCAGTTAACCTGTGTTATGTTATGTATGTGTGTCCAATTAAAAACTATTTGGTATTACCTAATGTATCAATCGAATAGGTAGTTAGATAGTGGATTGAGTTGAGCTAATAAATGCTGATCGGTTGAATGATCGAACAGCATTTATTATTATAAATGCTGATCGACCAAGCTGTGTAGGAGAGAGTGCTTTACACCGATTTGTAGAAAATAATGAGCTCGTTGTAGGGTTTAATTGAAATTATCTCTTGGTACCTAATAAGTAGTATAATGAGCAATTTCTAATGTTTATTGGTTTTGAAGTATTTTCACATCTAGTTTTCTAAATTAAATCACCACGCTATAAAAGGCATAGCACAGCAGATATGACGTGTCTCGCCCACTTCATACCAGGTTGACCAGCTTACGGATGTAGAAACACAATGTATGCAAATACACTCACTTATCGAGGGCGGTGCGACCTCCGGAGACAATCTCGTGTCCCAAAAGTGACAGCTATCTAGGACACACCACTAGACAGGGGAAAAGAAATCACAACAACACCCTGTACACAAAAATCACTGACACAAAACGAAGTCGCGACGCAGCTCTACTGTTCTTGGTGATTCAAAGATCAGAGAGACACTAGGTAGCTCCTTCAATTTGTACAAATGCGGAAGATACGCGAAATCGCATTTTTGATAATTCTGAGGCAGAGCCTCGATCGGACGCGCGCGCGACACAAATGTCAGTTGAGTGCGCTGGCGCAGCGCTCGCGCCCACCTGCGTGACGTCACGGAGGTATTCAAAATGGCGGAGTGGAATTCGAGAGCCTACACTAGTGGTAGCAAAAGCGATTGGTTAGTCACGTTGCGTTGGTCGCGACCAAATTAATCTACCACCTACGCTGCACTGATCATCGTGTTTATATATAAATCTAAGTTCTTAATTTGATAAGATATCTGTGAAGTATTTTATACCTAAATCAAATTCAGGGATTCTTAACTTAACACTTCAAGCAGTGAGTGCTGCGGACCGAAACGGTGTAGATCCTCTTAAATATTTACGCCCCAGGAAATCCGTGCAAAAACTCGTTTGATACCGAAAGAATAATTCATTTGCAATAGAATACTTAACTATAATTATGTAACAGGGGCTAGAGAGTGTGCGGAAAAAATGTTTTCCACAGCGTACCACCCCATTAAACTTAATTACAAAACTAGGTCGACTGTTAATAATTCCAAGGCGGATTTTCTAGAAAATCTCTTTTTTGTGCGTGGTCTAATTGAATGTTGAGACACATTTGAAACCATTGAAAGGCCAATCTCGACTTGGAAAGTTCTATAAAAAATATGTTGTTTCCATGCCAGATTCTTTCCCTATTTCCCTTACTTTTCCACTTCAGCTCCTTTTGTGGCACCTTTGTGGCTATGGTTTATATCTTAACTAGCTTCTGGCCGTGACTTCGCTCGCATATGTTCTTCAAGCTTATGATCTAAATGTACGCCAAATTTTATCTTGGTCTGTTCAGTAGTTTGGAGATCTAAGATAAGATTTTTATTAAATCATAAATATGATAAGATTGAATGAAAATTAGTTCAGCCATTCTTACGTTATGGTGTGAAGTAAAATTGTCGAAGTTTCATTACTTCTTATTTATATAATTTTCAGGTTTAATTTTTTTGTAAGATTATTATTACTATTATTATTATTACTTGTGTACTTAATACAAAAACTTGACTTGAAAATCAACAAAAACTACATAAATTATTTCCTACTAATATTATCAAGCCAAAAGTACTTATCATAGATAAGGATAGGAAAATTCTGAAATAATAGCCTTTTTACAAAAAACTTAGTAGATTCATCAGTTTCGGAGGAGATAAACGGGAACATTGGTTTTCGTACAGATTAACAAACAACTTCTCACCCTAAGCGCATACTAGGTACCGCCTTTGTTCCGGGAGGGTAAAAATAACTTTAAACAAACACCTGCTATCCTGCTGCTAGGTAATCTGTCTTCAAGAAGAAAAGTGGAAAGCCGCACCAGACAAATTACTGATAATTGCAGTGTAGCTTAATGTCACTGTCATGGTTGTCACTTTCATGGGCATGCTCTGTTGATAAACCTGCTGTACCTAATTGTAAAAGAGTATGGCTATGGTTATCCTAGCTTATGCCGGGTACAGACCAAGCGAGCGAAGGCTAACGAACGAACGCAAAAGTACCAGTGTGGACGTCATTGCGAAAGCAAGCGAGTCCAAACAAGGGCCTTCGTTCTTCGGCCGTGCTCCGGCGGCGTCGCTTCATCAAAGTAATATGGAACGAACGTACCGATTGTCAAATCCCAATCGTTTGCATTCGCTCGCTCTCGCTCGCTTGGTCTGTACCCGGCATTAGCAGTCACATAATAGCTTCGTTGGTAGGTTTTTACGTAGACAGGGATTCTATCATTAGGTACAATAAGTTAAAATTTAAACCTTGTGTGTCACACCACAGATGAAAATAATGTTACTTCGGTCACACTGCTGAGTAAATGAGTTTACTATTGCCTACCTGCGTAAATAAAATGATACAGCTACCCTTACAGTTTTCCTTCATAAGGAAAACTATTCAGAAATATCCAATCTCCATCCTTAGGTTTCTGTTTTTACCTAGCCCCCAAGTATTGAAACCGACAAACAAATTTCAGTAAAAACGTCAAAACATCGCGTAGGTACTTGAAACGATTTGTGTTTGAGTACTTACCTTTTCGGGAATAAAAATGTCAGACTTCGTAAAAAATATTATTCCATAAGTTTGGGAGATCAGTAACAAAATCTTTTAGTTCATAATATAAAATACCTATTTAGCACTTTCTATGGAATATTAAAATTCCGATAGCGATACCCATTGCCGTCACGAACGCAATCAAACCTCTGGAGGAAACGACTTTTCTTTCTATTCACAATCAAGGCGGATTACACGCACCATGATAAGTCTAGTGCACTTTCTACTACGCTTGCATCTACCTACGGAGATGGAGTTGGACTGCAAACGTAAGAACGTAGGTTGCACATTGCTACGAACATTAAACTAACAAACCAGTCAGGTCAGGACCCGTTCTAGTTAAACGAAAATCGAAGTTTCAGATCAATTTTCGGGCAAATGCTATGATAAATAAATTACGTGAGATAGTTTTGCGCGAAAACGAATCAGAAACTTCTAGTGATTCCGTTTTTCGAGTTCCCTCCCCAGAGGTTAAACGATAATTCTTCAGTAGGCAATAGTCACAACACTGGTCGTTTTTAACAGTTCTAAACTGAGCGTAAAATAAATCGTAAGCAAATGTAAAAATTCTAAATGCACCAAAATCTGCCATAGCCTAAAATTCACCATTATTCATCATCTGCTCAAAATAGAACTCAAAAAGATTTCGGTTAGACGAAGTGCCGGAAGTAGCAGCTTCAGTACCTTGGTTTTCCCATTGAAAAAACCTAAGTGCTTCCTTTGAAATTGTATAAATGTTTTGCAATAAAACTTTTGCATCCATTCTCTCGGAGAGATATTTACAAAGCAACGTGGAATGGCAGACAGTGATTTCAAATTAGAAGAAAAAAGCGTTGTCATATTTCTTGGAAGAAGTTTTGTTTCTACTTTCTTTTATGGCACAAAAATTACTATGTATTTTTTAACAAAATCTTCAAGAAAGGCCATTATGAAACTAAGCTGTTGACAGTGTGGAAACAATTTTTCTACTTGTAACATTTTTGAATGTTGAAAATGTTACAATGTATAGGAACCTTTTTCATCTTTTATTAGCGGTCCGCCCCGACTTCGCACAGCTAGATTCTATCGCCTATGTTCATCAGGGATAATGAAGGATTCTGATAATGTTGAAAGAATTTTTCAAATCGGTCCAGTAGTTTCGGAGCCTATTCAATTCAAACAAAAAAATCTTTCTTCTTTATAATTTTATTAGAAATATATAGGACGGTCTTTTGGTATAATAACGAACATCTAGCGGTTTTAAAGTTATGAAGGAACCACTTAGAGGTCCACCTTATCTGACGTTCAGCTAAATAGAGTGCTTGGTTCAGTCATTTTGAACGCTACATGCAAAAGCACGCAAGAGCTAAACTTGCGAGATTTTAATAACGAGATTGCATGGCTATCGTTTTCCTTATCTGCAGAATTAGCAAGATAAACTTAATTTTATGAGCTAGTAAATTAAGACTGTGTTATGGGCTTACTACTACTTCAAATGACAGATCTAAAAATAAGCATCAAATTCGGTTCAGATTGGGTTTTTCATAAAACCAGCTAACGGTATCTGTATCTACTTCCGCTCTTTCCCTTGTTAATACAGAATATATTCGATTTCTTGAAACTTCTTATTAAAATATAAACATACCTGGCACATGTTCATCATTGAATGTGACGCGCACAGTATGCGCTCTAGCGACGCGAGGAACGAACGACGCGGCATAGCGGTGCCCGCCGAGGGAGCGTACCGAGCTGGGGACGAGGGTTCCGTTCCCGCCTGACACTTCCAGCTCCAAGTGTCCTGCACCTGCTGTGCTTCCATCCACTACAAGAGAATAGTAGATATCATGTTACATTATAAATTCTTTATAGAAAACGTGATCTAACTCAACTCCTACACTGGTTTAGAGCCTGATCAGGGCTCAAACAAGCTATTTTTGAGTATGGTAGACTCGCATAAGGCCTGATCAGGGTTTACCATTGGTCTACCATAGGCCTAAAACCAACCCCTGATTTGGGTCCAAACGAGTCTAGTAGAACTTAAATTATTATTGTAGGTACTTTTGTGAGAACCAGATGATATTTAGATACTATCTTATGAAAACTTAGGAAGCTCTATTATTGTCTTAGCCTTTTTAAAATAAAACAACGAATTTTTAATAATATGGAGGATAATTTCCATAAATCATCATCATCATCAGCCTGCCTATATCAGTCCACTGCTGGACATAGGCCTCCCCTTATGAGCGCCATAGCGCCCTGTCTTCAGCTTGCCGCATCCAGCATCTGCCAGCAGTCTTTCGCAAATCGTCATCCCACCTGGTCGGAGGGCGTCCTACACTACGTTTTCCATTAATAGCATAAAGTAAAACGTTAACTTTTATTCTTTTTATCACATTTACATAAGGCGCCTAGAATCAGCAAAACATATTTCACAGATGTAGGTAAAAGGATTTCAATAAGATCAATCAGAACCGAAAATTTGCGGAAACCGTAAGCAGCTGCGAGGCGAAATATATGAAAAACAGGCATAAATTCTTATCTACGATCCTGCACGGTTCCCCGCAAAAAAACTCCCCTAAATCAGGAAAAACGGCGGTAACATATCAATATTGATGCCAGAGGTGTAGCAATTCCCAGTTAACGAACAGGTAGGTATCTATTTAAGGACTTACACACCGAACCTGTTAACGCCGCCTCGCCGCGCCGCCCCGCCGCCGCCGCGACGTCGCGCCGGCGGGTTGGTGTCGGCAGCATAATTTTAAAGATCCGTATCGACGTCATTGCTAACCGGCGAATTGATGTGACATAACGGTATATGTTACAAATATAGGCTATTTGACTACATTGAAAATAAGTTGCAAATTGTTTTCATTCTAATCAGTGACAACGTAACAAATAAGTTCCAAATTGTTTTCATCCTAGTTAGTGACAACGTAACAAAGCGTAATCAGGTGATTTTTATTAAAAAATATGCCTATTGTAGGTAAAAAATACGGGATTAAAATTACACATTTTTTGATATATGATCACGTAACCGAAAACGCTCTGTGTTTGGTTGCATCGTTGGTGACGTCACACCTATCACAGATTACAGTGCGTGTGGTGTTTGTTAGGTGTGATGTGAGGTTTGACGCTAACTTTATGACAAAATCGTATCGTATCGTCGTAGAATCGACCATAGAAATAAACTCAAGCTAGATAGTGCGTGCGGTGCTCTTTGCACGGAGACATTGTTAAATTGGTTTCAACATTGACACTTTCAACCCGCGTCCCGCCATCTGTAGTTTCTTTCATCAAAGGTAACCACCACCAAACTATGTCATTTTGAGATGACATCATTGTTATGGAGAAACTATAAACTTAGTGGAGTTAGGGCCTACTTTGAGACTTTTACTTAGAGCTACTCTTGAACATGACAGGCCGGCGACAGTATTTTGTTATTTGCGAACGCCAATAGGATATAATAAGTTGTAGCTAGACAAATAGGTAGGGGAAATGTAGGCAATCGGAGTCAGTTGGCAATGAGGTCTTTCGATAAAAGAAAAACTGAAAGGGAGCGCTCGATATCATTTGGGATTGCCTGGTGTGTAGCCGGCTATTTACAAAGCCGCTGGGTTACGCCGACTGGCTATGTCTGTGAGCCGGTGTCTTTGGTGTGTAGAGTCCTTAACACTTAGAGACAGGACAGGACAATGATCGTAACTCACCTATAAACTCCACAGGTTTGCCAACGACTCCTTTGTACGTTGGCTTTACGGTTATTCCTTTGGCACCTATACTGTTATCCCTTTGGATTGGTCTGCAACAAAATAGTGGGTTCAAACACCATGCTTGAGTGGAAGGGGCAAAGACGAACATAGTACTGACAGTTTCACGCTTATTATCAGGAAATTCAGCGGTCTCATACATTTTGCATTTATTAGCGACATTAAATGTATTTTTAATTAATTTATTTCAGTTGCGTTAAAGTCAGTTACTTTTAAATACTAACCCAACCTACATAGACGCTGAACTTAGTCATTAAAACCGATAAGCTGGCGGTATCTCCGTTTTCCATTTCCAAGGTTAAAAAAATAGAATAATAATTCGTTGTTTGCTCAGTTATTTGCTTCACTCCTTATTGTCTGATCCTTGCCCGCCAAAATTATATTTCAATACATTAAAATAAATAATAGATTCAGGCGTTACTTTACGGAAATCCATTGCAAAATATAAGGATGAAAATATTTAGTAACAATTCCGCGAAAAAACCTTGTCCGATAAGTTCTAACAAAATCAAGTCCGCGTTGTAGAAGAAAAACGGACGCCAGCTTTTTTTTTTGTAGTTGGCGTCGTTTTTTTTCTACAACGCGGACTTTATTTTGTTAGAACTTATCGGAGAAGGTTTTTTCGCGGAATTGTTACTAAATATTTTCATCCTTATATTTCATTACACTAAAATTATCAACATGCACTATTAACGACAACAAAGTGCTCATCGACGGTAAATATTTACCAATACCTATTGTCTTAGTTGTCAGGTAGGACAACATCCTATTTGTTATGTAGCAAAGCGAGTTGGCTGGCCGAATGGTCACTGATAATAGTACAGATAGAGAGTATAGTAGAGTTACAAAACATCATGGTTCGGTTCGTACATATAGAATTAGGATACGTAGCAACACATAAATCATCGTAATATTATAATATTACGATGATTTAATAAAAACCTGTTTTTTTTACTGACTGTACAATGCAGCTATTTTCAATGGTGTCCGAATTGACAGTAACAAAAAAATCAAATCAAAAGTGTCAATTGGGACATTGCGTCCCAATATATTTTGTCCGAATCGACAGCAAGTCATAGATAGTATAGATTTACACCGAAAAAGACTTGTTCCACTTTGCGCCAGAAACAAAACACTAGAGATTATAGGGTGCGATATTGACTCTTACCTAAAACGGTCGTGTGCGGCGTCCGTCTCAGAGCTGGCCCCCCCGGTAGGGTCGCGGGGGGGCCTATTGGATAAAAAAGACTGCTGTTGTTGTTTGCTCTCTTCCACACTGCTGTAAGAAGAGTCGCGGACTATGTACGAGCTCTCTCGCACTTCCTGCTTTATCTGGTGCTGTCGGAAAGAGATAAAACACTTTTTATTATAACTCAAATGCAGAAATCAATTTTAGGTTATTTCTCAAACTACCTACTTATTATCAAAGAAAATTGCAATCAAATAATAGAAACAAATTAGAACTAGTGTTTACAAATGAAACAATTGAGCTAACTGCATACTTTTAGCAAAAATCTACAGGTAGCTTAACTGATCCATACCTATCAATACCAGTCGGAAGCGTCCTCGAGACGTTGGCTGCATTGCCCCGCATGGCAATACTGAAGCGCTGCACCAGATACTCACCAGCTCTCGGGTCACGCGTCGCTTCGAAAAGACGCTCAGATATTTTTTTAAAACGGAGAGTCTCGGTACCCCACGGACCTAGGGTCTCGACTCCAAGCGGAGCAAATACCGTAGGCTCTGTCGAGACCTGCATATTTGCGCCTCTTGAGATCTTCGGCCAAATCTACCGCTGCACTAGCCCTCACGGAACAAAGATGGGAAAGCGCAAGTCGTCACTAATGTGTAGTCCGTAAGAGGTCCCAAAGATTTTCGGTTGAACCGACTAAGGGTTTCGTGGCTTAGTTGGTTAGAGCACACCCGTACTGAGGGTGGGGCGCGGCTTCGAATCCCGCCGAAACCGATATTTTTTGGGAACTTATTTCATTTCTTAGAGATACCCAGAGTGCGGGTTAGCACTATAAAAAAAAAACTAATGTGTAGTTATAATAGGTATTTTTATTGTATAGAAAGTTATGACAATCATTTGTTGGTCAGACTATTTGTGTGAAATTGTCTAGATTTGGTCACAAAAGCTAGCCGCGAACAATAAGGATTAGTTAATTGACCTTTTTCATTCCGCGGGGCTGTTGACCGGACCAGCTAGGGATAATATTTACTTACTAAGAAAATAGGTAAAAAGGTCCTTGAATATACAAAATAACGATGGTTTCCCATTGAGATAACAGAATCCCTACCCCATAAAGGATAAAGGCAGAAGGGTCATTAACTATTTTGTGTAATGGATGAGAGTGAACCGCAGGAACGAAAGTATTTGGGTCACAATATTATATGCCAGGACGTTAAACTAATGGACGAAACAATGTTCGTTAAAGGAAGTTCCGCTATGCCATGCCGGAGCTTGCGAGCGGAGCGAACTGGAAAGACTTCTGACTGACTGTAATAGAAAACGCACGTAGCAAGTTTTGTAAAGTTGTATCACAATTTTTTTTTTATGCTGGACAATTCTCACAGCATTATCTAGCCCCAAGCTAAGCTTGTGTTATGGGTACTAGATAACTGATATACATAATACAATATAATACATAGATAGGTATTTTGCAACAGAAACGCGGAGAAATACACAAAAATTGCTCAATTTATTTATTTATAAAAAGGCACTCTACCTGGAAATCATATTTAAACTATAACTATATGTATATTATTAATTACACTCAGTATCTTATGAAATATGTGTTTTCACACTTATAGGACGCTAGAGCGTGCAATCGGTGGCCAACATTAGGCAATTATGCGTTGATACAGCGGAGTTCATCGTTAGTCCCAAGGCGGGAATCGAACCCGCAACCTCCTGCGTCGCACGCGGACCACTATCTAGACTCTAGATAGTGTATGCTCTAGAGCAGGGTTTCCTAAACTTTAAGCAGTTACGGACCACTTTCAAAGTTTTGAAAAACTCCACGGACCATTATAACACATAATATTTTAGGGAAACAGATAATATTTTAGGGAAATAAAACATGATATATAAAACACAAGTAGTTTTTGTAAGTTAAGTAAAAGGATACTGTTGTTTCGAATTAGTGAGCACGTTAAGGTTAGTCGTTTCGTATTGGCGCGAGATTCTATTTTTTTCGGTTTTCTATCGTTGTACAAGGTTTACAACTAACGAAAAAGTAATTTACCGCAAAAAGTTACCCATTTTTTATGAATCCATGATAAAATCTACTTCAGCAATTGTATTTTCGGTGCATTGTGAATATGTTGATGTGGTCATCCACTCCCATCTTAAAAAGGCAGCCTGTATAAGGTTGGTAGGTAACTTTTCTGTTTTGTTTATAATTTAAATTCTTTATTAACATGAAAATTACAATCAAATAATAGAATTAAATTAAAACTAGTATTTACAATTGAAACAATTGAGCTAACTGCCGACTGTTACAAACAATCTACAAGTAGCTCAACTGATCCATATCAATACCAGTCGGAAGTTTATAATACCTTCAGTTTTAACATACAAAGCGGTGCAATTCCAGTTTAGAACCAAACTAAACAAAATTCCCCAAAGAATTTACTTTAACTGTTATATTATAGGTAAAAGTAGGTAATATGATTTCCCCGATTTCCATAATAATGCCTCAATTAGTAAACAAAGCATAATTTGAAGTAGCTAAAGAGAAAATAAGTTCAATATTCCAAGTATCGTTACGCAAACTTCGTATTATTAACTAGGTAACTCTTGATATCGTATTATGGGCCACATTTAAATTCTGCTGGGTTTTGTAAAGGAAATAACGCTACACCAACATAATATTTTTTGAACACAAACTAAATTAATTTTATTGTTTAGAAAAAAGAACAAAATATACCAACTTCAAATTCAGTAGTATTAACACAGTTTTTTTAAGTTTTTCGGGACAAATACCCTGAATAAAACCCCTCGGTAAATCTAGTGTAGGACGCTCTCCGGCCAGGTGGGATGACGCCCTGCAAAGACTGCGAGCAGATGCTGGATGCGTCAAGCTGAAGACAGGCCGCTATGGCGCTCATTAGGGGAGGCCTATGTCCAGCAGTAGACTAATATAGGCTGATGATGATGATGATGATCCTTGAACTTTGTTTTGTATAATTTCAATTACTTTTGGTGGAAATTTGTAATGAGCCATCAGCACCTATTTGTTTACCTAGTCTATAAGTTAGCTGTGTAATTTCCTGAATATTGTTAAAATAAAAATAAATAAATAATAAATAAATGATGAGAGACCCTCGAGAATACTTTTTTTATCGGACCTCGAGATTATTCTCCATACAATCGCGACAGATTTTTTCAAATCGGTCCGTAATAAAATTGAGGGAGAAATCGACAAGAAATTGTATTTAAAAATACATACAGCCGAACATAGAAACTCCTCCTCTTTTGGTTTTCATCGGTTAACATAGGAACATGCCTAAGATGGTTAACGCATTCAATGCCCAGGCTTTTGTAGACGGACACCTGTTTCTTGGGCCATAGTAGTGTTAAATCATATGCTATGAATTTCGTAGACCTCGAAGCATTCACGTAGCATTTGGATCAAATTTTGTTGCACCCTGATTTTTCTACACAGGGTTACTTACTCGACTAGTATAAGTGTCCGAGTCGCGATCATCGGCCAACCGGTCAAGTTATCGTTGTTAACGCATTCACTGCCCAGGCTTTGCAGACGGACGTCTGCGTTTTGGGCCATAACAGAATTAAAACCATATGCTACGAATTTCGTAGACCTCGTAGCATTGTAGCATTCACGTAGCGCTTAGACCAAATTTTGATGCGCCCTGATTTTTCTATAAGTAACCCTTTACTCGACTTGTCTAAGTGTTTGAGTCAAGATCATCGGCCAACCGGTCAAGTTGTCGTTGTTCACTGCCCAGGCTTTTGCAGACGGACGTCTGCGTCTTGGGCCATAAAAGTATTAAAACCATATGCTACGAATTTCGTAGATCTCGTAGCATTCACCGTGAATGCTACGAGATCTACGAAATTATAAAAAAAATTGGTCTAAGCGCTACGTGAATCATTCACGTAGCGCTTAGACCAATTTTTTTATAAAAGGTTACTTACTCGACTAGTATAAGTGTCCGAGTCACGATCATCGGCCAACCGGTCAAGTTGTCGGTTGAAGGAGTCCCTCGACAGATCGCTGAACTTGTTGAGTTGTGTGTTCCTCTTGGTCTCACGCTCCAGCGTGTTGGAGAATCGCTCAGTCGGAACTGGTCCCAGCCTGGGAATGAAATTTTTGTTGGATCAACATTTTCTTAGTGTTACTGCAGAATCTGATACTGTCATGGCTAGTTCCTTTATTCATTAATTGATTTGTGAAACACAATTTGTAATTTGTAATTTGAATAATAAATGTTAACGTTTGGATGTTAGTAACCTCTTCACGCCAAAACTACTGAACGGATCGGAGCTTGAGAGCTACCTGTGTGTATGTGTAATTCTAGAATTAACTGTATGCATGAAACATACTCCTTTTAATATTTATAATAATAATAATCCGTCCCCGGTCATCTACCTCCCTGCCAAATTTCAATGAGATCCGTTCAGCCGCTTAGGCGTGAAAAGGTAACAGACAGACAGACAGTGTTTCTTTCGTAGTAAGTAAGCATGTATATAGCTACTTTTTATCCCATAAATCAGTTCCCATGGGATAAAAATAACCTTAAACAACGCGGGCAGAAACTAGTAAAAAATAAAAAACTCTATTTAATCTTCTGAGCCTCCTTTGAAAATGGTAAAAAATTTAACATAATAAACACTAACACACCCTAAATTTTTAAACAAAGCAACTATCTCGGAAGATGGAGGTCCATTCGATACAGATTGGAACCCCTGAACAGAACACCCCATCCACATCGAAGCATTGAATGACGACAAAAACTCTTTTCTAGAGCGCGGCTCTAACATAGTTTTTAGAACTAAGTATGTAGGTAGAGTAGGTTTCGTTCGGTTTTGAAGTAGAACGTCTTACGTTAAACTAAATGTCGCCATGCACGGAGAGGCTACGCACATGGGTCTTGCTTCGCTTTACAAGAAAATGTATGTGATAACGTCCACTGCAACCCACGAACACGCTACGCACGAATACGAGATATGACGTCATTGCTACACGCTTGTTCGAAAATGGCACCCACGCGGCCAACGCTGTCAACACTGTGCACATAGTACTTACGTGTTGGCGCTCATCATTTGTCTGGTCTTCTCAAGTGTATCCCATGAATCTCGTCGAGGGCTGTAAGGTTTCCCGCCTGGGTCTCCGGTACCTGAAAACAATAAGGTTGTTTCTAACCAAGAAAAATCGTATCATTCGGACAAAAATGTTCACAATTGTGAAAATAGCTTACAATGATTTGTTTCTACACATTCAATTCGTTCGAAATTGAACTAAATGGGATTAGAATTGAAATAAAAACTAGACCATTCATATGAAGGATTGATTTGTTTTGAACAAAATTTCTGAAATATACTACCTTACCTTAAAGAATTCGATTTAAATTTTGTTGACAACATTTTTTTCTAAATTTAATTATGGATCTGCTTAGCGTGAAGCCTGTCTGCCAGAGAATAGGGCTTATTCCACTTTTCCCCTTGATAGAATTTCATCGAGGGCGAAAACAGGAATCTTTATGTAAAAAAAGTCCCTTATATCATTTTGACTTCTGCCACTTTTGCCCCCTGAGAGAAGAAAACCTACGTCCTCGATTCTTTTTCGATACAAGTAGTTTCACGTTATTTAGGTATTAGGTACACATTAAATATCAGTACCAACAATAAGGTACACTAAGGCACAGAATAATTACATAGTAATAACACTAAGGTATTTTGTTAATCTAAAGAATTAAAGTTTAATCTGATAACTTACTGGGACTCCCAAGTCTTCTGCCCCTGTCAGCCTCCAAGGAGGAGAGCGGGCTGCTTTGGTCGAGGTTATCCTGCGAGCCCGAGAACGAACTGTATTTGTAGTTCGATCGCTTCTCCACCACACGCTTCGTTGTTGTAACTGGGCTGTACAGCTCTGTTGGACTGCTTACCCTAACGAAATAATTGTATTGTTTAGAACCATTATTCCCACTGTATTTTTTAGACAGTATTAGTAAATTTTTTAATCGAAAACCCTTTTTTCCATTATTACTATACACCTAACACACTAAAAAGGTGAAATTCTTAAAATTAAACACTGACACGGAAATAAAGTTGTATTTATACTTTCTGTCGCTTCGGTATGTAAACTAAAGTAAAGAAGCGACGAAGAAACCTCTAGCCTGTTAGTTCTTATTTTCGAGTTACAGCAAAACCCGTTCCAAGCTGTCTTATTCTCCTGATAATCAGATATTTTATAGTAAAGCCTTTTTGCATAGAAAGATAGAAAGTGAGATGTTTTCACGCACTAGTTCTGAAATTAAAATCAAACAGCCGTTTGTTCCAATGCTGAATAACTAAATCAATAATCAAATTTCTTTGATTTGTTAATTTTATATAGGTAGATGATCGGCTTATAAACAACCGGCTGTTAAGAGTGCAATGCCGGACAAAAATCAGTAGGGCAAGATGATGGCTTGGAGCTCTGAGCTATAATTTGAGGTGGGAGTTTATTTAATTATTCAAAATATAAGCATGAAATAGAAAGACTAAACGATTACTCAAATAAAATATTTGTCTGGTTGTCACTGATACTTACGCATTTCAATTAAAACCGTTTTTTATGAGAAAATTGTATTTTTTAAATTAAAGATACTATAAGGATGAAAATATTTAGTAACAATTCCGCGAAAAACCCTTATATTTTGCAATGGATTTCCGCAAAGTAACGCCTGAATCTATTATTTTATTAAAGATACTAGTTATTTTTCATAAATTCTATTCGATTATGTGTATATGACAGCATGGTTGAAGATACATAACATGACCTTATGCTACCTAACTACCTGTTTCCACAATGCAATAACGTCTAATATACGTCCTAAATTAATATAACAAAGGCTAATTAATATGAATAGGGTACTAGAGAACTGCATTAGGAACATTCGCGAGCATAAAGGCCCTCGTCAAAACAAAAACGGGCACTTATTCGCGAGCCCGCTGTAGGCACCATTGAGAGCTGATTGAAAATTGATTTACAGTAGAGAACGTTAGCAGCCTATTTTCTCTTTACGAAACAAATATTGACTCGATTACTTATTGTATACCGTGCTAACGAAACTGCTATGTTCGATATTTCGTACCTGTTAATAGGACTTGATGTCCTATTCAATGGACTGTCTTTTCTAGTGAGCGGACTGGTCGGGCGGTAAGGACTCGTCGCTCGGTACGGACTGCTGGCCCTGAACGGACTCGAAGACCTATTCACCTCTAGACGAGACCCGTTCCCCAGATGCTTGCTAGTTATCGGGCTCGCCGTCCTGTTTAAAGGACTCTCGGAGCCGTATCTAGTATTTAGTGTCTCTCTCTTATTAACTCTCGAGGTCGAGTACGCGGAGTCGACGATGTCGTAGCCTTTCTCTTTGATATCGGATCCAAAGGAGGATTTGTAATAATCGCTCGAGTCACGTCGCTCTTCGCGTCGATCGATGGAGCTCGTGTTGTGCTTTGTTGAGTCGTACAAGTTGTACTGATTCATAGGGCTCTCGGATCGGAGTCGCGTCACTGGAATGAATAGGAATGATGCTCTTTGTATTCACCGGATAACTGTCTCAGTTGACAAAATGGGGAGCATCTGTTGTGTAAATACCTGGGCTGGATATCCGGGCGTAAGGCGGAGCCGGACTGGAACTGTCTCGTGGCTTCTTCGAGCGCGACCCCACTCGGAACATGTGCGGCGAGCCGTGGACATCGTATCCGTTAAAATATATGTACAACTGCAAATACGGTCAAAACTGTAGCTGTTTAACGACTAGAAGCACCTAGTAAATACCAACTTATTGTTTTTAGCAAAAATCAATAAAGAGGAAGACGTTTGAAAAATGCAAACTGCATGTGTTTATATCAGTTTTTATCAGGGATTTAAACAAAATTTGCATTTTTCAAACCTAATCACCATACTACAAGCTCTAGATCTCTGCTCTAGAGCTCTAGTAGCAGGGTTAGATTATCCTGTTAGGATTCATCATCATCAGCCTATAGTCCACAGCTGGACATAACCTTCCGTCCTCCATTCCTCCATCCTCTCTGTGAGGACTGTCCAGTATAATTATTATTTATTTTATTTTACTAAGTACATTATAGGTTCAATTTGTATCCTTTGTTTTAGTCGCCTTCTTACCCTATGTTTTCCAGGTGCTTTAGGCATAAATGTAGCGCGGTACTTCGTAGCTGACAGTTTCTCAAGTGCACACATGACACTACGCTTGTCATGGACGATGTCCAGCTGGAGGTCTCCTTTGACCCCACAGCCGCTGGTGTCCAGCTCGAAAGAGTGAGGTTTCAGGGGCTCAGCGCCGTCCAGGGCCCCTTGGCTGAGGCGAACGCCGGCTGGGTCGAATACTTCACAGGTGAAGGGACCGCCCTAGAACAAGAAATTTTCCTTTGTAACTCTCTGCAAATGGACTCACCTATATGTTACAAACAATGAAGGTTGTTCTTGAGTGACTAAGAAAACTCAGTAGGCTTTACTCGTAGAAACTGCTGGTGGATTTTAGATCATTTTTCTATAAAAGAGTTAATGGCTTTAAAATTAATATCTCTACGCCGTTATTATTATCATATGGAAAATATTCTATCGACACAAGAGCCCTCCATAACAACGTAGGTACCTAAATGTTTTAAAAATAACTTTAAAACGATTGGGAGCGCAAAAACATGTCCTCTTTCCATCCACAATTGATTAAAGTTTCATTTTCCATCAAAGCTTTCAATTTGTGTTGCTAAATGGTATTTTTAATAAGCAAGTGTTGCAGGCGGCTTGCGGTTAACGATCCCCAGTTTCGTTTCGAATAAACACTTTTTCAATTCAGTTTAAAAATAACCGTTTAAAAAAGCAGATTTCAAAAAAGGCTCCAACATCCGTCTGGCCAGTCTACCATAAAACGGTTCTGCGATATAAACTTCCAAACTTATCAACAAAGGAGCAAATTGAAAATATTAAATTCAAAGGGAGAATTACGTGAGTACTTACTTACTTTCTTTATTGAATAGATATTGGGTGCTGGGAGATTTTCTTTTGAAATTTCCTGTATTTTGACAAAGTTGATGAGCCGTAGACTTGCCTGCCTCAGTCGGAATCAAAAGGCTGAGTGAACGTTGGTAGGTACCCATAAGTGCCCGTTCTATATTAGAATGAAACTTGATACAGCATCTCAACATGAGCGATGAAAGTATCAAATTTTTTGATTTAAAAAAATCATACTTAACGTCAAGTTGACCTGTACACTACTTCGGGCTCTGTCCAATTCGTAACTATTGCCGATATATGTATGTTGGGCGAATTAGGTTGCTTTAAAACGTTTTTTCTCCGTAATCTTTATCGAAAAAGTTTAAAAAAACATAATAATCATAATACAAATAATAATCAAATACAAGGCATAGGTATCCATTTTTTTCAAAAATGAAAAATATATAATTGACGAAAATAATTGTGCAAAGTACCATTTGTGTTTTGTAACTAACAGTATCAAAATGTTTTAATTGCATCATCACCGTATTAAATAAAATAATACCAAGGGAGTCTTTAGCTTATTTTTGCAAACAAATGCTCTACTTACAACATGTAACAAATGAATAAATGATTCTAATAAGCAAAAACTTGATTTCTGGACTAACGCCGCCTGCTCTGCTCTGTCCCGCTCCTATGAACGTAAAATCCTATGCCTATCCTTTCACAAAATGTCGTCATAGGTCCCCCCTTAATTGGAGACGCGCGATAGAGCTTAAGCAACAATTAGGAAGAAGTCTAAGAATTATTTACCAGATCATTATTTTATGTACCTGTATGTGTTCTCCCTTGTAAGTGATGGCTATGGTCCAGGTGCCAGCCTCATCAGGCTGGAAGGTGGCGCTAGAGGCCGTAGTGCCAGGCGCTGAAAGTGGAGGATGACGGGGCTCCAGCGGCACTGCGCGGCCGCTTGGCGAGTGCGCTGTCACGTCTATGTCTTGTCTGCGAGGGGCTCCTGTCACGAGAAATTGTTTATAACAACATTCCACTTTACACGACATACTCGTACTGTAAATGCTTATAACTTTCTATACGGGCGCTTTGAATTGGGGTCGTGAACTCTACTTTCATGGGTCCTGCAAGGTACCTAGTTCCTATTTTTAGAATTAGGGAAATTGTAGGTACTCTCCTTAGTCCGGTTTAGGCAAGCAGGCACCTAAATTACTAAGTCGCATGGCAAAACAAGCCAGCTACGAATTTCGCTAGGCTTTCTGGTAATTACTGCCCTGAACAGAATTTAAATTTGTTTCGAAGTTCCAAAAAGGCTCTAACACAAAATGTTATGAAAATTTCTCTGTTTTGTGTTTCACTTTTATTTGCACTTTGAACGACACAGTAACAGCAGTCAGCATAAAAACTCGAAAACTACGAAAATTTTGCTTGTATTTCTTTTCGTAACAAAGGCGTACAAAAATTAATAAAAGTCAGACTGAAACCAACAAAAGGAAATAGGTACAATATTGTTGCTTTCGAGAAGAATTTAACACAAAGCAACCTTGACACGTCGGCCACGGCCATATAAAGCGTACATTTTTCCGCAACACATAAAAATGCGAAGCCATCGATTTTCATAAGCCAGGCTCCACGGTAAGCAAAGATAAAAGAATGAGGGAACTCCAGCTTCAGTCGTCTAACCACAAACGTCTTTCGCGGCTGCATCCGAGCTATAAAAATAAGTTGCGAATCGCGCGAGATAATCTTAGCTTAGCTAGAAACGGATTCGCTCCATTTGGGATGTAGAAGTCGGGAGAAATCGGTAAAAAGGTTGAGAATTTATTCAATTTCAACGAATCAACCTCGGTTTTTCTTTTCGTATAACTAGGTAGAGATGAATATAAAAACATGTTTTGTCTTGACTGTCTGATGCTGTGCGCGGGGATAAGAACAGGTTACTCTATGGAATCTCATTTCTCATGCGTTTAGCGGGAGAGAAAAGTGTATGGAAATCCGTTACAAACTTGTTTTTTTTCTGAGATATCAGCCAGTAGCTATAGTTATTTTCATAACAGGTCAAATGACAAAAAGTTTTTACTCTGAATCCGCCTTATAATATATGATATCGACCTTTTCCGTATTCAGGAAAATAATTTAAAAAAAACCATTAGGAAATCTTACGTGCGCATATTGGCCACATTTGAGTTTAAAATTCGAACTTACTCGAGTCATGATTTTCCTCTCAGGTGTAGTTTTTAGGGGTACCTATCAGCACATGTATCACTTGGAAGACAGACACTCTCGGTAGAAATCAGGCACTTCCTCGCCTCGGTGAACTATGTACTATTGTGAGTAGTACTACTGAAGTAGCGATATAATTATAGTATCAATGTCCGCACGCAGGTTCGATGCTTAAGGCGCCTTTGTTAAGGAGCGCACAGAAAAAAGTTTTCATAAGTGTCCGAACTTTTCCATTAGTACAAAAACTAGATAAATCATAGCGAAACGCTCGGAGTTAGGGAGGACTAAATACATTCTATGTATAACTAACCTGTAGCACTGACTAGTACTTCGACGATGCTGCCGGCAGCGCAGGGCGCCATTCCTGGGGGTGGCACCGAGACCAGCCTCGGCAGTACCCTGAAGAAGTATCGCCCATCCACCCTGCGTAAAAAAATTACCATTTTTCATATTTTCAATTCAGCAGGCTTTTAACTCTGACAACGTCTACTATCGACTATGATGTTTTTCGGTCACCCTTCCATTTTAGTAAGTATTGAATAAATTTTCTGTTGTGCCTTAAAAAGTGATTTCTTGGTACAGATATAAAATGAGTAGGTACTTGACCTTCTGTCTCATATCTAAACTTGTTTCTCCTGAAATTGGGCACAGATATTTGAGAAGGATGCCAACTTGAACAGTAGCTACTGAACAAGTTACAAGGCACAAATTTCATTCTAAGAAAGCATCAGAATAATTCCTCTAAGGCCTCATTTACGAGTCGACGCGGGGCGTCGCCTGGCCCGCACTGAATTCAAACATATGGCGTTGTAGAGTGCCAGAGAGAGGAGAGACGCCACGCCACACGCGACGCGCGACGCCCCGCGTCTCTGTAAATGAGGCTTCAAGCTGCATTTATAGTGTATTGTGGAAGCGCAGGCGGGAGCGAATTTTGGTATTTTGTCTGTTAGAATAAAATGTAGCAAAACCGCCAAAATATTCACTTCTGCCTCTACTTTCGCTCCCGCTGCTTACAGAAGGTGCAGCCTAAAGCGAACATTCTAGACCCTTGATTTCCATTGTGAATATCAGCCTGGCGCAGCTTTCACTCAACTGCCATATTAGCGCATTGAACCTGTATGATTTTCACGGAGCGAACTTCTGAGTACCTACTATTCCGTTTTATCAAAACTAACGCTTTTTCATAACACGAACATTTAAATTTTTTGTTTGATAGATATGATTTACGAGGTTCTTTGCTGCCCGAAATGCCAGCAATGCACCTCTGCATTGTTGGCGGTTATAAAACCATTTCTGGATCATTTTCAATACGATAGCCAGCAAAATAACCATCAAAATCAGACGACAATTGACGGCGTACTTAATCGTCAAATATGCGTATAAAACATACGTACAGATGAACATAGAATCTCATTTTATTTTAGCAGTTAAATTTGTTACTGTTATGAAATAGATTTATTTTAATTTGGCTTGGTAAATAAGTACAAATATAAACAATTTCCTCTTTAAACTCTATAATTCCTTGCCTAGTTGAGATAGCTTTGTAATATTTTAATTAGGTACGTATGGAAAGGTCTGAGCACAGCTGTAGTTATGAGGAGTATTGGGTACTCATAAGTATAGGCTTAATTACAAAAGGTAACGAGTGTGGGGCTTAACTGCCTACTGCCTATTTTAGAAAGGTACCAGCGAAAGATAACAGAACAAACCCCAACAATTGATTATGAACCACTATATTTCACGGTATCTATTCCAGCAATAACAAAGGTAATAATTTCATTATAACTACTTAGTTACTGATTTATATAGTAACCTCGCATAAATGGTGGATTTAGCGCGCTATTTATGTGACATCTGTTACTTCTGTTACAGAAATGGGGTCAGGGGGAACAGCTATAAACAACTTGAAGTTACGTGATGTCGAGAAATGTTTGATCTCGCTTTGTTACCGAAATGGTGGAGAAAAATTTGGAGATGCTGTTAACAGAGTATCGGTTTAAGCAGTAATTGGGAGGGGTCTTTTCGATAGTTTTTTAGTTTGATGAATTTTGAAATCTGCTACGGCGTAGCAAACGAGATCATACTTGACGAAAAAGTAGAAGTTACGCACAATGATTTATTAAATTAAACAAAGCTTCTACCGGTTAATCCCATTGATAAGGTACTATATTAAAAGGAAATATTTTAATATCTAGTTGGTGGTAATTCTTGGGAAACGGATCAAGGTGGGTGACGTTTGTCAACTGTGTGAAAACACAAAAAAAACTTTTCGTTTCGTATTTTATTAACTAGAGTGGAAGGATGAATGTAGTATAAAACAGCTTCATTCATGACTAACTTAGAATTAAGCTTATGCAACTCTTACCTCACATCATCGACTGTGAGCACGATCTCGTGCATACCCGCGTGTTCCGGCACGAACTCGCCAGCGCCTCGTGCGTCCACTTTCAACCGGGACTCTTGCTCCAGAGGATTCACTATGGACACCCTCACGTCGGAAACTGATAGTTCGTTCGATATACTCTCCACTTTTATGTATGTCTGTAAAAGATGTTCTCGTCATTAGTTGATCATTCTTGACAAACAGTGTTCTAGCAGACATAAAAACAGCACCCACTGTTTACAATAACGACAAGCTATTTATTAAGTGCATAGTTAATAAAGAGTTTTTTTCTTCGTATATTTGTCCTTCTTTTTCTTTCTACTTCTTGTTACGCTCTGAATACTTAATCAAATCCAAAGTACAGTAAAAACTGTAGAAAAAACTTATTTAAAAGAACTAGCAGATAGGTATATCGACTTGGTCTATTTTGTAAAAGTTCAAAGCAAACTTAGTTAAAATTTAATTTCCGCTTCGAAACTTGGTCCGAACGAGCACCTATAATGAATTCACTTTTGGTTAGTTCTCTATTAGAGTAGCATCGTTGTATTACTTGGTATTCCAGCAACATTAAAGTATGTTCTTAACTTTTGTGGTCAAAGTTGTTGAATTTACGAAAGCAGAGCTGATTTTGCCAGCAAATACCCTACAGCACTTGCTTGTTACTAACAACTCGCAGAATATTCAAAGGCAGAGATATATGTGCATTAAGCTCATGTGCCTCCTCATGTGCCATGTGAATTATCGTCGTGATCATCTGCAGCCGGATTTTACCTGAAGTGCTGAGTATAGACATCCAAAAGCTTGGGCCAATCACCACCGATTTCTAGCCGTATCCAATGTGGTCCCGCGACGAGTACTGTCACCGACTCACCTTGCAACTGGAGTCCTAACGTCTTACAAAACCAAAAATAGCACCTATAGAGTAACTCACAGGTTCTCCAACTCTCCCAGAAGTAGAATCCAGGGCTAGCCGCAGCATGTCATGCACAGGCGGTCGTGGTGGAACGTTCCGGAACTGCGAGGCCCACGCCAATACACCCAAGTGCTCCACGTCACTCGAGCTCATGTCTTTCGCTGATAGTACTGGCTGGACACCTGTGAATAATTGATTCAGGATTGATAAAGAAAAGAGGTTTTATCATTCTTATGAACTAGCTTGATCTGATTTCAAGTGGAGGGAATGAAAACAAGTGTCAAAGTGTGACCAGCGCCAAGTTTCAGATGCGGGTTCAATTCCCGCCTTGCGACTAATGTTTTATGAACTTTAAATATTTGCCCGGGTGTTCTGGGTTTCTATGTATAATAAAAATTATCTATCTATGTAATATATGGGACTAGATTTACGATCTAGGATTGTCCAGTATAATTTATTATATTATTTATTTATTATTTCATCTACGAAAATAGCAATTGATTTCTGGATTTAAACCCGAACGCGCGTCTTTCCGAAGAAAGGTATGCATTCAGTTTAGGCCAAATTAAATGAAACCAAGAGTTTGGTCCAGATTCCTTACCGATTTTCTTGGCTGCATCAATAGCCATTTGGTTGTTCTCCTCCCAGCGCGCCGGATCGCGCCGCAGCCTGCTGGCTGGAGGCGCCGGTCCACCCAGTGACCGCACCAGCTCGTTGCCAACGCGACCGTCGTTCCAATCCGTCTGCAATAAAAAAGTCCAGTGTCAAAGATGTGCATCTCATTCGTAGATATTCGATATTCGTAAGGTGGGACTATGGTAGGCACCATCATCGTAAAGCAGACAGACGCCTTATGATGAATTTTGTATCGATTCCGAAAATAATAAAAGTTTTCGCTTTCTCCCAACCACTTTTCAAAGTATGACGGCGATCTGTAGATAAAAGTAAAATTTGGCGGTGATCTAATAGTTTCTCAATATTATCTCGTTTATGCCTTTAAGTTCTCGAAAACTTTTTCGTTTTGATATTATGCAAATTCATACTAGAGTTGCAGTTTAGGAATTTAGACGTCAGGAGAAATAGTGTAGTAGAAATTTGTGTGAATTCAAGTTGGAAACTAAAATTAGAGAATGGTGCGAGTGAACTGTAGAGGTATAGTCGGTAAAACTTGTGTCTTAAAATAAGACACGGCTTACATAATGGTGGACTCACCAATACCTATCAAAAGATGGCCCTTAGATATTCTTGTTATTAACTTACCGTGAAGTTGGTAATAGCCCTTTCCAGACGAGAGTTCACCCACTCAAGAGTTGATTTCGTTCCCGCAGACCCTGGCTTCATGAAATAGGAGAGATAGGTCATGCCAGAGAGCTCGTCCAGCCAGGGAGAGGCCAGGTACTCTGGTTCCAGGACCATGGGCACATCTAGCTCTCTGTGGGCCAGCTTCATGGCTCGCCGGCAGTTCTCTACAGCTTCGTGGCGATCTGAGGAGAAAAATTATGAGGGTAGGTATTAAAATAAAACTATCAAAAAGATTTTGATAAACTTTTTAACTATGCTTACTATCAAAAGTTGAGTTACATCCATACCGCAATGCTTGAAAACGAAAATTTTCAATCAGTGAGTCCTACCCGTTATGACCTATAGATCTGAGACGTGGACACTCAAGGTAGGGCTGGTCCACCAGTTTAAAATCGCCCAGCAAGCTATGGAGAGAGCTATGCTCGGAGTTTCTCTGGAGGATAGAATTCGTAACGAAGACATCCGACAGAGAACCAAGATTATTGACTCAAAGGATTAGCAAGCTGAAGTGGCTGTGGGCTGGCCATATCTCGAGAAGAACCGACAACCGCTGGGGTAAACGTGTCTCGAGTGGAGACCGCGACTCGGCAAACGTATAGTGTTGGACGCCCTCCGACCAGGTGGGATGACGATTTGCGAAAGACTGCTGGCAGATGCTGGATGCGGCAAGCTGAAGACAGGGCGCTATGGCGCTCATAAGGGGAGGCCTATGTCCAGCAGTGGACTACTATAGGTTGATGATGATGATCAAAAGTTGAAGTAATTTAATGTAATCAAAACACCGAATTCAAACACGGCCCGGCCATAGACTCCGTAATTATGTAGCCTGAATCCTCGTCGGTCGTGACGGTCTGCCATCCCATCGGATTATGAGAGTGAGGGAAAAAAGAGTGTACATGTGTTTTACGCACACACTTATGCACAGTAATATGTCGTGCGAACGGTCTCTTTTGACACGGACGCCGCGCCGCCCGTCGTTAGGAAGACATAATGTTGCAAAATCATGCTCTGCAAAAAGTTCATCAGTGTGAAATCCTAATAAGCAAACAATGCCAATAAAAGTCAAGTTACAAAATAAATATTATATGGAATATCCTCTTTTTTAGGGTTCAACAGTCTCACCCTTTCCACCTCTAGGAAAAGGTGACGACTACCAACCTATTTTATTTGTCTACACCAGACTAGCCGAATATAAAATAAAAATAGCGAGATATTTTCCAGTCAGTACCTGCCTTAATTCATTTTTCACTGAAAAAATATATTATCCCCTGAATAATGCGAACCTTTTCCATTTTCGGCTTTGTGTTCCTTCCATTCGTTTGTAAAGGATAATTGATATGATTTTGATTCCAATTACGTATTCATCTTAATGATGTTTCTTTTGCAGCATCCTCGTTGTACCACAAATATTTTATTTTAATAATGGCTACCGAGAAGTGGGTTGAAAATAATATTCATGGAACAACAGGCAATTATGGTGGAGGCAGTACTTTGCGGTTCTAGGAATCCGTTACGAAGGGTGCCAATAGGACCCTGTTTCTAAGCAGAAAAATAAGTGCCAGCGGCGGGCTCGACAAGTGTGCTAGGATTCTAAATCCCTCAGATCCCGCGGCATGTTCTGTTCGTAGGTATATCAATGTTCGTTCAGCTTATGGATTCTACATTAGCATGCAAGCTGGCTACTAGCGTTCGCCGCGTAGACAGCGTGCGGTCAACACAATTTGAGACGGAGGCGTGCGGGTACTGTGCGGAAGTGTTGCTGGAGCTGTGCGGTCTGGGTATGCGATGACCTGTTGATGATGACTCTGTCCACCCACCGAAAGTGCAGCATATCGTGAATGTAAAAATGACTAACTGAGTTCACGCCAGTGCGGGAATGTCCCCGGCTTGCAGTGGTCGACGAGGGCCGACAGAAGCACGCCGGAGTTCCAATCCGTGGTGAGGTTGCCCACGCGGCACTCCGGCAGGGCTGATTGCAGCCATGACATCATCAGCTTTCTGTAAGTAACGGACTTATCAGAGTCGGAGTTTAATATCTATCCTACTAATTAATATATTAGATAGGGGAAATTCTGTGCCGTTGTAAAAGGTTGCTTGTACGAAGACATAACGCCAAAACTGCTGAGTGGATCAGAATTTTTTTGCGGTAATGAAGTTGTGTGCCTAGAATAGCATATAGGTTACTTATTTCACCGAAAAAAAAACGCGTGTGAATAGAATAGAATAGAATTTATTTATTTGTTAAAAGACTTACACATACTTACACAAAAATACATAATAAAATTGGCTTAAATACAAAAATGTAAGTCCAGTAACAAAATGGCTCTGCCTCAGCATGAGTTGGTTGACTAGCGAGCTAGCAACCAACGCTGGTCTTCCGTCAGAGCCACTTGTTGGCTTTACGTTGTGTCGTTGTGTGAAACTGCGGGCAGAAGCTAGTCTCTTAAGAAGGAAGAAGGATGAGATGAAGGCCTTTGCCATCTCATCATCATTTTTTGTTAACTATTTTCTCTTTTCTTTCTTTGCAAATCGTTGTATTGAATCGAATGTTTGTCGTCATACGATATTATGATGAAATAGGTAGATACTTAGCATTTAACCTACTAACCTAAATAGGCCACTAAATTAGATACTAAAAGCAAATCGGCCTTCCACCAATTAGCAAAAATTAGGACCGAACCCTTTGCTAATAAGTAGATATTCAATGTTCTCTAATTAGCTCGTCTATGCAAGTCAAATGCAGCTGCGCCTACGCATGATAATTATTGACCTTCTAAGCAAACGTTTTCAGCTGTTTAGATACAGTTAGCTTCGGACTCAACTCAAGGCTTTGTAGCGTAGGAAGACTTGATAATTACATCATTGTCGCGGCAAATGAGAACCTATTTGTGAATGGATATATAGCTTTAGTGGGAATTATTGTCTTAAAGGGAAACCTATGGAATGACTCTTAATTGTATACTAGTTAGATAAATATTAAAAAAAATATGCGCGCACAATTAATAGTGTGTTTATTACACAGAGCTAAGTAAGCCACGGTCTTACAAATTCCATTGCTCAAATTAGCAATGGAATTTTTCTACCCCTAGGATCATATTTCGCTGGAGCAAAACTATCTATCGTTTTCAAGCGGGAAACTAGGTACTAGCAGAAACACTTTGAAACAAACTCAATTTGAAAGTGAAAAACTTACCTCGGCGGGAACTTGCTCTTTCCTATTTGGTATCGGACGATAAGTGACCATATCAATCCCAGAATCAACTTCAAGTTGCCATTCACTATATCTACGTTACCTGCAAGATAAATGATTGTGTTAGGATTTGTTAGACTGCTGGTAGAAAATTTAGTATAAGACACCGATTTTTCTAGTTTAGTTTATTAGTGGAACTATAGTTAATCGAGGGACTCGCTTAGGATTGTATTGTATAGGCTATCAGAACAAACAAATTTCCTAATGACGGCCAATATGTGGAAGACCAGCCTCTCTAGCATGGGGATTATCATGGACATTCTAGACAAGGTTTAGGCAAGAATAGAGAAAATTTCATATATTGCGTAAACTTAGATATTTTACGTATTCCTTTGTCTAGGCTTTCCATAGTTTCTACTTAAGCCTATACAAATTGAAGTTGCAAGCAATCACGAGTATATTTTTATGACTAAGAAATTGAATAAAACAAAATCAGGTAGTTCTGTTTGGTAGGTTCCTTACCAATATTGACTAATTTGACTCCATCGTCCTCTATGGCCTGAAGAGCGGTGGTTACATTCTCCAGCTTATGGTGCTGATTGGTGGGGTTGTGGCTCCATCCCTTCAACTTGCGGCCTTGCAGAGCCTCTACCAGCGCGCACAGGATCGTGCCATCTCGGAGGTCGTCTACTATGTCCACCACCTGCAGGATAATAATTTTAAGAAGGCTGGTTTTGGATAAAACTTTGAAAAAATGGAAGTGTGCATCTGAGTACATAAATATCAGATTAAAATATTCAACGAACTTGTTATTTGACTAGGAATAGTTAAAATCATGTTTTTAATAACGCGAAATGCAGTTTACGAAAGTCCTCGGGTACCAAACCCTTTGGTGACGATTGAATGGAGTGGAATGGGGACTTGAATTTCGGTTCTAAGTCTAAGTGCTTATTTTGTAAGCCTAAAGAAATAAAGTTATTGACTTTTTGACTTTTTGTTCGGACGTGCGTTGTGTAGAGTTTGTATATCTTAATAAAATTAAACCAGTCAAGTCCAGGATTCCGTACCATCGTACATAACTATTTCCTAGAAGAAACCCTAAAAACGGATTATTTAAAAAACGAAAAAAAGCAAAAAGCCAACATTACGCGGTCACCCATCCAAGTACTGACCGCGCCCGACGTAAGTAACTTCGGTAATCGGTACTCAACTTGGTATGGACTTTGCGTTGGACCGCTTCATTATTGATATTTTTTTATTGTTTTTCTACTGCCAATAGATAGACTTACCATGTCATACGATTTCAAACTCCAACTATCTACCTATTACGGTTCAGGAGAAAAAGCCTTGACAAAAGTAGCACAAAAATGAGCCCCCTTTTATTATAATATACTAGCAGCGCCTCGCGGTTTCACCCGCGTAGTTCCCGTTCCCGTAGGAATTTCGGGATAAAAAGTAGCCTATGTCCTATTCCAGACTATAATCTATCTCTGTGCCAAATTTCATCTAGATCCGTTTTGCCGTTCTGGCGTGATAAAGGAACAAACATCCATCCATCTATCTATCCATCCATCCATCTAAACTTTCACGTTTATAATATTAGTGAGATTAATCTAATTTTTTTATTTGTATTTTTTTACTATCTGTTTGAAAAGTACACATTATGTGAGAATTTCCACGGTTTACCTGTAACTGTTCACGAGAAACAGCCCGCTGTAGGGCGGACGGACAGAAAGATGAAAAGACACCGGAGGCTTTGTAATAGGGTCCCGTTCACCCTTTGGGTACGGAACCCTGAAAACAATGTAAAGCTGTAATTTAATAAGGGGTGGTGAGTCCATGGAATTGTTCGGTCACTTTTGTTGCTCACTGTACTCATTGTAGTGTAAATATAGCACATGACATGCTTCGACACATATGTATAAATAGATATGAAATCTACATTGTAACAGTCAAAATATGAACATATACGTCTGGAAGGGCAGAATGTTTTGTAACAGGGCCATATGAAGGTAATGTTCCATTTTACAATTTCTCTAAGTGCCGTAATATTACAGCCATTTTACCCAAAATGTAATGGTGGTAGGTATAATCATGATCTTATTATGTTTTATGATATCAAAGTTGAATCATAAAGTACCAGATGTTTTGTGAAAACTTTGGCAATTAAGAACAATCACACAAGGCGCCATTTTATGTTTTCTTTGTATTATTTTGAATAAAAACAGAAAGCTTTGCTTTCGTTTGCTTAGTGCCTTGAGATGAGGAAAAGTCTACATTGCTTTTATTGCAACAATGAAGATGGCAATTTCGAAACTCGACTCTACTTTTTACGAGTTTTTTTTATACCCACCTACAACTCTGGAACAAAAAATGCTAATGGTCCACCTGATGTTAAGTGGCATATAACCAATAACCATTGCCTATATCTAATCATCATCTTTTTTATATCCTGCGTAATAAACTTAAAACTTTACTACCAAACTTTTTAAGCACAGTATAGCTTTACCGAGAGCTGGAACGACGGCCTCGCGATGATCGCAGGAAAGCGATGTATACGGAAAGCGGACCGGTCATTGTGGCGATCTTTGGGGGAGGCCTGTGTCCAGGAATAGACGTAGTTCGGCTGAGATTATGATAATGGCTCTCCTTACTCCTGGGCTTAGTAGTGCGCTCATTACAATGTCTTCATTTTATATAATTAACTCACCTTAATATTCGCAGGTTTTAAAGTCTCGTTCACCCAGTTCCTAAAGGTGTTGGCCTGGATCTCAACCCAGAGGTCCTCATGCCCCTTGATGGCCATGCCCTTGGCAGCCGTCCCCGCTGTGCTTCTAGCCGCCAGCCCAGCCTGGGTGATCCGTCCCGCGGAGCCCTCAGGCGTGTGAGCCTTCAAGCCCTGGTGGCTCACCCTCACACCCTCCATGGTGCTTTTGTTCGTCACTAACTTATCGAATATCTTTTCACTTTTGCTTTTGTGCTACGCATTGTCGTCTGCAAAAAAACAACATATCGGTAAGTATTCGATGAAACTAGGTGAGTCTGAAGACCCGCAGTTGGTGAAGGCTGTGGATGATGATGACAAGGGTAATTTTTAGGGTTCCGTACCTCAAAATAAACAAACAAAATGAACACTTATAAAATCACTTTGTTGTCCGTCTGTCCGTCTGTCAACCCATTTCTCTCAGAAACGCGTGAAGGTATCGACGTGAAATTCACATCATATACTCAAGTTCGTAACCTCTTGGAGCCTCGATATAAATCAAACTTTTAAGTTAACGCAATCAAAAGTTACAGCCGTTAATGACCATTTTTTTTTAAATTCCAAGGGAATCATATGCACACAAAACCTACAGGGTACTTCCCGTTGACCTAGAACCATGAAATTTGGCAAGAAGCTAGGTCTTATAGCACAAGTAAAGGAAAAAATCCGAAAACTGTAATATTCTAGTCTAAACACAAAAAAAGCATTATTTTGATACTCGCCATAATGGACCATAACCTAAAGGGTACCTACTTCCCGTTGAGCTAGAATCATGATATTTGGTAAGAAATAAGGTAATTTATTTATATAATTAATGGAATGTTTACTTACGGAACCCTCGTTGCGCGAGTCGACTCGCACTTGACGTTTTTATTATTCATTAGTTCGGTAGGTCTGTAAACAAAACGATCTAATTATGACTTTCGCGCGTCTACAATCGCTACCTTTACCTTCTTTCCTACTAATATTACGCATAGTATCCGAAGACCAAAAGAAATTCCTACCTCGCCTGCTAAAATAAATCTCGAAATATCAGTAACGAACCTAATCAGTATGTTTTCCCAGAAATGTACAAGTATTATGAGAAATTAAATGCGGAATCTTTATTTCTGATTTCGACAAACAGGAAATCTCTGTGCTAACGCGTGGTCAAGGCCCTTTCGAAAGGGACTCAGCTTTTATTGCGTTATTTATTAGGAAACACACTTGAGGGACTATATTCGAGTTAAAATCTGGGCCAGACTCAGCTGAGGGAAAAGCAGACAAAAAATTTGGAGATAATTCAAAATGCAGAGACGAGACACGCCAGACATATTCAGTGTTAAATAATTGCAAAAATAAAAAAGTTATTGTAATTCAGAAATATTGTCATTAAAATTATTTTGTAAAGAATTTGGGGCGTCATGCATTGCTATCCATACTCCAAAATAATATCATAAATTCGAAAGTAACTCTGTCTGGTTGTCTGTCACCTTTTCACGTCTGAATTGCTGCACTGATCTCAACGAAATTTGGCAGGGAGGTAGATAGTATCCCGGGGACGGACAATAGACTACTTTTTATTCTGTAAAAGAGCGTGCGAAGCCGCGGGGAGAAGCTAGTTTTTCATGAAAAGCATAACAAAGTTTCAAGAGCTGTGTGAAAAACTCAACAGCGGCAATAGAGCTCACTCCAGTTTAGAGCAGATTGATGAGGCGTCTCTTCAGCTATGATTGATGAGCTTTCCAACCAACCAGTTGTACGAACCCACTTATAATGCACCGCTGAGCCGACAAAGAACCTTTGTCTGCTTCAGCCTGTTAAATTACAAAAACATTGCAACGAAAGTACTAGCAGAAGTAATATACGGCGTATAGCAATTTGCACAATATGATAGTACAATAAAATAAGCCGTAGCGGCGGAATTTATTTGAAAACGAAAAGCAGAGCAATAAATGAGAGGAGAGACTTGAATCCCCCTGGTAATCCTCGAGAGATTCGGCACGGAAGATTTCGGGAGGATCTTAAATCACTGCGTTAGGAAGCTTTTGATTACCTGCCGTGGTCTCTTTTCGTACGAAAAGGAAGCTCCCGAAACAAGAAAAATACCAATATACTTTATTATCAAAAGAATTTTCGGACTCGGTATTTCGTAAATTAATTTTTACGGTTTGATTTTTTGCTGACTTCATTATAATTTCGGGATCAAATGAAGGTTTGTGGGAGTATGATCAATAATAATTAATTACCTATGGATCGGCGTAGGTTGAAGCTATAAGTAAAGGTAAAAATTATGGATCTAGTGAGGTAATGTTTTTATCGTGATCACAATAAATACAGATAAAGATACATTTATTTGACTCAACAAGAACAGCACAGACAAATACAAACAAGGTAGTAGGTAAAATACAAATTTGAGATGTTAAGATGTTACTTAACATCTCAAATTTGTATTTTTCAAATTTGTATTTGTCAAATTTGTTGAAAATACAAATTTGAGATGTTAAGTAACATCTCAAATTTGTATTTTACCTACTACCTTGTTTGTGTTTGTCTGTGCTGTTCATGTTGAGTCAAATAAATTTATCTTTATCTCTAGATGGAGATCTAGGTACATGACAGATATATCAGCGAGAAGTTAATTAGTATGTACCTAGGTACAGCAAAGAACGAACAAAAAGCTTAGGAAAACAGAACAAAAAAATTGCCCTAGATATGAAGCTTTTCAGTAAGAGTAAAATACTTATTCACAAAGAAAACAAGATAAAGTTAAAAACTACAACCCGACTACGTGAAAGTTATAAAAGTTTGAAACATTTACATTGACAAAATAGAATGACGTATCGGTCATATTTGATAGGCATAGAGTTGAAAATGAAAATAGGTCGTAGGTATTGTAATTTTTCTCTATGGGGCCTGCCGCCTGCGGCTACCTGAACTTTAATACGCGTTTTGAAGGCTTATTCGGGGTCGGAGCCCTAAATCCTATAGCCTATAACCATCGGGGTATTGAGACGAATCAATCGATACATAATTTGTTGAAATCGAACCAGTAGTTTCAGCGCTACGTGGGAACAAAGAAATCGGCCACATACATACAAACATACAAATATACAAACATACAAACATAGGGTGCTAACCTCATAACCCTCCCCTGTTGGTAGTCGGGTAATTACAATGAAATAATAAAATACTACAATACTTATACACTTTCATTTACACAAAAAGAAAAGTCTTATAGGTAAACAATTTTCATCGCAATTGTGCCATCAAGCCACACGAATGGGTGGCTTGATCGCCTAGTACCTAGTACCTAGGCTGGCGTGGGCTGCTAGCTCTTGAAATTGGTTCACCATTCGATACAATATGAAGTGTCTAGTACCTAATCTACATTATGCCACTATCTAAATTAATATAAGAACTACTCGTGGGTGGGTCTATTTATGAAATACATGTTGTGACCATCCAATCCAAGCTTAAATATCAAATATCTTTCATAAATATCTATGGATCAGTTGAGATTGTTTGCAACAGTCTGCAGTTAGCACAATTGTTTCAATTGTAAATACTAGTTTTAATTTAATTCTATTAGGTATTTGATTGTAATTTTCAAGCTTAAATGATTGCGGGGACACATTTACTTTGGAATATATAATGAAATTGCAAGTCTATTAAAGCAAGCATTTTTTTAAATCTAAGCCGTCACCAGAAAACAGAAATTCAAAGTGGCAATGCCCAGAATGCTGGCAGCATTGCCACTTTGAATAGCAATGCTAATTCGCTGACCGAAATAAAAGCCAGCATATATACCGATCACCTGAGTGGACTCTAATAAAAATAATATGTGTAAACAATGTGTAAAAAGTTGTAATTTTTATTCTGTTATAATGTAATTTACCAGCATTTATTTGGTAAATCTATCGTTTAGTTTTTTTCTGCTTTTTTGTGCTTTTGTGGTTTATATCAACCAAGTGTGCAGAGTACGGCAAAGACAGCTGACTAATTGTTATCCTTCCTACGTGTATTTTAGCTTGCTACGTCATCAACCTTGAAGTGTCACGTGGTATCACGCTCTACCGCAAAATAGTAAACAAAAATGCATTAACACTGGAATTTATGTTAAATCCGTACAGTTCTAGAGGTGAGCTTGTTCCTTACAAGGTATGTTTTATAATTGTTTGTTGATTCATCCTGCGTCCTATTCACATCTCCTTTTCTAAGACTCGGATCTGGTTCTTGGTACGGCTTTGTCTGAATCACGATTGTACGTATGAAACAGCGTTATAATTATAAGATATACCTACCACCATAATACCATTGTGGGTAGTAAAGTTACAAATTACATTCCAAAAGTAAAAAAATCCCTTTAATTCCTAAAGTTATCGATAATTTAATCGACTCAGGGTACACCCCAGAGTCGAGCGGCGCGGCGCGGCGGCGCGGCGGCGTGGCAGCGACGCCTACGCGGGTCGCCCTTACGCAGGACTGGGCAGTGAATGCGTTAAACCACCTCAGATTTAGTGAATGTTTACATCTCAAAGGAAATAACTTTGGCAATATAATAATACTAAAAAAAATAACATAGCTGAAAATAAACGCCAAGTTTAAAAAATAAAAAGAGAATTCAGTAGGTTCGCTCCCTTTGGGCATGAAGAAACCAGTTTTATGTAAGTCATTGGTATTTTTATGTTTTGACGACATGGCTAGGGTCCCTTTTCCGGAACAATTTCCTTCGTCTTATCCAATCTTCTCTACACTTGGCTAGTGTTTTTATGTAGATACCTACCTTCCAAAGTAGAAAGCTAGGAAGTGTATTTGGAAAATACAAAGTTTTTATTTTTTATTTCTTATAATACGAAAGGATAAGAATTTGTGGCTTGGTAGTCGCATCACAGACAAATTTATAAACCTTTACCTAATGCTTCATCGAAAAAAGTGACTACCTATTATACCATTGTGACCAATAGCATGTTTTCTTAGTTGTGGGCTGATTTTTTTCTGATTGTCATTGAGTGCCTATGGCGTACCGCCACCCACAAGATGATTATGAATCCTATTATACAAGTACATTAGTCTTGAATTATAGTAACCGGATTCTAACATCAGTCGTAACTCCAGTGTTTTATAGATAGAGTAGAGAAGTTTCCTTGGTAAATCTCACTAATATTATAAACGTGAAAGTTTAGATGGATGGATAGATGGATGGATGTTTGTTCCTTTATCACGCCAGAACGGCTGAACGGATCTGGATGAAATTTGGCACAGAGATAGATTATAGTCTGGAATAGAACATAGGCTACTTTTTATCCCGGAATTCCCACGGGAACGGGAACTACGCGGGTGAAACCGCAAGGCGCTGCTAGTATGTAATATGTATAGAGATGACACGACACAGAAAATTCTAATTACTGTACTTGCTAGATAAATGTAGAATGTACTTCTAATTATCATATTGCAAATGGTCCTTTGAAAACATTGGCATGTAAACAACAAATGCTTTTGATAAATTCAAGGAAGGCCGTTTTTATCGGTACAATCTTTCTAAGCTACATAAAATTAACAAGATGACTGCAGGCGCATCTATCTAAGCCAATCAGCCAATGTAGTCTGATTTTCTTTATCACGTCGCGGAAAAGTTTCCTTAGTTTTATCAATTGAGCGAGTGTTATTATTACTAGACCGCGGCTTCGCACGCGTTGTTTCTATAGAAACGATTAAAAGTCATTTATATCCCATAGGAACTGTTTTATGGTATCAAAAGTAGCCTATCTTTGATTCCAGGCTTAGAGCTACATCTAAATTTTAGCCCGGTCTGTTCAGTCGTTGTGGCGTGAAGAGCTAACAAACATCCATCTACACGTCCAAACTTTCGCATATTTATGTGTGATTATATTGCTCTACCGGCTCAGCTATTATGTATTTACCTCCTTTGAAAAGAATGAACCTCAGTAGAAGTAGGAACAAGGGTTCCGGAAATTCAAATATTGGCTAAACGTCAAATAAACCGCGTATACCGTGTGTAAATGACGTCTCAAGCGTTAAACTTCAGCGTCATTACCTGTAATTTGAAGCTAGCAGTAATCTCGCTCTACGGGTAGGCACCTACAGTATGTACAATATTGTTCACGAGTTATGTTCTCGAAGCCGCTTCGGACACAGAGCGTGCCTCGAGCTTACCTCAACCGTAATATTATAACGGGTGACATATCGTTTTACTAAACATAGCTGCTCTGCGATCTTGGATGGGTGGTTGGAATTTTAACATAGACCTATAAAAATATAGAAGTACTAGACGTACACATAAGTTCATAAATCAAAATGGTCGAGAGGTGATTCAGGTAGGTATATATAAAAACCAAAGCCATGTCATGAACACTTTTTGTGATTATTTGCAATATGGTGGCACTCTGCTGGAAACATGCAGGCTACTCCAGGCAAGAAAAAAATCAATCAAGCTAGTATTAAACCTTGGTGAGCTTTGTTGGTCGACCTCAGCGGCGCAGCGGGTTCAATTCCCGCCTTGGGGCAAATGTATGTATGATCTGCAAATATTTGTCCCAGGTGATCTAGGTGTTTTCTATGTATAAAAATTACTTATATCATAATAAAATATTAGTATCTTTGCTTATTTTTATGTAATTTATTGAATCTTCCTATCAAATATACCCGTATATGTATAATTAATCAAAATGTTGAATATATAGGTACTTATAACAGAATTTCTGCTTAGCTTGGGGCTCTGGATTGACCAGCATTATGTATTTATGCATCCTGGTGGTTTCTGACAGAGACGAGACGAATCTAAAAATTAATAGATCTACTCAAAGATCTTAGTATATCAAGTTAGAAGTAACCGTTATGGAACAAATTGGTACAAAATATAATACAAAATGTACGAAGATCCTATGTGAAGTTCACACCGCCTACAGGCGACGTGGATTGATGACAGGTAAGCGAGCGCTCGGTTTTGCATGGGCATTGTTCATGTGTGATCGGGGAGAGGTTTTTATATCGCAATGATCTGATTCAGCGAGTTTTTGCTTGATTATGCTTTTTATCTCAATTTAAGTGACAATGGCAACACTTGATTATTAATGCTGTTTAATTAGGTTACCTGCTGGGGTACTTAGGTAGGTACCTCGGTAGGAGATGGGTCCATAAAGTGATCCCAGAGGATTTGGGATCAAACAAAAACGTACGAATTCAAAATAACAGGAATAGAACGGACGAAATGATTGTTCGAAAGGTTTGACGTGTTGGGAATATAATTTTTACGACCTTGAAGGTTGCACGCGTTGTGCCAGACTGCCACCGGAAACTAAACTGGTTTTCTTCCTAATTCAGGATTTTGCCATCGATCTGTGAGTTCTTATTTGCCCGTTTGCCGTTTTTTTTACCTCTTCCTGGATATTTTACAATCATCTATGTAAGTCTTGTCAAAGACTAGACGGTCTAAGCTTACAGCCAATTATTTTTTAATTTTAAAATATTTATTTCTGAGAAAAGATACATAGAATTGAAACAGTAATTAAAAAAGCACAATAATTTACAAAAATATTACATTACAAATCAACTCAAAAATCAAAACTAACAAATACATAAGAAGATTTACAAAAAATTATTAAAAAAATTGGCTTTGGCAGTTTTGCAAGAGTTATTTTGGATTAAAAAGTAACTAATGTTATTCCTATGTTCAAAAGAAGCTATATTTTCCCTAATGCTATGTCCAACAGTGGACTACTGTAGTCCACTATATATAGTATAGATAGTAACTATATATAGTAACTATAGGCTGATGATGAATGTTATTCCAGGTCCAGATCTGTGCAGGGTTGCCAACCGTACGAGGTTCCTCGTACAAATACGAGATTTTTGGTCTTCCGTACGAGGTACGAGGGCACTATCAACCTCGTACAATTATGTACGAGATTTTGACATAACATAACACTTACACCAAAAATGACACTGTCGCGACATTGTCATTTTTGGTGTAATGCGACATGTCGCATTGGCTCGATGATTGTCTATAGTTCGCTCGCTATCCCATGAACCAAGAAATCCCCGAGAAATAAAACATTTCGTTCTTCGCATTATTTGTCTGTCGCCTTGATCACACATGTCATAGCGCCAACCAGAGAGGTGTAACTTCACAAAATAAATAAAAATCTCGTGCAAAAATAAAAAGATGAGAATGAGGATGTTCCTGATATAATATTTGGAAATGAATACTGAGACTAGAAATACATAGTTACCTATGCAAAGTTTTGAACCTACAAACAAATCTCGTTCATTAGTTATTTACGATAGTAATATTAAGGATTATTTTAATACAAAGTGATGTTTTATTTAGTAGAAACTTGCAATAGTTTATTTCGTTGTGTAAAACGTCCTAAATTCAACAGTTTGATATGCATTAATTTTGGTTTAGTCACCTTTTAGAGGCAAGTACGAGGTTCGAAAGCCATATTACGAGATTTTTAGCTGCTTGATACGAGGAAAAAATTTTTATGGTTGGCAACCCTGGATCTGTGTGAAAAATTTCAGCCTGATCTGATCCATTCTGTAGTTTTGGCGTTTACTTAGGCCAAACATCTTTACACCGGCACATTGCACAAACTTTCGTCTATCTAATATTAGTAGGATTATATATAACACGAGCTAAATGATGCAGTGTGGATTGTCGAGCATCGTTTATTTATAAAACCACGCATCCTCGAGTATAAATGTAATCAAACCTATTAGCGAACACGCTAAGAATGCATTTGGAGCTGGCTGGTGCAAGAATTAGGCAGTGCGTGTCTACGAGATTGTCAATCATGTATCGAAGGTAGCTCAAATGTTCATCTTGCCCTTTTCCTTCGATAAGATCGTACCACTTAAGAGAAAATGTAATAATAATATTGCATTATGTGCGGCACAAAGTGCTCCTGATCGATAAACGAACGAAGGTGCAAAACGAATAGGTATCTACGAGGGTGCTAAAATTGTATAATTTTATTTTTAACGATCGTCTGCGTGCTTCAAGCTCGGCTGCCCCCAATAATGTGAACCATCCAGGTGGAAACGACCGTCTCTTCTACAATATAGTGTAGTAGGCATTTGTTGTAAATAAGCTAATTTGATAGAGGTGATATTGAATTTGTATTTTTGATTTATTGATCCGTACACAAATGGTTCATATGATAGCCTAACTTTGAATGCGGCCTTTCAAATGACAGTTTTAACAGCCTATTAAATATGTATAAACAATCAGGCTTTTGGAATAGATTAAGACAGAAAGAGAAAAGAAAAAATTGAAGGAAGAAATTGTAAACTGCCTTTCGCAACAATATTTCTTAAGCTTCAAGTTGCCTTTTCGTCTATGGCAGACGTTTCAGGTAATGAATGTGCTTAAGTTTGAAATTTTCTTTTAAGTAAAGGCAAGATTACATATCGTTAAATAAAGTACTTAGTTATGTAAGTAGTTAACATATTTAACGCACTAAGTTCCAATAATGTTAGCAACATAGTTGAAGCAATGAAGCCTCAAAACTATCTAACAACTACTTAACTTTTAACTATTATCCGCGTTCGCTGTAGAAGAAGTATTTAGTACTTTACAATCATTTATAGGTTGCAGTTTAGCACCCATAGCGCACGTTGCGAAACGATACTCAATAAAGATAAATACTGTGTAGGAGCGCCTTTAGCCCACTCAAGCGCATTCATTTACGACTTTGTAAAAACGAAAGCGTCATATAACGTAGGAAAATACAATCATTACAAAACGAAACTCTAGCAAATTACTGGCTATATTCCAAAAAAATAAAACTATGAATACGGAATTAACAGAAAATTGATTATAATTATAAATTATAGAAATCATTTAGAACGGGATATTTACCATGATTCAATTTTTGAGTTTTCCAATATTTCGGCACAGTTTCATGCGCCATGATCACGGAAGAACTTCGTGTGTCAAAAATTGAATCATGGTAAATATCCCGTTCTTAATGATTTCTATGTTAATAACCATGATAGTTTCAAAAGAATTATAAATTAACTCATGTTCGTTATGAAGCGTTATGTGATTGTTAGACAAATATTTCAAAGCTGATTCAGCTAAGTTCATAAAAGCTCCTAGAAAGGAACGCTTTTAAACCTTGTTAGACCTAAGTTATTATTTAATTAGGCCTCTAGATTTAATTTTATACAGAGAATCTATAACGAGACTTTTAAAATAATAATTTGTTTAATTTAAATTATTCATTAGAGAAATACTTTATACGATCTGTATAGTATTATGTCCTACTGGATATCGTTAGATTTAATATTCAATCTTAGTTCACGATAAAGTGATTTTATTTATTCTGTGACATGCGAAATGTTATGATGATTAATTTAAACCACAATGCTCATTGTATTTAAAACTGATTGAAACCCCAAAAATATTTGATTCATTCAATGAATAAGCAATTAATCCGAAATCTCAGCTGATGGAAAATATAAAATTGAATATGGAAATACAGTTACGTGCCCGTTTCATTTGCCATACTGTGTTTGATACTGCGGTTAGGTAAGTGATTATATGTTAGCAAAAACTCAATGCTTTTCTAAAGACATAATAAGACATGAATAAGTATTATGTTACTCAATTACCTACCTCTCCTCTTACCAAATCTAGGTATGCCCTTACTAGGTAGGTATTCTACCACGTCTGTCTACCATCGGGCTCTAGATTTTGTAATAAAGTCTTCCTTTCTTCTTGTCTCGTATAATTTAATTTAGAATTAAACCTTTTTATTAATTTAGGCTTACGAAACAACTTATGACACCAGTCAGTAAAAAGTATTTTTTTCTTTTTTGCAATATTTTAAAACATTTATTTTGAAATTATGAAAATTTTATTTCTTCATTTCAAAAAGGTTTTACTATAAAACGGTTCCAGAATACGAAAGATCTCATTAGTTATGCCTTTGAATTGCCGGAATCAAGGGTTGGAATTCGCATTTCTGGGCGTATGTTATCATTATTCATACGCTACCCATAAAGTTACTTCTCAAACATACCTACCTAAGTTCAAACTCAACATATTTTAAAGTGAGCTAAATATGAATATTACCTCAAACACGTGCGATGTGGGTGTAGTGCGAACACATAACAGGTGATGTCATTAGGTTACCTTCGTAATCTTTGTCACTTTCGGGGCCTGGAGGCTCGCACTTACTCATAAGGTGACACACTACTCCATGTCAAGTTATGCAACTTAACCGGTCCACCCTTTACTACAGAATCATTCACAAAAGCTGCACCTGTTTCGCAATACTTAGTGCTAATTATTCCGCAATACAAATTGTTTACTTACCATCGCCACCGGACGCTAGATTGTCATAAATATTGATAATGACCATTATTATAACCGAACTGCATATCCGCTGACTCGTAAATGCCCTTGTTCGGTTATTTCCTCACATAAGTAAACAACTATACCTAACCCGTTTGGGGCACTGTTTATTTTTTATTTAGACCGTTCTGCACTTCACTGGTTCTTTCTGTAACTTTGGTTCTGATTTTGTTTTCGGTGTAATGTTGATATGGATTGTGGAGGTGCGCGTGAGTGTGTCGCGAGCGGGCACGGTGAGGCACTGGCCGCGTGAGTGACGGAGGCACGGAGTGCGGCAGGTTGCGCGGGAGCCCCGTCCCCCGCGCGCGCTCAAGGCTGCCCCTGCGCCCGCGCCGGTATGCCAGCCGCCAGCGCTAGCAACGCGCAGACCCACTCCGACTGTGACGTGAACAGCGTGCCCATTTATGTCTTTGGACATGGATGACGGCCACTCCGGCCATATGGTGTCTTGCACTCGTCGCGATTAACGTTTTTTCAATGGAATTCCGTAATTGTGGGTGGCGAATCGCTTCCAAGGTGTGGGAAACCATAAAGATCGTCCGAATGGTTTTTCTTGCACGCTGTGGCTCTACGGAATGTTGCGGCTAACAACAAAAGGCTCCTTGAAAGTTTTCTATTTTATTGCTACATCATTCATTACCTACATGGGTACTGAAGTAATTTGTTCGGATGTCGTTCGTGGTCATAAAAGTTGGTAGTAAACAAGATTAGCTACCACGGAATATAGAAACTTAACGTTTCCTTACCACTCCTAATAACTAAGTGGGTACCTATTTCTTTTTATTAATGATGTAATGTCGGCGCTTTCCAATGTTATAAACTTTTTAAAAATATTTTAGAATTTGTTTTATAACGACCGACCATCGGGAAAACCTTTTGACTTGATAACTTATCCGAATAATTTTTCGAAATAAGCTTTTCATAGTTTGATAAATTGGTACAATAAAATAACGTGAACATAACAGAAACCGAGGAGTTAACATGATTCTAATCATAATAAAAATAAATGTACGAGAAAAACACAAACTCAGTTGCCTATTTTCTTTGTTCCGAGAATGGATGATTAACCCCGTACTTATAACATTTCCTTTTTCGAAGCGATGAAATGGAGAATCACGGCATCGAGATTAGTCGTTGAAATCTCGAGATGCCAGTGCGATTTATAAATTGTTTGTTATGTACGGAAAAAGAGAAGATTTTCTAATTATTCCATGGTTGGTACCAACAGGGCTTGTGTGCATATTATTAGCGGAATATTTAAATTGGATTCAAGGGTCGCCGAAGGTTTAATTTGATGCGGGTTTGGTCAAGCAAGGCCTTTTATGAAAATTTGGTCGGTTTAGAAATTCTTCGAAATTCATAGGAACCTACTCATCGTTAAAATGGCAGTGTCATTTTATAAAGGTTTAATTGATTGCCGAGTTATAGAAATTACCTTATATTGGAATAATAACTTCTGCCTACGGGTTCGCACGCGTTTTTTCGGATTAAAAAGTACCTAGCTTCCGGCTCCGGGATATCTGCCATCTATCCACTTAGCAAATTTCATTTCATTCAAGCTCTACTTAGCTCGGGATAGATGATACTGTGTGGAATGTCTATCATTATTATTATCTGTTTATAGCATCAGAGAGAAAGAAATGATTTATACTTTACCGTTTCGACAAAATCAATTTCCCGTTTTTCATAATGGGTATGGATTTAAAAATTATTGTGCTGTAAGTGAAATGAGTGTCTAGTGGCACAAAAGTTTGAAGGCCTATAAATACTTTTGTGTGGAGAAATGGGCGAGTGTCGAAATGGGGTGTGACCCAGCAGTGGGTGAAGTCAGGTTCCGAATCAATAAATAAATAAATAATGCTGGACAATTCACACAGCATTATCTAGCCCAAAGCTAAGCAGAGCTTGTGTTATGGGTACTAGATGACTGATAAACATAATACAGTACATTACATAGATAGATATTTATTTGTTATACATAGAAAACGACCAGAACACTCGGAACAAATTTTAATATCTGCAGATCGTACAAATATTTGTCCCAAGGCGGGAATCGAACCCGCAATCTCCTGCGTCAAATGATGATGATGATGATGAAGTAAAATGAGTGATTATGAGAGCTTTACAGATTATCAGACCAGCTATTCAAAAAATTAGGTTTCTGAGCCGATGACTCGTGATCTGACACACATTCGCGCGAAACTTACATGTTGCTGTTTTTGATATTCCGTTTCTACAAGGAACTGTCGGAAAATGTAGTTAGCTGTTAGATGCGTTTCGGCTGTTTATGACCACAAATGCTGCTGAAGCACCCGCCTGCTGGAACTAGCCTAAATAGACAATTAGGTATAGCTAAGGTCCGGTAGGTACCCTATGTACCAAGAAGATATTCATTCTAGGACTCCGAGACTTGTAAAAAAATAAAATTCGTGAACGCGGGTAAATATTTTCATACCTACCGATATTTCAGGCTTAAAAATTGAACTGGGGAATGGTAAAACTCAGATTGCATTTTCGTGTTAGCAGGGCCGCAGGTGAAACATTTGAAGGAAAATTTTCAATACATGACAAATGGAATAGGACTGCGGTGTGAAATTTTATAAACTCGCTGAATCTATATTTTAGAATTTGCTTTATTTCATGCATAAGAAAACGTGGACCTTGCGTAGGTCTAGCTAGCTAAGCGCAAATCTATCGAAGCCGAATGAATTTTATTTGTTTTACCTATGAACCCTTGTTAAATCAAATTCTCAAATTAATCGAACGAGAAAAAACCTCATACGAATTCTCAGCAGACTACACTACACACCATACCATACACACCATATTAAATTTGAACTATCAAATTTAATATGGTGTCAACACACCGAAGTTGGCGGGCCGCCGACAAGTTGACAAAACTCTGTCGTTTTTAGGGTTCCGTACCCAAAGGGTAAAACGGGACCCTATTACTAAGACTCCGCTGTCCTTCTGTCCGTCTGTCACCAGGCTGTATCCATGAACCGTGATAGTTCGATAGTTGAAATTTTCACAGATGATGTATTTCTGTTGCCGCTATAACAACAAATACTAAAAAACAGAATAAAATAAATATTTCAGGGGGCTCCCATACAACAAACGTGTTTTTTTGCCGTTTTTATAGATAATGGTACGGAACCCTTCGTGCGCGAGTCTGACTCGTACTCATGTATGCATAGACTTTTGCCTTTTTTTAAATTAATTATTAATGTTATTTCCATACGGAAAAAATATATAAACACATTTTTTTAATAATAGAAAAAAAATCGGGTCTCGAAAACGCTGCCTTTTTCTGTGACGTCACCGTTCAATCAACCACCGTCAACTCAAAGTGCTTCTGTCTCTTCAATTAAAATAAAACAAGAAAGAAATAAATGATAAAAACCATCATTTCTGTTGTTTGTGTGTTGTGTCTTGATTAAAAATTTCACCATAAAACATCAAAAATACTAAACTAAATATGGAGATATAATTATATTAATAGGTAATACAGGGGAATACAAATAAATATACCTACCTAATCAACATTTTTGAAGTCACATGCATATACCCCTAGTGCAGTAATGTGTAGTATATTCAAGGTAAATAAAATACCTCCTACTACCTTAACTCATTGTTGTTCTAAACCTCTATGTAATTTTCAAGCTAGTTCCAAAGGTATCTTCATTTTAGTGGCAAAGTCCCGTATATCAACATGTAGCCTGATAGTGGCTTGCTCGTTACCCCGCCGTGTCGGGTAACTGAATTGTGAATTGCAATTTATTGCTTTTGCGTTGTTTTTCATAATTTATAAGATTAGTGTCGGCGGCGCGGGTCCATCGCACCCTTTATCAATTTTATATTAGCTTGAGTTATGCTGATGAAAAGTTGTTTTAATTTATATGATTTGCAGCTTTTCAAGCAATCTTCTGGTTCTAACAAGATAAAGTTAAAAACTACAACCCGACTACGTGAAAGTTATAAAAGTTTGAAACATTTACATTGACAAAATAGAATGACGTATCGGTCATATTTGATAGGCATAGAGTTGAAAATGAAAATATGTCGTAGGTATTGTAATTTTTCTCTATGGGGCCTGCAGCCTGCGGCTACCTAAACTTTAATACGCGTTTTGAAGGCTCATTCGGGGTCGGAGCCCTAAATCCTATAGCCTATAACCATCGGGGTATTGAGACGAATCAATCGATACATAATTTGTTGAAATCGAACCAGTAGTTTCAGCGCTACGTGGGAACAAAGAAATCGGCCACATACATACAAACATACAAACATAGGGTGCTAACCTCATAACCCTCCCCTGTTGGTAGTCGGGTAAAAATGGCTAAACAATCCCCTTTGTAAGTTGTACTGCAATTGATCGTGCAGCTTAAGCTTGCTCCGAGAAAATCTGCAGGGTACAAAACAAATACCTCAAGTAGACGGTACCTTTCCTTTCTGTTTACAGACGGACTGTATTGAACTAGTACGGATCGTACGTTGTCTTTCTAGGCTCCTTAGTCATTCTGGGTACATGCTCTCGTCCACTTGCTACGTGATTGGTTTTAAGATGGGTCCCGAGCACTTCTGCGGTTTCCTATATAGAGAATATCGATAAAATTAAAATGGATCGCAATTCTTTGATAGTGGATTTAGTTGAAAAGTTGTACATTTTTTGCTGAAACTGGAAAATGATGAATGAGGCCATGGCAAGGCTTGCTCTGAAATTATTTTTTATGGTTGCTTCCGAGATTAATTACGAACACGAAAACTCGCTCGCGAGCTCGTTATCTAGATTTTATGAGTCATTCCGATTTGTAGATGCCTACATAAAATTACCCTAGATCTAGGTAATTTATTCTGAATTAATTTCTCACTTTTGTTCATAAATTTAATCAAAACAATCTGCTTTATCCAGATTAAAGCAAGTTTTAAGTAATTTTAGACAAATTCAAGTCGGATAAACGAAATTTAAATGCAGAGAAAGATTCGAATAAGCAATGAGCTCTTTAGAAAGTCTGGAATGAAGCAAATCACAAAAACATTTCAAATCTTTAAGTTTTAACTGACGACTTCTTAATTGCGCTCTAATATTTGAGATGGTTGAGAATTCCCGGAAGTTAATAACAGCACCATCATGTATGCACAAACATATCTATGACGACCGATGCGGCGCGGTGGGCGAAGGTCTGCCTGCGACGCAGGAGGTTGCGGGTTCGATTCCCGCCTCGGGAAAAATGTGTGTACGATCTGCAGATTTTTGTTCAGGGTGTAGTAAATAAATTTAAAAATGATTGTAAGAAATATTAATGATTTGGTAAAATAGGATTACCTAGTTACAATTTATTTTTACGGAATTTAATTCTATACTATGACATTTATTGTGATAAATAGTTAGGTATTTGACTAGTACTAGTTGTGCCCCTTATAAACAGCCGTAATTGCATGGAGCAACCATTCTGTTTTGGTCGCTCGTACAGTAAGTACATTTATATTCCAAGAACGGCTGGACCAAAGTTAGTGATCTTTGATTTGTTCGATTTGTCTCCGTCCCTGAAAAAAATAGCGGAATAAATAATAAAAAATATGAAAAATTTACGAGGGGAAAAATTTGAAGACAAATGATTTTCTCATACAATAATTGTATGGTATATCCATACATATTTATATATATATATAGTGTATACATTATTTTTATATCCATCTCTGATTCTAAGGCGGAACGAAGTTTGCCGGGCTAGCTAGCCTCTTTATATTCAGGAGTGTTACCTCAGAATAGGGAAATATATATAAATGTTAGTAAGAAAAAAAGCAAGCACCATGGCAGGTTTTTCCCCAGAAATGTGCTTTTTTTGACCGCTGGGATATTGTTTCAAAAAGGAAACTTGTTGAGGTCTGTCGTCTGTTGCACTTGAGCCGGTAATTAGTTTTGGATTGGTGGCTGGAGTGGAGGCAAAAATCACAAAGCCGCCCATTATAATGGATTTAGCGACCCACAGCCTGGACGCTTGAATTAATGGGAATCCTCTAATCTTGAAATAGATAGCACTTTTTCGGGAAATTTCAATGAAGTGAAATTTAATTTTGACAGTTAATAGGTATTTTGTAATTTAGCTAATCTTTTGGGAGATTATTGGTAGGGCATGTTTTTGTTTTTCTACGGACGCACTCTGTTTTTCTACAGTTAGTAGATAACTAATATAAATAAATAAAATTTAATTCATTTTACTATAAATCAACTCTATATCAGACCAACTAGGCACGTCCACTGCTGCATGAACATGTTTCCCCCAATCGTTGAATTTTATAAAAGAACTGGTTATCTCGTTACCTTTACGTATAGTTTTTCATAAAAAATATAGGTAGGTAAGTAAATATAGGTATGCACATTTAATCGGTATTGCTATTAGGTGAAGGCCAATTATTGGGGCTCTAGAAGACCATATTAAACAAAATCAAGTTAAAACAATAATATAAACAAATAATAAAAATAAAAAATATACCATAAGAATTTATAAATAACTCTCACATGTAACTCTTGTACTAGTCACAAGTTTGCTATTCTTGGCGTACCTACGTGTGAATAGGTTCCTACTTTGGGGTAGGAAACAGCCATTCATATGCATGAATAATAAGCTTGTCAAACCCTTTACAAACATACTACCTACATGTATAACATAGAAAACTGAACCCAATGGACAACTTTTGTTACGTCGTCATCCATTTATCGTAGAGAACTTGCATGAAGGTATTAGGAGTGAAATTAGTTCTCAGCGACTTGCGTTGAAATTTCACGTCGAAGTTTATATACTGACGAACCTTTTGTACAAGATTAATATAACACGAAAATCCTAACTAATACATACACATACACAAGGTAATATAAATGCAAAACTGTGTCTGTTTGTTTGTCCTTCCTTTACGCCCTAACTAAGCAAACAAATGGACTTAATTTTTGGCAAAGAGTTAGTTGAAAGGATGGAGAGTAACTTAGGCTAGGCGCTTTTTGTCCTGGTAATACATCAAATTCCCATGGGAGAGTTACAGGAATATTCGAATTCTTACACGAATTTAACGCGGGTGAAACCGCGGGAAACGCTAGCTAAAAATAAAGGTGGGTTTATAATGTTAGAAAGTTCCGTCTTGGGCTATTAATGAAACAAATCAAAACCAAACATGGTAATCTTGCTCAATGATTGGCAACCGAAAGCAAACCTCTACTGCCAAATGAAAGTGGTTTTCTCCATCAAAGTCATGAGGACAGAACGACGAGAAGATGTGACTAGTGAAAATGTTGAAACAGTTACAAAAACCGAAAACTATTATTTTTCCGTTAAACTTTCTGTGTTCGTGATTTTTGACAAAACCAGATCCCCACATAAGCCAATAAAACAAATTACAAGAAAACCTTAAAAAGTACATCAATTATTCGCGGCAAGATGTGACTAGTGAAAATGTAGATTTAGTTACATAAACCGAAAACTAGCCCGACAGGTAGACATTATGTTACATGCTCACCGTGAAAAATTGTGAAAGGGTCACGCCTAGTGAGATCCTGCGACTCTTCCTAGAGTAATGCCATCTGCCTCCGAAATTGCACGACAGGCGTATGTGGGATCACAGGGCCTTTGCAGCCCGCGCAAATCAAATAAAGCCACATTTCCATATGTGGGAACTACTGGAAACAACTGATAACACGAAAACACGGAGCAGGGTGTTTCTTTTTAGGCAATTTTGTAGCGAATATCAGGAAGGTTTATAGATTTGGGCACTGTATCTACGAAATGTAGAGAAGTGTATTGATGAAATGAGATCTTACAGATATACCTATTTTATTTGCACGGTTGGTTTCACGATTTTGTACTTATGATACGTATCTTATATTTAGGTTCCTATTTGTTATCCTCGTTCAGAGTGGGAGTTTGCACATCACTGACTTGTCAAAAGATGTAGGTACCTACTGCTAACAAGTCACTCAAAATAATTTGAAAACTACTCGAGTTGGTAGGAAACTATTAGATGAATAGTGCTCTCAATATCCTAAGATATGCGCGGCAAGCCATGTATGTAGAAGGAAACGAAACTTAAGTAGTATCTGCAAACTATGCAACACTCATCTTAGGACCTCAATAAAAAAACCTACTTACAAATTTTTAAACAAATATTCACAAACATACAAAAACTACAAAAAACCTCAACAGAAAATAATATTTATCAACTAAAGTGTAGTCTTATAAACTAAAGTGAAGAGACTGGAAACATCGAGAACACTTGGTTTAACACCTTACATATAGAGCATATTTCCTAACTAGTATGGTTTCCAAAAATAAGAGTTCAGATTGAGTTCCAAGTATTTGGATAACAATGCAGCATAAACTTCAAAATTGGTGCTGTTTAGTCAGGTTGACAATACGTAGTATATAGTTATTCTGTGACAATACACGCTATTGATGCGCGATACGAAGACGGTGCATTCACATTAGAAATGGGGAACAAGGCACCCCGTGTACCGTCGTCGTCTAGTGTCTAGCTCGAGACAGGCAGTGCCGAGTCGCCGCCCTGTACGGCACACAGCAATTCACAATATAAGATGTTAAAGTAAGTTCCCAAAACTTTTTAGTGTCAGTCAGTCAGTCAAGGCTCGACGACCGCGTTGTCTGCCAATAACCGCTTTTAATTATGACAAGGTAATGTGTGTACATCTATACTCAAGATATAATGTTTCTAAACAACTTAGGTACCACACAAAAAACCAAGGTTTTGAAAAATAATTGTCAGCATTATACATAGTAGGATAAATCCTTATAATAATTGAAAATGCAAAATCAAAAATCAATCAGAAAGGTCCTGTTAGATTAAGCATGGGGTCAATGTCGAAAAACTAGTATTTATAGTTTGGCCGGACTATTGAATAGCCGACTGTACCTCTACGCACCATTGGTTTATGTTCACTCGCCAAATGACGTGGGAATGCGACGGACAACATACAACACACATCGCACAAAACAAGCGACTCGATACTTTGATAGACAAGGAACGTTATTGATAGAGTCTGAAATATGCACCGTCATTTTGTCTGCAGCTGAAACGAGCTACGTTGTTAGCCGAAGATGTATTGTACGTATTTTAGATGAGTTATTTCTCGGACGAAGTTCGTTTGTTTTGTAAATATAAACGGGCAAACACTGGTGCCCCTCGCACGCTCGCTAAAGGGAGGTAATAAAGGTGATACTTGTATGTTTTTAACAAAGTTACCAGCGCGGGTATAAAATGAGATTTTAGGAGCACATGGGTAGCGTTGGCCGTCTGCCATGAGACGGACTTAAAGAAAATTTACTGGCCACAAATATTTTGCTTCGCTACACTACGGCCTCCCTCTGGAGCACACCGGTTAGATTAAAGTTTTGTTAATATGGAAAGGCTGCGGCATGCGATTTCCCACAGGAGTAAAACGAACATACATTTCTGATTCTGACTGAACCCAAACTTCAGTAGGTACAATGCTCACCGATGATAACACTATTTAACGAGATCTACGTGAAATCGAGACCCCGCCCTATGGGTCGCGACTGACACAGACCCCTATTAAACTTGGGACTTATGAAATAGCTTTTCCGAATTTGTAAAAGGTTGATTTGACGTGGCTTAAGGGATTTCCTTTAACCCTTTAATGTGTCATCATTGCAATCATTAAAATTATCCTCACTTGGATTTTTACCACCTTTATTTTTCCGCAAGTGTTTGCTTTCAACGGAGTTTCCGGGGGTCTTGATAAACAATAAGGATGTTTCATGTATTATTCAAAGTGGTGATCCGCGGGGGCTAAGCCGCTCGTTACGCCGAGCGCTGCACGCATCCACTAATGCTACCATTTGCTGAGATTGTCTGACGAGACAGACAGACAGGTAGGGATCTAGTTGATTGAAATCTAAAAATGTGGCCAAGGAGAATAATAAGCAATATATTATCGAGATGATTTTCAAATAACCAATCTGCACTCAAGTACAACATCAATCATTCATTTACGTACTTATAGCTAAACATGCATTTTGATTAGCAATTTATAAATTCTAAATATTTACGGTTACGTTACTACATTGTACTTGAACTCAAAACCTATCCACTCTATACGGGGATGTGTATGCGATTTCGTCTATGAATACACCACGTAGGTACAAAAATGTTTCCTAATATGGGTGAACTCAAACAAAAACAAACACACCAGCGAAAGCGTACTTTTGATGAACATTAAGCAAAACGCTGAGACAAACATTATTTCAACTAAAACTTATCCTAACTATTCCTAACTGCTATCTAGAAACGTCCGGCAACGACCGTTCAAAGCTTTGACATGATTAATATCAATTCCATAAGCTCTGTACAAATGAAGCTATAATACAGCGCTAGTTTTCTCACGGGTTGTTATTAATCAACGGTTTCACCACAAGCGATAAATCATTTAAACAGGACTCTAACGAGCTTCGTTTTAAATCGTTATCATTTTCCGATAAATCATAAAACTAGACATACCTATTCCATACCCTAAGTTATTAGATGTTTTACGAAAATTTATTTAGCTTGTCCCTGATCTGAACTGCACCGGTACCTCCCAGCACAAAAATGTTCATTTAAATATGGGCACTCGTAACGTTTAGATTAATTTTATATTGGCATCAGATGACATGTATTATATTTATTTATTTATAAACATGTTCATTTATCCTTACACCCAATACAATAGAGTCTTTACATACTAGCCTAGCCTAGTCTTATCAAATTAGTACTAAAATTACATAGAAGATTATTTATACATCATAAATTGTACTAATATTTAGGTAGAAATTTGATTACGAACATTATAATAAGTAGTATTATAATGAGTGGTTTTAAAGTAAATGAAAATAGTTTCGTTATTTCCATCTTTCTTTTACTACCTTTTAAAATTCAATACTCAATTTTTCCAAAACATGTCTACGAACCTCTACGAAATGCTACGATGCTACAAGCTTTATCAAAAAAAATTGATACATGTTTGATAGAGGTAGAGGTTCGTAGACTTATTCGTAGAATATTCATAAATTAGTTCAAAGCTATTTTTTAAATACTAATTTGACATATTTGGAGGTCAGGCAGTTGTCCGATCGCTCTTGTAATAATTAGCCTTCCCGTAAGATTCAATAGACTGGTCCTCGACAACTTTGACTAGTTAACAATTTCGGCTCGAGTCCAGCAAATTATTAATTTGTAGTACAGTGTTACGTCGTGCAGCGTCAATGGTGATCGGGACGTGCGCAATGCGGTCAGCCACTACGCTAGAAATGTTCGTTACACATGTTACTTTGTTAGCCTCCGAAACGTGGCAATTTTGCTGCCCTGTAGTTTCCAGTTCAAAGTGTCAACCGATATTTCGGCTAAAATATACCCATGTTGCGTGTTGTTTATCAATCAAATTCGGAGCTTGATAATTATTTGGTACAGCCCAATCAAGAAGTTTGTTTGATATCAGGTTGCAAAATGTTTTCCATTTTCATTGTTTTGTGAGAAATACACTTGATACACGATGATACGGGTGCAACACACGAAATTATTTAAAAGTTTTTCGGACTATGACGCATTTGTTGACGTCATCGATGAAAAACTAAAATTGGTAAGTGACATGACAAAGTCAAGCCCCCTTGCAAAACCCACCTTTTGCTTTTAACTAGCAGTGATTTGTCTTTTCTGTATCTGACTCATGTCAAGAAGAACACGAACGACTCTTAGTTATTGCTTAGAGTTGCAGGGGGCTTATAAGTACCTAAAAGGGATGTAGTCTAAACTAAAAGTGAAAGAAAAAGAAAAAGAAAGCTTGTCTACGAGGCAGGTGTTTTCAGCGGCCGAGCAAATAAAATAACAATTGGGATTTTATTCTCGTCCATTAGTTCAGGATTCACGCGGTTGCTTTGGCGTCGGATGAAATATTTGTTGTTTTCGTGCCGTGTTTAGCTAACAGACAACATGTGCTGGCGACGGCTCGAAGTAGCTTCGTATATACCTATCTGTACCCGGCACCCTTGACTCAGACACGGAGATAAATGATGAACACGGTCTTAGGCTCCGGAAAAGCGTTTACAGTCGCGGAGATATTATTTAAATTGCCTTGAAAAAGATAAATAGGCGATGGTTTAATTTAAATACACGGCAGGCAAAGCAAATGAACCGCACATTTCTATACAATTGTATTCTAACAAAAAGACAATGTAATAAACATGGTTGATTATGGTGTAGCAGTAACAAATGGCATCCATTCATTGTCTTTGCGGTTTCCCTTTGCAATAATGAGTCTGAAAACCTCCAGTTTTCCTTAAATTAATGTTACAATCATTTCTATGTTTAAAATGTAGTATTCAATTTAGTAGATACTAAATCTAGATAGTTCGTTCTGGACTAAAACCTGCTGCAGAGTTAACACCTTTTACATGGCTATCAATTTGATACAAAATAAAGGAAAAAAGAACAAGAATAGCATAGTAGGTAGCTCAAACGCGAAAGCTATGCCAGATGAAATCTAATAAATAATTCTCACCTTTCTTAGAACCAACAGAGAAAACCACAGATCAATACCAATTCCGCTGTTGCAGATGCTGTAACTAACAAATAGATAAAAATTGATAGCGACTGAAACTACTTTTCACGGTATTGTGGAGAGGATTTTTATCACAAACTTTCCTCTATCGGTAAATAACTTGCAGGGTGATAAAATTATATTTCCTTCTTGTGGAAACCTTTATAATATTTTAAACCTACCTAGATGTTATCGTTGCAGTTGTTGAACGAGTTTTGAGTTTCAAGGTTTTAAATAACCTCAGAGTTTCCCATGGTAAAATTAAGTCTTTCTTTTTCCTTTGATCTAAACCGAACAAGTACTTGTGACGATACCACTAACCTCAATTTATACAAGTATGATACAATTAATTAAAAATTAATGCATCGTGGGTTTCAACCTCTGGTTGACTGCCAAAGTTAATTTTATTTTTAAATATTTTACTCTAAAAACGATACTGCTACTAAGCACAGTTTTAACATGTTTAGTTGCAAAGGAGTTGTAAAAATGGTCTTAAAAGCTTAGCGCGCTTTAGTAAAAAACAATGGTTTAATGTATAGCAAGGTTTTCTTGCAATTTCTATTTGGTGCAATTTTGCCTAGATTTTTTATAAATAATAGATTCAGGCGCTACTTTGCGGAAATCCATTGCAAAATATAAGGATGAAAATGTTGAGTAACAATTCCGCGACAAAACCGTCTCCGATAAGTTCTAACAAAATGTAGTCCGCGTTGTAGAAGAAAAACGACGCCAACTACAAAATGAAAAAATACCTATCAAAGCAAGACGTCAACTAGTTTCGTCTCTCCACGAGACATCATCAGGAGAAGGTTTTTTCGCGGAATTGTTACTAAATATTTTCATCCTTATATTTAGATTTTTTATGCAAAATTAGTTAAATATTCAAAATAGCAACCCTAGCAAAAAGATCGAAACGTCTGCGGAAGTGTTTGCAGCAATTTGATATGATTCCAGCCCATTACCGTGGACGGGCGGACAATGATCCCCCACCGCGATGTAAATGCCGACAATTTGTTCAACGCGCCGCCGCGCCGCGTCCCACTAAACTAATGTGCCTTTAGATAGAGGTAAGGAAATCATTACACTCTGCAGCCCAAAATTTTCCGATCGGTAACATTTGCGAAGCTTTTGTCTAGTCAAGTTATAACGGCCGCCATAAGGTATCTTTTTGCCACTTTTATGGGGGCTCTGAACATTTCGTTTGATCTATGTTCAAATTAAAAAGAGTACTTCAGCTCGGATTGTAAAATCCGGACTAAGTTCAACTGCTCAGTACTGTTCTCACTCAGTAATTGTAAACTGTACAATCTTTTTACGATTTGGGCCTACACCAAACCAAAAAATATAAAAAGGCTAACTATAGGCTACTTACTCTTGTAACCAAACACAGTAATATGATTTTGGGAACTGGTTCGTAGCTGGCTCATACCAGTTTGTAGCACTAAGTACGAAGCTATTTTACAGGTTCAAAAATTACGTATAATCAGGGTCTGACGTGACCTTGAACTGCAACCAAATACTATTGTCTTCTGGATCCGTTCCGATCCGTTTTTTAGAATCTTACTCGATTCTAAAAAACGGAATTAATCAGTCTGACGGCAAGCTGCATCCATTATAAGTATGCATAGGATCCGTTGAATGGAAATATTTACCCTAAATTAGGCTGTTAATAAGAAATTAATTTCGTGTTTATCTTGATGACATTGCTAATTATGTCTACAAATATGAAGTATCCAAGTAAAATTAATTATTAAGCTAACAAAAGCGAACTCAATCTTTGTAATTGTTGCGCCCTGACAGGGTTTTTATGCATTGTGTACCTACTCACTACCTACACCTAAGAAAAATATGTATGAATAAAATGACAATAAATGAATATGAAACAAATTAAATAACGCTGTTCCTTTACAAGGATTACTTACTGATAAGATTACATATAATTAAAATTAGCATGCACGAACAATTACTCTATTTCCCTACCTCAGAACCCATAGGAGTGTTTTGTTTTCTCTTACAAAAATAGTGTCCTACACATCACAATCTTAGCTATCGTACAAAGAAACTGATATGCTTTAACAAGGTTTGATTAGATAGTAACCGGAAATTTTTGGGAATTTCATTCTTAGAGATACCCAAAGTGCGGGTAAGCACTATAACAAAAAAACCTTAGATAATTTATGTAAAACGAATCATTGGTAAAACGGCACTTTCTTTAAATAGGTACCTAACAGTGAAACTATTCGTTCAATGAGATTATCTATTAGATAAGAAAGTCCCCAAAATCATCAAATTCACAGCTGAGATAGAGATTACGTCGGTAACACGTCCATAAATTCAGGAGGGTTAAGATAAGTGCAGAAATGTCCAGGCGGGAGATAAAAGCTCACGAAGCTTACAAGTCTCTCGCTATATTTATATTAGAAGGTGTGAAAATCTCTTTTGGATGGAGTTGGTAATGGGAAAAATGATTTATATCCGTGCTTTTTACATTTTGTTTTTGATAACTTTGTTTTTGATACCCCTTGTGCTAAAACATAGCACTTTGAACTCAATTCAGACAAACTTTTACTTCTCTATATAGAAACGTACCTCTATACCAGTTATTCCGCTAGTAGTATTTTATTTCCCACACAAAAAGTTACTAACACGTAGAGCAAATAAACTTAGTATTAGGAAGCTACTTTAAAATACGCCTTTACATAATATATATACACTAGCCAAACGCGATTTATAAAATATTTGTAAACAAAACAGCCCTTAATTGACCTAAAATTCACTGTGTTGCTACGTCTTTGTACACGCAATTCGAATTACTTGTCGACTTGAGTTTCTTTAAATCGGTAAGTATTTTAAATTGAGTAATTTATTCAGATCCTTCAATAAATATTGCTTAGGTACATTAAACTCGACGCCAAGCAAGTGAGTTTAGGTTATTTGTGTCGTGGTTTGTTTACAAACATTGTACATCGAGGTTGGCTAGTGTCTAGGGTATCTAGTGCATATTATCTCTTCTCTTAAGAAAGGCACTTATTATGCTTCGAACCAATTGTTTAACTTTACCATCAATGGGTAGGTTACCTATAACTGAGGCTAATAAATCCCAAAAATTTACGATCCCGACGGGATTCGAACCCGCACCTTCCCCTTCAGCGCAGGGGTGCTCTTTTTCCAACTAAGCTACGTGATCTTATCTAGTCGGCCCGAAAATCTTTGGGAGTTCTTTCGGCACTTACGCCGTCAGCGCCACCTACAGAGGAAACAATGAAGTTATCCAATTCTGCTCAAAGACCAAATTTACATTTAGTTCTTTGACGAGAGGTTTTGCCGTTGCTTGATTCTAAGGTTTTTATTTATTATACTCTGGGTAATTTCTAAGAAATTAATAAACTCTCGTCAAAGAACTAAATGTAAATTTGGTCTTTGAGCAGAATTGGATAACTTCATTGTTTCCTCTGTAGGTGGCGCTGACGGCGTAAGTGCCGAAAGAACTCCCAAAGATTTTCGGGCCGACTAGATAAGATCACGTAGCTTAGTTGGAAAAAGAGCACCCCTGCGCTGAAGGGGAAGGTGCGGGTTCGAATCCCGTCGGGATCGTAAATTTTTGGGATTTATTAATTTCTTAGAAATTACCCAGAGTATAATAAATAAAAACCTTAGAATATAACTGAGGCGTCACAAAATCCTTTGGCCACCAATCAGTTGCTGTTTGACTCCACCTATTATCACCTCGCCTTGCAATGTGTCCAGTCCAACTCCATATGAGCTCATCATGGACTTTCGTCTTTCGTCGGATCTCGGTGTTTGGAACTTTGTCATCGAACTACTACCGATTATTGATTTCAGACTGTGTTAAATCCGCAATATTCATAGCTTTGTTGTGCGTACCTACCTAACACTTCCCTGAAATCCATTGGAATTTGAGATGTCTTCGAACAATGAGTGCCTTGCAATAATAGCTCTTATCGATTGTGTGGAATTGTACCTAATCCAGTCATGAAAATTGTCGATTATATACTATAGATAGATGGACAGAGGTTCCGGTCATCTATTTTTGTCACACCTGTATACGTCGTTAAACATTATAAAAAAATACGTGGATGGGGTGGGGTATATTTTTATTTGTATATGCACGACTATGAAGTTCCTCAATTGTTGACAGGTGAGTGAATGAAGACTGAATAACAGAATTAAATATTTTATAGACACAGTTACTTTAAACAGATAGATGCTAAACTATCGACTCGAAAAATACTACGTGATTGGTGGATCGCCTGTGTGCGGCTGCCAAACAATGTAGCGGACGGACGGTGATGTCATTGTGCCTGTGTGCGTGAATGCCCACCGCACTAATTCCGATACTAGCGTAGAAATTAGAATTAAGTATGTATTGATGAGAACTCTAGTGTCTACATAAACCTAAATTAGGATTTAAGATACTATAAACTTTAACATGTAACAACTTTTTTAAATAAATAAATATATTATTATTATTAACGAAAGTTTCGATTTTTATCCAGCCGAGATAGTAACAACAAACAAAGATTAATTTCGATGATCTTTCCATGAAAAAGTATTAAAAAAAGTATACAAGTTCTACCTTTTCTTTACCACAGTAACTCAATTTGTCCTACTATTATCAGAGAAAAATGTGTAGATAATACCGTAGTTAGAAGCAAGTAGCAAATAAAATAACAAAAATAATACTATTTTATTCCATTAAATATTCTGATTCCAAAAATAAAGTCATTCAGACGCCTGCGTAATGTCTGTAAAATCATACAAAATGATAAGCACCAAAAAAAAAATCGTGAAACAAATCCTCTTTGTCGTCTGTTGTCCGTGTCCACACCATAGCCATAGAATTTTTCACTATGGTCCACACGCACTGAAGGTCCTGCCAGAAAATCAGCGTTGCTCAATCTTTGGTAGAAGGGCCTATTGTTCCACTGGGCTTGTTTATAGATTCTAGGACAATTCTCAAATACCTGTATAAAGTGTTTGTAATTAATAAATTTCTTTCTTTTCTTTCTTTAACCAGAAATAGAACTTCCCAAACCTTTAACAGAACAAACAGAACGATGTAATCATGTAGATAGGTACACCCGACCTACAACGAGTCGGTAATTGGATCACCTAAAATAGAGAATGATTTTCCGCGGGTGGTTGATCCACGTCGCCAGCTACCGAATTTTTATTATCTCTTGTCTATCGAATAATATTGATGGATTCACAAACGAGTTTTAAATGGAATTTCCTTTTTGGTTATAAACAAAACGACTATTTCACAGATTTATAAGTATAGTACTAAGACTATTTCATTCGGCCACAGATTTATAAGTATAGTAGGGGAGACTGGGGTCAATTGAAACACGGGTCAATTGAAACAAGTTACATAACTCTAAAACGGTTAGTAATAGGGACGTGGTCTTGAGGGGGGAAAGAAGCGCGCTGTGGGTCGGAATATGTCGCCCAGTACGCGTGGCCGTTCCGAGCGCGCTGGAGATTTTTACGTGGGTGCATCGCTTTTTCGACTCGAAAAGTAAGTTTTTTTTCTATTATTGTTTTGTGTATTGCACTGAAACTATTTATTGTTCTGCAGTGTGGTTTACTATCATTATTCCTATGAATATTCTAGTTGAATGCTTCGTGGTGTATGCCCAGCTATCACATCTGGTTTTTTTTCTGTTTGATAAAATATTTAGAGTGAAGGGATGGGGTCAGTTGAAACAAACGGTTCGGGGTCAATTGAAACGTATTTTTATTGACACCAAACCGTTTTTTATAATACTTTTTCTAGCGTATTACGCATATCATGTCCTACTTTTGTCGATCTAGGCCTAGGGGCGCGGTAGGCGAAGGGACAAATGTTTGTAAAGCCATATTTATAAATTTTTATTTTAGGAAAACGTCCAAAAAATAACCAACCATGGAGAGATTGGTAAGTATAAAAAAGCATACGATGAAGTCGTTACGAAGGGCACTCCATTGAGACAGGCGTCCGAAAAATATGCTACGTCACATCCTTGTTTAGATACATTTTCATTGTGATCGATTAATTGTGTAAACTGCTAGTTTTATTACTATGCTTTAGTTAGTTGCGAATTTCAAAATGTTTAAGAAACATAATGTCCCGTATAGTGATAATTTAACTTGGATATAGGATAAAGTCATTAAACTTTACATTATTTATGTAAATTTTTTATTTAAAATAGAAAAAGTATTTAAACAATGTTATATTATGTCGATCTCATTGAGTAGGTAATTACTATTGTAGCTCTTAGGTGAAAAATAATTTTAGAAACTTAATGTGCCTGATACTTAGTGGTGATAAAACTTGAATAAGTATAAAATTTAAACTACAAAAACAATAAAACTGATTATTTTTTAGTAAAACATCTTTTTCTCACAACAAACCTACTTTACCTTTTCACACACAACATCAACTGTACATAAGGCTAATTAAATCATTTGTAGAAACATTTGTTTCAACTAACCCCAGGCACCGTTTCAATTGACCCTGACACGGGGGCAGTTGAAACATTTTCCAAGGTTTTCTAAATAACTTCTATCTAATTTAAAGGCGTATATTATGCCAAATTACTAGGTTAATTATATAGCCAGATAGTCTGGCTATAATTAAAACCCATTAATAAACAAATAGGGGTATGGTATGAAGTCACACGACCAATTTTCTCAAAAGTGTTTCAATTGACCCCAGTGTACCCTACTAAAGTATTCGGCGTCGAAAAAACAAGGACCAGCTGAGACAGCAGCGAATTTTTTATTTTTTATTTATTTATTAAAGGAAAACCAGCAGCACATACAACAAATATAACAATAAAGAAAATGAAGGCTTGAACCAGAAGGCTAATAAAAGGTTTTCACGTTTATTTTTACTCTAATAACCTAGTGGACTCGGAACTTTGCCTGCATAAAAACATTAGGGACGATCATGTGTCAGAAAAGCACCCAGGTATTATGAATATTTGAACAAATTTCGTAACCTGCAAAATCTCGGCGCTCTCAGGTAGAATTCAGAATTAACAGTATTAAGTGGAAGCGTAGCTTACGAAAATATCCCTTAATGTATGGAAGCGCAGCGTCGGCAGTGTAGGCTCTGCGGCGCAGATTAAAGTGCATACAGCGAGGAATGCAGACTAATGATATTTCTTCAGAAAAGGGATTAAGAAGCTCCCGTGATATATTCATGCGAGCTTTAGGCAACCAATTAGTCGTGCTCCGGAATCTCGAAATAAGAGCGCTTTGGTATTCATGGAATGCTTGAAATGATTATTTTAAAAGTGATCTAACATGTACTTTCCATTTGCGTCTTTATATGGGCTTCTTCTTTACTACCTACACATTTTTGCTTTCAGAACAATGCACATTTTTATTTCGAATCCGAGAGTGATAAAAAACAGACAAGAAAATACAGACGCCTCAAGAAAGCCACCACATATGAAAAGATGACGACCAAAAAAGAAAAGAGCTGGCCATATGGAGGTTTAGTAACTACTTACAAAAAACTTCTTTGTACGCAAGACGTTAGTTCTATTCTAAAAACAAAAAAAACTGTCTGTTGTGAGCTAAGAGTAGCTGAGTGAGATTCGATTTTTAATTGTTGAGAAAATATAGATCCTTCCTAAGCTTTCCTAAGCCATAAATGATAGGTATACATATAGGTAGGTACTCTACCGTAGGTACAAGAAGACAGCCCCCGCCTAGACAGATTTCTTTCAAATTCAAAGGATCAAGTGGAAGCATAAAAATTTAGTGTGTAACAGATGCTCAGGGAAATGGATTGCGCGTTAGACCGAAATAAAATATTTAGACGAGAAGAAATCCCGTAACCTCACAAAGCAGCGCTCGCTTTCTTTTTCTGTTCATTGGGTTTTTCCACGTGCTTTTCCATAGTTGAATGAACCTTTCTTTTCAGCCTTCCTGAACGTAGCGAAGGAAAGTAATGTAGTTTCGTTCTTTTGATTATAAAAATAGCAGCATTCGCTTTGAGATACGAATTATGTTGATAAATATATTTTTGTAGAGCTCTGCAGGTTGTTAGAGAGAGATAGAGTCAGGTATGCGGTCTACCTTTATTGTCGGTATTAGGTACTGCCGCTCATATCGGTAGACCACATGCATGCAGATCTACCTTTAAATGTCATCACAATTTAAATTTGTTTCTTCTTTCCGAGTTGTTTAGTAAGTAGAGTCAGGCTGTCAGATGTTCAACTCAACAATAAAGTCTACTCTTATAAGTAAGTGGCTTTCTTTAGCCAATTTAATTCACCAATCCTCCCCCAACTCGATGGCGGTAAAAATTTACAACACTTTATCAGAAAACATAAAATGTACTTATAGGTGACATGTTTGAATCCAAACTAAAAGCGATACTCATAAAAAAATGTTTTTACGAACTTGACGATTTCTTCAATGATAATTTTAGCAACTCGTAATTGTTTGTAATAGGTATTGAATGCATTAATAATAAGTAAGTTCATCATAAGTAGAAAGGCATGAAACCTGGCCTGTCTTCCATTGCAACACCCTAAATGAGTACATACTGTGAACATTTTATGAACACTCACCTAACCACTAGGACCTGATGACTGTATGAATGCAATAAATAAAATACTAAAATAATGTTTTAAGTACATCAGTTATCAACCATCCCATAACATAAGGTCTTCTTAGCTTGGGACTAAATGATGTGTGTATTCCAGCATTATTTATTCAATTTGAAATGTAGACTTTATTTCAAACCTCTTTAGGTATGATGTGCGCTGGTCTCTTCAAAATGAGAGTGAATGGTGTCTTTTAGACCTTGGTGATACATCTTTGGCCACATCGTCACTTATCATCGGGTGAGGTTGCGGTCAATTAAAGGTCTATTGACAAAAAAAAAGATAAAGAATTCAATAAAAACTATTTAGGCCTTCGTTTGGGGAGGGGTTCAAATGGAGAGGTTCAAATAAATCAATTTTTCGTATTATCATAATCTTTTTATTAACAATAAAATGAATCGTGTGAGATACATAATTGATTTGCCATTTTGATTCTCTGCTCAAGCCTGTTTCAGTTTTACAAACGGACTTCTTCCCAATTATCTCTTCGTGAAACCACCGAAGGTACCCGTAAAGAAACAGCACTTATAATAATGAATATTACAAAAGTAATTACATTTTACATCGCTTGGTCGCCGAGCTCGAGCGGACTGCACAAACCTACCTCGTAAAAAGCACTTGTCTTTGGTATAAGTATATTTTATTATATTGCATAATGCATCCCTCTTACCGTTTTAAGTTTAGTTGAGAAATCGTAAGAAGAAAATTTATGGAATTATAATAACAATAAATAAATATATTATTTACAGTTCAAAAATTTTATCGCCTATCTATTTTGTTCATTGGGCGTTTAGGAAACAAAGTGGGTGATTAAACTAACTAATTTATAACTCATTAGAGAGTGAACTCAGCTGGAACAAACTACAGTCCCGTTATACTAACTCTTTGTCAGAACAGTTCCCTTCTAGCTTTTTGTATAAAAACGAAACACAAGTGCCTACGTCTTTTCAAACCACATCAATAGTACTCGCTTTCCTGTCATTACACATTCAAATTATAAATAGTTATCAATGAAAACAGCTTATAAACACGTATCGTAATCGAATATTTACATTTCTCTTATCTTACTTTCTTTTTAACACCTCACGACTTGGTACAATCTTATAACTACTATAGATAGAGTTATTGAAATTAATAGTAATCGCTTTATGACAAAATAACTTCTTTGGACAAATTATGGAAGCTACAACACGGAGAATATGCTATTATTCAAGAAACAATCATTCATAATCTTTAAATATGTAAAGGTTGTAAGTACAAAACATTATTTAAGACGATTGTCGTTTTAAATGAGAACAATCTCACTACTATGTATCTTAAACTTATTTGGCAGTAGAGAACTTCATCTTCCAATGTTGTTCATACCCGATTTATACTACATTTCTTATTTTATAGATCAATTAAACTTTATCCAAATAATTACGAAACAATTTATTTCTCTAACTGATATTTATGTTTAATTTTCATTGATCAGAAGGTTTCAACATCGTACACAAGTTTTTTATTTTATTTTACAAGAAACACAAAGTACGGTGATCAATATGGAGGTTATAATGATTGAATTATTATTCCCTAGACTTCTTAAACAACAAAATTATTATAAATAATATTACCGTAAAATGGATTATAATTAATGGTTCAAGTCTTCCGGGATATTATGATAATTAAAGCTCAAATTTAATGGATAAGGAAATATCCATCTCATTTTAAATGTCACAACGTAAAAATCTTATCAATAGTACAGTTCGGCCGTTCTTTGGCACTATCGCATCAGTCACCTACTGATCATACACGACAAACGAATACTTTGTACACATCTCAAGACATCAAACACATCGCCATTCATTTTGTAAACATCTTCAGAACCAAACAAACGAACATTTAGTACATTTCAATTCATAGAATCGACGAACGTAATCAGTATCTATCAAAAGATGTCACATACAGCTACAAAACGGAAAGCCCTTTCAGGGCAAAATGCGCAAACCGAAAGGTGAACCCCACACACCCCTCACTCTAATCTCTCGATGTATCTAAACTTCTTTATATTTTAAAGATAATATTGTCTTTTCTTAATCTCACTCCACGACACTCGTCAAATATTAGCGAGTCGTATATACTACGTATATATAAATTTTGATAAAGTTAATTCGTATTTAAATATACCATAATAATACTCGTAAAAACACTAAATCATCGTTTAGAGTCACGTGGGCACTTTCTCACAACACCTTAGGCACACTTGTCTTGATACTTTGCACTGACAGCTGTCACATTTGTCCGAATAGGTTGTATACCTAGTTAGTAGACAAGTGAGAGCCTGTGTAGCATGGCGTGCCGGGGGAGCGCGGGCGAGGCGCGTCGCTAGATGATGCTCTCCCGGTTCCGCTCGTTCTCCTCTTGAGAACTCAGCGAGCTGCCTCCGCAGATCTGCATCTCGATCTCTTGCAGTCTGTTAACAACAAGCACCGCGATCAGGAAAAAGTCATCAACAATAACAACCTACTTGCAAGTGACTTTAGTTATATGTATGTTTCAAACTTGAAGAGGATAAATGATCCTAAACTGTTCTGATTGGTTATGAGATCGTCTTACTTTAACGTGGTTTTAAATATGAACTAAATAAATGTTCAAGAATCTGGCGCCACAAAGTTTTGAAACTGCATTTTGCAATTTCAAAGCATGTCGTTTGGTATTTCTACCACTCCTGAGCAAAGATAGTCCAACATGACCCCTTTCTCTCATTTCACTCTCCGTCCAAACGGTTGCAGCCGTTTTTTCAAATTCGATCTCTAAGGCTTGATTTTGTAACTTTTTAAGGTTCCGTACCCAAAGGGTAAAACGGGACCCTATTACTAAGGCTCCGCTGTCCGTCTGTCTGTCTGTCACCAGGCTGTATCTCATGAACTGTGATAGTTAGACTGTTGAAATTTTCACTGATGATGTATTTCTGTTGCCGCTATAACAACAATACTAAAAACGAAACAGAATTAAAAGAAAAACAGAATTAAATAAATATTAAAGGGAGTTCCCATACAACAAACGTGATTTTTTTGCTCGTTTTTATAGATAATGGTACGGAACCCTTCGTGCGCGCACTTGGCCGGCTTTATTATACATGTACTTTATAAAGTCTTCCGATAATCTGTGATTCTCTAAACGACGAAAATATTTAAAACTGAGTATACTAGTTTTAATTTACCATATCGATTAAAGTTACACTAGTTTTCTACCAATTTCTTTACCGATAACTTACCTTTGGTCCACTTCCCACTGCTGCTGGCTGAGCTTGGCCGACATGGCTGCGTTCTCCGTCTCGACGGTGTAGAGCCGCTCCCGCAGTCGTTTGATCTCGCACTCGAGTACGTCGTGCTCGGCCACCACGGTCGGTCGCACGCCACTGCCGCCGGCCGCACTACTTCGTGCGCTGGATGCTAGGGATGCCACGGGAGATGCCACGCGGTGAGGGCTTACTGACGAACTGTGAACAGGTGAGTAGATGAGGATAGGACCTTGAAATACGACGCTAAAGACTGAAGACTTCTACGGCCGGATAATGAGCATTTGAACGGGATGGAAAGCAGAAAACCCCTTTCTGATTGCAAGGCTCGATTATTTTAGGAAGAATATTTGTGGGTGGGTGCAAAATCGGCAGACATACCTTCTATTTGCCGGTATATCCGTCTACCGCTAGCGTATTTATGTCAAAGGGACTTACCAGTCCGTAGGAATGTAAGTGTGTTACCTATGAGTGCGGTAGGGGGGCGGGAGTGAGACATGCAGGGGCGGCGCCAGAGAGGATTGCGGGCGCGCCTCGACGCTGGGGGCACGCGAGCGCGCTCGCGGCTCTGACTCTGCGACCTCCTCGTCCGTCTTCAGGCCTGGACACATGGAGGCATTATAGCAGCGCTCTATTACCTATATAGCTGGTCCCGGAAGGAAGGCGGGTGTGAGAGGTGCGGGGGTGGCGGCGCCGGCGCGGGCAGCAGCTCCATCTCCTCGATGGACACGCGCCCGGCCGTCTCCACCAGACCGGGCGTCGACTGGCAGCGACCCATCGCCACTGCGCCCAAAACAAAGCAACATAAACAAAATATTCAAGCAGTACGTGTAACGGTGTATTCTGCCATTTTTATCGCCGGATTCCAGTACCGAGAGAGCTTCCAACTGGGTCAAAAGTATCCGGCTATGTTTAACTGTAATCATAAAAAACTACGCAACATTTTGAAGCTACAATTTTATGAGTAGCTACAATATCCTTTCACCGATACTTGACTATTCACTATCACTCGTCTACCTAAGGCAAATATCTATATTCATTATTACAGCCTACAATCACACTATAAACACAACACACTTTTAAATAATCCGTTCACCTTTTTCCAGCGGCGCTTTCTTATACTTCTCAAGTCTCTTGACGGCGATGGCTTCTAGGCGCACTCGGGCGGCAGGATACTCCTTGAGGACGTCCCACATGTCCGTTTTGCTCAGCACGAAGAGGTCCGAGTAACCCACGGAGCGCACCGATGCTGTCCGCCGGTTGCCTGTCGACGTGTCATCCACACACTCCGTGCCAACCGGTGTTCGGTCTCAGGTGAACAAGTGGACCGTTCCAACTCTAGAGACTTAGGGAGTCGAGTTGGAAAGACCCACTGAAAACTACGGGGAAGACCAAAACACCGGCGGCATGGCACTTTGTAAAGAATGTCAAAAAGCTCAATCGAAACTACGAGAGTTAGACATCACGCAGGGATAGATCCGGGGACACATAACGTTTAGTAAAACAATAAGAAGCCATGACTAATATGGGATCAATAGTAGACATAAAGCTTTTAAATTCTAAATCTATGAAAAATATTAGTAGAAATCTGTAAAAGAACTAAGCAGTTCTACTAGTTGAAACAGCACAGGATTTCATGATCAGATTTGAAAATAAAGTAGTTATAGAAATAAAATCAACAGCATGAGACAATCTTAAAAATAGGTTCGCGGGGACGCTTAAAAATAGGGGGAAACATGCACCAAGAGGTCACGCCAAATAACAAGAAATACTCAGGGAGGATGCAAAGCGTCGGGGACACTGCCTTCATACAACCAAAGGAGAAAAAACAGAACGCAAACAAATAACATTCAAAACGCTACAGATCTTGAAGGAGATTCTAAAACCAAGCGACAGAAATGTAACTCGAAATAATAAAGTAAAGCTTACCATAAGATCATGGTTCGAGTTACGGTAAAAGAAAAATCGTTTGAAGAATTTTGTAAAACAATTAAAATAATAATATACTAAAATGCGAAGTATTGTAAGATAGAGATTTAGAGAAATGTCAAAGCATTCCCTTATAATTTAAGACAAACCAGTTACCGGTCCCTCACCCAGCGTTAGTAATAATTTAATGCGTATGTGATGCAAGAGTCACAGGCGCGGGAGAGTGAGGGCGCGGTAAAGCTTTTTCAATGATGTCCCAAAACCTGTTGGTAGCGTCGTGGCCGCTCCCTCGGCCCTGATTGCAGCGTCTCCGTGACATTTTTTCTCAAAACTTTTTCAACAAATATAAAATAGAATAATAATGGCGTGGCGTCTCGGGCCGTGGAGATATTTACCAAGTTGTTTACCTGCCGTGCCCATGTTCAATATTGAAATTTCGCCAAAATAAGAACCGGCCTTTAATGTTGCTAGAACTGTCTTCCCGTTGTCTCCAACCACCTGCAGTTTCCCTCGATTCACTATGTACATCTCCTTGCCGACTTCACCTGGGAAATATATCATCCATTGAGTAAGACCAGCCATACATAAATATCTTAAAAAATAATGCATGTCCTATATCCTGGTTACCTTTCCTGCAGATATAATCTCCAGGCGAGAACAGCACGGGGCGAAGCCTCAGGACCAGCTCGCACAGAAACCCCGCTTCCGTGTTCTGGAAGATTTCCACTCTGCAAAATTTTAATATAAATCACTTATGAATCAGCGGTCGCGGACGCTCCAAAGGTACATTAAATATCACCTGTACAGACTTAAAAAAGCGGACTTCAGCTGAAAAACAGAAACACTCAGAAGAGCCATTTGGCGACAAAAATTTACGGATCGTATAAACGAACACTTATGCATAATTCATGGAAGTAAAAAGCGAATGTTTCTCTTTTTAATTATACAACACGGGATATTAAGCTTGAACTGCCACGTTGCATTAATGTAGACGAATGACTACGTATAAACAAACAATGAAAAGTATCTTCCTTCGGAGATTATTTGCATTTCATTTTGATGAATACTGAGATGCTTCGTCAAACTCTCAAACATCTGAGAAAAGTTTTTTATGGAAATTAGTCACGAGCGGGCAGATGGCCCGCAAAATAAACTTGATTTTTTCCAATATCACTTTGACGGACTTTGCCTACGTGCTTGATAACTTTGAATTTGTCTTTGTTCTATTTGAATAACCTTGCTTTACTTTTAAGTAAATAATTTCTGCTTCAAGATTTAGTAAATAATCGCAGTTATATTCACAGTACTGTAAGTAGTGAGTATAAATATTTGTGCCTACTTATCATATATGTACATATGAGACCCGTTAGTATTATGCCTGCCTATTGATGAAGAGCTCCCCGTTTTTGTATGAATTCCTCTCCGCGTCCTCGCTCCGTTTCCTGGTTCAGTATGAATTTTTAACAAATTCGCAAATCGTTGTCCAAATCGTTGTCCACTGAAGCGGAGCGGAGATTTTATGCGATCCCATTGGTTAATATTGGCATAGCTCTACTACGCTCCTCTCCTCTCCTCTCCATGTCAATGAACAGGCAGCCTAAAGCTAGACTTAACAGCGCAGAAAACTTAATACATTGCCCCAAATAGAAGTTAATGCAAATCACATTAGCAGCAGATGGTCTGCCCTTCTAATTTGCTTGATCCAATGACAAGTTCATTATCCTTTGAGTCCGTCCTTTGTCATTGTCACTGAAGTATCGCGACTGTTCTCTTACAAAGTTTATACAACTTTTCAAAGAGCATGGTTGTTCCATTATGCTTAGCATCCATTAGCTTGTAAATGGTTTAGATTTTATTGAATTGAGTTCAATCTAGTTCAGATAGTTTGAAATATTTCAATGAACTCAACATTTAGAGTCAGAATTTATAATAAGGACAGAACATTTAGTAGGTAAGCGACTACGCTGAACGTCATATGTGGGTTTTTAAATAGACCTGTGAAATTGTGAAGAGAAATCGGACCAGAGAACCATGATCGGTTGCACAAAATATTTCCATAATTATGCTTATGACGAAGCGTGGTTCTAAAAGAGATTTTGATATATTTCTCTAGACTTACAATACAAGTATAATTTTGAAAAAAAAACTATTGTCAAATAAGAAAATATCTGTTATTGCTTGAGTACTGAGTGAACAGGCTGCTGCGGCTGCCGCAGACTCATCACCATCCACCGGGCGCACGGATGCTATTACTGCGGTCGCATCTGTCGTTCCCGTATAGGTCAACAAGTCATACAAGTCATCTACGTAAGTGCCGAAATATTAAAACTACCTACACGATTCTTCGCGGATGTAAAAGTCATTGACGATGACGATGATGTACATTTTCCTAAATAAAACTACAGAATCAGGTGGTGTTTCGTAGGAGTCCGTCTCCACAACTTCGTTCATATAAACCTACAAGTAAAACACCTCGAACAAAACGGCAATTTCCGTGTCCGAAAACTAATCAGCCGTTGTGAAAGACCGAATTCCAAAGCCCATGAAGACGACCGAACTTGGACTAAGTAATCAAGATGTTCATTCGGCTGAGGTTTCCTTTTGGTAAGTCTAGACTGTAAGTTAAATTTCGAGTTCTATCTACCAGGCAAAATTTTATGAGGGTTTCATAAATGTGGAATGTGTTTCATAAAAGCGGGGTGAACATAATATTTTGAACTATAAAATGAAGAGCACTGCTATTGCATTTTCTAAGTTAGCTATAAATGTCATGAACATAAAATGCATGTGTGTCGGTCTATTTCGAAAGTACCAACTAAATACTTGCCTCAGTGTTATTGCTGGCCGATTTATCGTATTGAAAACTTGATTTAATAAGCGATAGAGAAATTAATATAGAGACTACTAAAGCTAGCACAAAAACATCTATCTGATATATTGTCAATATTATGCATCACGTGTTTGTATTTATTATTCATAGTACTCGTATATGTATATTTTTCCAATCACGAATCTTTAATTCATTTCACGCTTAGGAACGGGTAGAAAATTTTGTCTAGTTGATCTTTACCGTTCGTCACCACTTTAAAAAATGTTGGTTTGGCAGACGCAGTATGTCACTTTATTTCTTATTATAATAATTTGGTTTAAAGTACTTGTCATTGAGATTTTGGAAAATTCATTGTTCTTCCAACACAAATAAGGTTCGTTATTGACCCTACATCCAATGAAGTGGCGTTCTTGATTCAAGATTCTTACCTTTTCAGAGTATCAAGATGCACGTTGATAGCAATCTCCGCCTTGAGCTTGTCTGGCAGACAAGACACCGCCTTCTCTTCATCCGAACACTTCTGCGTGAGCCACAGATAGTCAAACCACTTGATCACCTTCACTTGCAGGTGGGAGGGAACTCGCCGCATACGCATGTAGGTTTTAACGCCATCTAGTTTCGCTGTAACAAATAAAGGTACATGAATAAATAAATAAATAATAGGACACAGCATCACCTAGCCCCAAGTTAAGCAGACCTTGTGTTACGGGAAGTAGATAACAGTGAGACTTACAGGTGGTTTCAATTTTGAATAGCAGTTTTCTTAGGCTTACCAAGAAAAAAACTTGAATGTCAAAGTTTTTTGAACAGCACCTATTGCTTTCTTTGTTTGTATCTTCTTCTTTCTAGTCTTTATCGACCAGAAGAATGCAGAAGGTTTCCATCAAACTCCTAAATTTCTGTCTATTTTGAGCAGTTGAGGTTCAGTTGCCGTCCGCACTTCTCATCTTTTTGATGTCCTTCCATCTCATTTCATTGCATTTCATTTCATCACAGGGTTGATTTAGCATTTCAATATCAGCTTCATTTTAGGTATGTGTTTTTGAAACGACGCCAACGTAAAATTCCCACCCAAGGTACATTTTTCAACGTTCACACCATTTTCTCCGGATGTGCAGTTTAACACATTTATCATTTTGTCATGAAGTTTCTTGCGACGAAATGAATTTATACTGTTTTGTAAATCGCACTTAATCTCACCTGTCGTCGGATAAGTTAAGTTGGGCTAAGTGGGGCGCCTCGTGTGTCTCGCTAACTTGACAACGTCGGCAACGAATAATTGCGATCTCAAGTAAACCAAAACAGTTTTAGAGTGCTTTCAGCGGCGGTGGCAAGTCGAGTTTGATGTTAACTCGTCTAATATTGTATTCAATCACACCTATCAAACTATTAACAAAGTTAATCCTGTTCTCGTGTCTTCCGCATAATTACACGGATAGATGATAATGTTGCGGGGAAACCATGTCGCTCTATAACGTGGTAAACGTATCTATCAATTTTGATAGATATCCAATGGTGATTAGATCGTATTAGCCGTGTTAGATAGGCTACAGATAGATAATTATTTATGATTTATTTAGGGTTAAGTGTTAGTTTTTTTTACAAAATCTACATTATTGGTTTCGGTCACTATAGTACAGTACAACCATGAACTTTCATCAAATACAACCCCAGAACATGGGAATATACAAAGATACAAACTACTGCATATAGTTAAACAATATAATTTCGACATCAATAGTAGGTGGGTAGGTACAATTAACAAGTCGACACAGCACGCAAATTGGTATATAATGAATATTATCAATTGAATTGTGGTTTTACATCCCACTTAAGCGATGAATTTCGACGCAAATGTATTTAAACGTAATAAATTACACAAATTCAACTTAAGTCAGAAATGACAATATTTGATGCGTTTACATCTATGAGAGTTTCCCTCGAGACGTTAGAAGCAGAGCTCATAAAATTCAATTTATGAAATTATGTACCTACGCGTGCAATATGGAAAACGACGGTATATTAAAGTTCCAAGAAAAGGCTTTTAAAGAACGTTGTAAATGTATAAAAGTACCTGCACCGTCAAAGTAACCCTAACGTGCCCTTACTTAATCAGTTTTGACGACGTTTCTAAAGATCGAAAGAAGTTAATAGTGAGCAGTTTTCCTTGGTCGGCAAAAGGAAACTTGCAACATATTACACAACTTCGTTAAGCCGCCGGAGAGGTACCTATAAAGTTACAATGAGAACTTTCTCCCCCCCTAGAGAGAAGGTTCAGTTAACTTACCAGCTTATAACCGGCGTACCTATTACATGAACGGAGAAATTAGCATAAGCATTCATAATCCTTGAGCCTTAAGTGTTCTTTGCCAGGACACGGAGCTACTCAAGTAAAACATAACCTAAAAGATTAGCAAGCGTGTTCTAATCGGAATAGAAACATGTCACAAGACTTCAACATACGAGTAAAACGGAAACATTTCGATTTTTTCGAGACATTTTTCGGCAACTTTATGACCAAGACATAAAATATCTTATCGCGGTGTGCACACTACACGTCACAAAAGTTAAAGATCCGGTTTCTCGTGATTTTCGGAGCCCCAATAAAAACTAATCGAAAAACGCAGCCGTTACGCAGATATCAAGAGATTGATAAATAGTAAAAAGGACCGGTGAATTTTTTATTCTACGCAGTGGTCTGATAGATAGATAGATAGATAGATAATTCTTTAATCACCATAACTTAAAAAGAAAAACAGATTGTGTAAAATTAAAGAAAGCAAAGGATTTGGCGGCCTTATCGCTTAAAGCGATTTCTTCCAGGCAACCAGAACAATTGAGAGACAAGGAAGGGATGGCGGTGCTTAACATTTAAAGTTACAACATATACATAAATTTAAACTAAATACTAATACACATAATACTTATACCTACATAAATCAAATCAATTTTACTAAGTAACTCTATGGGACATGCTTAATAATCTAGCGTGACGTGACACCTAAATAATAGTTATACACTTTCATTTTGAAAGCTGATTTGATTGTTTTCATTCTGATGCTTCCTGATGGCAGTATAACTTTTCATTACATACCGCTTGCTCGCTAGTAGGTACGCTGGCTACATATTCAAAAACTCCCTGAACTTCCTGATCTTTCTCGCGGAAGGTGTCTGAGAAAAAGATCAGGAGGGTTCGGTGATTTTTAATCGACTTCAAAAATTATAAAAATAAATAAATTTATTTCTTAGAGGTCCGAAACAAAAGTTGTATTTTAGTGACGCGTCCGAAGCAACGCACGTTTGCACGTTCAGCGTTTGCATATTCGTTTCTGTTTCGTGCGATCCGTCAACCTAAACTTCGTATTTTGTGTTTCATAGTAGGCATCCTTTCATTCGTCGTTTCATTCATCCATGTGTCATCACATCAAACTATATTAGACTCAAATTGAAACTCGATGTCGCCACTTGACATTTTTTTCGCGCTATCGAACTGTTTCGGGCTTAAAACTACGTCCGAATCCATTTTCATTATTCAGCCATTTAAAGTCAGTTTATAGTTTTATAAAACACGCCAATTTATTGTTGAATAATACTAATTGACTTAAGCATTAATAGTTTAGGTATCTACGTTACACTAATAGAAAGTATTACAGGGTTACGCGGGTTGAAAGTCACATTATGATATCAAATAATCTTGTCATAAAAATGCATGCCAAAATGTAAGACGTTCTCGTTTGGAGTTATTGCTTATACCGTCGACGAATATCAAAAAAGGAATAAAATTTTTGGCATCGCTCCCGTATCTTAATTTATACCAGCTCATCGCGACACTGTAGCAACAGCTTCATACTCTGACGACACTTCTTTTTTTTGTGAAAATAAAATATCATCTCTAGTCCTATTTAACACCCTACTTTAATATTAATTCAACGGTTAACCGCCCGCCGCAAACAAAATTTACGAACAGCTAATTTCTTGTTGTTTCTTAGAGACTCGCTAACTAAATAATGTTTTGCTTGTTAATTTATTCGAGACATGCTCTAACAGATTTAGACGAAACAATTTCTTATTATGTAAATGTGTCAAGAAACCTGAAGAATGAGATATCTATAGTTATTACGAAAATTGCTATTTACACAGGTCAAAGCTATCACCAGACTGCTCAGTTGCTGGTATAGGTAACTACCTCTATTATATCGTATTTTACTTCTCTATATTTATATAGAGGTGCTGAGAAATTTAGCTACAAAATTACGCGCAGGTTGAGTAATTTAAATGCTTTTCCGTGCGAGCTTATTCATGCAATTTTAATTCTCTTTAAATTGGTCGCTCCGAGAGGTAGCGTATTTTTATAACAGCGTATTTTTACGGGATATATATCAGTAGGTAAATCCGTTAAACAATACAAACAGATGTTATAATAGTAAAATAAAGCACTGCAAGTTTTAGTGTAGATTTAAACTACTGACTCCAGAAAATGATGAAGAATGTAACTTGTAAGTAAAGTCTAGTCTCAATTAAGAGAACACTAGCCCACAGTTCGACGTGTACAAGCATTGTTAAATTTACCAAATTAAGCAGAATCGCCGGAGTAGAGTCCGACCTCCAAACGAGGAACGAAAGGACGATTGTTTACGAAACAACGCAACGTCAACCAACAATAAACGTTCTGCACAAAAACCAGGCGAGTCACCAGTGCTTTTACAGCACACACTGTGAGTCGTTTAGAATAATGATATAGGCATTCGTAGGGCTGACTTTGCATCGTGGACAAAAAGGTCACGTGCCCGTGAAAGTTCCTAACTTTTATTGGATTTGCAAGACAATTTTTATTAAGAAATAGGTTGGACTTCGGACTAAAGAATGTTCAGAAAGAGGCTGAAGTTATACATATGTACAGTGCGCGTCAGAATTAAGTATCCCCCTTGTCTACAAAATATTTTCTAACTTCTATTCGCTTGTGACTAATTTTCAATGCAAAAACTTATCAAGCCGCTAAGGATCGAACCACCCACCCTTTATATGGAGACTCGAATTCTCGGCATTAGATCAACTGAGCTATTTAGCTGTTGGAACAAAGCGTCCAATTTTGTCTATCGGTCTAATTAGTCCCTATTTTAATGCCAAGTCTTACATTTTTTTTATGGATGGCGGGTAGGGTTTGACTTTGTCGTTTGTAGCGAACAAAGTAATTGTCACTCGTCTTATTCCGTGTGGTTTGCTTTGTGCATATTTAGCGAGATCGAAATATTGTTACCAATGTTCTTTCGTTGTAAACAAATTATTTTTGATTAGGTAAATTATCACAATCTATTATAAAAAACCTTTCACTGTTTACAGATATTAATTGTTATTATGGTTTATCAAAACAATTATTTCGTTATAATATCATAGATTTATACGTAGTAGTTATTGTATAATATTGTAGACATAATTATAGAATATTCTTTTTTTAATATTTTTTTTTTCATTAACTTGCAATTAAGTCTATAAAGAATAATATCAATTAAAATTCTTACATATTGCAAAAAAAATAGATAACAATTAATAAAATAAACGAAACACCGCTCACGAGATTCGAACCATGTCACTTTCATCTTGTCTTGCATTAATTTGCCGGTTACTACCGCAGGGCCAAGTTGATACTTAGAGAATTCATCGAATTTTAAGTAAGGTTACCAAATTAAATGAAATTAAAATTAAACAATTTATACAAAAATTACATTTTAATGATACAGAACATAAAATTTTTGTTGGAAACGTCAAAAATATGAAAAGAAAATGGAAAATTATAAAAAAACATGAAATTTTGATCACCCAATCTCCAACGATCGCTGACAGGATTTGAACCCACATACATTGAGATAGGGGGATACTTAATTGTGACGCGCACTGTACATACATAACGTGTACCTTCATTATTTAAAGTCACTCAGGCAGAGATAAATTTGCTTTACACGGGAAATCCTTTTAAGTGGTGCAGTGTGATCGATTCATTTATAGCGTGCGGACTTATAGAGCAATTTAATCTTCCTCAAATACAGCGAGGTCTGCATCGATGTAGCGGCTGCAAACCGCGCTGTCCGCCGCCGACCCGCGCTTGGCAAGCTACATTAGTCTCAAAACTACACGTACTTCCCAGAAACAAGCAGAACAAGCCTTGTTTGCAGAGCGGTATTTTCCGTTTAAATTGGGTTTTAAATGCCAAACATAGTGTAAATAATTAAAATACAGAAATGTCGACTGCAATATCCCAACAAAACTAGTTAGACGGACACAGAGATTGCTCTCGTTTCATGAATTTTAAAATTTATAAATTATTTAAATACTTTCTAGTCCTACAAGCTCGCAGCGTAGCGAGTGACTGACATTTTCACACGTTGAACGGTGTATGAAATCGCCAGTAATAAAACGTTCACCGTTCGCCTTCAAGAGAGAGCACATTATGCGACTTTAAGACTTTAAAAATTTTTTTTTTTTTGGCGTGTGCAAAAAATTTTTTTCCTTATTAACTTAACAGTAACAGTAATTTTGAAAATCTGAAACACACACCTTCTGCCTTATATTTTGTTTGTTTACTGTACACAGTATCAAGTCTTATTTTAAAGTCTTTATTGAATAGCGACGATTTATTGTATAGTTTAGAGCGAACTTCGGATGTTTTTTTCCATTTTTTTTTATGTAATCGTGTTTTCGTTCTAGCATCAATCCTGAACTAAAACATATATTAATCTTGCAGTAAATGCTTAAGCATTAGTTTTAGTTTAGTATTACGGAAGATATGATCGCTGCTATTTCAGGTATCATAGACTCTCATTTGATATTCTGAAACATTCGACTCTAGAAAAACATTGTTGCCTATGATAACGAGACATCAATATAAAATGTGAAGCTCAAACAGAATACCTGGGTAGTTTGAGTCTACTCGACCCGAGATCAGAGGCGCGTACAACAATCTGAATATAAACGAGATGCTTGGAGGAAGTGCATTGGATTGTTTACTCGACTATAGACGGCGCAGCGCCGCCGTCGCCGTCTTACCCAATCTTCTACCCTCCATTCAACTAAACTCGATCGGACTCATTAACGTCACCAAAGACTCAGGTGCCTGAGGGCTTATCGGGAAACTTTCGTAAGTTGTGCATTTCGCGTTATGAAAAACACAATTATAACTTTGCCTGGTCGAATAACAAGTTCGTCGAATATTTCAATTGGATATTTATGCACTGGGGTCCACTGCGAAATTTCCTTTGTTTATACAGAGTATAACGACTCAAAGCGACCGATATGAAAATCGTATAACGTTTACCTTGGGAAAACGTTATCAAACACAGCGCGATCGTAATAAAAGCATCCCGCGATTTTTACGAGACAGATAAGTTATTTTCGTATCAAAAGGTCGTAAAGTATACACAAGTCAGATGAACTGAAAGAAAATACGTGTTGCGTTTGTATGTTAGTCTCTCAGCAGTCTGAATAGGCAGAGGTGCAAGTAGGTTGAGTCGACGTTTTATTATGTGTGCAAAGAATCCAGCCTTTACGGCAGCTGATGTAGAACGCAGTAGAAGTCGTAAGTACGCAATTAGTCGAGCCCAGACTGCCAGACTGGCAACGCAGTACTTATTACTGTTGCCGGGAGTTAGATAGCTTCTCGCAACCAGCGCAAACGTTCTAACTTATGAATAATATTAATCTGCGAGTGGGAAGTGAGTGCAATAAGGTTATCCCTAATGGATTTGCGGGAACGCAAACTTTACCGGTTTTTGACTAGCATTGCAGCATAATGTTTTCAATTCGCTAGTTTAACTTTCTTAATTCAAAATCGGAAATAAGAAAGAGTAAATAAAAGCTGCCAGCAACATGAATCGCCATTGCAAGAAGCAGAATTGAAATACGAGTAGTCAAAGTTGAGAGCAACACATTAATTGAAAGAGTTGGAGGAAGTTTCCGATCGTCTCTGATGGTCAATTCAAGTTGTTGCGATGGAGAGCGATGGGCGGACTGATTACAGAGTTAGGCCACGAACACTCCAATTTATATTTACTTTACAGAAATAGAAAACATTGTGAATAAAATAAGTATTTTAACCCCTCGTTATCAAAAGATGCAGCTTCCATGCATCCTTTGTTTCCAATGCAAAACATAAATTCATCTCAAATAAAGACAGTTTAAAACAAAGGAAAAGGCAAAGGCTGTGCAAATAAAAGTAGTATCAAAATCTTTATGGTTATGAAAACTCAATTTGACGGAATCGAAACCACTGAGCGCGTGCACTTAGTCGACTATGACAGTGTCGAAAGGATGGTTTGAGCTTGGTCGAAGCTTTGATGTGTATGGTGAAGGCTACGTGCGGCGCAGAGGCGGAGGCGTCAGCAGTGGCGGAGGCGAGCACCAGCAGCGAAAGCACGAGTGGCGGCGCGGGCGGCCGCACGGCAGATCGATGGCGGGCGGACGCGCTCTCACGCGGGGATGGGGCGCGGCGCCCGACTTTCGCCGAGCTATTTATAGCATTCAAGCCGCTGACCTATTTCGCTGCAGCGCCGCCAAGGAAGGTCACGGATTCAGCCTGCTCTCTGCCATCGCGGCGCCATTGTCTTCTTAACCGAGCTGCAGCGCTAATTAAAGTTGTTGACACTTTGCCGTTTCTCTTTTTAAAATGCCGGTATCGTAGGAATTGATCACGGCGAGTGTTGCGGTTGCAATTAATTTCCTCTATTTCCTATGGGTATGCCTGGGTGTAAGTTGGCTCGTTAGCGTAAAGTTTATTGTTACATGAAGCGACGGGGGGTGCGCGCGGGGTTGGTAGGTATGACGTCAGCAAGCCGCGGAGGGCGCTCGCTCACGTAGCGCGTGCCGGCACGTCTACCTGCTTAGTACGCTAATGTGACAGCCACGCTGCCCCCACCTCGCCGCCGAGCTCTTTGAACCTTCTCACACGCTCACAATGATTTATCGTGTTAACTATCCAACGTATTACGGAGATTGCACCTACGCTTTTTATGCTCCGGCGTTACAAACAATTTTACCGGCGGAACGTGAGGCGACACATTTTGGAATTTATTTCCTTGCGTTTATTTTTATCCGAGTTGTGCCGAGGCCTCGGGAGCGGATATGTATGACATTGAAAACATGGGTTGAGTCTGGCGACAGACAAGTCCGTGCTACGCTTGGTATACAGCGCTCTGAGAATAGAATTTAATAGAAAAGATTGTCTTTGTGACAATAGGGTTTATATTACTTTTTTGAAAACTGCACTTATATTAACCGACTTCAAGAGGAGGTTGAATATTGGGCTGTATGTATGTTTTTATGTATGACCGTCGATTTCTCCGTCATTTATGGACCGATTTGGATGATTCTTTTACAGTTGTATAAAGAATGATTCTTAGGTGGTCTCATAAAAAAATCATTCCCGAGAAGATTACAATTTATCCTGTAAAACTTGAAAAACAGTTTAAAACTAAGGGATTCGAAGTCGGTTTTTAGTTTTTCAAAACAATTAAATAACCTTCAACGTTACCTTGGAACTCTTTCCTGGCAGTGCTGACAGAAGTGACGATGTTGGCGACGTGGCCCAGCACCGTCGCAAACAGCAGCAGTCCAAACAACAGCTGTGCTATCACAAACACGTACTCTCCTTTACTCCGTGGCCTTGGAAGATCACCTGGAAATTTGAGAGGCTGTAGCTCACATTCTGTTAAATTAAAAAAAATGCGCCAAAGAAAGGTTAGTTCTTAATGTAAGACTTCGGAAAAACAAGTGAAAAACGTATTGATTAATATCCCACAGTTGATAGGATCCATCATGTGAAAAACCATAAATAACCAACCGATAACTAGGGTACGATAACGATAACGCGCAATTTAGATCCTCGATCTAAATTCCAACAATTTTGCCTTTTGCCTTATTTGTTTCTGCTTATATAAATAAAAATGGTTTTTGAAGGTTAATGCGATTGTTTTTTGACGTTTTTTTTATACTATATAAAAAAAGAATGAACAGTGGAACAAAAAAATGGAAGTGGATACAAAATGTGCAATCCGGAAATTCCTCGAAAGGGATCGGGTATTTGGAGCGTCACATCGTGTGATGTTTTTTTAAACTTTTTTCGCTATTGGCTGCCTGCCTCGGCCTAACCTTTATGAAATAACAATAATTTTTTCATCGAACTGTGGAATCCATATTTTTATGACCGACAGTCGTATACGTGCCTACAGAAATGTTAATACAGAAACAAATAACTGGAATAAACATTCGAAGTTTCCCTTACTTTGGTAAAACAAAACTACTGGTAGAGTGCATGCTGCGGCGCAGAACGCATGAATACTCGCATTTAAGCCAAAATATGCAAATTGAACAAACCTAGGCATAGTGAAACCTTACGAGAGGTTTGTTCTGTGGATTTCCGTGCATTTAAGAAAAGGTTTTATACAAATTAGGGCGAAACAAATTTAGTAGGGTATAATAATTATAACTTTATTGTGGAAAGAATTGCTAAAAGCTAAAACATTAATTTTACGCTTACTATAATAATTGAAGAAAAACAATGAATAAATAAATAAATAATCCTGAACAATTCACACGGCATTTTCTATAGCCCCAAGTTAAGCAGAGCTTGTGGTATAGGGACTAGATAACATATAAACATATACAATACATAGATAGATATTTGTACTATACATAGAACATGACCAGAACACTCTGGAAAAAATATCTGCAGATCGTACAAACATTTGCCCCGAGGTGGAAATCGAACGCGCAAGCCTGGCAGGCGGACCTTCGCCCACCGCGCAACAGAGATCGCCGTAGTAATTATTCAGTTTTCCATGAAATCTTCTGTAAATTTCTGTGAGCCTGCATAAAGTGGACAGCATTGGAAGTGGTCAAGTTAGGAAGTGACGATTCAGGAAGTGGTCAACTTTGGAAGTGGTCAAGTTAGGAAGTGGACAAAGTCGTCCTGAGGGATACATACATTACCTATTTCTATTAAACGCAAAAATAGACGCTCCTATTTCACTCTAAAGATGAACTAAAATCTAAACCGAGTGTAGTGTGTACACCAGACTCGGTTGTGATTTTATTTTACTGTTCTCTCGGCAACATATTGTTGCGGGAAGGGGAAATGTTTTACTCAGCTTTGAAAAATCAGCTTTCAATGTTTTTAACGACATTCTTTCAGCACAGCAAACCGCTGCACTATTTACCAACGTTACACCGACAGTGAAAACAGTCAGCCGAACTGTTTTAATGAAGCCCATCGATACGTAAATCAGCAAATGAACAAATCATTAACAACGTCAAAGCGTTTCATTATTGCTAAATGTACTATTTCAACAATGGTTAATTTATAATGATGCGGTTAACAGTCACTTGCTCGCAAACTAATATTCTAAAATAAACGTATATCGCGTGTGGTCGAGCAGTTACTCCGATATAAATAAAAAAAAATGTAGGTATAAATTTGGGAAAAACATATGCGGGTTGGCTTCACTTTTATTCGTGCTCCGTGAGAGTCAATGTCAGATTAAGCCCCGTGTGTAAGCACTTTATCCTGCCACCTGTGTGGAGGAGCCACGGATAAAAGAGGAATTTATTTTTAAAATAGCCATTTTAATGCTCGCTTGACGCAGATGTTTATTTATCGCGTGCCTTTTCATATCTCTCATAGGATTTCAGGCGCGACGGAAACGTTTCATATTTTACTGCTTCTATTGAATTTAAAAGTAATACGTATTTTTGATTTTCTGAAGTGAAATCGATGCACATGATTCCTGGATACCTTGAAAAGTTCTGAATTTTGAAAAGTAATACCAATTTAAATCAGTTTTTATGGAAAATAAGTGAGTTCTGGTTATTCTGGGAAATAGGCAAGATATCCAATGTTTATGAAGTTCTATAACATTTTTGTATTATTATTATCTCACTAGTCTCACTAATATTATAAACGTGAAAGTTTAGATGGATGGATAGATGGATGGATGTTTGTTCCTTTATCACGCCAGAACGGCAAAACGGATCTGGATGAAATTTGGCACAGAGATAGATTATAGTCTGGAATAGGACATAGGCTACTTTGTATCCCGAAATTCCTACGGGAACGGGAACTACGCGGGTGAAACCGCAAGGCGCTGCTAGTATTAAATATAAACCAAATGTATCTACAAAAAGTATCATACAATTTACTATTGAAATAGAGCATGATAAATATTTGTTCTCGTTATTGAAATGGATATCATAATAAATTCTGGGCGCCTGGGACTTTGCGTACCGGCGCCGATAAGAAGGTATTATGAGGCCCTTATTCACACACTATCATTTAATACGAATACGCTGTGGGCACGACTTCAACAGATACAATTACCCCATCATCTATTGAGTCATCTCCAGGATATGGCTGTCAACACCGTATTTGTGTGTGTGTTATTGTGATGTAATTTGTAACCGCTTGTATGCAAACAATTTTTTACTACTCTAACTTGCACAAAGTGTAGAGACAAAGACAAAGATAGCTTATGCCTCAAGCCCTATGTCTATGAAATACCAACAACGGCAACGAAACTTTTCAAGTCTCCTCTCATTATGCCTATGCCGTCTCTAAGAGATGGTTCAACAGACAGTAAAAAAATACATAAAACCATAAATTTGCGTTTACTGCAACTTTCATGTTAATTCAGTCATTTTTAGGATTCCGTACCCAAAGGGTAAAAACGGGACCCTATTACTAAGACTTCGCTGCCCGTCTGTCACCAGGCTGAATCTCATGAACCGTGATAGTTAGACAGTTGAAATTTTCACGATGTAAAAAACGTGTAAAAAACAGAATATAATAAATATTTATTATATTCTGTTTGGCTCCCATACAACAAACTAGATTTTTTTGCCGTTTTTATAGATAATGATAAGGAACCCTTCGTGCGCGATTCCGACTCGCACTTGGCCGGTTTTATTAATTTATCTATCACAAATGACAGCCGGCCGTATCCATACTATGATATGATTCAAGTCAATTGTAAGACAAATTAATAAAAAAAGAAACTTTGCAGAAGTACAACTTCTTTTTTTTTTATTGGTTGATTTTTTTAAATTTAGAAATCGTAATTTGATCGCACGCGCAGGACCAACCAAAAAATGGCTTAAAAAAGTGTCATTTTTGATAAATGCCCACCACAGACTATGGTAGCAAACGCAGAGAGTTTTGGCTTGCAGAGCGCGTTATCCTTATGCGCGTTACTGCTACGTAATCATTGCGGATACGGTCCCAGGTATAAACGTGCCCGGAAGACGGATGGCCCCTCAATAAATGACAGTGACACAGGGTCGCAAAGAATCCATTTCCAGATCGGTGTTATTAAAGAAAGTTCTAGAGAGTCGATTATTGTTTACGAGTGAATACGTAGACGTTTCGTAGCGGTTCGCAGACTGTGCTACGAAGCTCTACGATAAATTACTCGTATAACATTAAGAGTTTAGAAAAATAACGTAAGTAAGTCATGTTTTGCTTTAAGTCATTTGAGATCATTCACGCAGTCTTAATTATGTTATTCGCATGTATACCTACCTACAGGCAGAATAATGTTCAATTCGTTTTCAAATATCAAAGTGCTTTCTTTCCTTTAGACCTTACAAAGCATTTGAACACGTCAGAAAATTCAAATTATTTAGTAAAACTAAGAAATAAAGTTATCACTTAGATTCAACATTTTCAACATTGTTTCATTAATACTTTTAATAAGCACCCACTTAATTGCATACACAGTTAAGAGTAAACGAGTTTAAAGCGAACGCCTATAGTTCCTACCTTTAATACAAACACTTGGCAAACTTCGCCGAGCGTTATCCTATTCTGTCGACTCGAATACGTTATTGTTATACCTTTTATTGCGCTTCTGAAATGCATCGTTAGCAATAAGGTGGTTCGTACAGAAGAAAAAATCGCACTTTCCGCTATTTTTTGCTTCACAAGGGATACAATTACCGAGAAAAAGATAGATATTAAAGCAGAAAATAATATAGCAAGTACTCCAAAAGTATCATTTTAATGAAAGTTTGTCCGAACATTTGTTCATAGAAAATAGTATAAGATTGTCTGTAAACTACTACCCGCCAGTTTCAATTCTTTTAAGATAAAAATTGGTTATTCAGTGGGTTATCACCGCAAGAATATTAATCTTCACAGCATTGCAAATCGAACCACCTTATGGTTTATAAAACTGTTAGAGCATTCCCCACATACTCATAGTATTAGGCGGAATACCACAGAGATCTAGTGGAATAGCGTGTAGGAGTAATCCTGTGACCGACACTCATAGAGCTTTCATTCATTTATAATTTCTCTCGCGGTCTTCGATGCTTGCGGTTTGTGGTCTAGAGTGCAAAGTGAACAAAAACCGTAACTAAGTTGTAAGTACTGGACTACATTTAAAGATAAATTAATAGAAATATAACGCAAAAAATACAACTAAAAGAAACAAGACAAGTTCAGCCACCACTCGGCATGTGCTACGACAGAGCTATACCATACGATATTTAATATACCATAGCTATACCATATCTGTGGTGGCGTTGCATCAGGTATGCAAAATATGGGCATTTTATTTCGTGTAACTGATGCTGTTGCACTTTCTCTATTTAACATTACTGTTTTTGATATTTTGCTAAAATGAACAAAGAAAATAACAATCAAATAATAGAATTAACCTTAAATTAGTTTTTACAATTCAAACAATTGAGCTAATTCCAGACTGTTGCAAACAATCTACAGGTAGCTCAACTGATCCATAGCAATACCAGTCGGTAGCGTGTTTAAGACGCTGCAGCGCTGGCTGCATTGCCCCGCTGTATGGCAATGCTGATTCGCTGTGCCAGATACTCACCAGCTCTCGGGTCACGCGTCGTTTCGACCAGACGTTCAGATAAAAAAAATTAAATCCGGAGAAGCAAATGGGTAGGCTCTGTCGAGACTTGAATAAAATACTAAAATACAACATAGGCTATCTGAATATGTTGTGTCAAAATTACAGTAGGGTAGTTTTTAATAAATTAGCATTTTCAGTTTAAAGTTGAACCCGTGCCTTCGTACGAGCGGGCGGACTAACGTTTATCGGAGGAGATTAGGGAAATGAGCGGATAGAAGGGAACGAGTTTCGCTTACACTGAAAATTTCACAAATTTTATTAATCGTTCCACCACAAAAGGGATGGCATTGATTAAAAATTGCAAATTGGCAGCGGTTAAAGCTGTGCAGGCTTGTTATGGTTGCATTAGGCTGAGGACAAACAAAAATGTTCAGTTGTCAGTCGCGTAAAATGCGTTTTTCCAACAGAAATGACTACTTATTTAAGAAACGACTCCTTTTAATAAAACAAAATCAGGCTCGTTTGGCCTCTGCGTTACACGTTGGAACTTTCTTTAATTCATGTTCACCCGTTTGTCGTTACATACGGTCACAGACCTTTTTCACACTGGTATAATGTGTGTAAAGTTCTGCGAGACATACTAAAGGCCATGCGCATTTACGTGCTACGAGTGTCGGCTTTCTACGTGCGTAGACGTTCTACGTGCGTAGACGGGCTACGTGCGTAGACGGGCTACGTGAGTGCTATGTATCATTTATAATCCAAAAAAATTCAATACATATTCAATAACTCTCAATAACCAAAGCTGATTTGATAGTTGATTGAATAAAAATCAAAAGTATTTCTTTGTATAACAAACAATGCAAACTTTTTGAGATTCCGTAGAACAATATTTCTAAGAAAATGCAAACACCGCCGTCGACGGCCGACAAATTATACAAAGAACAGCAACGCTTCAACTGCAATGTTGTTTCAAACTTATAATCTAAGCGGTGGAGCTTATTTTTATAAGCAAAGCTTTTCATTTTCAACGCCATCTCGCCTTGGGGGTTCGTTTGTGTTCCTGGATAAAATGTGTCCTAGGATTCTAGGTTCCATTTACTTATTAATTAAGTTTCATAAGTAATTTCTGTGCGCTTTTGTCTTTTTAATAAGATTAGACTTAATTTATTTGATTGATTAGATTTAACATCCAATATCCGTAGCTGTATTCCGTAGGCAGAAAATACCTACATCTGCCTTTTATTATTCACAGGCAAAGGTGGTCTGCATCGAACTACAGTTACACAAGTTGGTTATGGTTAAGCTCAATGCGGTTTCAGTTCAGGTAAGTGCTGTCTGGTTGCGTTTAATTGTAACAGTACAGGCCGTTAACAGTATTGTCCGGTTTGCCCGTGGGCTATTGCACGTAGCAAACTGCTATTTATTTCAGTATCCGTGTGAACAAGCTCTACGCTTGGCGCGAAGACTGCGTCTTTAAATCTAAGCCTGTAATATCTATGATATTTCATGAAATATGTAAGAACTTCCCAGTTGGTAAAACTTCGTTTGAAGTCCGCCTAAGGCAGCTCTTGTACGTTTTACAAAGAAAGGCGACTACAAGGAAAGATGTATGAGCGTGTCTCATTGTGTAACTACCGCCATTTTTCTCGGCTTATCGGCTTGGCCCTTAAAACTAGCCTGTGGGCAAGGGTTGACCCAGTATTTTTTGCTTTATTTTCTTAGCCAGCCCAATATTTGACAACAAAGGGCACATGAGCTTTCACAGAAAATAAAGCCTTCTATCGCGTTTTAGTTAGCAGCCGCTTTATCGTTATATTCTATGGCCGATCATTCCGTGAAAGTGTTCATGCCTCGATACTCAAAAAATATTTAAACAATAACTTCATGGCTTGGGTCGACGAAAGTTCCTTCATAAAAAACGTTTTTTTGTATTCAACATTTTGCAAATTTAACTCTACTAAGGTTCAAAAACATCGTAAAGCCACAAAAACTGTACACACATAAAACTTTTTAAATGTAACGTTGGGAAGCAGGATATTTTAATAAATATCAGAAACCATTTTTATAAATCTAGTATTGAGACATAATCTGCGATTAAAACGGAAAGGCTGCGGTAAGCTGCAAGTGAAAATGTGTCATGAAACTTTATTTTCATTCTTTGTAGCAATTTGCTTTTCTTCGGACTTGATTTTTTAGTAAATTAATACATATAAAAGCTAAAACTTCATGTTCTCTACCCATAATAAATTATTTTCAATGTTTGCTTCTAAATCTTGTTCGTGCCATCTGTGTGCATAAATCTAGCGTGGTGTATTCCACCAGTTTTGTTTATTTGATGCTGGTTTGCTCCAATTCGCAAAACAGCTCTTAGCTATACACGTATACAATTGCATTATGTAAGGCAGTAAATACAGAATTTCCTACCAGATAGTGTTTATTGTTAGCACTTATGTTGTTGTGACCAAACCCTCTCAGAAATATTAATAATGTACAATGTTTACTAAGAAGTTTTCTGTCTACGAAACTCCACGCACTGCATCAAATCACAAATATTATATTAGCACTTGTACGGTGTGTTTATGGGAAAATAAATGTTTTAGTAAAAATTTACACGTTTTACTAGATTAGATAGGATTTTTTCAGCAACTTCGCATGCGTTTCAGAGATAAAACGTAGCCTATGTCCGGGATACCATCTACCTCCCTGCTAAGTTTCATTAAGATCCGTTCAGCCGTGAAAAGGAAAAGACAAGACAGACTTACTTTCGAATTTATAATATTAGCATGAATAAATTTTTCTGAAATAAACTAAAAATCGACTTCAATTGAATCAATCCAATCCATCTTCGCGGTGGGCGTGGGTTGATTCCCGCTTCGGGACAAATGTGTGTATATCTGCAGACATTAGTTCAGGGTGTTCTGGTCGTTTTCTATGTATAATCAAAAATATCTATCTATGTATTGGATTATTTTACCCATAATACAAGCTCTGCTTAGCTTGGGGCTAGATAATGCTGTTTGAATTGTCCGGCCTTATTAATTTATTTATTACAAATTTCCTTAGTATTTACACAGTTTTTTCAGTTTTTCGAGACAAATACGTATCCCTCGGGAGTACTTTAAGGGACCTCTTCGGAATCATTTGCCATATAAAAGCGAAATAATTTTCCAAATCGGTCCTTATTTGACACAGAAATCAACCAAAATACGTTAAAAAAAACAGCCGAACATAGCTCTTCCTCTTTTGTTTTTCGTTTCGTAGGATAAAACGCATTTAATAACAGCAAAAGCCGCTTTAATAGAATAGCATAGAATAATCTTTATTATCAAAGGTGAAACACGTGGAAAATCATGGTTTACATAATTTCAGTGTACAGGCTAAGACTTTAAGCGATTATTCAATTATTTTGAGATTTTTTTTGGTGTAGCAGTATAAAATCTTTGCAGCTATTTCCCTAATAAGGACGGAAAATTAAATATGCTAATAAATTTTCCTGGGAACATAAAATAAATGGAATGCTGAAGAGATAACAATAAATTTAAATGAATTATTTTGATGATTCTCAATTAAGATTTTTCGCTCCTCAAGATAATAAGGTACTTTGCAGTCGTAAAGACGAAATACAAACTTTTATTCGAGACATTGCTACATAAATTTAAATTGAAATTGTTAATTTTAAACCTTTTTGAAAGGGCAAAACATAAAAGCTCACAAATGGTAGAGCTTTTATATTTATGGTAGAGCTTTTATATTTGGATGAAGTCGTGCTAGGAAAGTGCGCGTCCTGATCTTTTTCATTGAAAGTGTACAAGGCCTTAAAAGCCGCGAATATGCATAAGCAAACGTAACACAGTGTTAAGTTAAGTTATGCCGGCGATCGTTCGATGCCTTTAATATTTATAAACCCAATACAGAGTTATTTACCTTCTGATCCGATCCAATCCGCTCAGTATAAATAAAGCTGAAGCTGAAGTCTCGTATAATGTAAATAACCGTATTAACGATAGAAACCACCGTATCTTTCCTGCAATTATCTCCCTATTTATGAGCGGAAAGTGTCAACCCCGGGAAGTTGCGCCTCTGTTCTAAACAGGGTTGCCACTTGTAGATAAGAGGGCGAGATCAATCAGCGGATGTATAAAAAAATGAGTGTCGCGGCGATTTGATGGAAATCTCGTTCATAATCCAGTTTTTGCCAGCGAGTAGCATGTATTTTTAGGGTTTCGAGATCGGTTTCGAAACCCGTATGGTCTTGCTCTGTCCGTTTTTCTTCTTTTTTCAATATCTCAGTAATTACTGCAGCTATTAACTTGACTGATTAAAAAATAAATGAAAAATGAAAATGAAATTTTTTAGTAAAAATTGTGATTTTGAAATTTCAAAAGAGACTCTTGGTGGCAAATGGGGTATCAAATGAAATAGAGAGGTATTGGTGTGTACATTTGAAAACAGTTTTTAAATTTTTGTATGTTTTATACTTTTTAAAATATTTAGAAAAAAGTTTTGAAAAATTGATCGTCCCCCGATCTCCGAAGCTTACGGAGCGATCCACGAACAACTTATGTGGCGTTTCTAGATACAGATTTCTATATTTTACAAAAAAAAATAGAGAGAAGTCTGTAAAAATAACACTTTTTGAAAAATGGGCAAAAAGGGGGTAATTTCTTTCGAAAAAAATCGCCTCCTTTTTGACCATTTTGAGTAGGGTATCAAATGAAAGGTATCGGTTCGTACATTTCAAAACAGCTTTTGAAATTTCTGTCAGTTTCATACTTTTTAAAATATGTTGATAAAGTTGAAAAATTACCAGTTCCCCCTTATATCCTAAGAGCCAACGCAGATCGGGACAGGATGGCAACAGAGCAATCCATCTGAATGTACCTATATTTATCTGTATTAATTAAATAGCAAAGTCTCTAACCGGTACCTAATAGTAAACTTATATTTGTATAATTGGCAAATGTAAAACATACGGCGCGTGAGTTACACTCGCACTTGACGGATATTGTTTATTTTAATATGTAATGCAAGACCAAAATCTTAAACTTATTAACGTAGGTACTACAACGTATTAAAAATCATCAAAACATGATAAAACGGACAATGAGTGTGGATACAAGTTCATTGTTCTGGCTTACAAGGATTAAATCAGATCAGCAAGTGGTAACCCTAACTGCAGCAGAGTTTTCATTTCACAGTATTATTAAACCTACTAATCAGTACGAGCTGGAAACATGATATATTGAAGAGAAAAGGTTAATTAAAACTTATTATGCTGATCCTCTTTCGTTACAAAAAGTTTTCCATGTTACTTTGATCACCTTAAAATTTTAGCGAGTTTTTGGTTTTAATAGTTTTCTCTATTTTATAAATTCGTTGGTTTTATGCATTTAGAATTTTCTTCGCTTATGTTATATCCCTGGTAGACTACAATACCCACAATATTACTACCGCCTATTGATTTAAATCGGTGAATACATTGTCAAGTGTAATGTTACTAAAGAAAATCAATTAAAGAGAAAGTCAACATTTTGCTTCACGCAACCAACCATGATCGCGACGAAAAGCAAACCGACAAAGTTTAAAACGGCTTTGACAAATACATTTTCGAAGATCGCTTATTCAAGCGAAAACAATTTACTGTAACTTTCAAAGAATCCCATTCCCCAGGGGGGGCGCCGCAAAAACCTATCGAACTAATTTCCTTTGACACTTTTTAGCGATTTTCCAATTAATTCAAGTATGACTCTACTATCTCACGATTGCCTCAAGACGAACGAGTTGAGACTCTCCATCGCAGAGTGCACGTAGACACATCAAGTGGACGCTCGACTCCAGGGGCTTCTTAAGTTTTTCGACTACCGATGCCCATCACTCGCTTTTCGTTTACACAAACAGCGATTGCTTGTTCCAGTAAAAATATTGGTAGAGATGACTCATTATATTTATATCTCTCAGACTAACTGCTAAGCAAAATAGGCAGTTGACTATAAAGTCAAGTTTTACTTCACTGAGCAAAAAAGCACAGTTTGATAGTTTTAATAAAGACTGTATTCAAAACTTTATAGTTTTGACTACTTAGTTGCACAGATCCTAGGAGCCTACGTTCCGTAGTTAGTTGCATCTGATCCTCGCCCGAGAGAACCCATGGCAGAATCGATCTTCTACGAAGCAAGTGATTGTTTTTTTCAGTGCTCCGTATAATTATTGTGGCATCATATTATCTCTTTATATATATATCATATCTTTATATACCTAGGGGTATTCTAGGTACAAGTAGGAACAAAGACTGACTTAGTATCAAAAGAAAATAATGACACATTTAACGCGAGTCATCAAGTTTCTGATTTCTTAGGATGATGTTAGAATAGATAACAATAGTGTGAAATCAAGTTAGCAACTTCGAAATACCTGTGCCAACTTTGTGGTACTCATTTTAGAAGTTATAAGCCAACAACTGAAAATTGTCTAGGTTTTTTGAGCCCCACGAAGTTAGCACAGGTCTCTCGAAATTGCAAACTTGGTTTAACACTATTGGTATATATCCCAAAAAATCAGAACCTTGCAATTTTTTGCGACGTAACGCGATTTTTGTTTCTACGGTGTTCGACTTATTAGTCTAGTTTCCGTTTTTAATCACTTGTTTTAAAAGTTACGGTTTTACTGCAGTGGTATTGAGAAGTTGATTAGCAAATGTTAGGTAAACATTTTAGCTCAATCGCCATGTCAACAAGCACGCACTAATAGAATTTAATTATCCAACCCCAATATCCCTTGATTGGCCGATTCTGTGCACAATAGATTAACTAATTACCGAGTACAATCGATTACCATCGGAACGATATTCGATTTTTAGTCGTAAAATAAAACCGATCGCAATCGAGACGGACTACACGTAGGCTCTTCAACTGGATGACGCTCAAACTCGAGGGAGCTTCTATAGCTCAATATTATTATTTCGCGAGACCTTTTTTTATCAACAGATTATGATATTTAAATTGTTCTTGATTGATAATTTTTTTTTAACTTTTCGATTAATGTTCACGTAACTTATGCAACAAACATTCGTTTGGTTTAGTTAGTTAGAAGGTTTGATTTTACCCCGCTACTAATAATAATAATAATGTTGGACAACTCACACAGCATTATCTAGGCCCAAGCTAAGCAGAGCTTGTGTTATGAGTACTAGATAACTGATATACATAATACATTACATAGATAGATATTTTTTATTATACCTAGAAAACGACCAGCACACCCAACCAATGTCTGCAGATCGTACAAATATTTGTCCCAAGGCGGTAATCGAACCCGCAACTTCCTGCGTAGCAGGCGGACCTTCGCCCACCGCGCCACAGAGGTTGTCAAAGAAAATCAGACATGTTTGTCTCGGTACAGCGGTTTTGAGGACAAACCAAAACATAGCTTGGTAAATGTATGTCTATACGTTTCGGTGTCACACGTAAATCCTATGTAAATCTACTTAAGACACAAAATTCAATGTATTTATTTGAATCCTTTTGTAATTGTGTTCGACGGGAGCCGCGTATTCCGCGCATGCAATTTACGAAGGATTATGATGGAATATAAATCAAAGCATCAGAGTTATGATGCCACCCACACCTACATGACGCATGGTATGAACTGTCATGTAAAACATTGTGGTTATTAGCGTAATTCATCAAAATTTAGCTTATATAAAGTCTAGTGACAAAAATGGGAGGAAAGAGAAAGGAAGGAGGGAGAAAAGGACTTTATTGTGGTTACCACAAGAGACAAAGTGCTAACTCTATTTCTGTCAACAAATTATTTGTTATTATTATTTATTTATTTATTCAACGTGGCAATGTTGCCAGCATTCTGGGCACTCTGCCTTCTGATCACGGCTTAGAGTTTTAGGTAATGGATATGTGTAAATACTAGTTGTAATTGTTTTACATATTTTGTTATTGTAATTTTCACAATAAACGTTTTATTCACTCTATTTTGTTTGAGAGCATAATTTTGAAAATACATGGTCGTATATTTAGTAATTGTTATTTAAAAAAATATGCCTAACTTATTACAACCAAACAAAATGATTCGCCAAAATTGGCTGGTAGTTTTTCAAAATAGTTTACGTTTTAACTTATAACCGTACATGTGTTATAATTGTTACGCTAAGACCTTTTGTAGTGGTGGTGCGACCGCCACTGCCACCTTTTTTAACGACAAAGATATATTTTGCATAATGGATGCTCTCAGCGTAAATCATTTACGGGGACTTCTTAATGTTTGGTACAATTTTAATGCCTTGATGTATTTTTCACAACTGCTTTTAATCTTGTTTCGAATTATAGTTACATTTAGAAGAAACGTCTACCTATACCCTAGCCACTAGTGGACAAAAAATTGAAGCGAACAAAATCAATAACATTTTGTTTCTTATTTGATAATAATTACTATTTATTAAGCTGTTCATGTATAAAATTTGACTTGTCTAAGTGCTTATTTTGTAAGCCTACAGTAATAAAGTTATTGAATTTTGAATTTTGAGCCAAACTCGATGTAGAATGTTTGTAAACAAACCGCTCGTATTTAGACTAAAATTTACTATGTTGCCACGTCCATCTACGCAATTTACATTACTAATCGATTTGAGGTCCTCCCTTCAATAAATATTGCTTACAAGATTATCTGAAACTCTACGCCAAGCATGTGAGTTTTAGTTAATTGTATCGTGGTTTGTTTACAAACATTCTACAAGGAGCTTGGCTAATGTATAGACACTGAATTAATTGTGACGGCAATTTTTCTACCTAGCTACTAGTTTGCACCATTTTCGCTTCAAAAAGTTGATGATATTAGCAAAAACTAATATAAGTTTCAACCATAAAAGTGCAAGTACCTAAGTTAGATACGCAGTAACATTAGTTTGTTACTTTACTCTCACCTTTACATTGTAGTTAATTTGTTCAAAGTTCCGTCTGCCAACGAATAAGTTAAAGCTATTTGAGATTTAACTTGTTTATTAGTTGACGAAATGTTAGTAGTGTCTTGAAGTGAATTTGTAATAAAACCTCAGGAGTACTTAAAATAAGCTATAGAAGATCTGTGAACTATTTGTGTTCTTTGATAGAAGAATCTTTATTATACTCGTATAAAACAAAGATGTGTTAGTTACATCATTTATAACAAGAACGGTTGGACCGATTTTAATGATCTTTGATTCGTTAGATTTTTCTCCGTTCCGAATGCTAGAATAACTAATTAAAAATATGATAAATTCACGAGTGAAAAAAATATGAAGAAAATCGTATTCTCATAAATTTTTCCTATGGAATGCCATCTCTGATTTAAGTTGGAACAAAGTTTGCCGGACTAGCTAGTATAGTATAAAAGAGGCACATAAAGTATTATAATAATATAATAATAATGGAATACATTACTTAAATCATCATCATCAGCCTATATCAGTCCACTGCACTGCTGGACATAGGCCTCCCCTAATGAGCGCCATCGCGCCCTGTCTTCAGCTTGCCGCATCCAGCATCTGCCAGCAGTCTTTCGCAAATCATCATCCCACCTGGTCGGAGGGCGTCCTACACGTTTGCCGAGTCGCGGTCTCCACTCAAGAACACGTTTACCCCAGCGGTTGTCGGTTCTTCTCGCGATATGGCCAGCCCACTGCCACTTCCGCTTGCTAATCCTTTGAGCTATGTCGACACGGTCCTTTGAGCTGTGTCGTATGTATTACTTAAATACATATTTTTTATTATACATAGAAAACGACCAGAACACCCGGAACAAATACCTGCAGATCGTACAAATATTTGTCCCAAGGCGGGACAAATATAATAAATAAAAAAATATATATGTCGAGTATTATGGTGAAAGCCCTGAAAACACAACACCTTTTTTTGCAGTCGTGTAAAAATGTAAAAACAAAATGGTGGATAGCTTGTAATTAAACTTGTATTATCTACCACTTAACCACCTACTGCTACAACATAAAATATTCAAACAATTTTCCCGTGGCTTTAGCGCGGATTCGGTCACGTTAATCCTACAATTTAATTTATGACGTGACGGAAGTAACGCGAGGAACGACTGATCAAAACAGAATAGGATGTTTTCATAAATTTTTCCATGGTTTAAAAAGGTAAAACTTTTACACGAATCAATAATATTATCAATTTTACCTTTTGTCGGTACAAACAACGTTTATTATTAGTTCACGCGTTTATTTAGAAACGTATTTTTAACCAACTTCGAAAATAATAGGAGTTTCTATTTTCGGCTAGGTATATGTATGTTTTTAGTATGTTTCGTCAATTATGAACTAATTTTGGAAATTCTATCGCTATTGCTATAAAAAATGATCTCGAAGTTGTCCAATAAAAAAAACAGTTTATAACTTAGAGATTCGTCGTAGTCATTTATTAGTTATTTCAAAACAATCAAATTATAATTATGAATACTATTTAACGGGTATTTATCGCGTTTAATTACCTATTTTTCCCGACGTTTCGACAGGTTTACACACTGTCGTGGTCACGGGATGATCACGACAATGTGTAAACCTGGTAAATAAACGCGATAAATACCCGTTAAATAGTATTAATAATTATGTATTCAGATCGCGTAAGCTTAAAAACAATCAAATTATGTTACTCCAGACTACAGTACAGTGAACTTAGTAAAGTGTAATTTATCACAGAGTGGTTGCTAAATGTTTGAAACTGCGGTATCTTAAGTAAGTCAAACATTAATATCAGGGGGTTTAGTTGTGCGTGTTGCGTGGTCCCGGGCGTACCTTTGGATTGATAAGTTCGACAAACTACGCGTGGCTCGGTGAAACTTTGTAAGTATTTAGATACTTGGTGCTAACACCGTGTTAGTGGAATGGATTTGTCTTAAGTTTGTTAGGTGCCTAACGTTAGAGACCGTTTGTGTTTTGACGTTAAGGGTTTTCTAACTTTCACGATTAATATACAGGCTTTTTGAGATGGGAGTATCTGGCAAAATCGGAAACCCGTGAGAGGAGAAAGGCCGTGAAATGAGTAAGGACCTCGTTTTATGAGAAAATAAAACTGCTTATTAAATTTTCTTTAGGCTTTTACTTTTGCAGGATATCAAACCAATAGATCACGGTTGTCTGGTAGAGATCGCTCCTGAGCGATAAGACCGCCAATTGTCACATTTTTCTTATGTACTCCATTTTATCTTTGTCTGTTATTTTTAAGTTATGTGTGCAATAAAGCATTTTCTATCTATCTATCTATCTAGATTGTTCAAAAAATATGACATCATGTATTTTTGCCCCAACGGATTCGGTTGGTGATAAGTATCAATCTTTGCAAAAAATGGGTCATTGAAAATGAAAGGAAATGGTATTTATTTTAGTTTGAATACTCTATAGAGATCTCGGCAGAGTCTACGCATTGGCACCCTTGGAGTCGAGACCATAGGTCTATGGGGTATTGAGACTCCGGGTTTTATAAAAATATCTGAGCTGCTCACCAGCTCAGATATTTTTATAAAACCCGGAGCGCATCAACATTGCCACACAGCGGGACAATGCAGTCAACTTCTTGGAGACGCTTCCAACTGGTATTGATATGGATCAGTTGAGTTACCTGTAGATTCTAATTTGTTTCTATTATTTGATTGTAAAGAAACATGTGACAACCTAGAAAATTAAGTAACAGTTTTGTTTTTAAAAGCATATTTCTTATACATTCTGTGGCCAAGAAGTAACTTGTAACTTTCTGCTTACTTGCGTAGATATAACCGTTCGTATTTTAATTTGTTTGTTTTGAAAAAACTAAAGACCGACACCAAATTACTTAGTATTTACTCCTCCAGGAAAACATTTTTTAAAGAACCACCACGGCATCATTTTCCATACAACGGCGAAAGAATTTTACAAACAGCTTTAATAATATTATTATTTTTCTGTAGTTTTATTTCTGTTTATTTTTACCTATAATTATTTTTTGTTCTGTATACCTAAGCTTTTTGTTCTTTCTTTCTTTGCTGTACCTACATACTAATTCACTTCTCGCTGATACATCTCTCATCTATTTACGTATGTAACATCTCCTCAATTTTGTAGTTTACCTATATTGTTTGTGTTTGTCTGTGCAGTTCTTGTTGAGTCAAATAAATATATCTTTATCTTTATCAAACATAAGTCCGTGATGGAGAAATTGACGACCATGCATAAAAAAAATACATGCAGCGGAAAATAGAACCTTATCGTTTGTTCTTCGTCTGTAAAAAATAACATTATTCGCTTTGTTCACTTGGTAGATAACGCGCTATGAGTGGATAATAGTTTCTTTGGCACAACAATGGCCACTCGAATGGGGAAGTTTCGTTAAATCGCCGCACTGGGGAGCTTGAGCCGAACTAGGCTTTTGTAAATAAAAGACGTTTTTCCAAACAGTTTATTTTGGTATGGTAAGCTTTCATAGCAGCAAGCAGCTTATACTTCCGAATTACATATTGCATACAATTGTGTAAAATAACGAAAAAAATTTAGTTATATTTTCTTAATTGTACTTTTTGACTTGTAATTCCTGTTTTTTAAAGTAGATACACTTTTTTTATAGTGACATGTCCATATTTTAGAATTTATTATTGATTTTATTGACATTATAATCTGTATATGACTGCTATTATAATCTGTTAATGACAAAGTATTTGTTTAACACTACTGATAATTTCATTTTAATTCTAAGACTTATGTTGATGTACAATAAATATTCACTTAATTTTACGTACACGTACTTTAGGTTTTTTTATTAATGTTTGACGTTTTGGAAAATATCTTTCTGTAAGTCAAGTGTGAATGATAAATAAATAAATAAAATAACAAATAAAGTGTCTTTTTAATAAGTAAGTATACATTATTTTTTCGGCCCCGACATAAAAAGAGGGTTGTTATAAGTTTGACGTGTAGATTTATGTGTCAGTGTGTGTATCTATCTGTGGGTTGTTGCGGCATCGTAGCTCCCAACCGGGTGATTTTGATTGTTTGTTTTGTCAAAAGCAGACTTCATCGAGTGTTCTAAGTATAAAAAGTCTGCCAAGATTGAATTCATTTTTTTTAATAAATACTTATATCTACCCGTGCGAAGCTGGGCGAGCCGCTAGTGTTAGTATAAATAAATGGCGTCAAAAAAGTTTTTATTTGCTACAACGACAGGGAATTGTGGCATATTGAGGCAGAATTGTCTTGCGCATGTTTCTTTTTATTTAACTTTCATGAAATTATTTTAACGTCTTTGTTTTATTGAACAAGCCAGCGCAAAAACGCCGTCTTTACAACAAATGGCAAAGTAATTAATTGAAATCCAAAGCAACAAAGTAAAGCGTAGTTACGGAACTTCAACACTGAATACTAATACCCTTTTGGCACAAACACTACATTTTATTACAATGCAGCAAGCTCACGGATGCTCAATGGAATAGTTTCACACATGATGGTCATAAATAACTGAAACTGGTTGCGGACAACCATGTGTTTTAGTTTGAGGGATGGCTGAATAATATTGGCTTTGTGACTCGTAAAGTTGTAGAGTGCGTAACTTTTTGACACAGTTATAAATAACCATAGTCCGTTTTATGTTTAACGTCACTTGTTTTACCGAACAAGTATTGAAAGAATCTTCAATACTGTTCACCCTGCTTGTCAAAAGCTTCTAATCATTTGTACCACTACTGTAGGTTCCGACATGTATTTAGACTGTTATTTTAGGAAGTCATCGAATCAAAATCCAAAAGCGGAATCATCCTTATTCCAAAGGCGGAAACGTAGAGAAACCTGAGTCAAAATATCTAAAGCTTATTAATAATAATGTATAACTAAGAAATGCTAAAAGTTCCCAAAAATTTCGAATCAAATGTAACTTTGGTCGTTGAGCAGGTTTGGTTAAACTGTAATGTTACCCCTGTAGCTGGAGCCACCGGCGCTATAGTCCGTGAGAGGTCCCAAAGATTTTCGGTTGAACCGACTAAGGGTTTCGTGGCTTAGTGGGGCGCGGGTTCGAGTCCCGCCGAAACCGAAAATTTGTGGGAACTTATTTCATTTCTTAGAGATACCCAAAGTGCGGGTAAGCACTATAACAAAAAACCTTAATGAATGTTATATAAAATCACTCACCTATCGTGGTCAGCGCCAACGTACACCAATAATAACTTTGCAAATACTGTTTCACCACATCCGCGCTCTCAGTGTCATGATACACCCAGTTTTTACTACCGAACCCATTGTTTTTATATATAATATGGTACAAGCACCCGTTCCAATGGAATATCACTAATAAATAATGTATTAAACTTGTCGATCTAAACAAATTTGGATAGTTCGTGTGCCGTTCCGTGCGGTCCATGAATGCCCAGAAGCGGTATATTTTCACAAGGCGGAACGATCGGAGTATCGAGTTGAATCCGATGGATAGGTACAGGAAATCCAGCGGCAGGAGACATAAGCAGTCTATGTAGAAAGTGGTGGAGTTCATGTAGTGTGCACGGAGCTTGCCCGTATCCGTTTGCAGGACTCCGTCTTCTAAATAGCCGGTGCGAAAGTGGAACACAATGTCTGCCAGGTAGAGAAAGTCGGAGAAGTAGTCCAAGCAGAACCATACTATTATCGTTTCACCTGCAACAAAAGAGATCAGTCAATGAAGAGGTCTGATTGGTCACTCAGCAAAACAAACATCTAAGGGTAAGGCATCTATCTTTCCCATCTTGATTGCGCGAGTGCTTACTGTTTTAAATTTACTTAATAAATCCGTATAGCCCTCCCCTTTAGAATCCTAACTAATATTAGAAAGGCGAAAGTGTGTTTGTTTGTTTGTTCTTTCTTCACGCCCTAACTAAGCAACTAATCGACTTATTTTTGCTAGAGTTCGTTGAAAGGATGGAAAGTAACATAGGCTACTTTTTGTCCTGGTAAAACATTAAATTCCCATGGGAGATTTATGGGAAAAGATACCTTTTCATCCCCCTAGAAATGTGAAATTCGAATTTAACGCGAGTGAAACCGCGGGGAACAGCTAGTAGCTCTCATAAAAGGCCTCTGTGCTGTTGACTTCAGCCGCACGCATGCTTCCCAAAGGACCGGCCCAAAATCATGGAAATGAGAAACACATAATAATGCTGGACACAGCATCCACACAGCATCATCAAGCACAGCTAAGCACTGTCTTGGTATTTAGTAAAAAAATTTTTTATTGAAATCTCTCAGAATCAGTTACGAGATTCTCATTTTATTCATGAAGTTTCAAACAAATTGCGCATCGAGACCAGACATTAGTGGTTAATTTACTCTAACTCTGAGTTACTCGGTCGACTATCCGCAAAGTTTAATTAAAACTCCAATTAAATTATTTGATCTTCAGTTGCAGTTGCGGCAAAAAAGACGGTTGCAAACAGAGCAAGTGGAAATACAATTACGTAGCCAGCGGTGAAACTCATCGGGGCTACGACTTGCCCGGAATGGAATCGAACCAACTGAAAACCAATCCGGCGAAACAGTTATCTTTACAAAGTATAACATTGTCTTTGGCGCTTGAAATTCTCTGGAAAGCTATTTTCGTAAGGCTCACACGGTGCAAGTTTGTTCTTACACCTGATGGGAATTCTTAGTTAGATTCTTGGTTAATCGTAATTTCTTAATCTTGGAGTTCTTAAATCCAGTGAATAAGTTCCTTCTGAGAAAACGTGCTCCATCTTAGGCCACATTTTCACTTATTCACGTGGTGGCCCATTTTCACTTATTCACGTGGTGGCCATGCAAACGCTTCACAATCACCAATTACAAAAAATCATAAGAAGTAACTTCTCGAACAAATTCAACTGTCATTTTATCATGTTTTCGCTTCTTCCACTAGTGGACAACAAAAAATTTAAGCGAACAAAATCAATAACATTTTGTTTCTTATTTGATAATAATTACTATTATTAAGCTGTTTATCTATAAAATTTGACTTGTCTAAGTGCTTATTTTGTAAGCCTAAAGAAATAAAGTTATTGAATTTTGAATCAAAACTTATAATACACATATAATACAATAACTTATAATTTTGCCGCGTGGTACCTCGCATTTTCGCATTTTCGCGAAACAAAACTACTCCAAATCAAGAAAAACGTCCCCAAAAGTAAAATACAAAGATCCCTTTCAGCAGTAAGCGAATAAGAAACGAATCGCGCGAACAAACTCGTCTCAAACTTGGATAGCTTATTGTCTCGAGAGTTTCCAAGAAAAGCTTCAGTATACAAGCAAGTAATTCAGTTTTTGTGCAACTTTTGTGCAAGTTTTTGTGCAACTTTTGTGCAAGTACTTGTGCAAGTTCTGAGCGCAGCGCCGATCGCCGTCGCTTATCTCACTCGCTATCTAAATGGAGACGTGCTTTTGCATAAGCCTCGCAGTCAAAATTGGATTTTTATACTTTAAAGCACCTCCGGTTCGGAAAAGCATCAATTGTGTGAATTTCTCAAGAAGATATCTAACTTTGTTCTCCATTTGTAGCGTTTTAACATCGAAGGTTTATGATATTTGGTATCTTGTAAAAAGCTTTGTTTTAGTCAGAAAGAGTTTTACAAATTTGCAAAATACTTTTCGAGTCTGCAAAACATTTTCGCAGTAATTGCTGCAAAGCACAGATGCGAAAAAGTATGAAAGCCGACTTACATAAATCAAGTAAGAAAGCACTTCTAATTAAGCAAAATGCGAGTCATTGGCCGTATTTCTCCGCCTCCGTATTAAAGTCAGCGCCAGACAACTCTGCGTGCGTCCGAATTAGGATACATACTTTAACACACATCAACACCCTTTACCAATGCACTGGTGTCCCCTGATAATTGCTATAATGGCTCTCTAATAGGCAAAACATGATATCGTTAAAATTTAAAATTAAAAAACATAGACCATTTGATAGGTTACCTTTTAAGTAAGTAACCTATAAAATGATCAATATTTTTAGTTTAAACAAGAAATAGTAGAATTGTACCTACGCAATAAATAAATTGTAGCGCTTATCATGGGCAGGCCTGCGTCCAGTACTGGACCATTTTAGGTTGTTGAGGAGGTATTCAGCTGTGTCCGTTGTGTTTTCTATACGCGTATATAAATACACTTATATAAATGCTAAAAAAAAAAGTTTGGATGTTTGTTACCTCTTCACGCCCTAACTATAGAACAGATCAGGCTGAAATTTTGCATGTCTTTGTAGTTCGAGACCTAGTCTGAATCAAAATAAATACTTACTACCATAGACTACTTTTTATCCTGAAAAAAGGTGTGCAAAGTTGCGGGCCGAAGCTAATATAAAATAAATCTTACCATTGATCTCCTGAAAAGCGAACCTATAGACTATGACCCATAAATTGTAGAGGAATGCTAGCGAGACGACCATGGACCAGTAGTAGCATAGCCGCCCGGCGGGGTCGAAAACAAACGACCAGCTCGACCGGTTGAGGCGGCCGCTGGCGTACGTCGACCGTCTTCTTAGACCGCCTCTGCTACAGCTGTCAAAAGAAATACATGTTAAACTTTGAAAGATTTGCTGAAGAAAGAAAAGCGCTTTATTTGAAGGTGTTAATACCTACAAATAAGGCGCTTTTCTTACTTACTACATCGACCTACAGACAAATAGATTAGATCAATTGTATTAGTACAAAATATGAGATTATTAGTTAGAACACTGGGCACCTGTCAAATGTTCTTTCGCTCTACGGTTCATCAGTTTAAAAAAACCTGCGCCTTCCTCAGTTCCATATTAGATTGTAGATCTTTTAAAAAAGAATTTGAAATTGCAATTACCTGCATGTGTTTTCTACCATGACTAAACAAAATTTTAAAGTGCAGGAGCGATACATCACACGTACTAATACAACACAATATTGATGTACGAAACAACGGTAAAATTTAATATTAAATGTAGGTAACCTCAATTTGCAATATTTACTCGACACTAATATAATCCTATAGATCAAAGTACCGAAGGCTTACAACTATTGTGGCCTTGGTAAAGAGAATTCAAAGGGAGAGTAATCTAAAACATTTTGAGCCGTTGAGCCTTGTGATGAGAAAATATTGAGTTCAAAGTAATGCTATCAATATTACATGATGTTATGATAACATCAAAATATCTACAGGATGGGTATTTTTGTCAATCATAAAGCCGCGTACATATCACGCGCGGCAAACCCTCGAACATTGGCTCGCGCAACTCGAGCATTGCCGCTCTCGAACGTACCACGGCGCGAACCGATCGCTGTCGGTTTTTCAGACCGTATCAAAGAAACTTCAGTCGTAGCCTAGTCGGGTAAGACGACAGAAGGCCTCCACACATGAAACGAGGTGAAATTATAACCCGACTGGGCTATCAGTCTCGCGTGCAGTTGGGACGGTTCATGATTTAGTAATTTGGCTCGCGCGGCGCTAACACATAATGGACAACCAAAAGTGAGGTCTACTGATACAACTGAATGGTGATTTGGTTATGACTTGTGGAACCAAAAAAAAACAACACCAAAATTAAAATTAATATAATAACGACTAGAACTTCATTTTAGAAAGTACCCTGCATGCTGTGTTATCAGTTCGCTCCGTTCGTAATTACGGTTTAAGTAAGCTTTAAGATAAAATAAGTACTTACTGTGAAACATAAATAAATGGAAAAAAAACAGCAAATCCCTCCAATACCACATTAATTGCTGAAGCATGATGCGTGGGTAGAAATAGGTTAAAAGATAGATTTACCTATTCCTGACTTAAAGAAGAAAATTACTACTTTTTTGGCGTCTAACAGAGAGAAACGTCGTACGTTCTTGTCGATCTATCCGCCGCGGGCTGTTCGAGATACTTAGATCATATCTACAAATTGGCTCGCGCGGCAAATTTTCTTCTATTCCGGTAATTTGTACACACCTTTAGGCTGAGGTGTGTACAAATGGGCCGCTTCATAGAAAAGTCATATGGCTGAAATTACTTTTGTATGAAGCGGCTCATTTTACGCAACTCAAAAATCAATGAAAGCATCAAATGAAATTAACGCTCGTTTGGCCTCAGCCTAAAGCTATCAAAAAGTTTGAAAAAATTTACATTGAAAGAGAGAAAAGCTATTTTAATGCAGTGAATCTTATACCTACTTTATCAATAAAACCCGAAATTGTCTACCTGACACACCTGACATCTTTACCTATAAATAAACAAATTTTTTTTTGTATCTAATAGGTAAGTTCCAATTTCACCGTTTGCTGTTAAAACCACCAAAACTAAGATCAACTAAACTAAATTCAGCTCATTATTTTTAAGTCATCCCGACCACGACAGTGTGTAAACCTGTCACAACGTCAGGAAAAATAGGTGAACAAATGCGATACAAACCCGTTAAATAGTATAAATAATTATAAGTTGAGCTTCATTGAGTTCAAATTCGTAATACCTATTGTGTGACAAGACAGCTCTTGAACTCGATTAAGCGCTTGAACCGGACCAACTTTTCGGTAAAATGCGCTGAACTTCAAAGCGCTAAACTAAGTTTATCTTATACTAGCGGCCCGTCCCGGCATCGCACGGATAAATATATGTATTTAACTAAAAAAAAAAAAAAATTAACACACTCTTGGCGGACTTTCCATGCTTAGAACAATCGATCAAGTCTGCTTTTGACAAAACAAACAATCAAAATCATCCGTTTGGGAGCTATGATGCCGCAACGCCCGCAACAACCCACAGATAGATACACACACAGACACATATGTGTGGATCTCCATACGTCAAACTTATAACAACCGTATGTTGTGTCGAGCTTAATAAAAAAAATATATAATAAAAAGATACTTTAGATATTATCATTACTTTTTTTTTCGTTTTTTCGTTTTTATTATTCTAGGATTCTAATGGTGAAAGAATTTTTGAATCGGTCCAGTAGTTTCGGAGCCTATTCAATTCAAACAAACAAACAAATATTTCCTCTTCATAATATTAGTATTGATAGTTAGTAGTAGTTAGTAGATAACTTAACTATAACGGGACGCGTTGAATCGCAACGGTGAAATTGGACCTATGACGTCATAGGATCGATTACAAATAAAACAGGTACCTATAAATCAAAATGGAACAAAAGCATTTTATAAGTGAAATGCCAGCTCATATCGTAAAGTACCTACTAGCATTACAGTTCATCGATCTTCCCTTCACAAAGAAATACGGTCTCATCATGTTACAGAAATAACGACGATAGGTAAAAGAAACTAAACATCAAGCAAACGACAGTTCTCTATCGAAAGCAATCGTTTCTACCTTTGATAGGTTACCTAGATTGTATTTTTACGGTTTGAAGGTAGCGTCTCTGAAAAAGTAATATGATAGCTCTGAAATTCTGTAGAGATAAGTAACAAGGTTTTACTAGAATGGACACAAGCTCTGCTTAGCTTGGGGCTAGATAATGTTGTGTAAACTGTCCAGCATTATTAATTTTTTTATTAGTGTTTTAATACTAAGGTTTTTATTTATTATAGTACTCTGGGTAATTTCTAAGAAATTAATAAATTAATTTATTAATTTCTTAGAAATTACCCAGAGTACTATAATAAATAAAAACCTTAGAATCAAGCAACGGCAAAACCTCTCGTCAAAGAGCTAAATGTAAATTTGGTCTTTGAGCAGAATTGGATAACTTCATTGTTTCCTCTGTAGGTGGCGCTGACGGCGTAAGTGCCGAAAGAACTCCCAAAGATTTTCGGGTCGACTTGATAAGATCACGTAGCTTAGTTGGAAAAAGAGCAACCCTGCGCTGAAGGGGAAGGTGCGGGTTCGAATCCCGTCGAGATCGTAAATTTTTGGGATTTATTAATTTCTTAGAAATTACCCAGAGTACTATAATAAATAAAAACCTTAGAATCAAGCAACGGCAAAACCTCTCGTCAAAGAACTAAATGTAAATTTGGTCTTTGAGCAGAATTGGATAACTTCATTGTTTCCTCTGTAGGTGGCGCTGACGGCGTAAGTGCCGAAAGAACTCCCAAAGATTTTCGGGTCGACTTGATAAGATCACGTAGCTTAGTTGGAAAAAGAGCAACCCTGCGCTGAAGGGGAAGGTGCGGGTTCGAATCCCGTCGAGATCGTAAATTTTTGGGATTTATTAATTTCTTAGAAATTACCCAGAGTACTATAATAAATAAAAACCTTAGAATCAAGCAACGGCAAAACCTCTCGTCAAAGAACTAAATGTAAATTTGGTCTTTGAGCAGAATTGGATAACTTCATTGTTTCCTCTGTAGGTGGCGCTGACGGCGTAAGTGCCGAAAGAACTCCCAAAGATTTTCGGGTCGACTTGATAAGATCACGTAGCTTAGTTGGAAAAAGAGCAACCCTGCGCTGAAGGGGAAGGTGCGGGTTCGAATCCCGTCGAGATCGTAAATTTTTGGGATTTATTAATTTCTTAGTGTTTTAATAACTAATGCTGAGACAGAGACCGATTTCCATACATACAAACCAGACTTAGGTTATCTTATTTTTCATATCTCAGCATTTTTTGTTACTGTGTGAGTTGAATGATATATTCTTATTCTTTATGGTGCAGATATAAAAAGCAGAATAACATACACTGACATTGATTCAACGTTGTAGACTACAGATGAATAACCTTATCTGGTGAGTCTAACAACCCGGCTTTTGTTCTTGAAACACAATAGTCGATAAAACTGATAGCTAGTTATATTGTTTAGTGAAACATCTTGATTTTGACTTGTCGTTTAAATTTTATAAGACAGAACGTATATTTAAGTGAGTAGTACCTTATTTTAAGATCTTCATAACTGTGTTTTACAAGGTTTTGTTACTACAGTGCGTAAAAGCCCTCGCATTCGGGGTAATCTAAAAAATAAAATGTTATCCCCAAAAAAAAAAACAATTATGGCAGTACTCCGCAACTCGCGATAAACACACATGGTATACGCTTCTACAAAAAAACTCCAAGTGAATTGCAAAAATTATTAATATCAAAAGGACACGTTTGACAATTGTGTTTCAAATTGTCAAACGTGTCCTTTGTAAAAAGGCTTACTACAAAATATCATAGGTATTATCTTAAGGATAAAAAACTTGGGCGAGTTTTGTTCCAACTCGAAAATTCTAACAAGGTACCTACAGGTTGCTTTCTTCTCGCTTCTCTTAAAAAGATTGAAGTGAACAAAAAAATGAAAGTGATCACTTTATTTCTTAGTTTTACTAACTTGAATGTTTGTGACGTGTCCAAGAGTCCTGTAAGGTCTAAAGGAAATAAAGAACTCTGATGTTTGATGTCTGTTTGCGACCTTCCCTCATTACGGGAATGCTAACCATTACCAACTGAACATCTTCATAATTGTGTTTTACAAGTAAAATGTTTATAATAATTTGAACTTCAAATAAAAAGTTTGCTACGTAAAACGTCGGGATCTTGAGTTCCAACCAGACAAATACTTTGTTCATCATCATCATCAACACACAAGAGTCCACTGCTGGACATAGGCCTCGCCTAATGAGCGCCATAGCGCCCTGTCTAAATACATGATTGCGACAAAATAATTCTGTACCATTCACAATAGGTGCACTCCTCAGAATTAAATTCTGACGATCAACAAATCAAATTAACCTGTGATTTGTTCCCGTAATATAATCAGAACTCGACGGAGGGATTCCGACTAAATTGAATAGTGGCCAAGCAATCTGCCCTGATCAGTGTATGCAGGCCATCTGTAGTCCATTCGTTTACATAAGATACATCCCTATGCTAAACAGAGCTTATGTACGCAGGTTAAATTACATGCGGTAAGGGACCCTTCATGATAAGAATTTACGTCGGGCATACGGGCGGGTTTAAAAATGCTCAAAGGTTGCATGCTATAACTTGAGGTGTACCTCAGATAAAGGCTTGACAGTTATACGAGATCGGTTTGTGCGAGAGAAATGAAAATGGACGGAACACTTGACAATACGGAAAGATGATTGACAAAGGTACTCCTAATGAAGAGTTTCAGTTTACTGTTTCATAGCTACAAAATAACCTTAAGGTTCTTCGTCGCGGGATGGCGACGAATAATTCAAAAAGATTTGTGGTTTATATTTTTTACTATGTTCTAAGAGCAATAAAACTAGCAAAAAAGTAGTTTGACGCAAATTGTAAGCTATTTTCTATGAAATCATGATAAAACGAACTTCGATTCACTTGTCTTTTTGGAGCATTTGGGAAATTAAGAGATTTTGTGCTAAAAATGAGTTCATAGAAAATGGTTTAGGATTTGTGAAAAATTACTTTTCCGTAAAAAAACTAAAACCACAAAAAAAAGCTCGCGCCAACCCGCGACGAACCACCTAATAAACCTAACGTGGGAAACTAAAAGTATATTAGGGTAGGTAATTTAATAACAATCATGTTTTTTAAAATAAAAAAAGGTTAAATTACATGTTCGTCTCGAAGTTACAAATTGAATTAATTGATCCATAGCCTATGCCAAAACGTCACCACAAGCCGGTAGTCATGCACAAGTTATAAACGTGCCCACAACTGCAATGCCTTGTGCGCTTCAACTTGAGGCATACATCCGTCAAGCATCATGTTCATGTAATTGCTTCGGTCTAGTCCACCGACCGCCTAAAATAGCTTACAAATCAAAACTCCGCAATACCGCTTTTCGTTACACTTCATGTGTTTTGGTGTGGGATAGATAAACATTCACAAAGTTAAACCTACTTGCGGCTCAGGTGAAGGATCCGCCAAGAGATTCATCAGCGTTGAAGATGTTGATAATTCGAATTCCGGAGTAAGATTATGTAGTTAAATTTACACAAAGCCAATTCAACCGACTGAATTCCAATTCTGACTAAGCGAAGCCGTAGGTTGCATGTCAATTTAACGGTTTTGGGAATATTTGTGTTACGAATCTGGATGCACAGTGATTCACGGAACAATCAGCAATTTTAAACCCAAAGTTTTGTTGAACAAAACGTCGGTTGGTTGAAAAAAAGATGCATCAATTTTCGTTTTGTACCAAAATGGAAATCGATGATGTTGTTAAGGTCCATGCATTTGAGTCCATGCTCGTGTGCGAAAGCCTTTAGTTAGTGATCGAACAATATAGTTCAACAAAACGTCGGGACAAATATGGTACGATCTACAGACATTTGTTCAGGGTGTTCTGGTCGTTTTATATGTAAATTAAAAAATATCTATCTCTGTATTGTATTAAGTATATCAGTTATCTAGTAGCCATAACACAAGCTCCGCTTAGCTCGAGGCTAGATAATGCTGTGTGAATTGCCCAGCATTATTATTATTGGAAAAATGAGTGTACACAATTAACTAGTCAGTTAGTTTAACGTTAACGTTAAACGTTAACGTTTTGCACCAAAACGGAAATCGATGATGTTGAGGTTTAGGTATTTGAGCTTGTGTGCAAGAGCCTTTAGTTAGTGGTCGGGCGATGTTTGCATTAGTAGATTGTTTGTTAACTGATTGACCGAGGAAACTGCGAGGTGTGTGATTCCTCGTCAATAATTGAGTTCACCACGTAAGCCGCAAGCCAGGGTATTGATAGAGGTTCGTACTAGATGAACAATAGCGAAATGACAACGTACCTAAGCTTGTATTGATGAAACCGTTAGTAAATCCCATTCCTAGCTTCATTTCTCATGATTGCGAAACCAAAAAGCTTCTACAAAGTCTGTTTTATATTCGTAAAGCATAGCAATCTAAGAACGAAACAAGTCTTTGCGAGAAAATTTCGTCACCTATGATGACACAAACGAAAATGTAGTTTTATTTCGGTGCCATATTTCCTTTTCTCAAGAGTAAAAGGTTTGTTTTACAGTGCACTCAGCTCGGTATCTTCTGCTCCAATGTTACATAAACAGGTGTATATGTAGAACACAGTCGAACTAGCTGGTTCAACGGTAAGCCCCGGTATTGCGGTCCCTTCTATGTCAGATTCATTATCTTGGACTGACGTGGATAGAACATCTCTAAGAATTAATGCTACTAGCTTAAGGCACCACACGCCTTTGTCTTACAAAAGGCGTGTGGTGCCTTAACATGTCAAGTGGTAAAGAGAATTTGTACGACTATTTAAATTAAGTAAAATAGATTAGTTTTTTCTATTTATCTTTTGATCTTTTGCCAAGTTTAGTCCTACCAACTAAATGGTCCTAAGACTAAATGGTCTGGCAATATTTCAATGATGACTAACAAGTTATTATGAAAGGAAACTCCAGAACAAAAAAATGCGATCCTTTTGTCACGCGGAGTAGGTACCTATTGTTTTCTAAAAAAAACGATTATCTTTATTAACAAAGAAAATTACAATCAAATAATAGAACTAAATTAAAACTAGTATTTACAATTGAACAATGAGCTAACTGCAGACTGCTGCAAACAATCTACAGATAGCTCAACTGATCCATATATCAGTCGGAAGCGTGCCCAAGACGCTGGCTGATATTGTTTTCTTGCCTTTGATTTAAAAAGATAAACTCTATCGCGTCTAGTCCTGCAATCAATCTAAATTGAAGACAGATGGTAGCAATTAATAGGGTTTTTTTATAGGAGAAAACTTTAAAAACATATTATTGAGATAGCTTAGGCAAAAAGCAATCGGAAAATGTTCGTTTTAGTTCATAAAATAACAAAAAAAAAGCAATTCAAAGTTTTCAGTTTTTTTATCTATTTTAAACACCATGAAATAGTAGGCGCAATGTTGTTATGTCATACGGCTGTGTAGGCAAACTATAAAGTATCAACTGTCATCAGCGACATCAGCGCATTTGTTTCCGTCTCGCATCCAACTGACGTCATGACCACAGAGCAATATGGCGTCCACTGCGTCCAACGTTTTCGTCAAGTTACGCGCGTAGCTTGAAAATGTAAATTTGCATTTAAAATTTACATTTTCAAGCTACGCGCGTAACTTGACGAAAACGTTGAACGCGTTTTTAGGGCACTATTGATTAAATAAAACAAAAAATATTTTTTATCTAATTTTGGAACCTAATTGAGACACTTTTCAAAAATGGCAGTAATACCCTATTCCAAAAAGCGATACATACTACTTTTTCCGCTTTCCGTATAACGTAAAAAATGTAATGTTCGTACCTGGTTATCAAAGATCAGTTACGAACGCGGATTAAAGGAAACAATAGGCTTGAAACATTACAAACTGGCTCAACCTTAAGGTCCATGGGAGCGATAAAAATGTTCTCGCAACTTCATTAGTCCCCTGATGCAAATAAACTTTGAATATTTAACAATGTAGCGTCACAGCAGTCTAATAAACTATAGATATCTTCCGACGGGACGCGACCGCCTGAGGTGTTAACTTATGAACATCAGTCAATATCGGCACCAGACAATTAGCGAAGTTGCTCTTGCCTTGCTAGACTAACTAGACGAATTGCCGATGCTTTACTCGCAGCTAACCAATAGCCGACTTGCATAACAATATTATGAAATTCCACAACGCTATATTGAATAGATGTCCGGGAGGGATAAAGTAGATCAGCGCTAACTTCGACCAACAGTAATTATTTAGTTTCGAACAAATTTCAATAAATACACCTCGATACGCGGCATTTCATAGTAAACAAGTTAAAATGTTATGCAATTAAAACCTACCTACGAAATAATTCGCCCCTGTCCTTTATTTGCTCGTAGATATAATTGGACCGTGACAGAATTGGATGCTGCAAAGTCTGCGTGTTTATTTAATCAGCGGTGGGCGCTCGTGACTTTACGACACAAGATTTAAACTACTCAAGGTGAACTTTAAGTTTTTGCCCGAAGCTTCGCTTGACCAATTCCATGATTTTCAAATTATACCATTAACTAACAAACTCAGAGTATTCAAATCCAGGGTGAATAAGTTCCTTCTAAGAAAGCGCAATCTTAGGCCACATCTTCACTTCCTTATGTGGAGATGGTGGTCAAATACTTGGCCATTTACAATAAAAAAACGAATCCGTAAAGACAAACCCCGACGAATACTAAAAAGGGTTTTTTTGACAACCTGTAGTACAAAAATCAATAGTAAATCTATTATTGTGGGGCGATAAGAATTTCCCCTCTAGCCCGGGAGCTACATTCAAGAATAAGCAGTTACAATTTGGAAAATACATACCTTCAAACCTGAGGGTATGGTTGTATTTGCTAATTTAATTATGTAGGTACTGATGTTAGAGGCTGGTTCGGCCCCTGAAATTCTACGGGCATTCAATTATACCGCGGTTTTGCTTATTAGTTTTAGGCAACTTTTTATTTACTCTCCTAATTGAAATAGGGTTAATAATTCAAGCTATAGTATATAACGCGAATAGTTTTGAGTAGTTACAAACAACCTTGTTGTTTTATGGAAGCGCGTGGAAAAGGAAATGATAATGAAAAAGACAGCTTTGAGTACGCTAAAAGCAGTTTTTTTTTTTTTAACGGTAGCAGGTATTTAAGATACGGGTAGCGGCTACTTCTACCTACCGTCGAATAAACAGAGCTCGTTTCTTCCTGAGACTGAGGAAGTTCGCTTACCACCCTTACGAATGTTTTTCCATGATACATAAATATTTTGTACCAAGAATAGCTTCGCGTAGGATAGATTAGAGAACAAAAACAATCGACATCCGAATAAACAAAGATGGTTCCGCTGTATTCTGAGGAAGTTCACATCACTCCACCCACATACTTGGAGAATATTTTTCGATGAAACAATGATTATTTAACGTCAATAGCCTAGCGTAGATACGATAAAAAAATCGGGCCAAAATAATCTTAGAGAGAAGTTCTAACAATTAATGCAACGTTCGGCTAGCTAGACAAAAGTCAGCTGATGGAATAGTGGTCCAGGCGCAGGAACAGACTGATGTATAGAGAGAATGCCTATAACCAGATGGATATAATATTACGATTGAAGTCCTCCGACTAGGTGGACGATTTGCGAAAGACTGCTGGCAGATGCTGGATGCGGCAAGCTAAAGACAGGGCGCTATGGCGCTCATTAGGGGAGACCTATGTCGAGCAGTGGACTAATATAGGCTGGTGATGATGATGATGATTGAAGTCCTCAAGCAATCCAGATTGTACAGCACAGAACAAAACGATCCCTCCACGTTGTAGCATTTCATTAACCTGACACGACCGGCGATAATAAAACCGTTACACCGCAAAGCATCCGAACCCAGCATTATATTTGAGCAGTAACTATCTTTTATTCTATGCTTGTAATACCATTTCTGTTTAGCCATGTGAATATTACATGTGAATCGAAACGCAGCCAGACTTAATGAAGCCTCACTTCGCCTTAATACAATGGCTGATAATATTCTGGTAATATTACAGCTTAATTCTGTAAGGGTTACTGAACACTTCGATAAATGGTACGCCAGTTCAATCAATGTTCAGCGTTTGTGAACATTTAAATTAGAACTAGCTCTTATCTATGCAGTTCAGTTAGAAATATCGAAACAAAAGACAGTGATGCTTATGAACCATACGATAGAAGTGAGATATTCGTCCCACAGATAGATTGATAGACTGACTAGTCTGCTTCGGACTAGTTTAAGCTGAAGCCAAGAAAATCAGAAGTCAGAAAAATCAAATTCAATGCTGATTTCATTCCTGACTTGAATCAAGTACTTGTTTGATACTAGATTAAACATAACGATGACAGCTGATGACCGCTGAAACGCATCTCAGCGTAACCGATCCCACCGTGACTGTTCAGATTTTTCCGTTCACTGTTCTAAATATGCGCTTAAAGAAGATTTTAATACAAGAAAATGACATATGGATTATGTTATTATAATAAGCAAAGCTAACATTTATAATCAACCATATACGTCCTCATGTACGATGAAAGTTACGCGGACCAAAATTAAATATTTAGTTTTAATGGTGTATTATAATACCTATCGTGTTCAATCTCTGGTACAAAAGGTAAAACGACATCAATGATATATTATTGGAGTTACCTAGCTAGGTAAAATTAGCTGTGCCAATGCTCAACTGGATAATAATAGGACGATAACGGCTATTATATCCATTATGTGTACCTATCGTACAATAGGGAGATATAATAAATGCTAAATGGCTGTCATTATTATCAGTACAGGTAATAGTAATCATAAATAATTCGGGCCTGTAAGGTAGAAGAGTTGAATTCGTAATGGAAAAATGCTTTTACTGGTATATTTATTTATTAAAATACAAAGTACAAAACGTTGGTTTAATGCGAGTAATTTTTTCGTGTCAGTGTTATTGAGTTTAAAAGATGGTTCGATGATTATTATTCGAAATACGTATTTACGTACTCTTGTGACATAGGTATTCTTTTTCGAAATGTAACTTATTATTCGGAATACGTATTTACTCTTGTGACATATTCCTTTTCGAAAATGTAACAAATACAAAATTATATCACTTTCTTGTGTATAAATTCATTAAAATGGACTGGGTACTAATGAGCTAGCTAAGTGTGGGGTCTTAATCAGCTAGGCATTCAAACAGCCAATGCGGCTCGACATGGCTTTATCAAAAGTCAAAGTAAAAAGTAAGTAGTCTAAAGTTTAGACTACTTACTTTTTACTTCGACTTTTGACTTTTAAGGGCCCGTATTCTCATAACTCGCTCAGTCATCGATCTAAGCTTGCGTATCGCTTATGTCGTAGAAAAGCGTTATTCAAACATAGATTTATAAAAAAGCAAGCTTTTATAAAACGGACCTTAGACCTTTTTAGTGAAAGACGACATACAAGTGAAAGAAGATTGTGCTACATTTAAGATATATAGTAGTATTTAAAGAGAGAACGATCGTTCCATTGCAATGCATTCCTCGATCATTATCATCATTAACAAAATCAATAATTTGATTGCTTTGAAAAAACTAAAACCAGCTTCGATTACTTTATTTTTACACTAAATTTTGCGGGTTAAATAATAATCCCACGGTAATTAAATTTTTTTGGGACCATCCCGGGATTATTAGCTATAAAATAGCGTAGAAATGTATAAAATAGCGAAATAATTTCCAAATCGGTCTATAATTCACGGAGAAAATATAAATAAATAATAATTCACACATAAAAAACATATACAGCCGAAAATAGTACCTACTCCCCCTTTTTAAAATAGGACTACAGTGAATTCTAAAAAGGTAAATTCAAACAGCAGCGGGTTGACGCGTGTCTAGATCATCGTGCAAAACGTCAAGCAAGTTAAAAAAATATAGCTACAGTGAATTCTAGTGTGTAACTTATTTATTCCATTATTAGTGCAATGGTGTGAAGTGGCCATTCACTAGGATAAGACATTAGGGCGGCTCGATATTTATCTCGGCTTCTAGATTTTCTAGTGTGCTAGCGATTAATTTAATTGCTGTTCGAAGATGCAAGGTCTATTAGGATGATCGTTTTGCATTAGCAAGATATCAAACAAGTACAAAAGCTAGCATTACTGTGAATAACAGTGCTACAGTGAATTCTAGTGTGTTATTTATCAGTTCTATGCAGTGCTAAGGTGCGATGTGCTTCTGTGATTGGTGCGGCTCAACGCGTTAATCGATCATCGTCCAAGACGTCACACAAGTGATAAAAATAGTGCTACAGTGAATAACGATAGCGCTGCAGTGAAATACGAAAGTGATGTAGTGAAATACGAGAGTGCTACAGTGAATTCTAGTGTTACCTATCAGTTCCATTGCAGTGCGAAGATGCGAGGTGGTTCTGTGATTGGTGCGGCGGCGCGGGCGTGGCCGGCGCGTGCGGTGTGTGCGGCGTGCTTCGCCAGCCTGTGAGCAGGGGCGCCTCTCCGCTCGCCCCCAGTAGTTTTAACCTGGTGGTAAGGTCGATTTTATAACAATATTCTATTTTAGAGGTGGTGATAAACAAATCTTAAGTGGCAGTACACGCTCGTCGGGAGTTCTCGTCGAATGTCTCGGGCGCTTCTTTTCTAAACAAGACTCCCATATACAAACTCGGTATCTCTGCCTATTAGTACAGCTTCCGATGATCTCTGTCTATTAGTACAGCTTCCGAAAAGGATACGCCCATATACAAACTCGTTGTCTCTGACTATAAGTACAGCTTCCGATAACGATGCGCCCATATACAAACTCGTTGTCTCTGACTATTAGTACAGCTTCCGATGATCTCTGACTATTAGTACAGCTTCCGATAACGATACGCCCATATACAAACTCGTTGTCTCTGACTATAAGTACAGCTTCCGATAACGATACGCCCATATACAAACTCGTTGTCTCTGACTATTAGTACAGCTTCCGATGATCTCTGACTATAAGTACAGCTTCCGATAACGATACGCCCATATACAAACTCGTTGTCTCTGACTATTAGTACAGCTTCCGATGATCTCTGACTATAAGTACAGCTTCCGATAACGATACGCCCATATACAAACTCGTTGTCTCTGACTATTAGTACAGCTTCCGATAACGATACGCCCATATACAAACTCGTTGTCTCTGACTATTAGTACAGCTTCCGATGATGAATGCAGTCTTCTTTCAAAATATATTTTAAGAAGCTCAATTCTTTAGGACTAAAGTCTGAGACGGACTCTTTATTATGTAGGTACCTACATTCAAAAAATCTCTATTTCTATTTTATAAACTATAACTATTATCTGCCGTATGAATGAATGTGCTTGTCATATACGCAATACAGTCGAGAAACTAAAAAGCTTCTATGAACCAAACTAACTAAAAAGCTAGCTGTAAAAGCTAATAAAAATGTTGCCAAAATGTTCTGAAAAAGTTATGCAATAACACACCACGCCCTATTCGGTACAAGCCTGCAAATATAAACTAAAGGTAGGTAAATCAACTTTAATAAACCCAAGTTGGTTGAGTTTGCAGGTAAATACACACAGTTTATTTAAGTTTGGTGTTCCAAACCTCACTTCAGCAAAGCGAATCGTTTTAATTGTCAGAGTGTTGAACATAATCCATAGTCAAGTCCGTTATTTCGTGACACCGGCAGTAAAACCGCTGAATTTACTGTAATTTTAGTGTTAACTTTATCTCCTTTCAGATAAACTAAAGTGCCGCGCAATAAAACAGCTGTGATACATCCAATTCCATCCCTCAAATGACCAAAACCTCCATGAAATGGCAACAACTCTATTTATAGGAGTGAAGGGTGAACCACCCTTATTAGCAGAAAAGGAAGGTGGAAACAGATTGCGTTGAGAAATTTAACGGTGTTCTTTCTTCGCGCTGCATAATAAAATCCTTAAATTCCATCCGCAGAACGGTAACGTTCTACAGATATGAGATTTTTCAGAGAAAAGGGCAATATCGTTTGAAACCCAATCGACTTACTAGCACACGATCGGCTACCGGTAGAAATTGGTTTTTCCAATGCGATCTCGTGGGGAGGTAGGAGTCGGACTAAAGGCAGGCTCTCGCATAGAGCTGTCGAACCGTAAAATGAGATATAAACCGCTCAAAAATGCGATCAGTTACATTGCGACGCGCTTCCAATGCTTATTCGTATTGCTTTATCAGGGGAGCTGCGAAAAGCGAACATGTTTATTGAATTCGTAAATATACAGGGTGGCACGAAACATATGTACAAAGCTGAAAGGGGGTGATTCTGGACCCCGAGAGGATCAACCTTTGTGCTACGATTTATCTTCTGTTTATTTTTTTCTTTTTGAAAAATTAAATACCTGTTCTTCATATTTTAATTACGAGTATATTTTGTATTAATTGTTTTGAATAAGTTCTTTTCGTGTATGCTTACATTATTGTTTCTTTTTGAAATTCCAGAGGATTAATTTTTTTTTTTTTGTTTTCATAACTAAACACTGGTTTTGCTGAAAAAACAAGCAAAATCATTTGTGAAATATTTTTTAATGTAAAATATTGCAAGAACGCTTGTGAAAAACACGATCAGGAAGAAAAACTTAATATAATAATTAATCGAAATAAGAAAAAAATATTACAAGTTGCCCCTTTGTGTACCCTTGTGGTCCGGTATCACCCGGCTTAGTTCACATGTTACGTAACACCCTGTACACATAGGTTTAACCTAAATAGATATGGTGTAACTCGCATCGAATTTATTAATACCATCAAGAAGGAATGTGATGTTAGCTGAGTGCGTGGAAAACTAACTCTTATTGTATAAGAATTAAGCTTTAGTATGGATAACGCGTAATATGAGATAGCCCTATCAAAAGGAAACGTTAGGTGTGTAACCCACAAATAATCTCTGTGGTTTAGGGGCGTTTAGCGGCGGACTATAAAGTCGATAAGAAATCAACTTGCTGATCGATTCCATGCTCCGCGGAAAAATGTTTTATTGAAATTCATTAGTGAGATTGCAAGTTTACTTTTTCAACACAGTGAACGTAGGTATATATTTCCAAAGAGTGAATAACTGCCAATTTAAATTCACGGATCGTTTTCCTATCAGCACTACATTTTTACATTTCATAGAATAGGCGCCGTGTCCCCTGCATCCGTAGGTTTAAAAATCTCTGTGAATTTATCGCTTATTCCCAATAGTTCTGTGTTGTAGTTCTGTACAGAACTACTGGGACAACATTTATCCCAGTAATTCTGTGCATCAAAATAATATTATAATTGCAAAAATTTTAGGCAATGAAATTCAGGAATAGCCAAAATGACAGTAGACGTCAAAATGACAGAAAACGTCAAAACTGACAGAAAGCGTCAAAAACGACGGAAAAAGTAAAAGTAAATGTCAAAAATTTGTACTTAATTTTTGCTACTAGCCTAATCAATGTCAAACCGTCTAATTCGAAAAATGATTTTTGATGACCGCACGAGAGTCTTTTTAGGGCTGCACGAGAGGTCAACACTCGTGATTAAAGCGACACTCAAGAAGGGCCCTTAGCCTGGACAAACAAGAGACAGGTACTCGAACCTCTTGTGGCGACGCCCTAATGGCGTCGTCGTCGTCGCGTTTACGTGACATACAATTTTTACAGTAATTTTTAGAAGGGTTTACAATAAGTTTGATGGTAAAAAGTAATATAACTGTTAAAATAAAACTGTTTTGAGGATTGATTTTAACGGGGTAGATAGAAATTGGGCTAGCACTGGCACATAATACAACCAAAATACTAGCGTTAAGGTACCATTTTGTAAAAAGGATAGGGATAGGATTTCGCGTTAATAGGAGCGGGACAGAGCAGAGCGGCATGTGCAAAAATCAAGTATTTGCTTATTTTGTAAAAAATAATAGTTATTTTGAAACTCTAAAACACACCGTCTGCTTTATATTAAATTTTTTACTGTACAAAGTATCAAGGCTTATTTTAAAGTATTTATTGAATAGCGATTTATTGTACAGCTTAGAGCTATCTTTGGACTTTTTTTCTTTCGAGAAAATTTTAATTAATCTTGTTTTCGAAACACAAACGTTCTAGTATTAATCCTGAATTATAACATATATTTATCTCAAGGTAAATGCTTCGGTATTATGGATGTGATCGCTGACGCTAAGCGATTTCAGGTATCAGCAACTCAATGTCAAGACCAGCAGCCCGTAAATTAAAGAACAAGTTGGTGGGATACATAAAAGTTGGATGGATTATTCACCATTATAACAAGGCAAGTCTGTTGTACAACTTGAGCAAGATTCAATAATTCAGTTTTTTTGTGATTTCTGCTTTTGTTAGTTAATAAGGTAGCAGTTAAGTACGATACAATTGTTATGTATGGTACAATTGTAAGTACATCATTTGCTATGAAACCACGAAAACATACTACGAATCAATTGTAGCTTTGGAGTTTATCCTTCATTCACTTATGATATTAAAATCAACATTATATCGATAGACTCCAAAACGACAATTTATTCAGTTGGCTTTAGCAAGTATTCAGAGCAAATTGGTTACAATGTGCTAAAAACTTTTTCTCTTATCTAAATTACTTGTAGAACCGAGAAAATACTTAAAATTTTTAAGCCAGCAAGTGTTTAAATACCCTTCTTTATTAATGCTCGCCTTCGCAGATTAAAGTAAAAAATACCAAATACCTAGGTGTCAGAGTCTTTGACCAAAAGCTACTTTGACAAAAATGTCTTGACCATATATAACTTTGGCACAACTAACCTTTGACGAAACGCACATTTGGCAAAAATTGGGTAATGACGAAAAGCAGTTTTGACGATACGCATAAAACTCGTTAAACTACTATTGCACTAAAGATATGTATGCATGTAAGTCTATCATACCGAATATATCAAATATGTTTATATCATAATATCAAAACCGTTTCTCAAAGTTGGGTTCTAGTTTTCATACTCCAAATTCTGTTTGAGCGTCAAATGGAAATATTATCAGGTTTCAGCTTCTCTTGGCTTTTACGGCAGGTTGAGCCAGTGCCGTGTGCATGCATAATTGGCGGCATATCCGTATGCCTAAGGCATCTTATCTACGAGAGTCATGGATAAACAGACTGCAGAAACTCAAATTTAATAAGTTAGAACAACATAAGTTAGTATTATATAAACCTACGACTGGACTGACACTGCAAGGACCGAGACAAAAGATAATATGCATAGTTTTTTTTTATTATTTAAAACTAGACATACATTTTTATACATTTTTGCTTCGCCAGCGCCGGCACCGGCATAGCTGATGTATGTGCTATGCTGTCATAGAACCGAGGAAATATGCATTTGCGGTACCACCTACCACCTACCGTATCTAAGGTGCGTCGCCCGCTCCGATGATGTCGCGGGTCGTTGACAGCCACGGTCAATGACCCGCGACGAAGGTGATTTGTGTTTTGAAGTGGATGTTAACAGTTACGTAGGCCTTATTTTTTTATGGCAATTTGCACATCTGTCGGTCTTGCGGTAATTTGATTTTTATTAAATTATTCGAAAACGAATAGTCGGGATTGTAATAATAATATTTTTATCGTGATCAGTTATCGAAGCCGAACCCTCCCTGAAACTTTGGTCCTTCATTTTTGTTACACTCTGTATAACCGAGGTATCAAAATAAATACCAAAAATAAAATACCTAATGTAATGTCACATATCAAAATGTCGAGCTTCGTAAACGACAAGCGAATATAAGATATCTTCGAGCTTCTGCCACTTTCGGTTTCCGAGACTTTTCGAGAAGCGAAGTGTCTTTTTTTATTAAAAGCAATGGAATGAAAATGATTTCCTGGATGTAATTAAATAATTCTGTGTTTTCTGAGCGCCATATTTATTTTAATGACCCATTTCCTAATAGATTTTTTTTTCAATTTGATGATCCTTAAGACAACGATGTTTACAAAGTGGTGGTTATAGAACAATAATAATTCTTAGATCCTAGAGTCCGCTTTTTTCGGAGACTGTACTCGACGTATAAATTCAATGGAAACAAAGGGTGGTCTGAGTTGCAAAACGAAAATTCTATTATTTATATGATTCGTCAACTCTCACAAGTTGGGACAAGTTGGAGTTAGTGTGAGTTGACGAATGACTCTGTATTCGTCCACTGCTGGACATAGACCTCCCCTAATGAGCGCCATAGCGCCTTGTCTTCAGCTTGCCGCATCCAGCATCTGCCAGCAGGCTTTCGCAAATCGTCATCCCACCTAGTCGGAGAGCAAGAAGAGTAAAAGCTTGTAAACACAATCAGGATTTTGTGTGTTTTTGTCAACCCATCAGCGTTAAGCCGTCTATTCCGCTAAGACAGTCATATTTTAAAAACTACCAAAATGTTTTTAAAGTGCGCCGCCGCACCGGTGTAAAAGAGAAAATATTGTGCGTTCACAATTTAATTAAACATCTAATCGGACGCATTTTATTTCACGGTACAAAAATCCAAAAAATGCTGTAGGCATGATTTTCACATCGGACCAATACGTGACTGAAAACTTTTCGGCTAGTGAGGATCGTGTTCCAAAGAGTTTCCAGTACTGAAGCAGTTTTAATTAAAATCTGTATTCTGCATCGTCACTTTCTGGAAAGTCTGGATGGATCTTTGGTAGATAAAATTGCAGTTGTTTCAACAGAAATTGGATCGAATTTCCTACTTTATTACGTAGCACTTTTGCTACGGCGTAGCACTTCGTAGCACGCGCCGTAGACAGCGCTACGTCACTTAGCTTTTAGTAGAAGACTTCAACGCGCCTGTCATCACTCGTTACTTTGACTTTTGATATTTCGCTATGAATAACGTTGCCGCACCGTCTCTCAGCCAAAAACTATAGCGACACTGAAAAACACCTTATAAAGCCCAGACGACAAAGTGAGGTGTTAGAATTTTGACGTGCATAACTGTGTCTTTGTTTTGGGATTGTAGCTCCTACTTACACGTATGAACTGATTTACATTAGTTTGTTTTGTGTTATAAAGGTGAGTTTTGAAGCAAATCGTTACAGCAGTTCAAAGAATATGATGGTTTAAAAAAATCACCAAAGTTTTGTGAAATTAGCTTGTGAAGGAATAACAGAGCCTCGTGAACCGCGACCCCAGCAGCCACGTCACTATAGTAACACTTACCGTGCTTTGTGTGCGCGGCGCGAGCGCGTGGAAAGGTCTAGTTCGCTGGCGGCCGACGCGCCACCCTGCAGGGAGCCTCGTGAACCGCCTAGTCGCCGCGACCCCAGCCGGCACGTCATCATTTCTGAGAAAAACATACGAATATTAATTTGAGGCAGCATCAAAATATGTTGTATTGTCTAGTCTTCCGTCTAACTAAAGTTCAATCTGAATTTAATTGAATTAAACTCACTACAGAGTTTAATTCAATTAAACACAGATTGAACCTCAGTAGGGCAGGGCAAGCAATGGGATTGTTGTCTAGAATGTAAAAAAAATACGTGACTTTGTCATCGAATGCGTAAATTATTTGAAATTCATTCCTTATACTTCAATAATGTATGCGATGCGATGTCAGTGTCTATTCTACCCTAGAAAATGATCCCTGTGCTTGGCCTACAGTTATTATAAGTCATAGATCGTAGTAGAGATAGTAGTGCCAGACTAGATGGCGTTAGTTTCTTTTATAGTGTTAGTTTACCAAATTTTAACTAAATGCCGCTACTAAAAGTGACCGAGTGGTAGATCGCGCTAACGAAGCGTTTTCATGTTTTGACCACTTTCAGAACCATATTTTGAATAAATCAATCTCAGGTTTGATTGGAAAATTTACAAAATTTACAGTCTGGTAGTCTAGTCTGGTCGTACCAACGAGCATTTTCAATTCAATTTCAATTCAAAACAACATTTAAAAAATAGTATCATCTTAATTTTAATTTAATTTTTCTATCGAAAAGTACCCGTATGGATTGATTGATGATTATATGATTAATTATAAACTCTGAGATCCAACCATCGTACAACATACCAAAACAAAAGATTTCATTTTGGAATTCTTGTTATATTCAAAGGCTGAAATATGAAGCAAGGTACAATAAGTGAGCAGCCACGTGTGAAATGAGCAGCTCATATTATCTGCACACTTGATTATAATCAACGGCAACGAGAGCACATAACATCGCCGCTCTAAAGAGGACTGTACAATAAAACCCATCACGAAGATAACATTCAAGTTTCATGAGTTCATTTCTCTCAATATCAAGGGCCCAGCCAGTCACCGAACAAAGGGAAAACAATAATGATAATAAACGTCCATCCATGAGAAGCGAATAAAGCGTAAATCGAATGAGCACATTGTTGCGACCCTATTCTTTTTATAAACCGCCGACCACGGTTCTGTTCAATGAAGCGTCCACTCTGCGAAAGTTCCATTCCAATTTACGAGGTTCCGAAGAAAACTCAGGCGTACTTCCGAACTCGCCTAACGAACTAAAAATTAAATTAAATTCGGTGCAATCGGTTGGCGCGCTCGTGCGGTGACGCAGCGGCATACGAAGCAAGCCCTGGCAGGCCCATCCCGCACCGGGCGGGCGGTAATTAGCGTTGCTGCGGTAACGACCGGGATCGGGTGCAAATATGCAATTAATTTATCGCTACTTACTGTGGAGTACCTCGCGGCTCGCCCCACTACGTCACCGAAACGTAAAGCTATTGTTGTATGTAAATAGGTACGTACGTGAATTGTTTCGGGTACACTGGTTTTGGTAAATTTTAATGGCAGTACGTTGCGCAGTGCGGTATCCTGATTCTTGTTGGCGTATCTACTTATCATGTTTATTCGAGTAATAGGCTTTAGACGTACTACTCACGTAGGTTTACTCACGGTAATTTGGTTACAATTTACGTATTTACTTAACCCAACTCTATAAATTACATCGTGATAACGTTAAATTACAGCGTTTCATTTCAAACGGAATAAAGAAAATTCCGCTTGAGAATTTAATTTGGGATTTCATAAAAACGGATTCCGATAATCTTAATTGAAGGATTAATTACAATTAATTGGATGCGAGCTCAGAAAAGGGAAATATACGAGTATCTAAAGAATTCTTGGGATAATTTATTATCCGTAATTTTTGGTTAATCATTCCGTAATTTTTACCTGTATTTGATTAACGTTCAGCAGAGCTATAAATGTCATTTAAACTGCATCCGGTGCTCGTTAATAAGCTCACCACGTTGTTCAATTTAAGCGCATATCTAGCCAAAATAACGCCGCCACCTACTTTATCTTATTATTCCGTTTAACAAAGGAAATTTCAAAAATCCATCGCACAGTTTGTGATACCTATTATAAACTATTTTTAAAAAATTCTCTCTAATTTAGGTATTATTAGTTTAGGCAGTGAATCGAAAATAGATTTTGGTGTCCACCAAGGGCAACTTCGATTCACTGCCTAAACTAAATGGGATAAAACTATAACGACGCATTAAAAAAAAGCTTATAATAGGTATCACAAACTGTGCGATGGATTTTTGAAATTTCCTTTGTTAAACGGAAGAATAAGATAAAGTATGTGGCGGCGCTAGTTTGACTGGGGTATGCGCCTTAATCGCATTAATAGAAGCTATCATTTGCCATTACACGAATTGCTTCAACAAAGCGACCTTCTAATTTATTCAGAATGCAACTGTATTGACGCATCCAACTCCAAAATTAATCGGCTTCAAAGAACGTGTGTTCTTGGAAGCCGATTAATTTGACATCAAATGAGATTCACGTGAGGATTTCCAATAAATTTTACTAATAAACTCTCTGTATTGGGTAACTGGCAAAAAGAGCTATTAATTTATTCGTTAGCGTGAGTTGTGTATTTAATGTTCACAAACTATCGCATTAACTTTAATAAATATTTGTGTAAGCTAAAACACCTCTATTTGCGAGTACGTAGAAAATGTGCAAAGCAAAACAGTAGTGAATAAATAGTGCTCTTGGAAATCTCGACAAGGCCTATCATATAGAGTGGGCACGTGGTCTGAAAAACCGCTCAAAGCTGCTCACGCACGAACGCCTCTCAAACAATGTCAGTTCTGAGGCAATAGAGCACTTCCCCACGTCGAAATAATTCTCTATATCCGGATGAAATAGACGGTGTGTTTGGTAGCTCCTTTGTAACTTTACACGTCAGTAGTTCCACGCTTTTATAAGGATTCAAATGCGGGGTGGATTTGAATAGCTTTTGCATGCAAAGTTTATTGCTAATCTGTTAGAGATTTAGAGCTTTATTCCGCTCTTCAAAGCTGGTTCCTATATCCTACGCATTTTATATTTATATGTTTATTTTGATGATACGTATGAGATGCTAGAATCACTTGTGACGTGGACCATTCGAGTGTTCGGGTCGGTTGAGCTGTCATAAAATACATAAATCATCGACAGCAAACACGTGCATGCTGGCAGTTAAAGCATTATTTGCTTCGCTTTTTGATGCATGAGCTAGTCCGGATTAAAAAGAAAAAAGTAGTGTTTTCGATCTTTTTTGTTGTTTGGAGCGAGGGTGGGATCGCCGCAGGCCTATTTCGAAGACCCGTCAGGCTGTTGTACCGACATAAATCTTCGCCCCGGGCGCGCCGCACTGCGTCGCGACTCGCAACACATCATTAAAATGTACTACAGTCTGTTACTACAAAAGTGTGATTCCTTGGACCAAATAAACAGAAGCAAAAAACTTTAAGAATATTAAGGTTTTGTATTATACTGCGTAAGCCCTAAAAAACACACACTGGGTAATCTCTAAGAAATTACATAAGTTCCCAAACACGCTAGAGCCGTAAGAGGTCCTAAAGATTTTCGACGAGGCGCGTGGCGATTTCGTGGGTTAGTTGGTTAGAGCACACCCGTACTGAAGGTGGGGCGCGGGTTCGAGTCCCGCCGAAACCGAAATTTTTGGGAACTTATTTAATTTCTTTTTTAGGAATCAATAAACTCTCGAGTTCTAATTGTAAGAAAAAAAAAACTTATTGGCCTGACTTGTCCCTAGCTGGGAGGCCACTGCTGCGTGACCAGCAAAGGCCTCCCTTAAATCATTCGACCCAGTGCGGTCACGTGCGATCTTCCACCAATCTCTGTGGAAGATATTAAGGTCGAAAACAATATTATTGTATTAACAAAGAAAATAACGATCAAATAATACACAGAAGTAAGAACTAAAATTTACAATGGAAACAATTGAACTAACTGCTGACTGTCGCAAACAATCTACAGGTAGCTCAACTGATCAATATTAATACCAGTCGGAAGCATCCGCAAGACGCTTACTGCATTACCCCGCTGTATGGCATTAATGTCTCTTGGGCCATGCGTCGCTTCGAACAGACGCTCAGATAATATTTTATTATATTTATATTCACCTGTTTAGCATAGGTTGAAGGAGAACGATCGATGTTAATTTAAAATTATACAATCATAAAGATTAACTAATTTATTATCCTGTAGATTGTTTGCAACAGTCTGCAGCTAGCTCAATTGTTCCTATTTTTGTTTTTCTAAATACTAGTTTTAATTTATTATTTGATTGTAATTTTCTTTGTTATTAAGACGTTAGAATATCATAAAGATACCCTTCAAAGTTAATATTTTGTAGGTAATCATTTCTTATGCAGTTCTGCATTTCTGGAATAATACGAAGTATTTAACCGATAACAAGTTGCGAATGAGATGATTTATGAGCGCGACTCGCTCTTTTCGCTTATAGGCGAAACGAGCTGTTGGCGTGTCTAGTTGTATCAAACGAAATAATGACAATATCTCTGAGTAAGCTAACTGAAGGGTGTCACAGAATGTTTTTTTTATAGCCTGTAGACCTTCGTTTGATGGAAAGTGAATCGAGTATTACGCGCCAGCCACAAACAGCTGAGGTTGGGGCGTGGTCTCAATCGCTTGGCGGGCTTTTTTAGTTTTTAAGTCCTGAAAATCGTTCCATACCATTTTATTCCAAGACTCTTCAAACTTGCGCACCCATGCTGATTAAATTTGCACGATGCACATTTCTCATAGTCGATAAATTGAATTGTACATATTCTACAGAAACGTTAAACCGAGTTGTATGAATCGAAGTTTTTATACACCGCTCGCACGAAAAATGCGCGCTGCATTCCCGTGAACTATTACTAAATACATTACGGATGTAAGCGGGTTAGCTACGAACCTTATTTGTGTTGGAAGAACACCAACGTTTCATCCCCTTCTTCAGGGTGAGTGCGGTTCTAGACGCGCGCGCGCGTTAAAGATGTCCCGGATGAAACGTTGGTGTTTTTCCAACACATATAACGTGTAGTTAACCCGCTTACATTTGTAATGAATTCGTCAAACTACGATAGTTTTTATAGTATTATTAAATAGTTCACTGAAGTGCAGCGCGCATTTTAGTTTAGCAACCTAAACTAAAAAAGTCCACCAAGCGATTGAGACCACTCCCCACCTCCTGCTGTTTGTATTTAGCGCTTAGTACTCAAATCAAAAACGTTTTGAGACACCCTTTAGTGTCACACTACTACTATACGCCACTTCTGCCCGTGGCTTCAGTGTTTTTATTTACAATTACCAATAGATCTTCGTTTGATGGCAATCTCACCTCCGACATTTATTGTGTGTGAATAATTTACATACAGTCAGTTCTTGGGATTTATTTTATACCTATAGCTAGATTTTCAAACTTGAAAACCAAAACAGAGTAGCACTTTATTTAAGGCTCGTATTATAAAAGCTTGCTTAGTCATCGATCTATGCTTGAGTACGTTTATGCCATACAAAATCGTTACTCAAGCAGAGATTGAAGACAGAGCTAACTTTCATAATATGGACCTAAGTCTTAAAATACCTAATCGTACCCAGAGAAAAACTACCGTTCAAAAGCTCTTCGTAAGTTATAACTGCGAGTATATATAGCCATACTTCTATCTATAACTGCTACAAATAGTAATGTATATTGTTAGTTTCATTTTCTATGTAGAGCTGACTTCTTTACGGACGTTTTATACTCTATGGCTCTATAAAACTTTACTTTCTCAATATGGGTTTACTCGTAAATGTGCATTAGCATTATAGTAAGATTTATAAGTATAGAGCTATACCAAAGATTCCTAGTCCAGTTATTTTTGGACCTGTTGCCAAGAGCTAAGTTCGGCTAAGTGAGTTGGTAACTTTGCGCCTTCGGTTCAGTCCATTGCGCCTTCGGTTCAGTCCACACTTAGTTTAAAACAAACGCTGAGGCAGGCGGGCACTTCGCTCTCCGCAACTTTAAACGTATAGCTTGCTTTTTACTTTCATGTAAATTTCGTTTCACGATTTGACGTATAGCTTCGTATGGCTCAGCACTTTAATTTAATTATCTGAGTAATTTTTTCGGTTCTTTTGGTAGACTTTTTGTGTTCCAATTCACCTAAAGCCAACTGGAACAGATTGTGCAAAATTAACATTAAATACAATAAGCTAAGTTGAACTTTACCCGGAGTTTCTTGGCAAGCTTCTCCATTAATTCAGGTGAAATAATCCGAACTTTGCAAGAAATAAAGTGGAAAAATCTGCGCTTTCTCAACTATAAAAATGCTATTGGCAAGACTGCATAAGTCGAAAATTGATTGTGGCTCGAGAGGGTAATGTGATTACTCACGCCAAAACTTCTTCTCACCTACATTTCCCCGACCACAAGTATATTTGAATAAAATATAAGCAGCGGGAAACTTCATGAAGTATTCGTACAGAAGGCATTTTTACGTTACGAACAATTTCGGTTGTAAATCTATTTATTATGCAAAACATAATGCAAGCTTTATACAGCGAGCTAATTGGATAAATTATTTCAAGGGTACTTCCCATTGGAACATCAATTTTATTGTTATCGTTCCCGTGAAACGAGTTCTCTAGGCAATTAAAGACGGGAGGCGACGATCGATATTTCAGGCGAACATAAATTGAAACAACTTATGTCTCGACGAAACGAACCAAAGTACATTATATCTCTGTCGGGGAATGAAATTCGAGAAGCGAAACCCGCTAACCACCCATTACATATAATACAGGCATATATTGGGTATCTTCGGCTCGGTTAAACTTAAATGCTCGCGAATAAATGCTACTTACAGTGTTACAAGCTCTATACACGTTGCCCTCCTCTTGTAGTTTAATCCTTGTGTGTACGTTGGTATTATATTTCAGCATAATTTTAGACTCCCTGACATTTGAAACTGCGCAGATACCGAAACTGATAATGAAGTAGCTACGTTACGAGGAGAAAACCAAGACTTATCTTTATGATAATTAATAAACTTTGAAAAGTATCTGAAACAGCTAAGGGTAATTAATAAACCGAGATTATCGGAATATTTATGGAGACTAAGATAAAGGTCATTAATAAGGATGAATGATTGAAAATCGGGACCGCAGTTTTAATTTGTAGTGTTTGTTGAGGCATCTGAGTAGGCGTTATGAATGACAGCTTGGCTAGCATTTTAAGCCATTATTATTAGACTATGATATCACATCGCGAAAGCGCAGTATCTTATTTTATGAAAAAAACGTATTTTATGAAATTACTAAAATAATAAGGCTAAAGAAAACCTCTGTTAAGTCAGATAAGGCCGCTACAAACCCGGCCACCAGCCCCCTGGTGGTAGCGCGGGAAGAAACCCTACCATCAAAATAAGACTGCTCTTGTAGGTATACCATTTAACAGCACAAAATTTACTTACTACTAGGGTAGCATAAACATGAAGAAACTCTCATTTGATTTTGCCCCCGAATCTCTTATCACTCTCTGTATCTACAATCAACTTCTGCTCTCCTGGTACTCCCAGGAAAATGGTAGCCACGGTAACCAAGGCGATTCAGTCGATAGGGTACTATTTATGAAAATCCTCCTATTTTATACAAATTATATTTAAACAAAATAAGGCTATCTCTGAATATTCTGCATATTTAACCGGCGTTGTTCACTACTTATCTTGACTTACTTGCAGTTTATATCAAAGATCAAACCTTGTAGAAATTTGAAAAGCTGTACCCGAAAATACGTGATTCAATCAGTAACCAAAATATATCATCAGTGTTAAATGTACGTGCTATCAGCTTTCTTCATACGAAAGGCAAATAGGTCTACGTGAACGATAAACCACCAAATCGATAGCTTCAATCGTATTCGCGGGTTTAATGGAAGCGAGCAAACAATATTTTGTATTGTTGCCATTTTAGCCGGCTTCGGGTCAGATTTACTGCGGCTTTCAATAAATGATCCATGTGTGATCAGAGATTTGTTGCTATAACGCTAAAATAGCGTCATAGCATCAAAGATAACTGGTAACTGGATATAATTCCAAATTCTCTGATGCTATGCTGTTAATTTACGAATTTTGTATACTTAAATTGTTTTGTTGCATGCCTTTTTATCATTGTAAGTACCTATCTTTATAACAGAACTTGTATTTGTCATAAATTATATATGCTAGTGTACCGCTCTCTTAATATTATGGTCAATCAACAGTTACTCGGTCTCCCGCGAAACAGGACTAGCCTAATGCGAGGATCTTAAGAAATCAGTTTCTCACACAAAATCACATAACTGTAACAAGTATACTTCTGTGAGTTTTTCTCGACTTAGTAGAATATTTATCTGGTTTCGCCACATCTCTTTATGTCACAGTATAGCAAAGTATTTTGTCTCAGTTGGTAATTACGTAAAGTGCTTAAAAAGTTAGGACCAGTGAGGACATGGCAGTGATGGAAATATTCTAAGATTGATTGTGAATTATCTTGGTAACAGTAGATTCTGTTACAACTTGAGCAACAATGTTGACTGACATAATTTTATTACTTAGGTAAGTAGTTTTTTTTTTCATTTATTTATGTTTCACATTAAGTACTAAATTTATCTTAAAGCTAACCTGAACCGTAATTCGGTTTGTCCGTAAGCCTCTTAGTCTCTATGATATACCTAATAAAATGTACTAGTATGTACCTACTAAGCTATTTATGTAAATTACAGTCTACTAGTACATAGTAAATGTAAAAAAAACGTAGGCTAGGTAACATCTATGAATCAAGCAGGCCACACCCTGCAAGTGCAAGCGGGGTAGGTACAATGATCGGCTGCCCGGCATGGGCAGCCGATCATTACGGATATTATGCTTTGGCTCATGTTTTCAATCAATTAATAAATTAGCGTTTATAGTTTGCTTACTTTCTGTATATCTTCAAAAACGCCAAATAAAGCAATATAAGGCTTAGTAAAATTTGTTCTATATATGTATTTAGTGACTTTAATACCAAGACATACTAAAAATAAATAATAGAAGAACTTGGCTGACGCTCTATCGATAGATGATTGTGAACACGTGTACTTAAATAAAATGTGCGTGCCTAAATTTCAAATATTGTTCTTTCATTAACCATTCAAGATTATAACCAACTCACGAAGAAAATTTAACGTGAGATTTTACGCAGTTTTTGTCCCAATCCGGAGCAGCGCTTATATAAATTTTAATTATAATGTCAGTTAAATATAAAATACACCCAACTTGCGCCATTTGCTACAAAAAAGCTCCAAACTTGTGACATTTTACGTGATTAGGCCGACGTCATGATTAATCTAGAGAAGGTTATCCGGAGTTTAAAAAAAATTAAGCCCGACGCCCAAAGAAAGATGACGAGCTAATCAAATTTCGCGCAAGTTCGGAAAGTTCTCTGCAAGTTCTCAGATTCAATTAGCAGATAGGCGTCCGCGTCCCGGGCGTCGCCTACGGCCGCAGCCCGCGCCTACCATCACGGTGATTTTCATTATTATGCCTGCAATAACCGTTCCCGCGCTTGCTACAACGATACTCGCCTTTTTGTACAAAGCGCAACCCGAAATACTATTTCATTGTTTCAATTAACCCTCCTCGTGATAAGGGCAATAAGCCTTAAGAATTTCAAACAGACGTTGTGTCTCTCTGTTCAAGACATTTTAGCAACAAGAGAAAATGTAACCACCGTTGCTAATTTTAATTTTCCTTTGTACTCGTAAATGTAACCCAGGAAAATGGTTCGTTTAAATAATAAACTGCGTGCATTGCTCCTGTGGTATGAAAAGTTTTCAATCATCGACAATGAGTGTTGAGAAAGCGACACCTCCGGGAGGCAAGTTGGCGGAAGATATGAGCGCCCTGCGGCACATTACCGCTCACGACACGTGCACATAATCAACCACTGGAACTTTGTGTATTTTTCACGTAACGTCGAATCGCTCCCCCGAGCCGCGGGACGATCCGGCAGGCTATCGCTCATCAGCCAGTTAAACCAAATACATATAAAACAAAATCCCACTTCAAAACGAACTTTTTATCGAAAGCGTCCGAGCGGCTAAGTCTTTGATCAGCGCCGTAATGATTTAAAGACGCCTTCGACGCTAACTCTTCATAGAAATTCATCAAATATCTGCGTTTAGAGAATAAGGAGATGGAATTATAACTTCTCGTTATTGCTAAGGGCATTCTAATGACAGCAAAGGTTAGTAGAACGTTTTACAATGGATTCTTCCATCTTAGGAAATGTGTAAAACCTTTGTGGAAAGTTCTGCAGTTCCTTGTTCCACGAGAAGCTACTTGAAGGACACTCCTATCGTAATAAAAGTTTATGAGCGTTCGATTTCATCCCACAAAAACGCTATTACGAATGACTGGCTTTTGTCCATCAACTTTTCTTTATTTGTTTTATTGACAACGTCTCTTTATTCGTTTGAGTAGGTACGATTTGTAATGGTTTAGTAGTTGATATGAATGGGTTTTATATGATACCATCATGGAATGAATCCCGCGACAATATGAAGGTGAAGGAAAACCGCTTAGTGCGAGTGGACGGTATATCCACCAAGAGCTGTCGCTGTCGAGAATATCATGGCAATACGGATAGGAATATAGGCAAGCCCGTATTGATATTATAGGTGCCTCATTAATCTCTATACCTGATTAATTGTTCGAGGCCGATGTACCGTGATGAACATGCGGTAACATGCCTATCTACAAACATAGTATGTCCAATGGATAGATAACAATCCATACTAATATTATAAAATCGAAAGTAACTCTGTCTGTCTGTTGCCTTTACACACGTAAATGGCTGAACGAATCTCAATGAAATTTGGCGAGGAAGTAAATCATATCCCGGGACGGACATAGGCTACTTGAAAGCACGCGTGCTTTCAAGTAGCGTTTTTAACGTGCGTTTTTGTACGTTTTTAATATTAGTGAGATAAATATTAAAAACGTGAAAGTTTAGATGGATGGATGGAATAATATTAAAAAATAATTATGATGGAATAATATATTAGGATATATATTAGGATGGAATAATATTAAAAAATAATATTAAAAAACTAATATTAAAAACGTGAAAGTTTAGATGGATGGATGAATAGATAGATGGATGGATGTTTGTTACTCAATCACGCCAAAACGGCTAAAAGAATCTGGATGAAATTTGGCACAGAGATAGATTATAGTCTGAAATAGTACATAGGCTATTTTTTATCCCCAAATTCCCACGGGAGCGGGAACTACGCGGGTGAAACCGCGAGGCGCTGCTAGTATATTCTAAAGTAACTCAGTCTATCTGACTGTTACTTCATCACGCCTAAACGGCGGCGGAACGAATCCTAATGAAATTTGGCAAGGAGGTAAATAGTATCCCGGGGACGCATATAGGCTACTTGAAAAGCGCTTGCGAAGCCGCGATCAACAGCTAGTACGTTATAAGGCTGCAAGTTTAATCGTGTTTTAGCTTGGGTTTGTGGGTATTATCCAAAACTATGTCATCATCATCCCCCTATATTGGTCCACAGCTGGACAAACAGTGGACATAGGCTTCCCCTAATGAGTGCTAGAACTGTGTATAATTTCGTATATTTTTTACTTAAAAAATAATATGTAATAAGAAAAATATTAAGAATGTGTGTCTTGTTCAAAATATACCAATAGTTATGAGACTATCTTTTGAAATTTAGATCGTTGTGACGTCAATATTAGGTATATTGACGTCACAACGACGAACACACAACTTTGAAAGTTGAGACCTAACTGTTAAGAAATGAAAATAATGTAATATTTTTATTTTAAAATAATTAAGAAGATTACAATAATAGATTAAAACATCTAGTATTGACACTAAGTATTTAGTATTTATTTTCAAACTTAAACTATCATTACAGGAATATCCTAATGCATTAGCTAAGACATACATTACAAATAACACAAAACAAACAAAGTAGTCTTACGGAGTTCGTTCAGAGAGACCAGAAACAGATCTATTTTCCCTGGAACCATATTGAGCGTGCGCAAAGTACTTATATCTTTTTTCTAAAAATCTAAGCGGTCACCCCAAAATGCTGGCAGCATTGCCACGTTGAATAGCAGTTATAATTCGTTTATAGTTATTATCAAAATAATAAGATTTTTAAAGATTCGTAATTTTGGAAATGGTTACTCAAACGCAGATCTATATCGTCAATCTGTGTGCATAACCTCTTACATGTTCATTACACCTATTAAAGCTTAACACGGTGGTAATTCAATCGGAACCAGTGACCTAGGATAATGAACAGCGACATTAATTACCTAATGAACTAGCCTTTAATGACTATAGCATATTTCTAATACAATAGAACTAATCTCATTCAGTTCGTCGATAAAATATTCAAGCCGTTTTACGAAGTTACTGTTATACTGGAAATAGGTACCATCGACGCATTATTTGATATTCATGAAAAAGTGGAAAAACCTGACTAAAACTTGTTCGGGAAAAGGGAGAAGACGATATAGTCGAGTCGATCCACAAATGCTACACCTGTTACACGTCCCGTAACTCACAAACATTTTCTTGAGCTCTTCTATATCTGAAATACCATCTAGTAGTCAAGTAAATAACTTTATTTCTTTAACCTTACAAAATATGCACTTAGTAAGTAAAAGTTTATACTATAAACAGCTTTATAAATAGTAGGTAATTATTATCAAATAAGAAATAAGGTGTTATTTATATTATTATGTCAACTAGTGGAAGAAGGGAAAAATAAACCACTAGTAAGTTTATATATCACTTATACATGTATTTATACTAGTGTATAAAATTACTAGATATATAAACAAGTATAAGTATAATAATACATGTTAATACGTCATACATGTATCAGTTTATTTTGCCTATCTAAGTCTAAATATATTTCATTGATTAGAGAGTACATGTCAATAGTTAATATAAAACTAACCACAACATTTTCTTAAATACTATTGTCGGTGCGGAACTGGGCGACATCTAGCCAACCATTAACATCATTGATATCATCTATGGAGCAAAAGGCTTTCTATAAAAGATTTCGTTTTATGTACTTACTGGTTAAATTTTCGAATAGGAGGCTCATTTCCTTCAGATGGAAGCTTGTTAAAGAAACGTCCGCAATTGCCCATAAATTATTTCCCCAGTAAATAAAGTACAACTTTTTCCGTCCTATTACTTTCTATTTACGTATGTATGTATATATACTTACTTCAAATCTACATGTAAAATATACATCATTTATGTATACAATATTAACAAGATAGTTTGAAATGTTCAAAAAACAAATACAGTAGGCTATTTTGCACTATTTGAACAATATTTACCAAAGACAATTTGCAATCCTAACTAATATTATAAATGCGAAAGTGTGTTTGTTTGTTTTTGCTCCACGCTCTAACTAAGCAACCAATCGACTTGGATTTTTTGTATAGAGTTAGTTGAAAGGATGGAGAGTAACATAGGCTACTTTTTGTCTTAATAAAACATCAAATTCCCATGCGAGATTTACGGGAATATCCCCCTAGAAATATGAAATTCGAAATTAACGCGGATGAAACCGCAGGGAACAGCTAGTTTTCAATAATTTAATCGTATAATAATATTGTGGTCGATTCACAAAGTGCCAGATGTGGTCATTTAAACAAAACTGAAAGCAAGGTTACACACGCACTCAAGTGATCCTTAACTAACAAGGAACGAAGCACAGAATAACAAACAAAACTGCCTGCCTCTACTGGGTAAGTATCAACACTAGGTAAGTTTCAAACTAAGCCAGACCTTCAAACAGTGCTGAGAACATAAACATGAACTCTTGCTTTCAATATTAAAGTAGCTGAAGAGTTCCGACGACTTTCTTTTCACAAACTTTAAAACAACAAAACAGATAAGCATATCTCGCGAACTTCATGAAGCGTAATAAACAAAGTACTTTTCTAACGTTTTTTCTCGGCAATCCCTACGGAACTGAGTTGTATTAGGCACATTTGTATAGAAAATAGGTTGTTAACTATTTATATGTCGCAGTTTACTACTGTTTTCTTTTTTAGGCGTGATAAAATCAGTGTAATTAAGTTACATCTTCGAAGCAACGTCAGTTAATCTGTGGAATAATAATATCTAGTGTAAATGAACCGGATCGAACCGAGCCGAAAATCGGGTTCAACTCGCTGAACCGAAAATCGGATTCACCTCGCTAAAGTTAAACGAAAGCACTCCTATAGAACTACGTAAAAGCAAACTAATTACTCTAAGTGTGTGATCGTGTATCCCCGAGGCTAAAGTCCTTTACTAATGTATGCGGATTTGCAAGACTTTACGGCTCAGTCAAATTAAAACGTCTACTTTCAGAAGATGAAAATTACTCTTGCAGGTAAGTCCCTCCACAATTGATAAGCTATGAGATTCGCGATTTTATGAATGCGCGTTTGTTTGAATAATATATTAAGGCTATAGGTATTCCAGCACACGCCGCGCTTTTCTCTTTCTTTTTAAATTATCTGAGACAGAAAATAATGTTTAAAAATCTGAAAAAGATATATATTACTTAAGGACTAGACTAGATCTAGTCAAAGTCGCATTAAGTTACAAAATCTAATGAACTTCACTCAATAGAAAAAAATCCCCAAATTACCCCTTTTTGTAATGTTTTTTTCAATGTTATGTCTGAACTACTGATATTTATAATTATTTTTGTACTTAACTAAAGACCCTAAATATTTCAAAAACAAATTAGCAGAGTTTGACTTGATAAAATGATTTACATAATGAATGTTTAACTACCTACAAAATGCACGAGCGCGGCGCGGCTTGGCAGGCGCGCGTTGGCGCTTACGGAATACCTGGCCGTAACAGACAAAGCACTTAAGTTATGGATAACCTCTTATTTAATTTGAGCAATATTGCACCTAACTAGTAAGGGATCAAAAAAAAATCACAGCTTTTCCATTAATTTAAAGCTAAATTTTTTTATTCTCTCTCTGAAGTCAGATCTCACTAAATGATTGCATCAATCAGTCACCCAAGCCGCACAAGGTCTTCTTCTTTTTTGACGCAAGCTGTTCCGAAAAAAATATTTAACATGGTTTCGCAGTTTGCTTGAAAAATTTGTACATAAAAGGCGTAGCGTGTCCGAGTTGCGGTCACAAATAGTCTCGGTCGTATCCTCGCGCGAGCCACATCGCCGCCTCCAGCGGATATTGGGGAGAGCTACCCGCGCGGTCGGATTAAGGGGACAAAGGGAGCATCGGGCCCTTTCACGCTTCGCATATCAACCTTGCATGGCATGTTCATATTTTCTCAGAAAGCAAACTTCAACCCTCGTATTCTCAAACCTGAGGAAACCCAGGATAGCGCCCTCAAAGAAAACCATTCAAATAATGGTAATTGAAATTTTGCGGGCCTAGTTTGATTACATAGGTACGTAAAAGCATCCTACAATTTATTGGAAGTAGACATAAAAAACTTAATTAACATTCCGAGTGTCCGAGCGTTCGCTACCCCTGAGTTAACACTCAAACCCGCCCTGGGAAAGCCATGAAACTTTTACGTCCTTGCCCGTGCACCTATTACACGGACGTCATATTTCATTGAATGGCTCGACACCGTTGGCTTTTATTAAACTCGTAACCAACATTTCCATCACCTTTTCAATGTCGATGTACTCGTTTTTATTTGTCCATGGGTCTATTTTGGTTGGCAATAACTGTTAAAATTCCGGGTATTTTGTTAAATGTAGTCTCGCTCATATACCCAAATCGCTAATTCATTTCAGGAATTGCGTTTTCTACGCTTGTTTTTGAAACGCGACGTGATGTGATTTTATGTAGAGTCCCAGTAGCCCTATTAGGAAGAAGAAAATACAAAAGCGCTTGCGAATAACAAATCCGATCCCGAGGTGTTTGTCCAATTTGGGAAGAAAGGCTCTAAGCTGAATATGATTATTTTGCTTCTCATCACCATGCTACATAAAAGAAATAAGAAAGATATTTGATGCACCTAGTTATAACTATATAGGTATACTAACTGCCGCCCGCTTCGCCCACGGCTTCGCTCGCGTTTTTCAAGTAGACTATGTCCGTCCCGGGATATCATTTACCTCCATGCCAAATTTCCTTGAGATCTGTTAAGCCGTGTAGACGTGAAAAGGTGAAAAGGACAGAGTAACTTTCGAATTTATAACTGACCGAGCGAGCGAAGCGTCTCTGCATCAACTACTAGCACAAGGATGGATTCTGTCAGAATGTACGTACTCCTCTACAGGTCGTATTTTACGACCGATCTGGACCAAACTTGGCGTACAGATTCTACAATTTTATAGAATGTTCTAGTTGTCGGGGTTTTTTGATTAAAGGCTTACTTCCTCCAAAAATGGGCAAACAGGAGGCTATCGAATATGTCCGCTTTAAGACATCTGATTTCAATAATTATTTTTTTATTGAAAGGTAATAATTTTAATTTGTTCTCATAAAAAAATGGTTAAGATCTCATGAGGATTTTCGCCGCAAAATAGCTCTGCAAAATGCAATAATAAGCATTAGAGCAAATATAGTGAAGAACTGTGTGGCGCGGCGGGCGAAGATTTGCCTGTGACGCAGGAGGTCACGGGTTCGATTCCCGCCTCAGGACAAACGTTTGTATGATCTGCCGATATTTGTTTTGGGTGTAAACTATGTATAGAGTGTATTGAATTATAATATTTTAATAATCTAATCCATAACACAAGCTCTCCTTAGCTTGGGAAATGCTGTGTGAATTGTCCAGCATTTTAAATTTATATATAGTTAGTAATGGTTTATGGTAAATAAAACAATAAAAAGCAAGTACACTTACAACGCGGTGCCGTTATAACTCGTCGTACCATTAATTTGACATAATAATGGGACCACAAGAAAACACCCGATTTGACACAATAATGGCGCAATTGCGAAAGAAATAAAGATATGCATTCGTCAAAAAAAATGACGACATCTTTTGTTATTTTTCCTCTGTTGGTACATAAAGTACAAATTGCGCACATTCTGAAAAAATCTATCAACAGCTCAGTGTCACTGATTGTTGTCAAGGAAAATTTTGCAATAGGGGAACGATTCCATCACGATCTCTTCCACGTGAAAGCACAAACAGCCCAATAACAATTGAATTTGTCCCATTAGTATCAATATTGGATTCCATTCGCATTGTAGCGATCGCGGACAATCCCGTGTGACACTAGGTGACAGCCAGTGACAGCTCGGTCGCGAACCACGGGCAACGCTAACGTGATCAATCATTGACGACATCAATTGGGACACAATTTATCCGCTTATGCCGCCCCGACCCCTACATTTAAAGGGTTAATTGAATCTTGATATCGAAACAACTAAGGTTCTGCTGGTTGGTATAATTACAAAATAATTTAACCCTTTGCGATTTTAGGTTAACACTGACATGATAAATTTAAGGTTTTTGTTAGTATAGTGCGTAAGCTCTCGAACTCTGGGTAATCTCTAAGAAATTAAATAAATTCCCAAAAATATAACGATTTCGCTAACGACGCTAAAGTCCGTAAATAGTACCAGAGATTTTCAACTCGGCGAGTACTTAATTTCGCAGCTTAGTTGGTTAGAGCACACCAGTACTGAGGGTGGGGCGCGGGTTCAAGTCCCGCCAAAATAGTTTTTTTTGGGAACTTATTTAATTTCTTATTATAAATTCACGAATAACTGCTGGAACATGAGACCTATTTTATTGTTTGCTAAGTAGTTTTTCACAACAGATGTAGTTGTTGGTAAAACAATTTATACGTTACATAATCAGCGGCAAATGACGTCACCTGCGATTCATACAAAGTCAATAGAATAACGTATTCCAACCGCACTGCTTACATTCTCTGAAGAATAAATATATCTCAATAGATACGCCACGACAGCAAACGAGTGGCACATAACGAGCGCATATTGAGACATGGAGCGTTGTCACGTAGCCACACGTCGGCTATCCGTGGCACATTCACATCCACATTATGCTGATTCCCGCTGAACGACGAGCACCCTCAACGAGCCACACAACAACCTGTATAAGATTTAGATTCTTATCGCATTTCACACCGTATCCAAGTGCCACGAACGTAACACTTTCGATTGTGACGTGAGCGTTTTGTTAAGAATTTTCACAATTTGGATAGAATATTCGCAATTGGAAACATTTTTAAATGCTTTTCTGTCAACGTATGAACTCGAACTGATTTTGCTGGCGTAAACCTTATACTTTATTTATAATCACAAGCGAATTGTTGTGTGTCTGCAGTCTATCGACTCCGAAGTTGGCTTTATTGTGCATTCTAGAATTCTGTCATTCTAGGATGCACAATGTCATTTACTAGTGAAGTGATTAGAATTTTATAGTTCATCTCAAATTATATAACCTTACGACAAGTTGATTAAAGTAAATATATAACTGCCTACAGTGTAAACATTTGCACATTTTACACGACAAACAGGTCGAATATAGCTACACCTATTTAAATTTTAAGACCACTAATTTACCTATGTTCATGCAAATAAATATTTTTGGGAACTTATTTCATTTCTCAGAGCTACCCAAAGTGCGAGAAAGCAGTAACAAAAAATCTTCAAATAAATATAATATCATTCATGAACAAAATAAAGTTAAAAACTACAACCCGACTACGTGAAAGTTATAAAAGTTTGAAACATTTACATTGACAAAATAGAATGACGTATCGGTCATATTTGATAGGCATAGAGTTGAAAATGAAAATAGGTCGTAGGTATTGTAATTTTTCTCTATGGGGCCTGCAGCCTACGGCTACCTAAACTTTAATACGCGTTTTTAAGGCTTATTCGGGGTCGGAGCCCTAAATCCTATAGCCTATAACCATCGGGGTATTGAGACGAATCAATCGATACATAGTTTGTTGAAATCGAACCAGTAGTTTCAGCGCTACGTGGGAACAAAGAAATCGGCCACATACATACAAACATACAAACATAGGGTGCTAACCTCATAACCCTCCCTGTTGGTAGTCGGGTAAAAACTACAACCCGACTACGTGAAAGTTATAAAAGTTTGAAACATTTACATTGACAAAATAGAATGACGTATCGGTCATATTTGATAGGCATAGAGTTGAAAATGAAAATAGGTCGTAGGTATTGTAATTTTTCTCTATGGGGCCTGCAGCCTGCGGCTACCTAAACTTTAATACGCGTTTTGAAGGTTTATTCGGGGTCGGAGCCCTAAATCCTATAGCCTATAACCATCGGGGTATTGAGACGAATCAATCGATACATAATTTGTTGAAATCGAACCAGTAGTTTCAGCGCTACGTGGGAACAAAGAAATCGGCCACATACATACAAACATACAAATATACAAACATACAAACATAGGGTGCTAACCTCATAACCCTCCCCTGTTGGTAGTCGGGTAAAAACTACGAAGTTTCGGATTTCGGCTCAGCATTAGCCTATACGAGTTTACCATGTTTATGTAATAATAAAACCGGCCATGTGCGAGTCGGACTCGCGCACGAAGGGTTCCGTACCATTATCTATAAAAACGGCAAAAAAATTACGTTTGTTGTATGGGAGCCTCCTTAAAAATTTATTTTATTCTATTTTTTTAGTATTCGTTGTTATAGCGGCAACAGAAATACATCATCTGTGAAAATTTCAACAGTCTAACTATCACGGTTCATGAGATACAGCCTGGTGACAGACGGACAGTGAAGACTTAGTAATAGGGTCCCGTTTTTACCCTTTGGGTACCCTAAAAACCCTAAAAACCCCGAACCCCATTTATATTGTAAAAACACCATATTTTATTTTTATATGCTGTGGACTTTGGCATCGAATTTATTAATACCTCCCACTATACCATTTATTGCCTTGAGGGGACTTTTGAATGCTCTGTAAAATACGTTGGATTTTACGTAGGTAAACATTTGACCCCGCTCTTGACATTATGAAAGCAAATTCAAATCGAACCACATTGAAAACTTCATAAATACAATTCAGCTCCACTTCCTATTCGCAGTAGTTAGTTAAACACAACTCCTGGACTGTTTAACAAACCTACCAAAACGTGTTCCGCTGAAACTTTCCCATTAGACGTGTATTTGCCGAAACGAAACATGGGGAAGAGGTAATTTACATGATAAATTGCGGATAATTTTATAAAACGAGAGTTTCGAACAATGAATCAAAATGTACCGCAGATTGTGCTTTGTTTGCGTCCCTATCGACAATGGAATAAATGGACACCCAATAATTACCTGCGATTTTGCAAAACCAAGCGCGGTAATGATAAGTTTTAACACGGCATTATCGCATCGGGCCGACCCGTCACCCGCGGCGTTTGGTTATCAAAATAAATGTTCACATTGCATTATATTTGGACGGCAACTTTCATGATAACTTGTCAAACCTCGCAATGACGCTGACGCGGGGAAATTACAAGAGTAATCACATTCAGGTTTCATTCCGGTAACGCAATTTTATATGAAAACCCAGTGATTGCTTTGGGGACGGACAAAATTATAATAAAAAATGACTTTGATAACAGAAACGTTGGAAATTGTGCTAAGCATAAAACCTCTTTTGCGAACTTTTGTAAGGAAATAAAGAAACACAAATAAGAGAGGTCTAAATTGGCTTTTGAAAGCACAAAATAGGAAACATTCGTAAGCAAATGTGATCAATTAAGGACGGTCTTTTCAAGTTCAACTTTGTATACTGGTAGGGTGTTTATTGGATGAAAATACTTGATTGAATATTTGTTGCTATAAAATCGTTGAAAGCCTGTATAGTAAAAAATAAACGTTGAATATAAAGAATAAAACCGAATCTGAATTTGCTGAACCATGAATAAATAAATATAGATTCGTGTTGGAGGCTGTGACGCAGGAGGCGGGTTCGATTCGCAACTTGAAACAAATGTTTGTATGATCTGCAAATATCTGTTTTGGGTATTTTCTATGTATAGAAAAAATCTATATATGTATTGTATTATGTTTATCGATCATCTAGTACCCATAATACAAGCTCTGCTCAGCTTTGGGCTGGATGATGCTGTCTAGATTGTCCAGCAAAGTTTTTTGTTAAATACACATGCCTACAAAATATTTTGTGTGCATCTAGAAAACTGATAACATTCGATATTTCACCGCATAGGTAACTTCAAAGAACCAGTGACAATTATCAGAGGTTTAATTCTTAGGTATAAAATTTGATAGTTTTGAAAAAACTAAAAATAGACTTCAAATTCCTTTAGTATTTACACAGTTGTTTATGTTTTTTTGAGATAAATACTTATCCTCGGGATATTTCTAGGACCACCTCGGGATAATTCTCCAAAATAGCCAAGTAATTTTCCAAATCTGTCCTTGATTGAGAAAGCGACGAAAATAAAATAAAAATACATATAGCCGAATATAGAACCTCCTCCTCCTCCTTTGTCTGTCGTTTCGTCGGCTAAAAAACACAAACATGGACACAAAACATAATTTTCCGCCAAAATAATGACGAGAGTTTTCTCAGGCGTGCAATAAAAAGTTGTAGCTAAGCAAATGCGTGGGTCAACCTACAATGGTGCTGGTGGTGTAAAATCACATGATCTGCTCCACCTTTGTTGGGAAAGGTCGGCAAACAAAGGATTGAAAAAACTTGCTTAAACTTTATGAACTGTTTAAATTATTTATTTTTTGTTCGTTAATGCCGCTGTGAGTTTGCAAACGGCTGGATAAATAAGCAGGTGCATTTACAACACAATACTTGCAACTAGAGAAATTAGGAGATAAATGGGATAATTTCCACTCTAGTAGGTATACCAACTAAATATTATTAAAACCAAACCCGAATGTAATCTTTACTCTGATTTAAAAACCTGGATACATTTTGTAGACAGAGTGGTTACAAAACCCAAGGATTATTGGTGGAAAATATTTAACGACATTGGTATCTTACTATAAAAACTATCGTAGTTTGACGAATTCATTACGGATGTAAGCGGGTTACTACGAACCTTATTTGTGTTGGAAGATTACTTCCAACACAAATAAGGTTCATAGTTAACCAGCTTACATCCGTAATGGACATTGGTATCATTGAAACAAAGCACAGAATCTCGAAACAATTTTTGGTTTTGAAAGTTTTCATTCATCATTTAATTAATCTCTCGTTCGTTTTCGCATTCAAATTTAAACATTTTTCGCTTCACATGTGCTATTTATGCGTTGTTTAAGTTTGTGTTTTAGTTTTTAGTGATAACCTCGCTGATACCTCGTTGTTTTCTGTTAATGTATTCATTTTACATTTTTGAATGAAAACTAAACGATTTTCATTCATAAATTTTCTTGTTGACATAAGATAAATAGGATTCTAAATCGGAATACAGGAACTTTAAAAACAAAAATATTTTTGAAAGGAAAGCATTCGTCCGAGCGAAAGCTTAAAAAATATAAATGTGTGCCGGAATAAATCAAATTACAATAACCAATACTCGCATTCATTAGCACGAATCAGAATTTCATATCGGAAACTTTAACCACTCGTATAATTACAGGCATATTCATTTACCGATGCCTTGCATGAATACGTAATTAGATACGGTGCGAGTACGTGTTAGAAGGCAAGAATACGTAAATAAAGCTTTTCAGATGAGTAACTTGGATTTTCGGCTAATAAATTAATCAGGCGCGGTGGGGCTATCCACGTAGCGCAGATTTACGAGGCCGGGTGTCACCTCACCCCGCGCCTCGCCCCGGGATCTCACACAACTCATCAATTCCTTCAGAGTCAGGACACACTCGGAATCTTGTTAATTAAACTATGCCGCCAAATTAATCGCGGAATATCGCGGTTATGCCCGCACTCCGGAAAGTATGCGTATTACACCGTCCGACTCACAATTCAACGAATAAATTATTCCGAGTATGTGCCGAAGCTCAGCTATAAATCTAGGAATACTGAATTAAATTCACTGTCCAAATGCTGTTCGTGGTATTTTGTTGTGCAAATTATCGAAATGTTTATTTATGCATAATTAACTGGTGAAAACTTTAAGTATTGCAATTGGATGCAAATGTAGATTAATTAACTATAGTACTGGACCCAACAATGCAGCAGTTTTTTATAAGTCGACCTATAACCCCTAATGTATCCTCATTAAAGGTTCCTGAATTAACTATAGCCATATTGCCAAGAATTACCTACTACAAATACCTCATTTCTATTGGATCTTCGTTATACAGGGTTAGTGGAAAGGTGCCGACCTCGTCATTTTTAGATCTGACAAATTCTGATTTTTATGTTTGATTCTTAAAAGTCGTAATAAAAGATAGCTTTTTGTTTTAGAAGGATCGAGGATTACTACATCCTTTAAAGCTTACCTATGAGGCTGTGCCGGCTGGCGCCGAGGCTCTGCGCGGGCGGCGAGCCGGGCGCTCGCAGCGCGCCGCCGCCGCCGCCGCCGCCCAGCGCGCCGCCCTCCAGCGCGCCTGCAAACATACACAAATTGAGCAACACAAAATGAAACGAGAACGGAACGTAAAATGTATCGCGGGACGCGTGAGTACCGCACTTGGACTAAAATTCTAACTCAACTGCCTCGTTGATTTAGAGATCGCGTGTTCAACCGCTGATAATGCAGTCCCGGGCTCAAATCCTGGGGTCGGGGCAAAATTGTTATTGGGATAGCAAGAACGCATCACCGAAGCAGCTCGGAGCTATTAAGTTGGCGGTGTTACACCTCCGTAACGAAGAAGCACGTTAAGCCGTTGGTCCTGCGCTCGACCTCTCCGCAGTCGTGTCGGTGTGCCGTCCCATCAGACTACGAGACTGCGGGAATACAGAGTGCACCTGTGTTTACGCACACACTTATACCATACGACAATTGGTTCCAACTACTCCCTGTAAGTCCCTGTTTTTCTATGGCACACGTTCTGCCGAACAGCCTGTATAACAGTTGCCCTGATTGGGGACTAAGGATGATTTAAGGGAAAATTACTGTAAAAGAAAATGTTTTTCCTTTAAGAAATGAAATAAGTCCCAAAAATTATCGGTTTCGGCGGGATTCGAACCCGCGCCCCACCCTCAGTACGGGTGTGCTCTAACCAACTAAGCCACGAAACCCTTAGTCGGTTCAACCGAAAATCTTTGGGACCTCTTACGGACTATAGCGCCGATGAAGTTTTTCCTTTAGATACTTAGATTACTAGTATTGTCTTAGAACGCTCTTTATCATTAACTCCAGTGCTTTTGTAGCGCAGATTACTAGAGAGACACACAATAGGAGTCATTAAAGCTGAACCGTTACAGTCTTGTGACTAGCCCATGCTAGGAGAGAGAAGTATTCTCGCTGTTTTATTATTCGTTTGAAGCATCTTCACGCATATTGAACTAAAAGGAAACGTAGAGAGTAAACGCCACTCATGTCAATTTGGTCCCACATCAAATAAATATTTATTCATGCTTCACCTTCGATCAAAAATAAGGAGTTCGCGGCCTCCCCCGTAGATACCTAGAGCCTTACAAAAATGTCACTCAAAATTGGGTTCGTTTTGTTTTGACGCAGACAGTTTGCGCAGAGCCTGACAAGTTTTTTCCATACGGAACAAGAGATTGGTGGAGTCGAATTCATTTTATTTTATTTTGTAAGTAGGTAGGTACCTACCTGAGAATTATATACCTACCTACTCAGTTTATTTTCTATAAGGATTAATTAACAGAATTCAGGTAAAGATAACGAATCATTTATTGATGAAACTATAAATTGGTGTCTCAACAGTAGGTATTTATACAAAAGGGTCATTTCAGACATACAATAATTTAAACTTACAATACAATTTCAGGCAGGCACTCTAGATTAAAAAGAACTGGTTCCTGTCTGCGGCTTTGCACGAGTTTTTTTTACGGGAAAAAAATAAACGTTTTATAAATTCATACTTCTGGTAGGTAGGTAAGAACCTAGTCTTTCTTTTATTAGAGAGTCTACGCAAATGAAATTTTAGGGCGGGCCAACTAATTATTTTAAAAATCATCAACTAGTAATATTAAACTTATTTTTATGAAAAATATATTAATACATACTATAAATGAAAAAAAAATTTAGAAGAAATAGCCTCTCCATTTATCAATTTAGAACAAAATTAATATTTTAACATAGGCAAACCAAACAACAATATTTTATGCTGATTTCACAAGTATATGACTCACATCTCAATATACGGGTAAAAAATATATATAAACTTACTGAAAATAAGAAATTCCATCCTTTTTCAGCACTTTGGACGAGTGATTCTTGCATTTTTTGTACCCATGCTTTTTGTCTGAACGCTAAAATGACACTAGTTGAAAAGCTTCCCTAACATGTCAAAATGTTCTCTTTTGCTACTGAAGGTTGTGGCGTGCGCATTGTGAATCTAAGGGGGGCCGGCAAAGCCGGACATTTTTGATCGATGTGCTTCACAAATAAATAAAGTGCTACATAGTCACGTACACTTACACATGAGACTGGTTTAAATTTAAATGATATTACTTGACCACTCGTTTTGAATGAAGGCACAAACTCTTTGCTTGTATTTGTGTCTTTAAGTAAATGTACCTTCTTATAACTATTTACTGTCATTATTCTTTGTCAAACTTGTATATTACTAGTAGTATATACATTTACAGGGTGATTGGTAAATTAGTAATACTACGTGAACAGCAGGTTCTGCCCATCATCACAAACACGTTTGTGAAGATGCCAGGTCTTCATTCTTAAATATAAAACTTTTGTAATATAAAACTGATGCAGTTACGAGACTTGAAACCTGCCAGGTAACGATGAACGCCAATATACATTATCTATGTATTTTTTCAATGTCGCTCTAGAAAATCTCAGGAGAGAGCAACCGCACTTAGACTAAATAGAATAGGATAACGTTTTTTTAGTTTCCAATAACGAATGATAAGGGCTCGGGCTTAGGCGGACATTCGAAATGTGTGCGAACGAGTCCACGGGGAGTCGTCTACTTGCTTTATGTCTCTTATGTAGCGATTTGTCGCGCACCCTCACGCCCAAATGGGATGCCAGCATGCATATCTTAAAATTATTCAGGAAAGTGCCTGCATTTACAAAATTTTCATTAAAAAATATTCTTAAATTCTTTATTGCACACACAAATACATCTCACTAATCTCACTAATATTATAAACGTGAAAGTTTAGATGGATGGATGGATAGATAGATGGATGGATGTTTGTTACTCAATCACGCCAGAACGGCAGAACGGATCTGGATGAAATTTGGCACAGATATAGATTATAGTCTGGAATAGGACATAGGCTTCTTTTTATCCCGGAATTCCCACGGGAACGGGAACTACGCGGGTGAAACCGCGAGGCGCTGCTAGTCATACATAAAAGTTAACAACTAATGGCCATGTACAAAGGCGAGCTTAAATATGTGGGCGCGAATTAAATAAATATTTAAATAGTATGGCAGCGAGTTTTTTAAACTTACGCGATCAAAACATGCGTTTGATCACTGATAATAATTTTATTATAAATATTCACGGTATTTATCGCGTTTATTTGCCTATTTTACCCGACGTTTCAACAGGTTTACACTCTGTCGTGGTCACGGGATGACTGATGAAGTACTGGAGCCGCCGCTTTTGCAAACCGGGTAAGCATTTTTTGAACTACCCTCGCTTGGTCTTCAGAACAAGGAATCCATCTGCACACTCGGACGACACTCAACCACAACACTAACAGTGTCAAACAGATTTTGTATTTTACCAACTTTACCCCGTCCACGGATTTATTTTTTGTTTGGTATATACTTACACTATCATGAAGCTCCCTAATTGTTGAAAGGTGAGTGAATGAAGACAGAATGAAATATTTCATAGACTCAGTTAGTTTTTACAGATAGAGATGCGAATCTATCGACTCGAAAAATATGGAGAAAAGTATTCAAAATAGTATGAAAATTAAAGTTTACCACAGTAACTCAATCTGTCTTACTTTTTATTACGGAAAACACGCAAAGTAATGCCGCGGGCAGAAGCAAGTAGCAAATAAAATAAGAAAAATAATACTATTTTATTCTATTGAAAATTCTGATTCCAAAAATAAAGTCATATAAACGCCTGAGAAAAGTCTGTAAAATATGACAAAATGTTGAGTCGAGTGAGAAATCGATTACAACTTCTTCATAAACAAAGTCGCCTGTCATAAAAATCGAAGCGGTAAGCAAGGAAAACGATTATCTAATTGTCAGATCAGCATTCAAAAATAAAATATTTCATGGAATAACTACATACCTATACAGGAATTACGTAGTACTACAGGTTTTATAGTAAAGTTTAGTTTAGACCAATTCCCAACCGGGTGTTTCTAGAAAAACGTTAGAAGTAGGTAGGTATACAATTCACGCCGTTTAAAATAAAGAATATGAAATGAAGTAGTATATAAATATATGTATATTTGCTTGGTTATTAACTCAAATGGAGACTTTTAGACTAAAGACTTTATTATATATTTTTACTATTCATACTGAAGCCACAGATTTAATAATACGCTGAAGCTAAGGAATTGATTCACAACAAACTTGAGACGTCCCACCGGCATAGAGCTTTCGATCAACGATTATTTTTCGAGGAACATAACTTGCTGCATATAAGATATATTAATATCCTTAAGGAACTGCTGTATCTGCTGTCTTAAAATATTTAGCTAGAATAAAACCACATGCTGATAAAATCAGGTAAAAATGTATGGCGTAATAATCTCTATAGGAAAATGGGTCATAACCTGGTTTGCAGGCGCCATTTTTTCAAGCTAAGTTGCTCGTATTTTCTCCTAAATTGGAGGCGGTAAAGATTTTCATGTTTTTCTGCATAATATAACCTTAAGATGTATTTTAGATTAAAACGTTGCCAAAGCGATATCCTGGCCAAAACCTGTAAATTTAATTGCACAATATTTCCAAAAGACAAACAGTCTCCAGTGTTTTCCGGTAGTAATTTGCCTTCACCGCCCCTTTTCTATCTATCACCTAGTATACGTAGCTAAAAGGGTACAAGAGAAACATTACAACGGTCCTGGACTGGAAATATTGTGATCTGTACAGTCCAGTTCCACGGCTTTTATGAACCATGTTAAGTAAATTTATCGCTGTAATTTTTCCCCATTTCCTTGCCTATTGTTTCAGCTATGTTTGAGAATATTTTTATGAACATTTTTATAGTAGGCAACACATGTATGAAATCATTCCTTTTATTTGAATTTACTGGGTGCTCGTTTATAGGGCCATTGTGTTCACCCCTATAACTCTAAGCACGTACTTGCCTTTGTTCAATTAATTAAAAACCACATAAAACAATTTATGTTCGCTCATATCATTATGAGAGTGAGGCGCACGTTTAAATTTGAGCTACATTCGTGAAAAGCATAACAAGTGCGAGAGAAATCTATAGGTACTTACCGTTATAGGTTTATATTTATTTAACTTTTTCTCGCATAATATAATTTCACGCGTTATGGTATAGATAGATCTATAATACCTTGGGTAGGCTCCATAGATTCCTTCTGCGAAAACGATTCTGTCTGACTATAGTTAGCATGAAGAACTTGGAGGTATTTAGATATACTTTAAATCAAGGTAGACAAACAGTATACTGTTTAGAAGACAAAAGTAGGTACCTATGTAAGTTATAACTTCTTCACTGACTGGAAACCTTGTGAAGAGCCCGATAAAAATGCAAATAAACGGAATGTAGTTGAAACACTTAGGAGCATTTGCATATACGACGATCGTCACTTCTTAGCTTTCTGAATTGTAAAAATTCATGACTGAAATAAGAACGAACATTTCTACGTTTGTAGAGATCAGAATTAGCTATTGTTGAGTCCGTTACCGTCTACGTAATTACGTTGCACATTAGAGAAATCGTAGGTATGTTATCTACTGTATCAATGGTCAAAAGTACAAAACTCAGATTGGCTAGTTAAGAACAAAACTATCTCGCTGAAAACGTAACCAACAAAGACTGATTTACATGTTGATCCGCTCCGTATTATAAACTAATTTAGAAACAGGTTTAAATGTCGCTAAGTTCTGCGAACCGTACCGGAATCGGTCGCGAGATTGCCACAGGTACAAGTTCGTAATATATTCACAACAGTCTCAGACCGCAATCTTTGGAAACATTTTAGGGCACTTTAAACTTCATTAGATATTCCTCAACTAAGCCTAGGAATTATTATGAACAGAGTTGGCAAACGGGACAATTGAACAAAAACATTAGGTGTTGAGAGAAACTATGGTGTAATTTTGGAAACATAGGTAATGAAAACATAGGTACCTAATTTCTGTTTAGGCTCTCCGACTATTAGGTATCTGTTCGTGATCGAAATAGACTACAGCAATGAGAAATTCATTTCAACAAACGCTCACACAAATACCTAGAGTTAAAATAGGGCACTTCATAGTTTGGACCCGATACGCTTGATGTCTCAGCAATGTCCTGTAGGGTGGCGTTTCCGCGGTTACGTCACTCACACCAGTGCTCTACTTAGAGCCATTGTCCGGGGAAACGAGACGACGAAAAATAAAATTGCCTGGAATTCTATCGCACACAGCGTTCTAGAATAGCATCTAAAATATTGAAATACTATTGGTGGTTTACGTTATGAAATTTCATCTACTGAGTATGTATCGAATGTTGACCGAACATAATTTATATTCATTCACACATAAATTATATTCGGTCAACTAATGAAAGCTCCCACTTTACGATTAGGTATGATTAGGTAATCTCGCAAACCAACCATGAACGTCAGTGCCAGAAAAGCGGGGCTTATAGCTTGGAGGAGGATCTACCAGTCAAAATAAACTATATAATATAACTATCAACACTATGCACATGATCTAGGCTGTTTGTATGATTTTCTGTTAGGAACATCGTACAGTAGAGCATCACTTTGTACGCGACTGGGGTTGATTAGTTACTACCAAGTTTCATCCCCAAATTCCACTGTTGGAATCTAGCCAGAGGTCGTTTATAGGACTTAATATCTTCAACGAACATGTGACTTGCAAGAACGCAAGCTTGTAAAAAATGAGCTCAGATTTTTATCACTCCATTGTATTCCGGTTGCAAATCGCTAGTCATATGAGGATTTCAAAAAATAATGAACAGATAGGTAATTATTCTTTCTTTATTATTTCCATTATTGTGATTCACCATGTTTGCGTCTGTTGTAGCTAATGGGTCAGACTCTAATGAGCAAGGAAAAAAGGGAAAACAATTCAAAGACTGCAGAAGATCGAAGATCTTACTATCGTTTAGTACATCTTGCTGTTCTAACAATAAATAGCAAATTTTACTGTTATCGACCATAACTAAGGAAATGTACCTTACGTCTACGTAGTTACAAAAACTAGTCTTAACATAACTATAGAGCCAGCTAGCGTTACGTTTTCGGCGAGGCACGATCAATTCAGCCTACGTCATATACTTCAGGAGTCTCGACTTAATTTTATTCTCGCTACATAAACATCAGAAGCAATTTAAATTTTTAATAGAAAGTTTAAATGTATTTGCGCATTGGCGCATTCGAAGCGGATGTCAATCATATCCGGCGCGGGACGGGTGGCTGTTGATTAAAGTATAAATTACGGAGTCAGATGCAGCGGGGGCGTTGGTTACAGCCCAGCTTGGTTACTTCCATCGACACCTTCTATTACCGCTTCTCTTTGTAAAAATAAGGCAAATTATAGCAAATAGACCCGGGGTTTTAATTGTTGTTTGGACGGTTCCTAATCTTGCACAATAACAAGATCAAGATCACAATCTTGATCTTTTTGAGTTTCCGAGTCAGAATATGCGTCGATTGATTGTCAACGGTTATTCAAACAATTTTAGCAATTCATCTCTAGAATCACTGGCGAAAGAATAAGGAAGTTGAAGAAATAATGGGTGGTCTTATAACTGACAGGACGGAAACGGGAAAATCGATTGTAATGGCGTTGCTAATAGTGAAATTCCTGTTAGACGAGCAGTATAGCGTGAGATGCAGTGATAAATGAACGTTTGTGTTAATGAGATAACCCACACAATCACATAAACACCCTTTAATGACATTAGAGTATTCTGACAGCTGAGGCTTACTACAGACTAAACTACTTAATGAGAATCCATTCCTGTGCCTATCTATTGAATATTAAGCTGAACCATAACAGTATTTGCGAGCTGCAAATAGACATACATGGAAATCCGGTAAATTATTCAAATATTAGGCTTAAATATAACACCACGATTACCGCAGCCCTGAACAAACTTCCGGTAGGTACAGATGGAGCAATAGTAGGCTCCTAAGTTCAGACCATGAGAGCTAACTAAACCGACTATGAGAACCAAAGACATAAATCTAACGTTTATTTATCCTCCGCCATATATAATAGAGTCTAGTATAGTAACTAGACAATCAATTCCGACATCTCGTAGAATTTTCGGCTATACCGCTATTTAACAATCTGAGATGGAAGTAATAGAGCTCATTTTGTATTGAATCTTGATTCGGAGTGGCAAAGACGTACATCCGAAGACCCGCCTCGGCCGGACTAATTTATATTCGATCTGATTATCCGGATTCTCTTTTTCAATAGGAATTCCTTTAATGCTAAATTAAGTGATTGAGGTTGCTTCTTTATTTTATTGTTTCCTTGTTTTGTTGGAAGCGCTGCTCCAGATTAAATACAGATTGTTACATGTTGTGACCTCGCTTTCGTGTTTTTGTGGTGTGTTTCGCATTAGATACATAAGCTAAATTGTGTTCAATGAGTATTTGTTCCGTTTGCTTTATCTTCAGCTGTGATTCAAATCGTTTCATTTCATTGACGAGATTTGTGCTAGAGTATTTTAGTTTTTGTTGACATGAGAGAGGAATCAGGTGACCTTCCCCGTCGTTAAATTAGAAAGAAGTTCGAAAGTCAAAGCATTTTCCGAAAACTAACATGGCTATAATGTTTTATATAACTATATTAGAAGGAAATTACGGAGCTTATGCAGACGGTAGCCAGTTTACGTGAAGCTACAAAAACATTAGCTGTGGAGTGGATTGCCCTCTTCATTGGCTACTCCGCTTAACATTTAATTAAACGGATATTAGCCGTCAGATGCATCGCCATTCGCCAGACTAGCTAGAATATTGTGAAAATATTAATAAAATGTTATAATACTAAGTTTCGAAGCGTAATTTACAGTGCGATGTTTTTGCGTCATGCATGACTCTCCGTGAAGAAAATTCGTACCGTATTCTTCCTACATTGTGGTGTCCAAGAGTCCTGTAAGGTCTAAAGGAAATAAAGTACGTTGAATTTTGAATTTTTTGAATTACATTTATCGTGTGAAGATGATTCCTTCGTTTGTCGTAAAAATGTATAATGCAGCATGTTAGGTATTAGAGTAAGTAGTGTAGGATAATTATAATTGTTTGCCCCTTTGTACTTCCTTCATTCTCACCATTTTCTTCTGTATTGTATTTTGTGTTTGTGTAGTGCAATAAAGATTATCTATTCATCGATCTAATGCATAGCAAAATTATCATTAGTTTTGCGTCAAACACCTCAGACTACTTACTTCAATAATTTACTTCAATATTTTCTTAAACACGGTAAAAACCGGAGCATTTCTAGCCAGCGCACCGTAACATCTTGGGTCGTCTCACCGCAGTATCTGAAAGAGAACCCATTAACCTGGTACCTCCAGTGACGGTGACGTCACTTATCGCGTCTCCCGAACCACTGAACCAGAACATTTGCGAAGGAGCTTCAGGGATCAAAACTTGCCATCACTCGCGAGCCTTACCTATACTTATTTTTTCCACAAATTCACGTTTCGGATGTATTTTGTTCGTGCTAGTTTTAGCAAATGATATACATACACCTTTACCAACTAAGATCTTTATTAAACTTCAAAATAAATAATAGAAAACCAGATTTTGCGTCAATCAATTAGCAAGTGTGGAGTGGTAGGTTTTTAGTTACCTACCTAAATGATTTCATTTTGTAAAGTGCAATATTATTGATATTTATTTGATAGGTTTTAGAATTATTTTCCAAAGATATTAAAACGACAGCAGAAACAACCACTATCGTAGAAAAGGATCAACTTGCTTCACAAATAAAGCTGCGCAGAAAAAAGCCGTTCTAAGTTGTAGCCTCCAAACCAATACTTTACAAGACAATAAAAAAATCTACTTCAAATAAACAGTAACTTAGTTAGGTTTAACAGTTTATCGCGTGAAGGATTTTTATTCTTAAGGGATCGAAAAAAGTTAACCCCTATCGAGAGCGAAGCCGGAGTGTACATTCTAACAAACTTTTACTATCAAAAAGTTGAGAACACACACACCTACATAGAAGCATGTTGGAGCTGCGAACGACTGGGCAGGTCTATTTTCGTTTTATATGTCAGGTTGCGGTTTTATCCCGCTGGTAACATGCGTAAACGAAGGTAAACTGGTGTTGGGCATGTTTATCGGAATAGAGATGAAAATACTTATTGCTTCCCTTAACTTCGCTACATTATTAGATTCATTAGATTAGATTTTTGTTTCATTTTGATTAGGCAATATCAAATTAGACTTATGATATTATTTTCTTAATCAAAACTTTGAGCATTAACTGACAAAAACCGAACATCCCATTTCTAAATGATCAAAATCGTTTAGATAAGGACGTCATTATCCAAATTCAATTTCATATCCCCAGAACGGGATTATATTGATAATTCAAACTGCTTAAATATTGAAACATAAGCGTTGAAAAACTGCGGCAGAGAGATCTGAATAACAGCAAGGTCGTCACCGCGTCACGGACTCTCTGACGCACATCTGACGGGGCCTCGGCTCATTGACCTATTATTATTCAACTACATTTTCATGTTCTCTGGAGAGCCTTTTATTATGTTATCCAATCGATAAGTATGAGCTGATACATATTGTATGCCAACGGGGAGATTACTTTTCTTTGAACATTAAAATGTGGCTATTATGTTATCGGAGGCAACTCTTCTGCCAACTATAAATCATTATTTATAGTTGGCTAAACAGCTCGTACCCCAGTGGGTACGAGCTGTTTTACACATGCAATATTAAGATAAGAAATCGATTTCACGCAATTGAATTCAGCGCTAACACATATTAGGTTAAAGTTTGGTACAACGTGGTACTACTAACATAACCACTCCGGATCATGAATATCGTAATGGCAGTAAACGGCCAATCAGCGGCGTTCAACACGTCACACCGCCTGTCGTCACCGTCAGCGGCCGTGCGTCACACTCCCGAGGACATGACGTTGCGACCTTCCTTTTATTTAGCACTGCAATATCAGTCACAGGCTATTTATAGGCATTTCATCTGAGCGCATGAATGACAAGTCCTTTGTTCTTTCAAACACAAAAGACGTAAGGTTACGCTAATAAACCTTGAGAACTTCAGAATCCCGATTGGCTGTACTTGTATGCATTATTATATATTATGTTTTCATTTATATGCAATTTTTATGAACGGTAAATTCAAGCTAGTAAAGAAAGCAATCTCATAACTCACGACGTCTGCAGCAAATGCATACAAAATCGTAGCCCGTAGCAATACGTAGCTTGCTACGCAATTCTCGAGAATTTCATTTATAATACAAGTCGATGAACCATTCGACCACAATGTACGGAGTGGCTATTTATTTAAATACATTCCACTATACAGAATTCAACTTGTTTATTCTTTCCACTGACAAAATGCTATCAGTTAGTTTCTTGGGAAGTTTTATCAGGTAGAGGTACCTGATAAACCAAACCAAACCTAAATAATACCAACACCATTGTTCCTGGTAATTTGTACAATACTGCTCTTTGGTCAAAAGACTAAACACGCTCTCGTAATACAGTATTTTCATTTGGCTACCGTCCCATGTAGGCTATATACTTATTCACCGTCATAAATAAAGACAGTACTAAATTTGCAACGACCTAAATCGCTAGGCTATTTTTACCCCAAGATAAATGACGCCTTCCGGAGTTACTTATTTATCACCCCCACGTATGTTTTTATTGGCATTACTGTCGTGACTTTTTGTCCTGATTTTATCATAGCTATTCTTTATTTTAACTCGGCCCAAGGGAAGCGAGGCGTGGCTCGGGTCAACTGACAAAGGGACCGCGATCAACGGACATTTTCAGCTGTTTGTACCCAGATAAGTGGCGGGCATGTGTGTTTGCCGAAGATTGCATACTCGGTTTTATGTTCTTTCATCAACACCCATACTACTTATAACTGGATATACATATTAGGCCGCCTTATGTACTGTGTTTAATTATACAGATACTAGCTGTTGCCCGTGGCTTCGCACGCACTTATCCAGGATGAAAAGTAGTCTATGTCCGTTTCCTAGATACCATCTACCTCCCTCTACTTTCATCGAGATCTGTTCAGCCGTTTATTCGTGAAAAGGAGATAAGACAGATAGACAGACTGAGTTACTTTCGAATTTTATATTAGTATGTTTTTTTTTTAGTAATGTTGATTTTAATTAATGTAAAGTGTTCATTCATTCATTTTAAATTCAATTCCTATAATTGATTGGGTATAATTGGGTTGTGTTTAAAGCTAGATAATAGAAAGATTGATAAAGATTTAATTTAAAAGCAAAGCACTTTTATTTCCTATGTATATATAGAAAATAAAACGTCAAGTGCGAGTCGAACTCGCGCAATGAGGGTTCTGTTTAAATATAATACCTTGTTTCTTGCCAAATATCGTGATTCTAGGTCAACGGGAAATATGTATCCTTAGGTTTTTGATCCATGGCGAGATACCATTTTTTTTTGTGCATTTACTACCTACACATTCACGGTTTTTGGATTTTTCCCTTTACTTGTGCTACAAGACCTTGCTTCTTACCGATTTTCATGATTCTAGGTCAACGGGCGGGAAGTACTCTATAGGTTTCGTGTGCATGTCTTTTTGCTTGGGATTTTTTTTTTTTACATAAACGGCTTATAAACCAAACTTCTTAATCAACGCAGACAAAAGCTACTGTCTGCGTTGATTAAGAAGTTTGGTTTATATCACGGCTCTAAGGACTCTAGTATTTGATGTTAATTTCAAACCGATATCTCCACGAGTTCCTGAAAAGTGGGTTGACGGACGGACAGACGGACAACAAAGTGATCCTATACGGGTGGGATCCTTTTTGCGGTGCGGATCCCTAAAAAGCAGCAAAATATACATAATTGTGTCACTAAACAGTATCTGTCTTCACTTCACCGATTGTGTTCACAAACAACGCTGGTCTTTCGACAACGCCGTACGTAAAATCAATCTGACTAGCTTATTATAGACTCGCATTACAAAACATTGCTGAGCATGTATTTTGGAGTTTAATCGAGCGTTTTAATTGGCGGCAGAAGTAAGTAATAGCCCGTATTATGCGTATAACTGTAAACTACCGTAATAAATTACTATATCAACGAGTTGCCAAACTCGTTGATATAGTAATTTATTACGGTAGTTTACAGTTATACGCCACATTTTCAATTACAACCGGAACAATTGTTGAAAAAGGCATTTTGGTAGGGCATAATCAAACCGGCCTGTTTTCATTTTACGAGTGAATGTACTCGAACAGTCGTAAACATGTGTAGTTTACGACGAGCGTTCTACGCCATACATCCAGGCTTTTGTGCCCGTAGTAAGAGTCCCACTTTTTAATATTATCTGTCATAGAGACATTTGAATAATTTACATGGACAACTTAGTTTTCGATAGTCTTGGACATAATGAAAATTCGTTCATGAAACTGTGTGTAGGTACTATGGATTCGGTTACTTATTCTAGCTATATTTCATATCACGGTAGGTTACAAATTTGTAAATTTATATTCCGTCTGAGGTAAATTTATGTACAAGGGCTCATATTATTTAGGCATCATTAAAGCGACGCACCTTCGTGTAACCGTAAGGTTCGCAGCCACCCTTATACAAAGTACATTATTAAACACCTTACCTAATGTAAAGCACAGATTTGGACGCGTAACATTCATTATTTAGAATCTTGCCTTATACTAAAAACGTTTCTATTCAAAGAGTTTTATTGAAGATCGATTCTTTCAATTTCTATGTAACCGTAAAACCTTTCTTCTCAGCTTTTATTTTGTAGAAAACGTAAAAAAAGTTATAAAGGAATACTTTGATTTCGTCGATAGCCCGATATTGAATAGCTGAGAAAATGTCGGCTAAGCTAACAGACATTACCCTTGCACAAAAGCAATAACACACTAAACAATATTCAACATGTTTATTTATCTTATCTTATCCGCATCCGCCATACTCTAGAAAATTCTACTTTATGATACCTATTATTTAAAACCAAAAAGATTGCATTGATATCGTATTACTTTAGGTATAAAAATACGTAAAAACTAAAAGAAAAGTTTTGGTAATACAAGGGCGAGAGAAGAGAACTGGCTAAACCAATAATCATAATCATGGTGATCTCTTCATGATTCAATCTTAGATATAGGCCTCTTCCTTTCGTCTCCACTACTGTCGATCTTGGGCCCATCCATTCGGGCAATGTGTCGTGGCCAAGTCCACTTCTTTGCTGCTTTGGTGTTTAGCAGGTCACTCACTTTTCTCTTGCTCTGGATCCAAGTTACGTTTTCGGTTGCGCAATGTTATGACATCGCTCTCTCCATACATACATACCTCTTTGCGCGACCCAAAACTTCTCCACGGATTTCTTGAGGGTCTTAGTTTCTGTGTCATAGGTGAACACGGGCATCACACACTGCTCAAATACATTGACTTTAAGGTGCAGAGGTAGTTTGCCACGCAGCATCTGCTTGTTAGGGCCAAATGCTGCCCAGGCTTGTGCGATTCTCCGGTCTACCTCCGCTGTCTGGGTTTCGTAACAAGTTATTTTATGACTAAGGTATATGACACAGCTATTGATTCCACTGGTAGCTTACGACGATACGTAATTCTTAATGTTTGCCATGTTGGTCATAATATTAGTTAAACAAAGGAATAATCATAGGTGGTATGTAACTCTCCAATACAATTTGCTGACGATCTAGTTCTCATATCAGACAGATGACATGATATCTATGATAGAAGATCTAAAACTTTATTTTAATCCTAATTATGTACCTTCCTTATGTTGGGTCACTTATTTGTTACTACGTGTTTGTGAACTTTGTTATTTAGATTGTTAAACGCCGTAGATCTACCGTAACTTTACTTTAGTAATACTTATTTTTAGATACCAAATGTATACTCATTCTAAGTGGACTTGTGTGTTCTTTTTGAGTATAAAATAAAGATCTTTAAACCGAAAAGAAGAGTCAGCTAAAGCGAGCCACAAAATGAACACTGGGCTAAACGAATACCCTTTATTATCCACTATTTTTAAGCTATTACATACTCATTTACCATCCATCCACTACTTATCCAGTCAAAAATATTACATCTTGAATATGTAACATTTTACGTTTCAAATTAATATTTCGTTACAAAATTTAGGTGCGTTGTTCAAATTGAAAAGTAATCTGTATTAAAGCCGGGTTTAGGTACGTACAAAATTGACGGGTAAAATCGAATGAGTGGAATACCGTGCTTAATATGCAAACATTCCAGGTAACGGAGAGCTGAGGAGCTGCACAAAATGACACGCCACCCAATAGAATGAGAGGGTTGTATATTATATTTACTCTTGCATTATCGCCAATGTCCTCTGAAATAAGGGAACAGAGTGGATTAAATTATATTCCCTTGTCCTGCCAAAGGACTTGTTATTAGAAAATTTTACTTACAATTTTGCATGACACGAAAGTAGCATTTTACGTATTTTTATGTAACTTTTTAGGGGTCTTGTGCAAACAGTTAACAATAGCCCGTTAGAGAAGTGCGACTGTTTGGCCGTCCTTTCCAAACATAAGTTACACTACTTGTGTGCTTTTAACAGAAGTGCCGGCAAATCCCTCATTTTCTTCGACAAAAGCCTTTACTTATTCATGCGTGTTGTACGCTTGTTGTAAGGGTGGCTTGTCGTTTGGTGTGGTGCGCTCGTGCATGCCCTTTGCCTAAAAAGTTTTCACAAGTGCCCTCGGAATATTAATTCGTATTGACCCAGTTCCATGTTTGCATTTATTTCGCTCGGTTAAGAATGTTTGTTTGTTAATATTTATAATCTAGATTATTAAAATGTATCAGCTGGTAGTAGAATTACGCACTCCCAAAGACCTGTCTAACCATTAGGCAAACTTCGTCCCTGCTTACTAATTAAAGGTACGAAAAATATTTATTACTTTAACATAGGTAATGAAACAAGAATTGGAATTAAAACAGAATTCACAATGTACACAGCCCAGCAGGGGGCGGATAACTTTTTGTTGAACACACTCTCGTGTTAAGTTGCGCTTGACAGAGGACCCGTCATGGGAACGTTCTAAACTTTTCTCAGTAGGCAGTTTGCTCGACGCCCGTTCTAATTAGGCTATGAACCGTTTCATAAGAAAAATTAATAAGCATCGCCCGGCCCTCACCGATACACGGTAATGAGAGGCTGAGTGTAATGAGAAAGAGGAACTCCTTTACAAACTGCGAGACAAATTGTCTGACAGAATAATTAATGATTCCAAAGTGTTGCTAGTCGCCGAACAGAAAAGTTATTATTTCCATCCGATCGCGATCCTTTTCAGTTGGAGTACTTAACTACAGTGCCGCATGTGCAAGTATCCCAAACCTTTACCGGTACATACTTTGCATGCAAGAGGTTTCGATTCAATTTCTCCTTGGAGCAAATATTTGGACTTGTAACGTAAGTATTTGTTTCGGATCTGGGGTTTAGGTTTATGTTTGAGCTGTGTTCGCTTACTTGAGCTCCTTGGGATTGAATATTTAAACATCAAATATGCTTCCGAAACCGTATGCGTGTTTGAAACGTTAAACAGGGATATATTTCTAGCAAAGCAACCGTTTTCAAGCGAGAGAATATGCATTATGTATTTCTTGTATAACGCTTGTTTTGCGAATGAATGCGTTCTGTGACAGCTGTACATTTGAAACAAACGAGGGCCAACTTTTGTTCTGCATGTTTCAGAGGAATACGTAGTTGTTAGGTAGCCATCTTGTTTTATTTAGCAGGGCCTTCGTTGATTGCTATCAGAAGGGAGAGCATACTTGATCAGATGGCGTCATTCAAAAACATTGAATTAAAAGGCACGTGTATCGGTGAGGAGAGGACTCCGCTGACACAAATGATCGGCAATTTCCCATGGGCCCGGTCGACCCGTCTCTCGATGTTTTATTTTACTGAGCGTGCGAGCAAGGCTGTGTTAACACTATACATACAGTATGCCCCAAATCAATGTCATACAGAGAATAGGCACCCAAGATTAAATATCGAAGATAGGATATTTACATATCGTAGATTTCATTTACTATTCATAGAGTAAATGTATATGTATATCACTAATCACTAATCACTAATATTATAAACGTGAAAGTTTAGATGGATGGATAGATGGATGGATGTTTGTTCCTTTATCACGCCAGAACGGCTGAACGGATCTGGATGAAATTTGGCACATAGATAGATTATAGTCTGGAATAGAACATAGGCTACTTTTTATCCCGGAGTTCCCACGGGAACGGGAACTACGCGGGTGAAACCGCAAGGCGCTGCTAGTATAAAATATTTTTAATAATACATGCTTTCGAACGTTTTGAAAATTCCTTCTATTTATGTGTCCTCAAGCTTGCCTCATCCGGGACTAAAATAAAGACCATCAAAATTATGACAGCGAGGAACTTTTGAAAACAAAATAAAATCTTTCATGAAAGAGAAACTTTTACATCTTTTTCATTGACTGGGGACACATGTTGTATACACAAATTGTTAAACATCGACGAAATTCTGGGCGAAAATTTCCCATGAGCCTTAGGCGAGGCTGACGGAAATAGTTTTAATGTTTTGGACATCGATTCTTGCTGGTAAATAGGAATCTGAATATCATGAAACCGACAAGGAATGATTTAACTATTTAACGATTTAAATTTAACTATTTATATCTATTAAGCCCCTTTTTTCAGACTTAACACGTTGACAGTCAAGCCCAAAAACCGTGTTTTTAATTTTTTGTGTTATGCTTTTTTTTTCCTTATTCGTATCTAATACTATTTTAATTACACGGGGATGAAATAAATGCGTTATTGTCCGGTTATTTTCATGTGTGCCTAAAAGATACACGAATACCCCCTGGCGGATACACTGGCCTCCAAATAAAACACTGCCTGTATTTTCCAAAGGAAACACGCGGTCTCTAAAGGTGGTACTTTGTGTTTCCGGAAGGATTCACATGGCCCTCAACGTGTTATAAGACCAGATCTGAGGTAGACTAGCTTTTTAACGACAAAACTTCCCTCATAGTACGTATAGGGAAGTTTGGTCATTACCTAATGTTCCTACAACTATTCTAGGTCAATAGCATACACTTCAGTGTCTCTAACAGCAAATAATTGAAACCATTAGAATAAATTTTAATGAGAAAACTTGGAGAATTGATTATCAAATCGTAATCCCGAAAGCAAGTTTATTGTATTAGCGAAAGTTATGTTCTCGATAAAGGCCCCCCAAGGCATACCTACGCTGCCTTGAGCTACTGCCGGGCCTAAGTTTGCAGCTCTAACTTGATAGCTGCGACCCTTGTAACTAAGTTTCAGAATTAGAGCAATCTGTCATACGTCGAAAACCAGCGGGGCTTAGATCATAAATATCCCTTTGCGCAGCCGTTTGGGATAAAATAATAGAGCTTTCGGAAATAAAATAATCAATAAGTAAACTTTGTAATCAAATAAGTGAGGACCGAATTGGCCTGGCAACAAAGGAAGAGACTGAATTAATCAATAAAATGGAGGAGGCTGTGAACGGTTTTCCCTGAATCATGCAACAGTGCCTTGCTAAGTAAACAATTTACGACCTATTTTTGTCCTCACGATAAAGAGAGAAACGGGTGACTTGAATTTATGCACGAGAAATGTACAGGATATAATTATTTTGTAAATTAAATCTGCTGGTTTTATAAAGTTTTTCTTTTAAAAGCGTTAGCGACCGACGCAAGTAAAATGCGGGGCTTCAAATGCGGGCTCAGCTTTGACTGGACGTCCATTTTCAGAAGCTTAAATTAACTCACGTTGCTCTACTTGCGAGTTTATTTTATAAAATTAACTTAGTTCGGTACTTGTTGGTTTGTTTTACTAAATTCATCTTCAATGAGTCATCCTGCCAACGATTGAAGTTAACTACAACTTAATCTTGCTAATGCTTAGGGATTAATGTGACCTTTTCTCGTCCTATTGATTTTTACATGTGTGTAAAGTGGCCCAAAATTAAAATTTAATCTTTCAGAAGCGTAAAATGTAAAGAAGATTGTATAATTATGAATGACTAAGCGGGAAGGCCGTGTGGTCTCCGCTTCGAATTTACACCACCGCGACTCTTCCCGTGGGTGTCTTAAGAGGCGACTTAGGGGCATATACCGAGATATAGAGAACGAAGTGGATGAGATTGTTAACCTTGTGAGACTCAACTGATTTTCTAGGTTTAGGTAATCGGACTGTTAAAGAAAACCGCGAGGTTACGCAGCCATCTCACCGGCGCACGCTGACTCACCCGAGGTTTAAGCTAATCGTAACATTTACCCGTCGATACGTCGCACATTGGTCGGAAAATTCAATCTCCATTTCATAGGAATTTTGAAAAAAAAAGTTCCTTTTTTTGGTGTTTTGAGTATGCAGTTTGGTTGGAAACGTAAAAACATGGTATAAAATAGTAGCCACGTGGCTTTTTTTAATTTTTTTATTCCTAAAATATGGGTTTGTAGGTTTTGAATGTATGAAAATGGGTTTTCTTTTCCTCATAACTCCTTTCGTTCCCGCTCGGTCGGGATGAAACTTATAGATATTATAAACCAACCCACAGGGAAGGCATATGACCTTTGACCTTGGTCCGGAACCGTCCACTCTTCAAGATATGAATAAATTAAAAATGCCTATTTGGGCCATATTACTATGTGGTGTAAATGTAACACAAATGAATATTTTGTTTGATTTATATACTTGATATTATTACCTAACCTTTAAGAAAGCCAAACGACCCTTTACCTTGGTCCGGAACCGTCCACTCTTCAAGATATGAATTAATTAAAAATGCCTATTTGGGCGATGTTACTATGTGGGGTAAATGTAACATAAATGAATGTTTTGTTTGATTTATATGCTAGATATTTTTACCTAATCTTTAAGAAAGCTGAATGAACATTGATCTTGTTCCCGATTGGTCCCGTTTAAAATATATAAATTTTAAAAGAACGTATTTAGGCAAAATTATCATTGGCAGTATATGTGTCACAAATCAATTTTTTGGTCATATTATTAGGCATGTGATAAATACCGACCCCAATTAGCACATAAATATGCTAGAATCATCACCATCCATTCTTTGCTTGTAGTTACTTTGCCCAGATGCACCGTCAAAGCCCCATTTACTAATAAGGGTCAAATTACTGCCGGCTTCAGTTTCAAGAGTTTTGAACAGTCTATTCACAGCAATATCTGAAATGGATTGCAATTTTAGTTTGACTTCTGAATCGGTTATGGTCATGTCTTCTTTTTCCACGTAACATTGTACTTTCTCAGTGAGCAAAATATCATATGATGGGAACATATCACATCCCATATCTTTTGTAGCCTTCTTTAAAGTAATATATTGCCATTTTGACAAGTTAAGTGACGTAGATAGACCTAGGGCAGGACACCTTTCTTTACGGGTTCAATGTCAAAATCATCAATGCTGCGTTCTTATCTTAAGAACGCAGCATTGATGCATCTTCAGGATGTTTGATTAAATGCTTTAGTAACTCTCAAAGTCCTTTTGATTTTCATTTTCGCTAGCTTTTTTAACTAAAGCATAAGCTAGGGTATCAAAATCATTTGCGTCAAGTAGATCTTTTTTTTGTAATGGACTGAGGTCGGAAAACTGTTTTCGAGGGGTCAATTTGGCAGTTGAAGTTGACACGGATACATTCATGGGCATTGCAAATACTGACGATGTACTAGGTACACCATCTGATTCATCATCATGTCTTACCATATCACTCAACAATTCATCACTCTTTATCTGATCAATTTTTTGTTGAAAAAACTCTGGCCATTTAATGTCTGAATCTAGCCAGTCACCAAACTTCTTTAAAAAATTGTCTTTTGAGCTATTAGTGGCTCTCCATTTTCGAGTTATGTTACTAGTGTATGTTGCACAAAACGATTTAATATTTGATTGCTCTTCTTCAGATAGAGGGAAACTCACAGAAGTTATCACTTTTTCAAAAAACAATTTCACATAAAATCCGTTTTGTCTCATGAAGGTAAAAACATCAAGATTTGAAACGAATACTTCCATACTGATCGAAAGCAATCTAAAATCCACGCGATGATAACGTACGAGTACGAATCATAGACGAGCACTGAAATGAAATTTACGTAGGTACACTCGATATTTAAACTGCCTTTAGTTAGGGTTTAGTTACCTGCCATAACAATAAATTTGCAGAAAAATAATAATTTCGCTGAAAAACAAGCCATAACAAACAAAGTAGGCACATACCTTAATTAAGGAAGCCAAAACATTAATTTGGTCACACCTGTGAAATAACAATAGACTTTGTGGGCAGGTAGCGCAGGTAGCTGTTGATAAGATAGGCAGTAAAATAAAAAAAAAGTAGGTACCTAGTTAGGATAGATGTATAATATCACGATCTTTTAGTATGTCAATTCGTTATTGAGGTTTCGTTTTAAAAAAAAATGTTGAGAGCATATATTTTAACGTTGAATTTTAAGCATGTGGCTTTAGGCTTAGTCTAAAAATCATTGGGGTCGGTATTTCTCACATGCCTTATAATATGGGACTAATAATATGACCAAAAAATTGATTTGTGACACATATACCGCCAATGATAATTTCGCCTAAATACGTACTTTTAAAATTCATATATTTTAAACGGGACCAATCGGGAACAAGATCAATGGTCATTCAGCTTTCTTAAAGATTAGGTAAAAATATCTAGCATATAAATCAAACAAAACATTCATTTATGTTACATTTACCCCACATAGTAACATCGCCCAAATAGGCATTTTTAATTAATTCATATCTTGAAGAGTGGACGGTTCCGGACCAAGGTAAGGGGTCGTTTGGCTTTCTTAAAGGTTAGGTAATAATATCAAGTATATAAATCAAACAAAATATTCATTTGTGTTACATTTACACCACATAGTAATATGGCCCAAATAGGCATTTTTAATTTATTCATATCTTGAAGAGTGGACGGTTCCGGACCAAGGTCAAAGGTCATATGCCTTCCCTGTGGGTTGGTTTATAATATCTATAAGTTTCATCCCGACCGAGCGGGAACGAAAGGAGTTATGAGGAAAAGAAAACCCATTTTCATACATTCAAAACCAACAAACCCATATTTTAGGAATAAAAAAATTAAAAAAAGCCACGTGGCTACTATTTTATACCATGTTTTTACGTTTCCAACCAAACTGCATACTCAAAACACCAAAAAAAGGAACTTTTTTTTTCAAAATTCCTATGAAAGGGAGATTGAATTTTCCGACCATAGTGCGTCGCTCTTGGTGGGATCGGCTAGGTCGGGGCGGGCCGGTGCGCCGCCGCCCACATGGTATCAGCTGGCCAGCGGAGTCATATCACCGGCGCACGCTGACTCACCAGAGGTATAAGCTAATCGTAACATTTACCCGTGGATACGTCGCTCGTGGTGGGATCGGCTAGGTCGGGGCGGGCCGGCGCGCCGCCGCCCGCATGCTATCAGCTGGCCGGCGCAGCCATCTCGCCGGCGCACGCTGACTCTCACCGCACTGCGTCTGTACAACAGAATCAATCGTCATTTGAAATGTATTTTACGCGTAAACGAGATCAAAGGAAACAGGATGATGATTCTACATTTTATCTTTTATGCGAATTTAACTTCCCTTTAGTGAATTGCGAAACACTTCTTGTAGGTAGGTATGGTATGTAGCTAGGAGCTTTTAGTAAATACACTACTAGAGGAAGGCTTCGTTCAGTAAGTCCGAACAACTTTAAAATATTGGATTTCGAATCCGATTTTTAGTTAAAACATACGAAACCAAAAAGCTGGCTATTACTTTGACGATATCCAATCAAAAATGTCCACAAAAACCCTGGTCCTGATAACAATTTGCAAATGGGTACGAAATACAAAGCCTTTCTATTTGCAGCAAAAAACACCAATTTAGAATTTACAACTGCAGCTGAAAATAAATGAAAACGAAATAGCGCAACGAGAGGGCGTTTAAAAATATATCCCGGCCAGTTCCAAATGGTCGCGATCTAAAACGGGACTAGGCGCGCCGGACCAGTCGATAAATTGTATAATAATACAACCAGAGGCACGAGCCGCTCTTCTCTGGCACACGATAAATTCACGCCTGTTTGTAAAAGTTTTGAGCTTTTATTTACCATTGAAACGGGGCTACCATTGAATTAGATTCAACTTTTTGCGCTAAAGCACCAGCATGCACTCAACTCAATGGGCTGCGCTATTTGTTATCTAAATCTGTCTTCCATCTGAAAAGAAAAGGTCTTACCGACTTGTGGGTTAGCCTCAAAAGTTCTGGTCTTTGTTTAGGATGCTGTTTTACCTAGGTACATATTCTGAGTTGAAGTATGTCGTAAGAGGCGAGTAAGGGAACCTGCCAGTGGTAGGGTCGGAGCTACCTTCTGTCTAATATTTAACACATTTACTTTAATCACCTATAGGACCTATAGTAATTACTTAGCTAAGTGGACTAACCCGTTCTAAACAGTGTTTAGTCTAACTACGTATACGTTTTTAAATTTTTTAAAATTTTGTGGGTTTTAATTTTTTTTTTTCGGTTAAGCAATAACAAATTAAATGAAAAAATCTCTCCATTGAGGTCCTACCTTAATGGGCCTTAATTTTTTCATGTTTGTTTTTCACAGTTCTTTATTTAACGTAGCTTTATTTAGCGTTAAACTTTTGTGTTAAATAAAGAACTGTGAAAAATAAACATGAAAAAATTAAGGCCCATTAAGGTAGGACCTCAATGGAGAGATTTTTTCATTTAATTTGTTATTGCTTAACCGAAAAAAAAATTAAAAACCACAAACTTTAAAAAAAATTAAAATTTATGTTATTGCTTTACCGAAAAAAAGATAACAGCCACAATTTTGTAAATTAAAAAAACTGCACTCGGTTTTGAGGCTACCCTTTTGTGACGTCACTGTTCAATTTGTCAACTCAAAGTGCTTCTGTTCCTTCAATCATAATAAAATTAATAACAAATCTACACTAATATTATAAAGAGGAAAGATTTGTATGTATTTTTGTATGTAACGAATAACTACTGGAACGATATCAAAAATTATTTCACCATTAGAAAGCTTACTTTTCAAGAAGTGACATAGGCTATATTTTTATCCCGGAATTCCCACAGGAACGGTAACTAAGCGGATGAAACCGCGAGTCACTGCTAATAAATGATAAAAACCTTCATGTTAGTTGTTTGTGTGTTGTCTAACTAATAAATAAACACGTTTCAATCATTGAAAAGTATCTGTTTTTCCATGATTGAATTTCACAATAAAAACATCAAAAAATACAATAATAAGTATGCAGATACATTTCTATAACAGTAGAATACAAATGAAAATATTCAGCTTTTTTGAAGTCACAACCCTATTCTCCCACTAAGTGTGGCGAGTACGGCAAACCCTCTTTTATTTGGGCAAGCATGTTCAGCGGTGGGCTTAGAGTTATGAGGAGGGAGGAGTATGGTTGGGACTAGCATAGAAGAAAATTAAATTCATTTATCTATGTCTCCGCACATAACAATGTCTCCAACAACAATATCCAATTGCTAAAACCATGTCAAAGCGAGGTACGTCATTGTCAGTGACTAGGATGTAAGGTAAACCTCTAATAAGATTGTCATAAATACGAAATTCTATTAAACATGGAATAGTTATAACTAGTGAACACGTGTAGGTGGAAGAGGAAATAGCCTAAGTTCACAAATCAAACCGCAGTGCCACAGATTTTTTAATTGGCTGGTCTACTACTAACTAACAAATAAATAAATAATGCTGGACAATAGGCGTCAAAGGAGTCAAATATCCTTTGAAAATAAGTTGCAAATTGATTTCATCCTAGTCAGTGATAACGTAAAAAAGTGTAATCAGGCGATTTTCATTAAAAATGTGCCTATTTTAGGTAAAAAACGGGATTAAAATTACACAGTTTTTGATATGATCACGTGACCGAAAAAGCTCTGCGTTTGGTTGCATCGCTGGTGACGTCACACGTATCACAGATTACCGTGCGTGTTGTTCTTCTTGTTAGGTGTGGTGTGGGGCGTGACGTCATCGAGTCACCGGGGCCATGACAGAGATTATCGTTGTGGCGCGCCATTATTTTATGCATACTTTAACATTCGTTTTTTGTAACTAATACGACTGGCCTTGATGAATTATGAATTACACTTTGCATTATTTTTATCAGACAATACGTTAGAATTATTATAGTAGTCAAGTAGCCTATTGACGCAGCCACATTTAGAGCTAAGCAGAGTTTGTGTTATGGGTAGGTTATAAATAACTGATATACTTAATACATTATATTACAAAGTAGATTTACATTTCTTTCTTTATATACATAGAAAGCACCCAGAATACCCTGAAGAAACATCTGCAAATCATAGAAAAAATTGTCCTGAGGTGGAAATCGATGAGTGAACAAGCATTAATAATACGGGCCTTAAACTTTAATTAGGCTTCAAGGGGCGGACCTGACAGGTTTGCCTGTCTAACTACGCCTAGATCTCAGTACTCCCGGGATCCCCGTGGTAAAAACTCGAGTTACATAAAATTTTACATTTCTTTCTTTCATTACTTGAATGAGAAAATACGGTTGAGAAAAAGGGTGCACTGTTTCTCACATAATTTGTTCGAGATCTCAGGAACTCCGCGGTCTATGGAAATAACTTATGTTTTAATTCGAAGTATTTTTTTGGTGGTAGGTTTTTGCTAATAATTTGGTTTATTGAACCAGTTTCTTCATAACTTACGTAGTTTTCTTGTAAATGAGCAAATCAAAATTTTTGGGCTAACGCTGTTCCAAAAACTAAAGTATGCTCTGTCCCACTCCTATGAACGCGAAATCCTATACCTATCCTTTTCACAAAATGGCGCACATTGCGCCCTCTATCGAAAAAGTAGGAAAAGCCTAACAGTGCAACAATGTGGGCTGAAAACAAATAACAATCAGAAAATGATCATCATCTTGCCTTTTTATCACTAGGCGGGCTCGGTAACACAGGCTTTGTTCTTCTAATCACCTCTATCAGTCGTCATCTCATTATGATAGGATATGAAACAAAAATCGAATAGGCTAATTCTCAAATAGACGTGCTGATTGTCACTAAGCTGTGGGCGCTGTGGTGAAACATGCGGCAACGGAACTTTGTTTGCAGATAGCTCATTCATATTCCATGCCTTCTGTTTATTGGAAGTCGACCGATTGTTTGTGCCCTATCGAGACGATATGATAAAGGAAGACGGACTCAAACAGAAGACGTTTAGAATAACAACTAGGTGGAACGTGACTTGTTACTGAGATCCAATGACATCTACTGAAAGTGGAAGTCTAATACTTAAATTATAACAGATAATTCCCTAACTCAATAATCTACATTATATTAAGAGGAAAGATTTGTTTGTTTGAATTGAATAGGCTCCGAGACTACTGGACCGTTTTGTAAAATACTTTCACCATTATTAGAATCCTACATTATTCCGCTAGTTATGAATTATTTGGTATAAATGTTTAAGCGCATCTTGAAAACGTTTTGAACAATTTTACATAAAAAATTGATAATCGTAGCAAATAAAAACAAGAAGATAAAAACAATAAGAGATACTTGTTCAGTGATTGAGGCAATGATTGATGGAGTTGCTGGTATCTTCCTACCATTATCAGTATGAAAAATGTATTTGAAAAATAGGTATTTGTTAGAGGAACAGCTTTTTTTAGTCTAGTGACTTTGTTAATTTTTTTATTGGTCATAGTTTTGAAAGAATGTTACAACCAAGCACGGAAAAATAGGTATAACTATTCTGTGTAACCAAGGATAAAACATTTTCGGTCAACGGTTCAGAACAACACTATTTTCACAAACAATTGTGTCAAACAGGAATACACACCCTGCTTCAGCTAATAGGAATGTACCGGAACAGACGAGACAAAAATAACAAGCAATTAGCAGTAAAGAACGTGTTCTAACTGTGAGGGTCTTTCGTCTACCTGTAAGATTACGTACCTACTACCTATTTCTTAGTTTTTCTTACATCATCGACATAGTACCCTACGGCGAATAAATGTATGTGTATGAGTAAAGGCTCATGTAGAATGAACCTTTACATTATCAGGAGAGATATGGTTACCTATAAAGCAAAGCTATCCTGATATCTCATGCCTTGTGCTAATAACTAAGCACGATTATCTCTATGTAATATGCCAGAATAAAGCTCTCGCTGGCACCGGCTTCATCTTAATAGAAATCTATCTACTTGGAAAATCTTAGTTTAGTATATCAGGGAATCCAATTATCCACCCAGATCGGCCGAATTTACAAAGGACATAAAATAATTACTGTGAGTCCCACCTAATAATTACGTAGACAATAAGAGGATATTGAAAAATTCTTTACATTTCAAGGAGACAATGGGAAAATAAATTCAACTTTTGGCTTAAAAATAGGTAGATGTAATACAGCCTGAAGACTTTTATAACGGGCTTCCGACTTCTTTCTGTCCCCATGTTATTGAATGCAGGAACGAGTCGAAGGGCGAACAATGTACCGACGTGATATCTCCATATTTAGTAGGTAACTAATTCAACCATGTAAATCCGCCGTGTGACCGATAGATACAACCCCTCAAATATTCAAAGACCCGACAAAATGGTAAAACATATTTGAAAATTGCGTTAACAATTCAAAAATGCCGTCGTTTCGCTAGTTCAGCGACTGTCACGAGCGAAACATGCGCCATTTATTTATGCCGGGACTGTTACTGACGCACACTCATTCTCCGAATGTTTTCGTTGTTCGAGACTGGAACGACGAGAGCTCAGATATAGGTATGTCACATTCCTCTGTAGCGCAGACATGGACTTTACTGCCTGATTTCAAACGCCAACCGTGCTCCAAAACCTTTCCGAGATAACGGGCAACCTCATATTGCTATTTCCTTGACTGCTTACCATAGCGGCCACCATTCTTCCTAATGTAAAGGCAATGGGCTTGAAAATATCGTACGCTTCTTATTACCATTTCACAGTTCCTGGCTCTGAATATTAATACCATTTGCGTAGTAGCTGTAAAATTAGGAGATTTATTTGTGTCGCACTGTTCTCTTCATATTTATGTCGGTAATGTCAGCGCCATAAGTTTCAAAGGTAGTTAATGGCCGCTGTGGACTTCAAAGAATGTTATTACGCGACATTATGAAATACCAAGGCTGGTATAAAGTCCACATTGAGCCGCTGCTTCTCGAAGTGTTAATAGCTGATCTGCACGTTTGCCGATATTCCATTTATCCGCATATTTACTGGTACTGGCTTATGCGATAGCCGAGGCACCCAGCGGGGTTCCGCTAAAAGCATTTCTACAATCTACTAAACTTACATTACATACACAGTGAACGTTTTCGTGTTCATGGCTTCTTAAATGCATACCTACCTACATAATATCTTCCGAAGTTTGTGTGCCAGAATACGTAGGAAAGGATATTAATTCTGAATATTTGATGCCTTACCCGTTGCTGTTTGTGTATTTAGTAGATACAGGTACCTACGTGCACGATCCCCGCTTATTGAATTTGGCCGAAATCTCACGATCCAAATATCATGTGAAAACATGCAAGATCCAAAGGACTTTTTGTTTATTCTCGAAGCGAGCAAAATAAACACAAGAGTCGTTCGAGAATATCGTTGACATGCGCTATTCAGAAATGTTTTTTCATTTTCCTTGAAAAAATTCATTCGATTTTACCAAGATTGTACTCATCCACATTTTCTTCGCTAACTTTCCACCGTTATCGCTTTCACTCGACGTAATTGTCTTCTTAAAGTTATAGATAATTGAAGATGTGCCGACAAATTTTTTCAAGACGAATACTACGTTGATTTGTACTGGTTCACTCGCAGTACACTCAAGTCCTTTTGCTGTTTCGTATCAAAGAGAATTGGCGTTAAGCTTAAAGGATTTCACAACTACGGTCATTTCAGTTGACTTACTGGCAATCCGCTTGGAACTGGCACTGCCAGGTGACATTATGTTTAACGGGTGGCCAGATCAAAACCCTCTGTTTCAAAGCGTGTTCGGATTCTGATTTAGAGAGATGAACTCAGGGATTGTGTAAGATAGATGATAGACCTTCATGCTTAGTAATGAATGCTAAATCAATGATTGGTAAATAAAATTAATAATACTCTGAGGTTAAATATGAAAATTTTAAGTGTCACATTTTCAATTTCTATTTGATTCGTTACTAAAGAGAAAATAAATATATGACCCTTTTGATTTCATCTTTGAACCCGACTGAGGAATACGGAAATACGAACGAAGTATTGAATTATGATTAAGATTATGCCGCCTGCCATAAGCGGCTCTTTTAAACACTTGCCCGGGATAAGGCAAGTGTTTAAAAGTGCCAATATACCATTAATCAATAATATCAGTGTCAGAGTAGGTATCGGTGGGAGGCGGCACAAACAAAGCGAGGCCCGGCTCGTTTGTCTTGTAACTTGATTTTTGTAGCCGCTTGTTGGGTCAGCGATAGGCGACAAGTGAAAAGGGTATAGCAGAAACTAATTTCTTAAGTTTTTAGAAAACACGTGGCCCTGTTATAGCTGTTGAAGGCGAATCAGAGCATCGTTTTTACAACCAACTTCGCATCCTATTACGAACTCGAATGACACAGAATAAGGTCATAAATTGCGCTCCACTTACTCGAACAACGGAGTCCTAAAGATGTAATTTAATAAGAGACAAGAAATCGAGATAATCAACGAGACGTCTTTTGGAGACCTTATTTGATATTCCCAATGCCAACTCTCCCGTATCCTGATTTGGCAATACATTACAAGGTTGTATCTTTATCAAGCTTCAGCCTGTAGTATAAAATGTTATTGATTTTTTTGAAAAACTCGGAGATTCAATGTCAAACTCCGTTCGCTGAGGTTTGAACACCTGTTACATTATCGGGATGGTACTATACGAATGAGCCCAACAGCTGTAAAGTTTAGTGCTTCTTAATATTTATTTATTTTCTAAATGAGAGCGACGAGGAGAGTAGTCATTTTGATCAAGAACAACAGCGCACGTGCGCGACTCTAACCCCTGCGGGTAGAGGTTAAAATACAACGAGCGCTCCCCGGGGCGGCTGCTTAGTAATTCATTCATTTTCATTCCGAATACCACCGCCGAAGCAGTTAGCCAGGAATCATACGAGCCGTGAGAGGACTGTCAGACTGCGGGTATGAAACAATGTAAAAGCAACGCACCCACTTACACATGAATTCACGGTCGCGGGTCCTTTACATCGCGCCACAATCGCCGGTCCCGATAGCGTGGTAACTGAGTAAGGACACTTGCACACACGCGGTGGTGGCGCGGTTCGTTCGCGGGCGACGGACGGCGGGCGCGACGGGCGCGGGGCGTGTTCGCGACGCGGCAGCACGCGCTCGGGGACGCACGGACACGCTCGGAGGCAGCGGCGCGCTCACGATACGGGCGCTCGCGTCAACCAGCGCCGACACACGACAGCCTCCGTCGCAATGACGAAACGGCCGGGTACGCGCGCGCGCTCTGCGACGCAGCCTCCCGAATCTCCCCGACCCTCCGCGATATCTCACGACGCTGGGGTGAACAAACCCGCCACGCTTCTCCTTCTAACACAGTGATGAGGTTAAAAAGGATTCAGACTTACTCCAAGCATTTTACGGTTCGATCGTTGTTTCTGTTGTTAGTTTAGAAATCTAGACAACGTCTTGGTTTTGAGTTCGGCTCCTCTATGCGGGTCGAACAAAGCGCGAGATGTCTGCAGCCGCCGGTATCCCCTCCCAGCGCGTGGCTAGAATACAGTGAAGTAACCTTAATTGCTTTAATATCGAATTAGGGACCAGACGTGCTAACGTTCGAGTTTATTCGCAAACAAAATTTAGAACCACCAGTGTGGCTCCGCAGAACTAACGAAGTAACTAAATTCAAGCAACAATTTAAGATAGAACAGTTCAGGTTAAAGTTAGAAGTAACAAGTAAATTACTATACAGTTAGCACGAAGCTTCTTTAACATAAACCGCCTTCAAATAGACTGCAATAGGCTACTTAACTACTACTGTGAAATAATTCTAACGTATTGTCTGATAAAAATAATGCAAAATGTAAGTTACATTTTTTAAGGCCAGTCGTATTAGCTTTAAAAACGACTTTAAAAGTTTGAATAAAATAATGGCGCGCCAAAATGATTATCTCTGTCATAGCTCCGGTAGCATGACTCGATGACGTCACACCACTCACACCACACCCTAACAAGAACAACAAAAACAACACGCACTGTAATCTGTGATTAGTGTGACGTCACCAGCGATGCAACCAAACGCAGAGCGATTTCAGTCACGTGGTCATATTTATATCAAAAAAATGTGTTAGTTTAATCCCGTTTTTAACTTTAAATAGACATGTTTTTTAATAAAAATCACCTAATTACGCTTTGTTACGTTGTCACTAACTAGGATGAAAACAATTCGCCCTATTTGAACTATTTAAATTCTTAAGAATAAAACTATGCACCGTTAATTGAAAACGATTAAAATGGCGCAAATTGATACCCCTGGGAAAGCGGCAGGTGACGCGCGCTCGCTGCTAGAGCTAAAACATGGCGATTGGGCCGGCAGCCGACCTTTACCTCGCCGACAACAAATTGCTCCACGATTTTATAAACTACGCCCATTTTATGCAACACTAACACGATTGAAAAATATGAGTCGACTCTTCTGACTCTGAAATATTCGGACTAAAGCAATCATTGATCAAAGCACCACAACTTCTTTTCGACTCGCTTGGGACCACGTCGGGACAAAGACAAATAAAACGTTGGAGAAACAAAGGACCTTGTCGTTTCTATTATACAATGATAATATTTTCTTTGTCATGTTTTGCTTGGCTACTTCGATGGTAGAATGTAAAAATGTGTACGTCGTAGTACGATATAGCATCTGGACCGTACGCGATTTAAGTGCTAGGAGTCCGATACAATAGCTCTAATAGGATCTATACGACGACGAGGCGACGACGTGGCATTGAGTTCGAAGCAAGTCGTGTTTTGTAGCGCGATGTATGTGCTACGAATTCGTAGTAGTGCTACAGCGTCGTAGCTTGGATCATGCATCGAGTTCGTAGCAGTGCTACAGCTTCGTAGCGATGAGATGTAGCATCCAGTTCGTAGCACTGCTACAGCGTCGTAGCTTAGATCAATCATAGAGTTCGTAGCAGTGCTACAGCTTCGTAGCGATGAGGTGTAGCATCGAGTTCGTAGCACTGCTACAGCGTCGTAGCTTAGATCAATCATAGAGTTCGTAGCAGTGCTACAGCTTCGTAGCGATGAGGTGTAGCATCGAGTTCGTAGCACTGCTACAGCGTCGTAGCTTAGATCAATCATAGAGTTCGTAGCAGTGCTACAGCTTCGTAGCGATGAGGTGTAGCATCGAGTTCGTAGCACTGCTACAGCGTCGTAGCTTAGATCAATCATAGAGTTCGTAGCAGTGCTACAGCTTCGTAGCGATGAGGTGTAGCATCGAGTTCGTAGCATGATTTAACGTGCTACGCGTTATTACGACAACAAGCAGTCACCTAAGAAATAAGCAATAATTGTAGTGCCATTGTAATAAATTAATCATTTACGTAAGAACCAATCATTAAGCACGTCACTTCATTTCGTACAACAGACACTACTAATAAACGACAGCAAACACGTATTAACAAGTTTTTTTTTACCTACGAATTATTTTACTGATCGCGGCATTTTTGCCTTAGAAAAGGCAAAACAAAACAATTCACTAATGAGCATTCGTTATTAGATATTCCAGCAAAAAACAAGCGTCACAGTAATGAGAAAAAAACAAAATTGTTTCTCTTAGTTTATAAAATGGTGTCAGCGCAGTTACGAGAAAATATTTGGCACGCTTATACGTACAGTAATAGTAAAACATGAATTAATTATGGCGGGTGCGAATCGAGACGTAACGCTGTGGTTTCCAGCTTTCGAAAATCAGCATTTCAAATGGATTTGCGGCCGGGCCGACCACAACTAAAAGCTATAGCGAGTAGTTATTCACAGGTTCGCAAGATTAAACAGCCGTAGTGATGTGATGACGTCTACACCGACCTCATTCCGCTATAACGAAACCAATTATGACAGAATAATAGAATAACAACATTTTGTTAATTTATTGTAAGGTTAGAATTTGACATGCCTCCTTGGTGGATGTATGCCCAGCAGTGGACATGACGTGTGTGTTCCGTTATGAAAGAAATCAGAATAGCCTTTACAAGATCTAACAATTTTATCTTTAAAAAATCGCTAACTGATTTGTTAGTAGGTCGAAGTTCAAATCTTTCAAAAATCTAATTAGGTAGTGCATTTGATTTGCGTTCCATTGACTTGAGGGTGTGTAAAGAAAACCAGGAGTTAAATTTTACATAATAATTTTATTACAAACGTACATCCGGCAAACTACAATCAACCGTGGAATCTAAGTTTATAATTGCACTTTTGTGTCCTAAGGACATTTCGAACGCGTCTCTCTCTTCACTCAACTTATCGAAGAAGAAACTAGTATTCACTTTAGCAATCACAGAATTGTTTAAACTATTCAGTCCAGATTTTCTATTTATCAAAGATTTTCTTATAGGGCTGTCTATAGGTGTTGAGCAATGATTTTGGATTTCGGTCAATATACTCTTTCTCGGTTTTTTAGGGGTTGAATAACGACCGAAGACAAGTCTTACTAGTTTATTGTCTACTTTTACAGTCTTTTTTGAGGCGGGTTTATTCACCATTCGGTCAATTATTGCTGATAGATCACCCTCACTCTCATCATTTACGGTTTTGCCGAGTATACTCAGCCAGTTGTCAGTTGTAGAGTGTCCTTTGTCATTGTAGGTGCATGCGTCTTGCATCAGCGACATGTTCCCAAAGCTGTGCCTTAGAGATGTCATTGCTGCGAGTGATTTCTTTCGCTTCTTTGCTATGAAACTATCAATAGTCTTTTGCCCTTTCTTATTATTCTTGATTTTTCTTTTCAGCTTATTGACACTAACGCTCGCCTTACTCGAGTTTAACTCTTTCAATGAAACGTTAACCTTTACAATTTCAATGTTCTTAGGTTTCCTATTGTATTTTCGTTTGGGTTTATCTGGGTTTTCTTCCTCTTTCTTTTTCCTGACTCTTGCTTTTTTTTCTTTAGGTGGTTTTTTGATAGATTCTTCGTAAGTTTCAACTAGGTCTGGATAGCATTTCCGCATTAGGTCTTGCCGCTCTATTGAGGTCCATGGCAGAGAACGATCCTCGTCAGCTGAAATTAAAGAGAAAACTTTCGAACACTAGACAAAACCAAAGCCATATGAACAGATGAATCATATGAATCATTGGATTCGTTTACCTTCATATTGATCGTCTGGAATCAATGCGTCGTACTGTCCGTCAATATCCGCCCAGACTACCTCGAAACTTGGCACACCTAAAATGCAGAAAATATTGTAAGACAAGCTAAAACAATTTACATGTTTTGTGTCGTAAAAATCCGTAGATTTGCATAAGTTACGTAGAAAATACCTTTAGGATTTCGTTTCTTTTTTATCGTGATTGGTTTGATGGTTCGACAGGGAACAATTTCTTGAAGATGCCACTTCGTAAGCAACGGTAGAAACTTTTCTACACAATATCTTTCCGGCCAGTCAAGTTTGCTCGACATCACTTTCTGTAAAACAAGCTTAATTAAGTAGGTACGATAGTGATTAAAATGTTTTAAAAAAAATAGCTAATAGCTCTATCGTAAACTAAACTGTAACTTATCTTTTCTCTTAAAGTTAATGCAAGTTCTTTTCAACTTTTCTTTGACTTAATGAACTCTTTTTAGTTCCTTATTTCTTCGAAGTTCGCTGTATAGTTCACTCGAGAGTTAAAATGAGACTTCTATGGCGAATCGCAACATATTATGCGCAGGGCAATAAATTTACTGAACTTATGAAGTAAAATATTTAAAAACATCGATAACACCGTCATATAATTATTATCTAGGTAAAACCTTGATAATTATTATATATTTTATATATATATATATTATATACTTATTATAAAAATGAAATTATACAAAGCCAAGTACTTCATGTTAATGTTAATTGCAAATGAATCTATTTAATACAACTTACCACGAACTGAATAAGACTTGGCGTAGGCTTTTTCAGGCTGTCAAGATTGAATTTCTCGGGAGTAGAATTCATAAATTCCTTCATAACCTTTGGTTCTGGGAACAGCGTTCCACATGATAAAGCTCTGGTTCGTAACGCAAGCTCACGTTTTACTTCCGCTACTTTTGCCCTGTGAATAATAGGTTACCTTAATCCGGGGCCTTCTTTTGAAATATTATTTTGATTATTCTTATGGCTAAGCTAAGGAATTTAAGTAGTAGTAGAATTTAATAAGGGTGGATCACCGTTTCAAATGTCAAAAGAAAATATAATATTGATGAAAATTTAGGTATCCGAGAGGACGGTTTCTGAGTTTACACACCGAGATTCAAGTAAAGTAAAGTAAAAGTAAAAGTCATTTATTTGCAAAAACACGTGTAAAAAGGTGATAAATAATTATTTTAGAGTCAACATGTTTGACCAACATACATTGGTGTGCAAGAATAATTAGAGAGTAAGGCATGCAGATTCTAATTTAATTGTACATAGCAACAGCAGATTTATAAGCATATTAATTAATCGATTTTTTTTTAGTCATAAGTATTTTCAAAACGTAACTTGAAAGCAAGATAATATATTTATTTATTTATATAAATAAGTATATATACTTTCAGCAATTTTACAGCGATCCTAACGGTGTTTTAAAACTGGTCAATATAGTAGGTAGGTACCCTCAATATAGTAGGTACCTACACTTACTATAGAGTAGATAAACTATGAACTGATTATCTTCTGAAACTACCGTAAAATGCATTTAATGCGCTCAATGCCACATTTGATACTAACTTGTGCCCATAATCATTGCAGCCCTTATTTGTAGCGCACATAGGGCATCCCTTCTTAAGATGTGTTCTGCCGACGTGCCCGCAGCGGTCACATCGACCCGGCGCTGCCGCCCATCGGGTCCTCTCCTCGAAGTGATCGACGTTGGTCACCCAAGACAGCAGCCTAAACAAAGGACTTACTTTATTATAGCTTTTATTCGTTGCCCATACAGGGCAAACTTTCTTAAGGTGCGTTCTGTCAACGTGCCCGCAGCGGTCACATCGGCCCAGCGCTGCCGCCAATCGGGTCCAGCAAAAATGTTGGAATGCACATTTTTGCTGCGTGTTAGCGGCGTTGAATTAATGTGTGCGGAGCTTTATTGTTTTACCTTGGTATGACGTCATTTTCAGGAACAGTATGCAGAAACGTCACAACAGTAGTGGTAGAGGTCCCGCACGCGCCAACGCCATAGTCACATCCACAGAGTAGAGCTAAGGCCACCATCTTTTTGCGACCGAACCCTAAAACATCAAACCTCTTACAGGAACGAAGTGTGAGCGGAGCGCGGGCTGAGGCCAAAAATTTTCGATTACGGCGGGACTCGAACCCGCGCCCCACCCTCAGTACGGGTGTGCTCTAACCAACTAAGCCACAAAACCCTTAGTCGGTTCAACCGAAAATCTTTGGAACCTCTTACGGACTATAGCGCCGGTGGCTTATTTCATTTCTTAGAGATACCCAAAGTGCGGGTAAGCACTATAACAAAAAACTTAAGTCATGAAATGGGCTGCTACCTACCATTGCTGTTAAACATCTTGACCGCGTCATAGCAGTCTACAGAGCCCTGCATAGAGCCGCCGCCGCCTGCACTCGACACGCTGAAGTTACGGTACACGCGATGTGCTCCGTACGCGAAGCAGTCCGAGTCTTGGGATATTACTGCATCCACCAACTGTTTTACAAGGAATTTGACGTTATGTTAGTTAAGGTCGAACGTGACGTCGAATTTTTTTTTTGTAATATCTGGTCTTAACATGATATTTCATCATCATAGTTATCATCAGCCTATAGAAGTCCACTGTTGGACATAGGCCTCCCCTAATGAGCGCCATAGCGCCCTATCTTCAGCTTGCCGCATCCAGTATCTGCGAGCAATCTTTCGCAAATCGTCATCCCACCTGGTCGGAAGGCGTAGGACGCCTTCCGACCAGGTGGGATGACATAGACATAGACATATCAGCTCTCAGCTGCTCGTCTATTATTCAATAATAATAATAATAAATGTCTTTGTTGACATAAAATATCGTAGATTCTAAATCAGAGTCTTCAACATTTATTTTGAAAGTTAATTTTAAACAGTTATAAATACAAACACCTTGAGCATTGAGCTGTGCACAAGTAGCTTCTGCTTCCCCTCTTCCCTTGATGCAAATCACTCCCATGCATTTTAGAAGAGTTTCACACTGAAAATTTTCAATATTTTAGTAACAATTAATAATTTCTCAAGCCAATCTGCGTTCCGCGTGCGTGTGGCACGTGCGATAGGAAAACATATAATGAAATTATAGGTTTGGGATGGCCAGCACGCAGGTCAGATTCGATTATGGGTGGAAATCCCGATGATATGAAAAGAGCCCCATGTAGTAGGTACCTATATTGAGTAATGCTAATGAGAATTAAATATTCAAAACACACTTCTCTCAGAACCCCTCCAAATCTTTTCCTAGATACATCTGGCTTCTTCGTTTTAGCATTATCAGGTTTAGGGGCTGCTCCTCGGAACTGAATGGCATTGCGAGCGGCCATCACATTCTGCTTTAACTGAGGTGCTTCACCTTCCAGCACAAAGATAGGAGTTATGTCAGCCAGTAGCAGGTATATGGTTCTGAAGAATAAGTTTCTGTAACAAAGAATTACTTGCTCACTGAGATTTCTTTATTAAGAGTAAAATGTAAATGTAAATATATATAAATAAATCCTACGGCGAATAAACATATGAATATGAATTTATTAAAATAAGTGTTCTTAGCAAATCTAACAGTAAGTACTTAGTTGTTGTCAAGCTACAGCTTATTTAGATTTCGTACATATTTTAACTTACCTGAGGTACATTTTAGGTTGGATGTAGTATTCTGTAACATTTTGGCTATCGCACACCCAACCAGAAAGGTCTACAGCCACTGTTTGTCCGCTGATCTAAAAAACATTATACATTATTTAAAATGTAAAGTAGGTAGGTACTAAAGGTACCCTATCTTATTATTTTGTTTAGTAACAACACAACTGCAAGTGATTAAATTCTTACTTCGTGTAGTGATATCTTCTCACTAAATGGTGTTAACACTGTCCATAGGCCTTTGATACCCATTCCTTTAACATTGTAGGCTGACTTTTCTCCAACTTGTTATCAAAATAAACCATCACGGGCTGAAACCAACAAATATTAAATTTAAACCGAAACGGCTCCGACTTTATCGTAGGTAGTGGTCAAAGAGTATACAATAACAACGTAAGAGTAGTGGTTTTAATCTGGATCTCTTTTTCATTGATTTTTTCTTTTGATGCTGTCATTGTCAACGCTTCTGCTAACTTCAAGCTCGTAGCCAGCTATACTTTGGCCTTGGTTCGATAAATCTAGCAATAACATTAAATATGTAAATACTAGCAGCGCCTCGCAGTTTCACCCGCGTAGTTCCCGTTCCCGTGGAAATTCCGGGATAAAAAGTAGCCTATGTCCTATTCTAGACTATAATCTATCTTTGTGCCAAATTTCACGCGGTGAAATTTGTGCGGCTGAACGGATCGGGCCGTTCAGCCGTTCTGGCGTGATTGAGTAACAAACATCCATCCATCTTGTTAGCAGAGATGCTCGCAGATTGCGTGTGCCTAGCCAGGTGGTTTAAATGAAATAGACTCACGTTTCACATTCAGGTTTATATTCACAGCATCTTAGGTAGATTAATCAGTATTACATCTCAAGGATTAATTGTATACATTTGTATTTAGTTAATTATAGATATCAGGAGGACATTGCACCACCATGTTGAAGACAGGGAAGAGAGAGACAAAGTATACAGAGGGAGACGGCAGAGCTAAAGAATAAGTCAGAATGACATTGACAGATGATGTACGCACGACAGGTGTCAGCCATGGCTACATGACATTGATAAGAATACAAATATTCTATCACTTCCCCTTATTCTTTACAATGATCAATTACATAGACATTAAAATTAAATCTAAACCAGTGACTCTATAATACATGCTTTACATTTATAGCTCTATCTAATCTACATGCATAAAATGTTACATTTGCTCTACATCAGCAAACAAGTCACAATTCAAACAGCACAAACAACAACTATTATTTATCATACCTAATAGGGCATCAATTCAAATTTAAATAATTCACAAAATAATTATGCTTTGCTGGACAAAGTGGTTTAGTAAATATATCGGCTATCATGTTACTTGTAGGCATGTATCTAACAATAAAATTATATTTCTGTATTAAATCTTTGACAAAATGATATCTTAGATCTATGTGTTTTGTACGTTTATGAGAGTACTCCTTAGCCAACAACAATTTTTGTGCGCTTTGATTATCATTAAAGATAATAATATTAATGTGTTTACAGAGAATTTCGTATATAAAATTTCTTATAAAGCACAACTCTTTTGCGACATCACAAATGGCCAAGTATTCAGCCTCTGTACTGGATAAGGCAACGCATCGCTGTTTTCTCGATTCCCAGCTAATAATGTCCTTACCCAGTTTTATAACAAAACCCGTGTAAGATTTCCTGTCTTCCATATCATTTGCCCAGTCAGCGTCAGCATAGGTTTCAATATTTAATGCTGTATTTCTATAAAAACAAAGACCATGGTCTATAGTGCCTGCTAAATATCTGAGAACTCTTTTAGCAGCAACCCAATGGTATTTATCAAAATTTGTTAAGTATTGACTCAACTGACTACAGCTAAATGTTATGTCAGGCCTAGTACAAACTGATAGATACATTAAACAGCCAACCAATTGTCTAAATTGATAAATATTATCATCTAACTCTGAATTTAATTTTGCTTTACATAATTTTTCATTAGCAATCATAGGTGTTGAAACACTCTTACAATTAAGCATATTAAATCGCTTTAACAGTCGCTTAATATATTCAGTTTGGTCCAATTTTAAAACATTCTTATCTCTAGTAATTCTTATTCCTAGACAACTTTTAAGCGGGCCCAAATGTTTTACAGAAAAATTGTCTTTTAATAATTGATATAAATCATTAGTATTATCAGTACTCATAATATAAAAGTCATCAACATAAAGAGCAATAATTGTCAGATTATTATTAATATTTTTGACATACACACATGGTTCACATTTATTTTGTAAATAGCCATTTTCGGACAACAATTTGTGTACTTTTAAATTCCACATACGACTGGCTTGTTTTAAACCATAAATACATTTTGATAATAAACAAACTTTACTTTCATCAGACACAAAACCTTGTGGTTGTTCCATATAAATAGTTTCATTCAAGTCACCATGCAAAAATGCTGTTGTTACATCAATATGTTCCATAGTCATATCATAATGGTGTGCAAGAGAAAACAAAACACGCATCGTGGAATGACGTACCACAGGAGAAAAAGTATCAGAAAAATCAACACCTTCTTTTTGACTAAAACCGCGAGCAACTAAGCGGGCTTTATATCTATCGAGATTCCCTGATGTATCGTGTTTTATCTTATACACCCACTTGCATTTGACAACATTAACATTTTCAGGTCTGTCTACTAGTTGCCATACTTTATTTTCTATAAGTGATTCATACTCCAGCCTCATAGCCTTCAGCCATTCATTGCTATCAGATGATGTTATAGCGTCATTGTAAGTTTGTATTTCATCGAACAAAGAATCTGCATACAGACTTAGTTCATAATCATCATACCTTGATGGTTGTTTACCACGGTTATTACGCACGGGGCGGCTGCCTATAGTCACAGGTAATTCTCCCGTACTAGTGGCGCCTTCCCCTTGATCCATAATCTCTCCAGAGAATGGTGGCTGTGCCTCCAGCACCTCCGCCGAGAGTTGATCATTTACATCACTACCACTCGATTCAGCGTCTGTAAATTCATAAGAAAACTCGTGAGTATGATTTATTTCATTAATTGAATTATTATCATAACTTTCATGAGAAGTATCCTCAGCTACCTCATTATTAGGAATATTATCCTGACTAGATTGTTTTGAATTTAATTCATTATGATATTCAATAAAAGTAATTAATTCATTATTAAATTTTTCTGTTTCAATGTCATTGCATCTAAAATCCTTATAAAATTTATCCTCCATAAAATCCACATTTCTTGACAATATAACCCTTTTTGGATTGGATGGCTCTACCAGTCGGTATCCTTTTGTAGTTTCTGAATAACCGACAAAAATACACATTTTAGCCCTAGCGTTCAACTTACTAGTACGAGTAGGCTCCTCAACCAGAGAATAAGCTATGCAACCAAATACACGAAGATGGTCCAAAGTCACTTTGTGACCAGACCACATCTCCTCAGGCAACTGTCCTGCTAAAGCCGTTGTGGGACTACGATTCTTCAAGTAAATGGCAGACATCACTGCCTCACCCCAAAAACGCTTGCAGAGACCTGCCTGTAAAATAAGACACCTAGCTTTCTCCATAATTACCCGATTAAGACGTTCAGCGACGCCATTTTGCGGAGCACAATACGGCACTGTTAATTGGTGAAGTATCCCTTCATTCTGTAAGAAGGACTTAAATTCTTTACTACAATACTCACCACCATTGTCAGAACGCAGGCATTTCACACGAAGTCCAGTCTGCTTTTCTACAGAGTTCTTAAAAATGATAAAATAAGAAAATACCTCAGATTTCTTCTTAAGTAAGTATCCAAAGGTCTTTCGTGTATAATCATCAGTAAAGGTTAAAAGGTATTTAGCATCTCCCCAGCTGTCATCACTCAGCGGGCCCAGGACGTCAGAATGGATTAGCTCAAGTTTTTCATTAGCACGCCTTGCCTGTCCAATAGGATAAGCCTTGGCCACAGGCTTTCCCTCGAGACAAGCAGTACATTGCTGAAGATCTTCTTTCTGAAAGCAAACACTTCGTGAAATGTGATCATTAAGAACATTCATCCCATTCAGACTCAGATGTCCTAACCTCCTATGCCATAATTCGGCATCTTTTGAAGCAGCAACCTTTGCAGTCTGTGCTCCATGCACTTGGTGTAGGGTAGCCATTGACTGCTCCTGTATGCATGTACCTTTCATCCTATACACACCCTTAATTAACTCAGCAGACATAATGTGATTTCCATCAATAAAACATTCATCTTCGTATATGAAACAGCCATCCTTTTTAAAAACAACCAAATACCCTTTCTCACACATCTTACTTACCGACAACAAGTTTTCTGATAAATGTGGAACATACAGTACATCTTTCATCATTTTATCATGGTTATTGATTTTTATGTTGATACATCCTATTCCTGAACATTTTAATTTAGATTTCTTATCAGCACAGTTTATCATAATATTGTTTTTCTTTAAATCCACAAACATTGTTTCATTGTTACACATGTGTGATGTGGAACCACTGTCCACAATAAAATCTGTAGTTGCTGAAGTGTAGAACGTTGAAGCTGCCATAGTTTGATGTTGTTGCTCTTTAGGTGATCCATCTTCTTTTTGTATCCGCTTCCACTTGTAGCATTTTGACTTTATGTGTCCAGGTTTCTTACAATAATGACAAATTATTCTTGATTTAGAATAATTATTCCCTTTTGCTGCATAAGCATTGTTCAAGCCGCTTGTTTCAGAATTGCTTTTGCGATATTCTTCTTGTACAAGCCTTGCACGATCCAGTTCAGAGGATAGTATATTAGTGATTGATGCTGTTTCCAAGGCTGACACTAATGTGTCAAAATCCTGAGGAAGTCCACTCAAAAGAATTTCTGCTATTTCAGCATCTTCTACTACTTTACCAATATCGGCTAACTGTTGTACTAATGTAAATACATTATCAATATAAGCAGTCATGTTTGGAAACGTCGTGAAATCCACTCTGTGCAGCTGCCGAAGCAAGCTCACTCTTCTAAATAATCCTTTGTCCTCATAGACTTTTGAAAGCTTGTCCCATGCTTGTTTAGCCGAAGTGACATCGTACAGCAATTGATACAATGAGGGCTTCACACACAGTGATATCCTTGCCAGCGCTCTTTGAGACCTACAAGCGTCTGCATCTTCGCCGGTTACACTGTTCCACAGGCCTTCAAGGATTAAGGAGTTTTTCATGGAAAAATTCCATGTCTGAAAGTTTGACACGCCGTCCAATTTTTCAAAGCCGATATATGTAGAAGACAGGGGCGCAGGTATTCCACCCGACACGGCATTCCCGCCCGCCGTAGATGGAGCCAAATCATCGCCCGCCATGTGTCGATATTACGTGAGAACTTGATGAAACCAACTGATTTTCTAATGCTGACCATGCGTGAGTAAAAACTATTCTCACCTTCTTTCGTTCTTGGATTTTCAAAGCCACAGGGCACAGGTCTGTGCTTCTTCCAATTACCACACTGGCTGGATCTTGCTTGATAAAAATTCTGGGCCAGATAACCTGTTAGCAGAGATGCTCGCAGATTGCGTGTGCCTAGCCAGGTGGTTTAAATGAAATAGACTCACGTTTCACATTCAGGTTTATATTCACAGCATCTTAGGTAGATTAATCAGTATTACATCTCAAGGATTAATTGTATACATTTGGATTTAGTTAATTATAGATATCAGGAGGACATTGCTCCACCATGTTGAAGACAGGGAAGAGAGAGACAAAGTATACAGAGGGAGACGGCAGAGCTAAAGAATAAGTCAGAATGACATTGACAGATGATGTACGCACGACAGGTGTCAGCCATGGCTACATGACATTGATAAGAATACAAATATTCTATCACATCTATCTATCCATCCATCCAAATTTTGACCTATATAATATTAGTGGGATTAGTGGGATATATATCTGACCCATTAATATATTAAACTAATATTACCGACCCGGCCAAAATTACTGATATAGTGTTCCGCGTCGTGATCGCGATGACAGAGGCGTAGATGACCAATAATAAAACCGGCCAAGTGCGAGTCAGACTCGCGCATTTATTCCAATAAAAACAAAATACATTGTGTGCGGAAAACTTAAATCTAGAATACCTACACAAAAAAAAGAATAAGAATAAAAATTATAAAAATTAAAACTATCTAATGAAACATAATGAAAATGATATTATTAATTGAATACAATGTCAATTTGGATATTAAAGTAAAGTGAGTCAGAGTGGCGGCGGTTCGAGAATCATGATAATCCATTATGACCAAGCTGTTCGACAGCAGTACCGCACTGGCATTGATGAGGCGCGCAACACCTTGCACCCAACCGAACCGTGTTATTATGAAGGAAGTGATTGCAAACAATGTCCTGACTCCCATTTAGAAACGGCCAGAAGGTGGCAGAAAGAAGACGGGCACGATTTGCAGAGCTGGAGCACGTTGAACTCACACACAAGCCCGAAAAGGAGGCCGTAAAATTCTAGGGACCAAATGAGAAGGCTTTAAGTTTTTTTAACTACAGAACTAGTGCTGTAGATGGAAGACAAGAACGCTGGTAGGACTACACTTGAAATTTTGCAAATATCTTTCAAAAATGATTATGGACATTATTCGATTTATCCGGATTTGAAATGCCTAAATCCGGATAATCAAAATTGAAAAATTATCCGGAAAAATCAGTTTTTTGCGTCGTCGGACGAGACTATTACTATCAAAATTGCCTGAACAAAAAATACAGTTCAATATTTCTTTTCTGAGAATAATTATATTTTAAAGTTGGGATCCCTTGGTCTTGAGCTGTTTTTGTTTGTTGGTTTCTTTGTTTACATTTGGATTGGATTGGATTTTGTATTTGTTTCGGTTTTGCGCTGCTGCATTATCATGGCATTGGTTTGGCTTTGTTTGATGAAAATCAAGATTAGTTTTGTCCAAACATACGAAAAAATTTACAGACGCGTAGCCGACTCTGAACATTAATTTGCCCACTGCTAATGGTTTCTAGGAACATTGATTTTGAACGATGCTCAAAAATACATATTCAATTGCTAATGAGCTGATAAGAATAAAGATAAATTATGTATGTTAAAGTATTGTTCGCAACTAAATAAGTTGGGGCCTGGCAACTGACGCAATTTATTTGCCTACATACGAATTTGTTATCTACAAAAATAACTCTGATTTCTTGATTAGTGCCTTGTAATCAGTTGTACACCAGTTCGTGTGCACGTAACAATATATCCTAATCGTGTGATAGTATAATGTCTTACTTAAGATATATATTGAGGCAATGGTGAGTTAAAAGTGTATTCACTGTATGAGAAAATTTAGATTAGTTTTACTCATCATAATACCTACTTTCTCATGGGTTAGTCTTTTTTTTCTAAAAAGAATGATTTTTTTCAGTGCTACAACGAACCCTCCAGTCATAGCAAGATTCAAGCATGTGCTACAAATCAAAAAAGAGATAAGTCATAAGCAGATAAGTAAAGTCTTGATCGCTAATAGAGGAGAGATAGCATGCAGAGTTATGAGGACTGCAAAGAAGCTTGGCATTAGGACTGTTGCAGTTTTCTCTGATGCTGATAAACATGCTATGCATGTTGAAATGGTAAACAAACATACTATCAATTTCATTAATACTATTAATTCCATGTGTATCATTCTCAAATCAAAACAATATTACACATAAGCCAAAACAAACCACCATATCAAGATGATGAAATCTTACTTTTAGCCTCTTTTGATGCATTGTTGAATCAAGTCATTTCCTGCATTAAGCCTGCAGTACTTTATTTGTAGTGATATCAATATTAAACAAAATTACATTAATAGAATAAAACAATTACAAGTTCTAGTATTTACACATATCTATTTCCTAAGCCATCACCAGAAGGCAGAGTGCCCAGAATGCTGGCAGCATTTCTATGTTGAATGGCAATGCTAATTCGTTGACTGAAATAAATGCCAGCATTACAATCACCTGTGAACTCCATTAAGAGTTTTATAAGGCTCAAATAGGTAACCTTGGTCAAGATGAGTGTATTTTCGGCAATTAAAATAATAAATAAGTAGATACATAAACTAAGTATTTTAAGTAAAACTAAACACCAAATGGACACTTTGTAAACCTAATCCGTTTCAATTTCAGGCAGATGAAGCCTACCACATTGGGCCGTCCCCGGCTACTCAAAGCTACTTGAATGCAGACAAGATCCTGGATGTAGCAAAACAGTCCAACAGCCAGGCCATACATCCGGGCTACGGATTCCTATCAGAGAATGTGGAGTTTTGTGAGGAGTGCTCTAAAGAAAATATAATTTTTATTGGACCTCCTACATCTGCAATCAGGGATATGGGTATTAAAAGGTAGATTGAAATTAATGCTATATTACAATGTTAAATCACAGATTATTTCATGTTACTTCATTTATACTACAAATTTTTAAGACAGTTATTCACTAGGAATACCTGTGAGGAATACAGTACAGTATTTTATATACTTACTTCATGAGGAAATCTGTTCACAGCACATCAAAAGCCATAATGTCTGCAGCTGGTGTGCCAATAGTCAAGGGATACCATGGTGAAGGACAGAGCATAGAAAAACTGCAAGCGGAAGCACAACAAATAGGTTTCCCTCTCATGATCAAAGCTGTCCGTGGCGGTGGGGGAAAGGTAAGGACAAATAATTAAGCTTATGTCCCACCGCCATGCACGTTGTGCACGGCCACTCGGCTTATTTTAGTTGTGTGAGTTCGTTTGTTTGACAACGTGGGTCTACATTTCCACTGCAGCTAACACTATACTCGCATGCTGTTCACGGTCACGCAGCGCATTTTAGCTGCGTGGGTTCGTTTGTTTGACAATGTGTGTCTACAATACCGGTTTAAGTGTGCCGCGTGCCTAGCGTAGACTGCGTTAGCCGCGTGGGTTCCGCGTGAAGCAATGACGTCATTGACTGACAATTAAAATAATTAGCTGGACTATCTAGCATGCCTGACACAGCATTGTTTAATCAGCAAGATTTTTTTACAACAACACTAATTAATTGTTGTTGTTTTGGTAGTCAGTAACTTCAGGAATACTTTATTAAACACTGTACCTGAAATAAATAAATATTTTTTAATTTTGGGGCTACTCCTATTTTTCATATCATTTGCTAGTATGGTACCTAAGAATAAGTCTAAGTTTAATTTTTTTTCAGGGCATGAGGATAGCAATGACAGAAGCAGATTTCCTTCCTCAGTTGGAATCAGCTAAACGGGAATCTCTTAAATCATTTGGTGATGACAACATGCTACTGGAACAGTACATCACTGACCCTAGGCATGTGGAAGTTCAGGTACTACTTAAACGAATGTACTCAATAATTCACTGGAGCTTAGGGAACACGTAGTTAATTATTAATGATCTATTATAATAAGGAGTAGTAATAGGATTTATGTTGCTATTTATTTTGTACACAATCATCAGTCCAGGGTCGGTCGTCCTTTGTTTTAGGCGATCCGCCGTCCTTGTTGCCGCCAACTTTGTTGGACCTCTTGGTTACGCCCGTTGTCATGGAAACCATTAGACCAGTGACTGAAAATTATCATGAGATGATGTTTTAGATACCTACGTTTTACCGCGCAAATATACCTCTAAATTGTATATGGTGCCATGGTGCTGAAATAACTGATTTTTATTTTATTTATTTAAATTCCTCGAGAATCTAACTTTTATGGAACTCCCTCAAAATCAACCTTAGACAACAACGAAAGTATCAACAAAATCTATTGAGAATTGGCGAAATATCACCAAAATTGTTTTAGCTAGTCGTGATTTAACACAAGGATTGTTGTTTTTTTAAACCCCTCGGGAATATAATTTTATGGGACCAATTCGGGATCATTCTCTATTATGTAACGAAATAATTATCACAAACCGTCCATATTTTTGGAAAAAATTGATGACCATACATAAACAAAAAACATCCGAATATAATTCCCAATTGTGTCCTTTTAATATCTTTTAGTCCTTAAAGTCGGTAAAAATAACTTTAACATTAATGTGTAAAAGAACTATCTCGCTCAAGATTCAATCAAATATAATGCTTACAGTAAATCCCATCGGTAAACCGGTCTAGCTGTACAATGCTATTTATAGCATTTGTACAGAGTTAAAATGTACCTAAAAAATTATAATTTTATATGCGCTTTTTGCTTCTCTGTAATGCAGACCGCATTTCACTCCTATTTGTTTAGGTGTTTGCTGATATGCACGGAAATGCCGTCCATCTCTTCGAAAGAGACTGCTCAGTACAAAGGAGGCATCAGAAGATTATTGAGGAAGCTCCAGCAGTAAGTATCTGTTATACATATACAAGTCATTAATAGGTTTAGCACGTTTACGACCAAGCATCTCGAGTTGCTGGATAATGGCGAATGCGTCAGTCAATGTGTTAAGCAATTTTTAACTTTTTAATTATAATAATAAATAAATAAATAATGCTGGACAATTCACACAGCATTATCTAGCCCCAAGCTAAGCAGAGCTTGTGTTATGGGTACTAGATAACTGATGTATAATACAATACATAGATAGATATTCTTTATTATACATAGAAAACGACCAGAACACCCTGAACAAATGTCTGCAGATCGTACAAACATTTGGCCCGAGGCGGGAATCGAACCCGCAACCTCCTGCGTTGTAGGCAGGCCTTCGCCCACCGCGCCACAGAGGTCGTCGAATTCCTAATTGATTTAATTTATTGAATTAGTTTTCAATTAAAAAAAATATTTATATTTATAGTTTTCAATTAGTTTTGCTTGAAGAGTTAGAAGAGCCATCAGTATTTAGCCACAAAAGAATAAAACATACGAAAAGCGATTTATTTGATTAACTGGTACATTTTGCTTGCAGCCAGGTCTTTCTGAAGAGACCCGCAGATCTCTCGGAGAAGCCGCGGTGAGGGCGGCTCGCGCGGTCGGCTACGTCGGTGCTGGCACGGTGGAATTCATACTGCATCGTGCTACACATGACTTCCACTTTATGGAAATGAACACAAGGTTGCAAGTCGAGCACCCGATTACTGAAATGATTACAGGTGAGGAGGCTTAGTTATAGAAAGCTTTACTGTTAACAGAGGAATTTAATGTTTTTATTTATTATAGTACTCTGGGTTATCTCTAAGAAATTAATAAATCCCAAAAATTTACGATCTCGACGGGAGGTGCGGGTTCGAATCCCGTCGAGATCGTAAATTTTTGGGACTTATTAATTTCTTAGAGGAATTTAAGTTATTTACTATATACAGTACCTAATTCACTCATCCTAAATTCGTTATGGCAGTATTTCTTACGTATGTTATGTACCTCTATCTCTATTTTCCTGTTTGTTCTATCTGTTTTATGCTACTATGAAGGCTTGAGCAGACTTAGTTTACAATACCGATTATAATTCATGTGAATCTCACTCAATCGAATCGAATCAACCGTATATAGGGATTTGTCTGTTAAAATCATAGAATCTTATTTATTACCGACGAAACTTTTGCCCTGCTTCTCCTTTCTTTTTCAATGCGGAACTATTTAGAAGTCTATGAAAATAAGTCCTTATAATATTTTCCAGGGACGGATCTAGTAGAATGGCAGCTACGGGTGGCGGCCGGCGAGCCGTTGCCGCTAACACAAGAGGAAATCATTCGCCGCGGTCACGCTGTTGAGTGCCGTATCTACGCTGAGGAACCGAGGGCTGGCTTCTTGCCGCGAGCGGGTACTTTGCATAGATTGACACAGCCTTTACCTGAGGAATTCGTGAGGGTGAGTGATAATTTCTCAGTTTTAATATTTTACCATCGCTGAAATGGGGCACAACTAGAGACAGTTTGAGTGTGGTAGATAATGAGGGGCAAAACAGAGAGCGAATAACTTCTTCCGTGACATAACTCATTTGATGACCACTGTGGCGCGGCGGGTTCGATTCCCGCCTTAGGACAAATATTTGTACCATCTGCAAATATTTATAATAAAAAATATCTATCTACGTAGTATATTGTACTATGTATATCAGTCATCTAGCCCCAAGCTGAGCAGAACTTGTGTTATGGGTATAACACAAGCTTTGCTTAACTTAGCTTTTATATTAAAATTATGTAAAAAAAATGATTTCTTAAAGCCGTGTGTATTAAATTATGTAAAAAAAAAAGATTTGTTAGAGTATGTGTGTGTTTCATGTGACAAATAAATAATTTACTTACTTATTTAGCTTGGGGCTAGATGATGCTGTGTGGATTGAGCATTATTTATTTATTTTTATGTTTATTAGTTTTTCTAAGTTTCTGATGATTTTATATAAAATATAAAGAAATCATTTATTTTGGACAGCTAATAGATCATTCATAGTTTTTTAGACACTGCAAAGAGACATTATAATTTTTAGGTGGAAACCGGCGTCCGAGAGGGTCAAGACGTATCAGTACACTATGATCCCATGATCGCTAAGCTGGTTGTGTGGGGACGAGACCGCAATGAAGCGCTGGCCAAAACGAGGGCGAAGCTACAAGAGTATCAAGTAAGTAAAAATTCAACACTTCACAGAGCTCTAGACCTATTGCTTGAATTTAGTATTTAATTGGCTACATATTTTTCCAGGTTGCCGGACTAGAAACGAACGTGAATTTCCTGCTACGTTTAAGCGGCGCGAGCGCTTTCGTGTCAGGCGACGTGCACACTGCCTTTATCCCTCAACACGAGGCCGAATTGTTCCCTAAATCCGACTCTGTATTGACCGAGCATCGCGCCATTCAAGCTACTTTGGGGCATGTAAGTACTGAACTAAGTATGATTTATTTGATGACTGGGAATTCACTGCCCAGCCACGACCCCCAGCCCCCCTAGCACGGGGATTGTTGTCTAGGGTAGAATAGACAATAATGACATTGCATCGCCATACATTGCGTACATTATTAAAGTTAAAGGAATGCATTTGAAATAATTTACGCATTCGATGACGAAGTGACGTAATTTTTCTCTTTTCTACCCTAGACAACAATCCCCGTGCTAGGGGGGCTGGTCCGACCCGCAGACTTCATGACCGACATGAACGTCTTGGGCCATGAAAGAGTTAATACGTTGAGTATCCATGGCATACATAATGAAGATTAAGTATTTATGCAGGCTGGGAAAATTTTAACGCTTAATGCGTTAGTAGCTTCACAACTGCCCTCATCTGATGTTGGTGTAAATATTTTTTTTATCAACCTATTATTGCTTTTAATTATTGCAATAAATAAAAGTACCCTTGTTATCTCTTATAGAGTAATTAAAGCTGATGAAGGAAACTAACCAATTCAAAATATTTTGTTGATTTTAAAATGAGATATTTTGACTTGAAGGCAGAAAGTTTAAGAGGTGGAAAGCCCCTAAAAGTGCTAATTAATTTTAAAACTTGAAACTATCATGGTTATTTTTTTGTCCAATTCTATGGATCTGAATTAATGTTTTTTTTTTATTAACAATGAAATCATTTAGAACGGGATATTTACCATGATTCGATTGAGTTCTTCCGCATGAAACTGTGCCGTAATATTGGAAAACTCAAAAATCTAATCATGGTAAATATCCCCGTCTAAATGATTTCTAATTAATTTTAGCCAATTATACCAATAAAGATCATGATGCATGACAGATTGTATAACCATACCTCTACTCTCCGACGTGTTGGGAAGACCCGAGAACTGATGCAGACCATCAAGCATAGAAAAGTTGGGTATCTTGGACATGTGTTTAGGCACGAGAGATACCAGCTGCTCCAACTGATATTGATGGGCAAAGTAATGGGTAAACGACGAGTTGGCAGTCGGAAAAAGTCATGGTTGAGAAACATCCGAGAGTGAACGAATATCGCCAGCGTCGAAGACCTGTTTCGCTTGGCGCAAGATCGGGAGAAATTTGCTGAGCTGACGGCTAACCTCCAGTAGTGGAGAGCCACAATAAGAAGAAGAAGATAACCATAATTAAAAACACACAATTTTATTACAGCTGCTTGTTAGTAAAAGTGAAAGCTCTGCTAATGACTCTTGGAAAGGGATCTGCGTCGAGCCTACTGCGTGGAGGCCGAACTACAATGTACAGAAAACGATACCACTCAGGTTTGATGAAAAAGGTATGTACACATTGTAAGCACAACCCAAACTACAAACCAACTCCAAAAATCGATGATGATGATTCTTTGGTTATGGCGATATGTGTCTGATTATACTTAAAAGGCTATACTAAAAAAAATAGTCCGTCAGTTAGATTATCAGAAGATATAGGACACGTATTTTTTTCTTTACAAAAAATTACAAAAATATAGCGCGTCAACGTTTGGGCCCGTCACAAAGTCGCTAAAAAGTGTCGCCCGGCGTGACATCACGCGGAACTTTAACTGGACACCAACTAACAACTATGTTCTATACACTTTTATCTAAGCTTGGGAGACAAAATGCTGGAGGAGTCCCCCTCACAGCCCTAAGAAGTATGTATTATTGCGATAGTAATGTCAGTCTGTCAATCTGTCTGTTAACTTTACACGCTCAAACGACTTCTGACCGGATCTTCGAAAGACAAGGAAAAAACGCGTGCATAGCCGGGGGCGGAAGCTAGTGTACTCTAGTGTTGCTAGTGTATTTATTCACATGAAACTTTTACAGTGGCTGTGCTACCTACTGCATTAAATACATAGGTAATATAATTATAGTACTCAAGCTCTGATTAGTCGTTGTTGCCATTTAAGATGCTGTGTGAATAATCCATCGTTATTTATATGTTAATTAAGTAAGAATTACCCTTGAACCTTTTATACTTTTTTTCTAGATCTAAAAGTAACTGTGAAATACGAAAGCTCGCCTAACACATACGCAGTGAAAGTAAACGACGGTGAATGGCGACGAGTCGAAGCCTCTCTACAAACCTCCCCATTAGGCCTACGATTGAATGCGGCTATTGAAAACAAAAGAAGTAACGTAGGTTTGCTGACTCATGAGAACCAAGTCCATGTTTATGATGAGGTAAGTTGACATGTTTTCATTCTAGGGTGTGGAAATCTAACTCCCAATGCCTGCCTGCTTGACCATTAATGGATTTATAAAACCCTCTTAGTCATAAACCTCTTCTATGCTATCGGTACTTATTACTCTTTTCTTCTATTGTCATCAGTCAGAGTGAGAAAAAACACTGCACATAAGTAAAATTCGAGAAATATGGTACATTCTATAAGCACTAACTCAACAAATGGCCGGTGTTGTGACAACCAAAAGCGTAGCAAACACGTTGTTTCCAATTTTGTGCAATATACCTACCTTATGAACAACAAAGATGGAAAGACCTAAAGACCGAAGTGCGACCGAGACAACAATACGCTACCCATACACGGCAACTCGCAACAAGACCTCTCTTTTTACGCACGATTGGATCTTATATTTACATTCCTGACTGCTAATAAAATAATTTTGAGACGTTAGTACCAGTTCTCCTTTTTTAGGGTTCCGTACCCAAAGGGTAAAAACGGGACCCTATTACTAAGACTTCGCTGTCCGTCTGTCACCAGGCTGTATCTCATGAACCGTGATAGTTAGACAGTTGAAATTTTCACAGATGATGTATGTTCTGTTGCCGCTATAACAACAAATACTAAAAAACAGAATAAAATAAATATGGAAGAGGGCTCCCATACAACAAACGTGATTTTTTTGCCGTTTTTATAGCGAATGCTACGGAACCCTTCGTGCGCGAGTCGACTCGCACTTGGCCGGTTTTATTTTTTACTTTCATCTATGGTTATGCAACTGTTTTATAGTCGACAGCAAAGATTTAAATCTTTGGTCGACAGATTATTATGACTAAGGGGGTTATGCATCTGCATGATCAGTGTATTTTTTTATGATTTGGCGACTTTTCATTTGTTTTGCTTTTTAACCCTTCTCTTACTGAAACGCTATTCGTAGCAACCGCAGTAAAATTAAAATCTGCCTCGATTATTACCTGTCGATGTCTGAGCAATCTCCTCGTCTTCAACTTCTTCTTAATGGACGCCGCTTGCTTTTCGCCGCGACTCTGCCAGGCCAGTGTCTGTGTCGGAGTGTCATAACATAAACTTAGAAAGCAGGGCTTCGTTCAGAGGCTCAGGGTGCGGTTGTTTGATCTAAATTTCCCTTCAAAGAACCCAAAACAAGGTGATAAAAGTCCTATACCAATAAGAATGACTATCTTACGCCGACTAAAGAATTATACAATAAAACTAATATTTTCAATATAGAAAAACTTTACATTTGTAATACATGTAGTTTAGTAAAAAAAAATACTTGAAACTCCATTCAATCAAAAATTAAATTACATCTAAAAGAAAATAAATATAATCTCAGAAATTTGTGTGTGTGTCACAAGTTCACAACCTCCGAGCGCGCTCGGGTGTAGGTTGTGCACCCCTAAGATCCAATAAATCGACTCTATCTTCATGACATTCAAATGTCATCCCCAGCGTTTGTCACTGTCAGTGTCATATAGCGTTCAGTCAGTCAGTGTTTGGGTTTGTTTTGCCGGCAAATGCAACAAAAAATAACAAAATTAGTTAGAATTGTGTTAATGGCTGATAAAACTGTGTAATTGTGACTAAAAGTAGTGCTCATTTTAACGAACTAAAGAATCTAACCGGTGCACCACATGCACAGTGTATCAAACCATCGATATTCGACTCAACTCCATAACTCAACGGACTTCGTACGGAACGGAATTTTGCTTCACCGGCGTGCGCCGCGCCGCGCCGGCACCAACCGACAGGCAGCCGGCTGCCGGTGGCGGGCGCCGCGCGGCGACGCAGTAAAGTTGTACAGTACAACTTTATTGTAGTCACTACTTCTGTGTTACTTTATTGAACAGCAAATAAGCTATAATTTGCTGTTTGGTAGTTCGACTGACAATCAAATACCTAGTCACTAATAGTACCTAGTCTAATGCGATTCGATTATTTGTGACAATTTATTTCGTTTGTTCGTCGTTGGGGTGGCATATGAACAGCTCAACAGTGGACATATACGGGCTGATGATGCATCCTTTCATGCTCACGCGATGACTGTTGCACTAGCACCTACAAATTTAATACCAACGTAAGGGTCAGCCCACACGCCGCGGGGAGTTTGCGTATTATTTCAATAAAATTTGTACGTGCGTTGGAAATAAAGTTAGGTATTTTGAATCACTATCTTAAAAAGTGCGCGCAGCGTCGAATTGCGTCTCGGTGTGATCTGAACCCTTATAACCTCTATCTCCTCATTAGCTTTAAGCATTACAAACCCCGATTCGTGGAAAAGTATTTAATCAGACTCAAATTGTTTATTGCACACAACATGCACCCTGTAAGGGCATGGCAATATATAATAGTTATAATGGTTCTAGGTGGCAGCTATTTACATAATATTTTAATAATAACAAATAATACTTATGTAAGGTACTACTTATAAAAATAAAAAAAACTACATTCGAATATTAAAGTTACACCCATGCCAGCGGACAGCAATAAAGCCCTCTGTTGTTGATAGTAACTACACCAGCTAAGGTGACTCCAACCCTGTATATACGGGTTTATTAGCATTGGAGACCATTATTTTAAGCAGTCTAGGGTTTTTCTACAAATACAGCATCCCTTTACACTTAAAACTGTGAAACCCAGCATAACCCATTTTTTGTGCTTTTGTTCATTTGTTTGTTGTAATTCTGTTCACAATTACGCTTGATTAATCAAAGCAGCTTGGGAAACTAATATGGTTGTATAAGTATAAGAAACCTAAAATATTATTTTACACTTAATCTTTTGTACCTTTACTGCATGTGCATGTTTTTGGTATTTTTTTCCTATAGCCTTCTTTTTTTGACACAGTTCGAGTAATGCATACTATAGTATAATTGAATCATTTTGGAAAGGGTCACTAAACATTAAATATTGTAAGATTTATTGTTTTGCAGTCGGGTCAAACTATTGTGGAGATACCTAAGGCAAAATACCAGGCAATAGCCTCAGTGGACTCCAATGCAGCAGCTAATAGTGCATCTTCACCTACACATGGGATATTGGAGCGAGTTCTTGTCAGCAAGGGAGACAAAGTAAGTGTTACACCTTACCTTGGGTTATTAAACATGCGTTATGATAAGATTAATTTGATGACTATGTCTTTGTGAAACTGTATTAAAACTTATGACAGGAGAGAATTTCGTGCGGATATGCTTGCGTTTTTTCGAGAAGCGTACTATGTATGAGAGAAGCTGTCAGTAGCTGTTATTCGGCTCTAGACTACCTACATCTAAGATAATTTTCAGTTCTACTTATTCAGTTGTTCGGGCGTTGTTGGCGCATAACTAAATCTTCAAAATACTTTTACCTTTTACACTACAAAAAATCCCCTGCTTTTTGTGGAGGGTAAAAAAGGTGACTGATATTTGACGTGAAACTGTGTGGTGTGTTTGTCTGTGGCATTATGTATAGTTATTATTATTTATTTATTTAATTAGAACGGCGGCGATTGCCAATTACACTAATTAATTAATTATAATTTAAACACAAACACTAAAAGCACAAAAAATAAGACAAAAATTAAATGATTAATTATTATACATTGTTAATAATAATTTTAATATAAGAAATCGGTCATTCATCCCTCTCACAATAGATCATACATACAGACATTAGGTCCATCCATTCGTCCGCAAATGTATCGCAGTCTGGAAAAAATTTAAGTAGCTCGTTGAGGGCGTCGAGAGCGTGAGGCAGCGGCGATTGATGGTGTCCTACAGTACGACAAGGCGGTAGAGCGAGGAGCCTGTGACTTCTACCGCGAATATATTTGTTTGGCACGTAAAGGCGAAGCAACTGGCTTAGTAGATCAGGGCTGTCAATAAATTTCCTAAAAATTTTAACTACAGTTGAAAGCCGGTCATACGCCCGTCTAGTTTTTATAGGCTGATGACGATGATGTTAATAATAACAATCTTAGTATTCTTCTAATCATAGTATGCTAAAGCACATAGCCACTTTCAATGTCGAAAAGCAAAGGCCGAACTCAGTTCCATCTTAAGTTTTCTCTGTAACCGTGATACTTACACCTGTATCATTATTTCAGGTTGTGAAAGGACAACCCTTGTTCGTGGTAATAGCAATGAAGATGGAATACGTCGTGCGTTCGCCGCGAGATGGCGTTGTCGCAAACTTAGCTCCTTTCAAACTAGGAGACTCTGTTGGAAAGGGGGCGCATGTTGTTTTACTTGAAGGCGATAACTGAACATTTTATCGGTGGTTACTTCTTTTGTTTTTAATAGGTACACAGGGTACACTACCTCATTATGCCATTCCAAAGTTTTTTAAATGTCATCAAACCTGATTTTACACAGGGAAAATATTATCGTTATCTAATTAAGGGTTGTATTGTTGTATTTCATGTTGCTAGGTAGTTAGTTACTAAGCGGTTTTCTGATAACATTGTTGCCAGTAAGTAAAAAATAAATAAACAGGGTATGTAGCTGTAAAGTTTTAGGACGAAGCAATAGTTCCTGTTCCTACAATTTAATTTAAAATATGTAAGTAGTAAGGTATAAAAATTAAACAAGCACCTCAGTATCATATTAGATAGGTACGCGAGTGTGGAAATCAATGTTGTTATCAAGGCTATGTTTTGTTTCTTAATTATACATTTTATTATTTTATAATATAAATAAAAACTATTTTTTTATGTTTAATACAGTTTTTTATATCAGAGATAATCCTTGCATAATAAGATTTAAGTTAATCTTAGTATCGTAAGTAAAGCCGTGTTTTAAATGAGCTAGATATAACATATTTAAATGGAAGTGAAAGGTTGCCAAGTAGGATAATTGCACGGTACTTCTTGAAGGATCACTACTCCATTCGAAAATTTCGTCTTTTGGAGCACCGGGGGCGTAGCTCAGATGGTAGAGCGCTCGCTTAGCATGCGAGAGGTACCGGGATCGATACCCGGCGCCTCCAATCCCTTTTGCAAATCTTTTGTTCTGCTCCACTCTATCCAATGATCCGGTTATGTTTTCTTCCTATAGTAAAATAATAAGGTAAATAGTTGTGCCACTTCCTGATACCAAGTTATTGATCTATACAGGGTGCCTTTTTGAGATGGGGGCAGATAGCCAAATCAGTAACTATAGTTAGAGAAAAGTCGTGAAAGTAGTCATGAACTCAATTTATGAGACAATAAAAACTCACGAAACGAAACGTAAAAAATAAGACATCACATCACATTAATTACTGTGAAATTAAGGTACTTCTTCTCAAAACTGTATACACCTTAAAAGAGATTATCGAGACTGACTATACTCAGTATATTAATGTACAAAATTAGTTGAACAAAGGTTTCTGTACGTTTCTACACAGTATTACTAGATTATTTAATTGACTATCGCCCCCCGTCAGCGAATTCGTATTGTTTTTTTTTTTCAACTTTCCTATTCAACATCTTGCAGACCGAAATTTTGTAAACCTATAATTTTTCATGTGTTTTAAGTACTTTTGAAAATAAAGATATCCTATTCCTTAAAAAAAAATTGCCTTTTTTTTTCGTATATCGAGGTCATGACTCCTTTTACGACTTTTCTCTTGGCCATCCACGCCTATCTCAAAAATCAATGTATACATGATCTAACCATTTGAAAAACAACCTACTAGCCCAAAGCACCGAACAATATAAGGCAAATTCCAACCACACTGCGAAAATGAATTTTGGGCTAAATAAGGAGTCTGCCTGCTATAGTTAGGTACTGTTTACCTCTTATACTCGGAACTTATCATCGATATTAAATAAAATGCATTATTTTATATCTTATCAATAGGTAGTTGTGGTCTTGCGGTTATCAATGCCATGAGAAAAAGTAATCGCCCACCGTTGCTCGACAGGTCAGTTATCAAGGTACCGGATGTTATGTACAGATTTTATCGCGGTTTCTAGTCGCGTTGCAAGTTCGCGTCATATTTTGTTATCTCAATGCGGTTTTCGAAGAGTACGTTAGTACTTTATAAAATCTTTTGTACACTTTTCTTCTCACGTTAGCTACTTTGTGTTACCATACTTAAACTATGGAAAAAATAGATGTCTACCCTTGATCTTCGATCAATCTCAAACAGGGATCCGGTAAGCAAAGCATACGCTGCTGCAACACAGTCGGGAGTAAAATAAATAAAGTGAAAGTTTGCGGTTAATATACCCGTTTGACTTGGAAACCCTTCTCATAGCATTTCAAAAGGTTTTTTAATTTGTTGTTTATTTACACATTACCACGACAAAGTTAACTTTGGTTGGTGAATGATACGCTTTGGTATATCAACATCTTCTTTTCTTGGTTTCTTTTAAAAACTTTGTTTATGGCTTACAATAACAGGACAATAATTACAAAAACTCTTACTGTTTAGTATTCGCTAATTTAATCAGAGAAATATGTCAAAGATGAATTACCTATTGTAAAAACACAAAAGAATATATGTATGTAGGCAATAATTCGTTTTAAAACTCAAGAACCGTATCGTAAGTACGACGAAAAAGGGAGTTACTTTGTACTACTAACCCTGTACCTGTCTGTTTATACGTCTTTGGTTTAACTTGGAACATCTCAAAGAATTCATAATCCTTTGTTCCCTAGTACTTCCCTTTGTGTTCAGCCCTTGGAAAAAGGAAATTTTTGCTTATTATTAAATGTTAAACTATAGCGCTCTTTACCTGGCGAGGGTACCGGCCGGTGCAGGTTTGTTGACAGTTTTTCTATACATTCTCCGAACAGCTGATCGAGACAACAAATCCACGTAGATGCGCGGTCGCTGATTGGTCTAAATCACCCCTCCAAACTAGTTTGATCCCCACACTTACAAAAAAGCTTTTCGTCCATGAGCGGATGTATCCTGATCCTAAATGTGCATCAGAAATAAAACTCTGAATTGAAATTTAATGTTCATTTTGCACAGCTTGTGCACATCTGGTAGATTAGGCATGTACTTGTCTAGTTACTAACAAAATACACTTTCTTCGATGATACCAACAGTCTGTTCCCTCACAATCACTATGAAAGAGAACTGCAGAATACTAAAATTTCCCAAAAACCGACTAATAAAGAGAAAGGAGCTTCTAGTTTGTGTGCTAATTCCAAAGGTTTTTATTGAAAATCATTATTTAGCCTAAAAATTGTGCTTGTTTCTACAAATTCTATGCGATCGTTCTTACTATTAACACTTTCATGGACCTCGACGCACTCGTTCATCCGGAGCTCCGTGTAGCGTAAGCTGGGCAGTGAATGCGTTAAACAAAATAACGGATGGTAATGTAGGTTAATCTTAATCGTCGTTTGGTTTGTTTATTAAACCATTTGTCGAATTACCATTAGTATCTTTGGACTACATTGAACTGAATACATTTTTACACATTAAAGTCAGTGACGTCACACTGGATTCTGTACTGCAACGCAAATTGAAGAAAACGTGCTGTATCTCTATTGACAAATTCTCCATTTTCAACCGGTTGCTAATCTAAGTTAGTTGGTGGAACTGATACTCTACATTTTAAATCGGACTCTGGTTGAGTAAACCTTCCTATGCTTAATTTATTTCCTAGAAATTTTAAAAGTTTTAAGCAAGCAACCATGATGCCATTCACACAGCGTTTTACAGCAACCATGTTTCCCGTGATGACATATTATGTAATTGTCGGGCGAGTTCACACACCCGACAGTATTCCGCATCCAGTAAACGATTGTTTCCAGTAGCGAAGGATCCGTACAAAACGGTCCTGTATAAACGAATCCAGTATGCGAATGCGCCCTCAGTTATGCTGACATGAGGCGTTCGAATTAAAACCAAAAACGCGATATTGCTTAGTCCCCAATTGACCCGTATTCGCTCGCGGCTAGCTTCAGATACTATAAGTCGATCAGTTTTTTTGACGACCTCTGTGGCGCGTTTGACGGAGGTCCGTCTGCGATGCTGGAGGTTGCGGGTTCGATTCCCGCTACGGGACAAATGTGTTTACGATGGGTGTTCTGGTCGCTTTCTGTGTATAATAAGAAATATCTATTGTATGGTATGATATAACGTATATCAGTTAGTACCCGTAACACAAGCTCTGCTTAGCTTGGGGCTAGATAATGCTCTGTGAGATGTCCAGCATTATTATTTAAGCTTATATTATATTCATAGTTTACTATTGATTATTACATACCAATAACCTGTAAATTTTCATATAAAACTACCACAAACTATAAATACCACATATACCAATACCCAAAGGGTTTCGGGACTAAACCAACACCAAGACCGAACCCTTTACAGTACTATACCTAACTTACCCATATCTTTGATTCATGCAAAATTTGAAATTTACCCTGTTTTGTAGGCATGAGGGAAGGAAGAATTATTAATTGATTAAATATTTCGACATTGGCTATTGTAATACGGCTCGCTGATCACCTTATACATACCTACCTACACGTGGAAATGTTTTTGTAAAGCAACATCAAAACGTGGTTTTATTGCATTTCACTTTCAAGTTTCGTGACTTTTATTGTATATACTACGTGCATTCTTTTGAATATTTCTGTGCTAACCATAAAATGATAACGTTGCAATACTCGAACGTACCTTCTTTCTACACCTCTTCGGCAATCACCAGTAACGACTAAGGCTACTGGTTATAATCAATATTATTTATAGCTCCGTTGTTCTAGTCTCTCGAAAATTTACGCTTTCTTAATTAGCTCCTTAAGGGAAGTCCTTTGTGAAAAGATAGGCATAGGAATTCACGTTCATAGGAGCGAGACAGGGCAGAGCAACCCAAGCCCAAAAATTAAGTTTTTGCTTGTTATCTACTTATTAGGACATTATTTGAAGAAGAAAAACGCAACATATAAAATGTTCTTTATACCTAAATTCGAGTTCAATTACCATGCTTATTCTCAAGATCTTAACTTCTGTATTTATTGAGAAATTAAGATTTTACGAACTGGTGCAACCCGCGCAGGGCGCGCTACATGCGGCCAAGGAACGACATATTCTGCTTCTTGGGCCGTGAAAGTAAATCAGCTCTTCCTATTTTTTTAAATATTACGTTATTTCCTTTAATGTCGTCCTAGGCGAATTTTCGGCAACGACGGCCATAATACTCGAGTTCTCTCTCTCTCTCTCTCTATTCCCTCACTCTCATATGCTATATAAATGGCTTCCTATGCCTATTCAGGCATGGTATCTAAGAGGTAGTGTGTGAAGAGTTCTTTAAATCTAATTTTATATACAATTTGTTTTTCGAAACTAGATTATACGAAATGTGCTTAAATTAGATTAGGACAAAAAAAATATCACAAAAATAGGGGAAAAAGCTGGATACGTTAGCTAAAGCCCTAAATTCAGGGCGTTATTTTTTTCTTAATCAATTTTAGTTATTTCGTGGCTTAGCTGGTTGGTTTATAGTAATAAATCGTTAATTTCTGATACAATAAAATGTTTACAATATATTCTGATTCCGCCGGATCCTGCACTAGCCTAAGCTGTATTACAGGACCCAAAGGCTTCTATTAATTAACAACACTGTGTCTTTAATAGACAATTAAAAGTAGGTATATAACATCTAAATATAGGTATAGTACCTATCTAATAATGAAAAAACATAATCCAGTAATAATATTAAAATATGCTAAACTAAACTAACTGTTGATTTAGAGATAACCCCCCACTCACCTTTTTTTTAATTTCCTGATTTAATCTACAAACGCTCCAAAGTAACTTTGAGTCAAAAATAATTTTATGTCCGATTTTATAGATTTTTATTGATTCGCACATTTCGATTCATCAAGTTTCGGAAAAACTCGTTGTACACATTGTATGAAGTTATACAAGATGTGAATTCCTCTTAAACGTAGTACCTACCTACAATCGTCGCGAAATCTAGAATTGTTCCGTCTCGAATCTACCTATATGGATATTTGTTTACTATGATTTGTGTCGTTTTGAGGTTTCCTTTTCTGAACAGTTGCTAGTACTCAAACAACGGCACCGTGATTAAGTGTTAAAACTAAAACCAAATATAGTTTTAAAACTTGGCTTGGTTCTACTGTAAAATACTCAGTCTGGAATTAATTAACGAGTCTCACTCATATTGTTTTGTTCGTCTAAATGTGATTTTAGTGCCTAGTAAATATGCTATGAAGCCACTAAGAACTCTACATAATTATCTTTCAATGCGAGAATAAACGTTAAAGTCTACGTTTCCCATGTACCGGTACTATAACATTTAACAACAACGCTATGATGAAACATTGCGTGCCAGTCGAAAATAAACAGAACTGACCATCAACTTGATAAATAGACAATAATGAGATGCGAATGCGTGACATTTGTTGTGAAATCTGTTGGGTATTCTCACAACTCATGCGCAGGCGCCCCGCGCTGACCCTGGGTGTGATGCGACTATTCGAGGCTTTGATTAATAACTTTTTTTAAAAATAAACACTAGTAACTTGTGCCCGACGATAAAAATCTATAGTGAGTGTCTTTATTAGGAAATTTGACTAAAGTAAACAAATTGGTTTGTTTACTTTAGTCAAATTTCCTTTCTATGAAGGTAACGCAAGTTTCTCTACGAGTTTGGGCTAAAACCTAGGTTCTGTCAAGCTAGGTCCCAGATAAGTTCAGCATTTTTAGAACCAGTTAGGTCAAGACGAGTATTGCATAAGTAGGGTGCATCTGCTTGACATTTGGATTGGCCCCGAATCTGAATAGAAACTGTGTCACGTATAAAGCAGCGGCAGCGCGCGGGTACCGGGCGGTGCGGTAGCGGCGTGTCGGCCGCGAGGTGCGTTGTGCAATCCCGTTAGCGCTACACGTGCGAAGAGAGCCGGCGCGCCTCAATGTCGCCCGTGGGCGGTAGGCCTCCATTCGCCGCCCGCCCGCCCGCTGAAAATAGCGAGTCCGCCCGAACTTCAACCGCGTCCCGAAGACGACCGAACCGGTGCGGTGAACGGCCTCTCTCTCGCACGCACCCGGCGCTCTTACCTCTCTCGTTCGCACAAACAGCTGAGTGTCAAAACAAAAGAGTGAGACGGATGGTCGGGGCTCCCGCTCGCCGGCCGGCCGGTGTCGCCGTTTGCCCCGCACCGCAACGCTCCGCAAGTCAGCGACGCACGCACTCGCGCCAGTTCTCTTCGAGACCGCTCGTATCGAGGTCGTCCGCCGCGAACTCCTTGCGAAGTTTAATACCGCGAAAGGATTCTCCTTCGTCCCAATTTTTGAGGACCTGCCATCGTATTATGTTTCCTAGCGAGTGCTGCGATCAGCCCCGGCCTATTGAGAAGCCGGACCGCGCGCAGCGCACAGATTCGCGACGTAATTCTCCTAATTTCCCTAAATTCTGTGACGGTTATCCCGCGAAGCGAGTTCGCCGGGCGATTTGAAATTCTTTGGTGAACCTTTGTGAGAATAGTTTCCGGAGCGGGCCACGAACGCCCGCCGGTGTGTTTAGAGTAAGAAACGAGGACGAAAGCGTGATAATGTCGACCGGCAAGCGCCTAGCGAAGCGCTCCATCATCGGGACGCGAGTCGCCGCGCTCGGTGACGATGGACTTTACTACTCGGGGATGATACAAGCAGTGAAGACTCCGGCTCCCTTCCCTGAGAACAACAACTGCATCAACCTGACTCCCAACACGCGCTACACGGTGCGCTTCGACGGCGGCAAGAGTACTCGCGAATACCGCGACGCCGAGCTCATCGGGCCCGGGTTCCGTGGCATGGCCGGCGTCAAGCTGCAGCCTACACAGCGCGTCTTCCTCACATACAACGGCCGGGAGGTGCGCGCCGACGTGCTCTCTCACGACCACCAGACCGATGAGCTTCGTGTCCAGTTCCAGGCTCCCGCCAGTGAGGTTAGTATTGCACACATATTTTAACACCACACATTGTTCATCTGGTCGAAGTTCCTTATTATCACCGGTGTAAACCGGCTTTTTGTTGCCCTACCAAGCATCACTATCAGCACAAAGGAAGAGATCCGGTATTCAAACGTACCCTTCGAGTAATCTGACGGCAAAAAATGCCGGCCGGCGGCCGTCAAACATTTTTTTGCAAACCATTTCGTATCTCCCGTGCAAAAGACTTCAACGCGCTCTTTAGTATTTTTTTTCGACTAACGCAAAAAAAATATGACCAGCAGTCTGGACCGGCTCTCGCTGACAGGGTTGCCAGCTATTTTGTATGGAAGAATGATTGTACCTTGCATTGTTTTAGTGTATTAAGTAAGTGAATCTGAATCAGTGTGAGTTTGGACAAAGGTTTATTGTAACGTAGAGGCGGGCGCGTGCAGCGAGCTATTGACCCCTCCACGTGCAGTGCGCGGGCCGTGCATGCGACCCGGCCGGTGCATCACGAACGTGCGCGAACTAGAATACCTATATGGTATTCTGTAACAAAGCGACATAGGTACTGCTTGTAACTTATCGACTCCGCATCACCGCACCCCACGATTCTACGGCCCTATATGCGGTTACGACGAGCTGATACGCTTATTATTTTATCTAATATCATTGGGTTTTGCAGGCTGATAGTACCACTCTAAAGAATGTTACCGGTACCGGAAAAATATTTGCACCGACTTGTTGTTGTATTAGATTATTGCGTTGTGCCGGTTCCTCTCCTACATGTGCGTCATGATTATTATTGGCTTCTCTAAACAGACAATATGCTTATCAATGTCATTACATATAACAAACAGGAAAGGCTTTAATAAAAGCGGATCCGTGTCTCTACCAGGCAAAAGTCCATTATGGTACCTAATCAAACAAAATAACTTAACATCAAGGGCATAGATAACATTATCAAAAACGTTAATTCGATATAAACGAGGCAATGTCGTAATTACATTTGATAATATGTTCTGAAAACGTGCTTTGTTTTCTTGATATAGGTAGGAAGTTTCCGATTAGATACTAAATTGAGCTACCGTAGCGGTGCAGCGCTGCCCAGTACTTAATTACACCAAGCTTGAACCCGTTAAATGTAATTTCTTGGAGGCAGCTAGTGCAATTTAAAACAATGGACTTGTTACACGTGCAGGGTTGATATAGATACTGTAATCGTGATATTAGGTATATGTCCTAGGCTATTTGCATTATTTGAAAGCGCATCAAGCGAGGATAAAATGCTTCGCACGTCTTGGCGTCCGTCGTCGTCGCAGCTTACATGCGCAAAATTTTACAAACCCGGCCGCACCGTTATGGTACGTATAACTGTGTTGGATGTAACAAGTAGCCAGAGCAAAGATTACAATAATCAACGTCGTCAGCTCTAAAATGTGGTTCATATTAAAGTAGCCGAGTGAAGCCACTGCCTCGCCGGTACCTGTACCACACAGGCCACAGATTAATCGGCAAGTGGAACTAGGTTCCTTTGTTGTTCTTGTTTTGATTCGTTCGTGAAGCCGGCCGGCTTTGCGCGCGCATCGTCGGCTATGCGTCATCCATCAGTTTGTCCATTCACTCCATACCTAGTCCGCTCTACCTTATCGATGAACATTGTTAATTTGTGTTCAATATTCGAGTATAAACAAGATAATTACAAGACTGAGACTGACCCGGCTTCATAATCTGGCTATCAATGTGTTTGCCAAGGTTCGATAAAGGTTGACCGCATATAAGGTTCGGCCATAATTAATATGGTCATTAAAATAGCAGCTACTCGTCTCGTAAATGGTATCTGCGTTTTTTCCTATTTACTTGCTGGGCAGTGATAACTGAAAAATAAGTAAAAACAAAACTGTTGATAACATTAGGAACCGTAATAAGGAAATGTCGACGCGTGCGCGGGCCTTGATCAATTCTTTGTGCGTAGATGACGTAGCACGCGGTTCTAGCGTGACGCCCCGGCTCGTGATAATCGCCACTCGTGCCAGTTTTATTTGTATTCAAATGCTTGAAGCTTCTCAAACCTAAAACAACATCGTAATTTGTAAATAGAAACGCTACGTACGACGTAACTACATATACGCAACTCTCAATAATTATATTTTACGGTACAAACAGTAATACTATCACCGTTCATTTTATACGTATACCAAACATTATTTTTGCGTCACATGACACGCAACCACACTTGGTATACGCACTCGAGCAAAACAAATAAAGATAACAATATGTTGATACGTGGGTAAAAAAGACAAAACAATATCGCATCTCACTTTATTTGACTTGTATGTTATGAAAAACATAACAATAATTGCGGTAAATCCCTCCGTCTTGCAAAAGATAACTGGTAATAACGCCTGGTCTGCCTGTGACCATGGAAGCTGAAAAGCCTCCGAAACGTCAGGTTATAAACAAATATAAAATATACGCGATCAATCCGGTAAAAACAGTGTTTTATTATGAGTTCTCGCGAAAATAACCTTAGAATATACTATGGTAATAACGCAATAAAAGGAAATAATTTAACAAAATTGTGACGTGTGGTATTTCCCATAAGTATTAAGCATCAGTATCGCGTCATACTTTATTTACTCGAACAGTGTGCTTGGCAAATCCAGAACGCTTGCAATCAGAATACGCGCTGACTCATGATAGCTCGCCGGTGTAAACAACCATTTAGATATCTGCCGGTAAAGAGGACAAATTATGTAATTTGTTAAACAAACTGTTCACAGAGCGACTGACTTGACGACAAAAATAGCAACAGTATCAGCAATTGACTTAAAAAGCAAGCTAAGCTGAAATCTGATATTCCCAATGTTACCAAGAACTCGATTCTGGTTTTAAGTGAGTCAATTTTAATGATGTCAGACAAAAACATAAAAATAAAGAGTTCTGCCTGAGAAATAAGGTCGCCGGCAGGCCCGGAACCGAGTAACGGTGATCGTTACAAAATCGCGTCAAGAATTATTTTCACGTGCGCAGAGGCACATCGTCAGCGACGCCGAGTGGCGGGCGTACCGTTATCCGGTGGCGATGGGGCAGCCCAGCTAACCTCACCGCAGACTCGTTCCCTAAGTAGGACATCGCAAATGCCTAAGGAAAGCTGCAATCAGTTACGGTTGTTGTTATAAAAGCTTAAACTTTACACATTTCCTGAGGCTTCACAAACTTACAGCAACAATTGTACATTTACGTAAGCAAAACTTGGGTTTAAGATTTCTCTCTACAATGAGTTTCTTGTTGATGGTAATTGGTCACGGTCATAATGATGGCCCGGCGCGAGTGCCTTCCTACCTCACGGCGTTTGCTGTGATTTTGTCGTAGTCTCTCGAAGCTACCTATTGGTTGACGATGATGTGACGCACTGCGCCCGCGTTTGCCGCATCGAGTGTGAAAGTGCCATTCACACCTGCGTCGTCCATGTAGGAAGAAGTACATAGAGTTGCTGTTGTAATAACCTAACTGTTTCAGATTCACTTCGTTTAAGCAATACCATAGTACAGTTGTAATGAACCTTAGAAATGAAAATTATTCGAAGCGGTCAAAGCTTTACGGCAATATTTTTATCCGGTGAAAGTGGTAACGTATAACCAGAAGTCAAAGCGAATTGGTAAAGCAGTAAAACAATAAATTTACAATTTATCAGTCGACAGAGCGTAAGCACGTAATGCATGGAAAATGCATTAACTTTGATTACCGGGTTAACTATTACAGTTACGTCCCAAACCAATAGGAAAAACTTATTGCTCGACGACGTATTAACTCGTAGAGGCAGACAATAACAACTTGCCAACATTATAATTAATAACGTATAACTCACAGCCGGCGAAAGTATATACGATTCAAAAGCAAATTACATATGCGTTTTCCAGATTTTCTAGTCCAGTTAACTTTTTTCCAATGCACTGCAGTCACTTATGCCTATGGCGCTTATCGTTGCGTGGAGCGTTGGCGTGCTCGGTGTAAATTTCACTTCGGCGATACACTTACGCACAGTTCGGATTTTTGTTTTCCTTAATTGCCACTAATATCATACGAAACGTCGCTGATGGGGATAACAAATTTTCCTTATGACTCCGGGAAACTTTTAGTCATAAAAAGGATAATGATAAGGAATTTTGTTCAATGCTCAACAGATTTGTTGTTGCTCTTATAGTCTGGTATTTTATTTACCTATAAAATAACTGCTCACAGTTTGTCGAAGTGAAGAAACCATGGGAAGAGAAATCGACACCCGAGCTATGCTCAAACAGCTCTACAGTAGATTCTTGCGTAGCGTGCGTACTGCGTACCAACCTTTTTTCCACATCATCTATTCATTGACAATCTGTTTAACATTTTCAATTTGTGCAAATTATAAACCACCAGTGGTTCAGACCGCATAGTGACACATCTAAATAGCTCAAGGTTGATAAGATAGAGTTAGATTTGTTTGTTCGAGACAGCGAGCAGGAGACGGAAAGGTACAGATTAGTTGAAGTACCTTAGCTGATGTAGGTCGAGAGCCGTATCCGCCCACAAGAACTATTATATTTCGCATTACCTTGATATTTACTACAAATTATGTATAAATTATTTGAATAATGTAGTAAACTTCCATTTCAAAACGGACTTGAAACCTGCCGCATTCTCCTTAATCATCTGACTAAAGATTACAGTTGCAATAAGCATGATGAGATAATGACTGATTTTGAGAAACTACTCCGGGAGGTTTGACATCTACTGAATTTAAAATACATCATATTTCTGCAAAAAAAGAAGATTGAGAAAGAAAAATGTAGCTTTTTAAAATGTAATTTCAATTTTGCTACAATACTAGAAGCGCTACAATGCTAGAAACGTCTGTCTGTAGCATCACTGATGCATGAAACATCTGATGATATAGATTTACCATAATTCATATATTTTTTCAATATATTTTCTATATTAACATAGAAATTTACAATCAATTAATAGAACCAAATTAGAACTACAATATTGTCAAGAAATAAAGAGAGCTTTTGATTGAAGAAAGTCAGACCTTTACCCTATGGTAAAGGTCTGACTTTCTTCAATCAAAAGCAATGTAGGAATGACTATTCATTCCTGTGGTTATTCTTTGCCTTACAATATTTAGTTACATATTGTGACGGCATGACGACGTCACAAATCAGTATTCTCTGATTGGTGTTAAACGTGTCATGGCGGATTGCTGTATTTTGTAGTTTTGTTTACCAAATAATAATTATTCTCGATCAAAATAAAAAATATATTACGTGTTATGTAATATATGACACGGGTATAATTCGGAAAATACATAATTTTGGTGATTTTTCGTCGCTGTCATCATTCCTATTGACAAATCCTATAAATAGAAGATTTATTTCACTTCTGCAACTAAATTTTAAACAACTTTGACGAAATTATGGCTCTTTTATAGCCTAGCACCAAGTTTAACTTTCAGAATTCGACAGTATAATATAAATGAGTATCAATTTTTTTTTCTCAATTATAGATCTAAAGGCTTAACCTTAAAAATAGATATGATGGCACCAAAAACGTAACGGTTCTTTGATTACGACACTCCTATGAAGATTATTTAGATGCTTGTTTATTTTTTAATGTAAATGCCGATCTTTATAGTTTCTGTAGTAATAGAATAGTAGAGCATAAAGTACAACTTTTTCAATATATTTGCCGTACTGTCAGTAAGTGTGTTTATGTTTCTTTAGATGAACCTCTAAATAATGCGATTTACTTAAAAGATAAACCATACAAAAAACCGCATTATAATAATACTAGTGATGTACCGCATAATGTTTCCGATAATTTTATCGATGATACCAACAGAACAATACTCGTATATCGTGTTAGTAAAAATATCAAAACTACAGCTCTCGTTACAGGCAGTAAAACCCCAGTTTAAAACGCGTTGTGATATTCTCAAATATGATATTTCAAAAGTGTTATCACTCTTGCTCTAATGTTCTTTATTGCTCCCACATAATAAAATATAATACAATATAGTACAATGGGCGGTCTTATCGCTTAGAAGCGATCTCTTCCAAGCAACCTTTGGATGGAAAGAATTGTGAATTTAAGAAAGGCAGGTACCAAAGATAATCAAAAATACATATTTAACACAATGAAGACATAATGCCAATGAATACCTACATTAAAAAAAACCAAAACCTTACTTAAAAAAGCGAACAAAATTGATTACTCAGACAAATAAATAAACAATGGGTATCAGTACTTAGATAAATAAATAGTCGAAGTAAAGTACCATTATTCACTTTTTTGAAAGGAAAAACTCCTTGACACGAGCTTTAAAAACTGGTAAGGATTGAACTTTTCTAGTAGACTTCTGGACTGTGGAATACATATATATCTATTTGTCAACGAGTTCCCCTGCTTGGTTATAAAATAGTGTGACTAATAAATTCGACCTAAATACAGCGCTTAAACATTGAGCCGATTGACCAAATAAAGTCGTCAAAACAAAACAGTTGTGTAGGTATGCGACGTCGCGTCGTAGGTTTTTTCTTTGCGCAAATATTGTTTTTGAAGGCATAACTTACCGTTTTAGTTGAAACATAAGATTTTAGATTGAAGGTTGATTCTAAAGAAGGTCAATCTTTAAAAACAAAGAAAAATACAATCAAATAATAGCATTACATTAAAACTAGTATTTACAATTGAAACAATTGAGCTAACAGCAGACTGTTGCAAACAATCTACAGGTAGAGCTACCTGGTCCATATATGGTCCAATACCAATATCAATACCAGTCGGAAGCGTGCCCAAGACGCTGGCTGCATTGCCCCGCTGTATGGTAATGCTGATGCGCTGTTGTCGCTAGGTTGATTCTTAATAAAAAAAAATTATCGGTGTAGAAACTTTGATAATCCAATAGGTGTTTTCGAGTTGTAGAGCAGTTTAGCTGCCAATTTAGAAATTGGTCTTCCATCCTCTTACAAAACGTCAGTGAAGGCAAGGCCGGGCCGGTCCGGCCCTTTGTAAGTGACCTCATTGCAATCGCCTTGGAATAGTTACATGATTTATAAGCATTTTCTAAACAGCTGGCAGATTGAGGTGTCGATTCTCTGTTGTTTGAATTCTACATCTGTTTAAACTCAGGCGCATGCCATAATCAGGAAAAAATTATCTATAGTTAGCCCGTAAAATTCATAGTTGTTTATAATATACAAACATGAGTTGTGATTCAGTATTTATGAATGAAATGAACAGGAGCGATATCGTAACTTTTGGTACAATCAATTTTCATCCACAACGTAAATCTTCTTCGTAACGTAAGCTTTCTTAAATTCTCATTTTTCTATCCATCCACAGGTTGACTGGAAGAAATCACTTCTATGCGATAAGACTGCTCGCTTTGTGTTTTTCAAAAAATTCAAAATTCAATAACTTTATTTCTTTAGGCTTACAAAATAAGCACTTAGACAAGTCAAATTTTATACATAAACAGTTTTAAAGATTATCAAATAAGAAACAAAGTGTCATTGATTTTGTTCGCTTCAATTTTTTGTCCACTAGTGGAAGAAGCGAAAAATAAACCACTTGTTTCATGTTAATGTCTGTATTTTTGGTTTAATTTTGCGGTGTACAATAAGCAGTTATGCATTGTATTGTAAATTTATCCTTTATAAATATTTGAACAAAAAGAAAAATAAAATAATCCTGGAAGATCCACACAGCATCATCTAGCCCCAAGCTATGCAGAGCTTGTTTTATGGTTACTAGATGACTGGTATACTTAATATAATACATTATATTAATATTGCAATGAGGTACATTATATTACATCGATAATTATTTTTATTATGCATGGAAAATAGCCAGAACACCTGGAACAAATATTTGTTGAACCCGCAACCTCCTGCATCGCAGACGGGCCTTCGCTAGCCGCGATATTGGTAACAGTTGGTTAAAATGTTGATAATGTTAGACAATTGAATAGCTGACCTACGTCTTGTAACGTTAAGTCACGCATACCGTTGTGAGTTGAATCAGTACGCAAAAATAACTTGTTTTCGGGTTTTAGGTAACAGTAACTCACCGTGACCGTTACAACGTGGGCGACACTCGCCGGCATACCATCTACATAAGATTTCACACTGTCTCCGGCCTCCTCTATTCGCTTGCCAAAGCAAAGACGCTACCCACTTCTCTTTGTTCTTGAACAAAGGTCAATCACGATTTTGTAAACAATAGGCAGGATATAATTGCTGAGTGTTCTGGTCAGAGGTTAGCTTTGACCGTGAGACTTGATTTAGCTTCTAATCCTGTGATAGCCGTTCGCTAAATGACTTGTAAGCTCGGAAGTATAAAAATAGTGTTCCTGTGGAAAATCTGAGCTGGCAGGTTGACCCTGAATGGGAATGATTGATGCAAGCAAACAGTTTTCGTCTCGCCAGGCGGTATCGCGACGTATTCATATAAAGAGCGGGTTTAATTGCAAGTGCTCGTTGCGCGCGGGGAGCGGCTGGGCCGCGCGGCACAGTGACCCACTGACCCAGAATCGCTGATATTGAACCGGTGACGACGCACAGCCCGTTTTCGAAATCCGACCTCCACTCATGTTTTCTTCATGTTTCTATAATATTTATTGCATTATCAGGTTTGTACCCATCATCTCATTTCAAAGGAGTTACTACCGAGCTATTCAAACGAGAAAATAAATCTCACTAGTTCAGTCAACTGAACTGGACAACTGAACTAGTGAGAATAGACGTTACCGCTTGTCAACAACCTACAGTTTTCCTGACTAGGACTTCAGAATAAATAAATAGTAATTCACACAGCATTATCTAGCCCCAAGCTAAGCAGAGCTTGTGTTATGGGTACCTACTTGATAACTGATATACATAATACAATACATTACATAGATATTTTTAATTATACCTAGAAAACGACCAGAACACCCGGAACAAATACCTGTAGATCGTGCAAATATTTGTCCCAAGGCGGGAATCGAACCCGCAACCGTTCGCGTCGCAGGCGGACCTTCGCCCACCGCGCCACAGAGGTCGTCAGAATTAAATTTTAATAGTATCCAAAGGCCAAAGTCAATGACAAATTGACAGGCGTAAGGTGGAACTGGTCAGCAGAGTAACGGTGAATGTTGTCTATTGGCAGTGCGTATGTTACTGCGTATGGCGAACAGGTTCCCGTATCCGTTATCAACTGGTGAGTAGGGCGCGGTGGGTCGCGATCCGTTTTTGGGTCAGGCTGGGTCACGACGCCTGCGTGCAAGGCAACCGGCAGCGCGTCCTCCCCCTAACTTGTTCGGCGCTGTTTCGATATCCAAGAATAGAGAGGTGACCGTGCTGGCAGGCATCTCAAGGCGAAACGCTCACTTTTCTAAGCCTAGCACGTAAACGATGTTATTATGGCATCGTTTAGTCTACCTGTGTCTTGTCTACGAACTACGATGTCCATGATTATCCTTACGGAGATTTCACGTTCAGTTGCGTAATAAGGCGCTATACTATTTACGTGAGCGCTTTGCTATACGCACCGCCTACGCGGTCCGCCCCCGCTCAGCTTGGCGAAGCGTAGCATTTTACCCGTGACGTCACTGTCGCGTCGCGCCTACGCTGACTCTCCCAGCCAACGTACATGACGTCACACTTCCGAGAAATTTAATCATATCGTTTGCGACGTTGCTATTACCAATGATGAATTACGTTGCTTACCCAAAACTCCCACACAATTAGATGGTTCAATTACATTGGAGACCTATTGAATAAGTGTGATAATTTTGCTGTACAGCAGTAACAATAGACGCATAGCTAGTACTATACTTATAGTTATCGGTGACCGCACTAGATCCAGAAATAGAGCGCAGTGAGGTTACCCGGGCTGTGAATGCAGGGCGCCTAGATCGGAGGATCGCGACCCGCTCCCTGCGCCCGCCAAGTAGGCCAAATAGCCCGCTAGTTCGTCCTGCAAAATCGATGAGCACAACCCAGTTACACTTATGATGTGAACTGCCGACGCTACAATTAATGGAACTTAGACAAATAGCCTACGGTTGCCTGACTTTTAGATGTAAAGTTTAGTTTAGTGCTCTACATTTCAAGTCATATCTAACAAATTAAACGGCAATGGAAGGAGAATGGTCGCAATAAAAACGCTGACTGCATTTTGACGAACGAAATGTAGGTCACGGTTTTTTGGGGCAAGGTTGGTTGCACTGGTGAGGCTGGTGGAAGTGCTCGCGTGGCCTGCTTCCACTACATCCGCTTTGCAACCGCGCTGTTTGTATTCACTGATCAGTGATCATACAAGGCCGCTGTACCGGCTGATTGGCCAGCCTAATCGCACACATCCGACTGTAATGCCTCATTTCTGTTACAAAGATTGGTTTAACTTTATCTTTGAGTGTAATAAAGTTCGTGCGCGTGCGTGACCATTCGACTACTAATCAGAAATAACTCCTACAAATACCTAGACTACCTACGTCTAAATCCTACAACAGAGTACAAAACACGTGCAACTTGAATCAACTCTACCCACACATCTATTTTTGTTTTAATCTTCCAAGATGTCTCAACAATTCAGGACAAACTTCTCTGACCCTGAAATTGAAGACGTGTAGGTGTAGCCACGTTAGATTTATTCGTCTTTCGTATTTCGTCAATCTTTACTATGTTTTGATCTATTTGTGCCTATATTAAAAATGCTCGTGCACGGTTTGTAACTTCAATTGCATTACAAAGACCGTCGTCGGTTCCAGTTCTATGCCCATTGACCTATATATTAGTAGTTAGGTACACGATCGTTCGACGACAACAAATTGCTTATGCATGCGTATCTACGTGAGTTCTGCAGCCTCGCTGCATACTAACGAAGGCAAATCGGCAATATTGACACTGGAACAGCTCTTTTGGATTTCCGATAAATGCTCTACCATTCTTCACAATTTTTTCCCTTTTTAAGGAAAGTCTTTTTATAGCCTCAATTGATCTGTCTGACAAATAGTTTATTAGTTTATCAACACTTATAAATATATTTCTTTTGAAACATTATGACGAAAGCTTTTATCGGTCATCGTTACTGAGGCAAGCTATTGTTCATGTTCCCTACTATAGGGTAATGTATTCTAAGTGCATTGTCCTGCCATAGAGCCATGTTCGGCCGCTAAGTATGTGACGATTTCACTCCAAGTAGTACAGCAACAGCGACACTTTAAAATAAATAAATAAATAATTGTCCCGTATTATCTAGCCCCAAGCAAAGCAGAGCTTGTGTTATGGGTACTAGATAACTGACATACGTAAAACATTACATAGATAGATTTTGGATCTGTTTTATTCAGAAAACTGAAACTCGAACGGTTTTTGACGGAAACTAATCATTATCACTTAACAAATATCCACATTTTTCGGCTTCAGTCGGGCCCTTGACTTGAGTGAAGGTTCATGTCATGAGCCATATAATGTTCAGGTAAATCCTCATCGAAAGGCAATTGAACCTCAGTATAAAATCACGGCGCGCGTCTTTGATCTGTTACTGATCAATTCAACCCCACCGCCTACGCCAACACAAAGCCTTTATAGCTTCTGCAGATGCCATTGACACCCCGAAGTCAATGCCACTGAATTGAAGGAACCCCAGCCCAAGCGAAGGTCCATTACATATCAAATTTACATAACCCGTTCAAGTAAATTTAATATAAAAAGTTATTTGCGAAAACTTATTAGAAGTGATTGAAATTTGGCCTTTGAACTTTCAACTTTTGATAAACTTACGAGTTAGTCAAGTGGACAACTAACAAATCCAAAATATTACAAATATTAGGTATTTCAAGGAACATTCGGCTCTGCTTTGAAGAAATATCTACGACAACCTGTAGATTTTGTATTTTTTGTACCTATTATAACTAAAATAAAGACATTATTTTTTTAAAGTAAAGGTGTTAGGCGAGGACTAGCGTTGATAATTCATTTTGCGCGGTTGCGTAGATGCGCAGTAGAGCGAACTCCTTTCGCAATACGCACCAAGAACAGAATTACAGGCCTTGCAGCCTCAATGCCGTTGTCAAATTCCAAGAAATGATTTAGGTACTGATGGGACCACATTCTACAGCTTGCTAACAAATAACCCGATAACAATGCAAAAAAACTACAACCTAACGACCACAATCCACAAATTCTCAATAATAAATTAACTACAAATTATTTGGTCATTTTCGTAATTTGTCTACTTGCTGTTAACTAGGTAATTAAGTAATTGAGCGCAGGTAATTTGCGAGAATAATAAAATTATGTTGCACCAATGTTATTGGACCAATCGCTATGTTTTACTATACTTATGTATAAGTGGCGATGGCTGCATTATCGCTGCGTGCCAAAGTCACTCGGTGACTTTCACTGGCATTTCAAAGCGGCCGTGTCGCCATCGGATAAAGCAATTGTGCAATAGTTATCGCTTTTTACATAATAGTCGTCGATAGAACCGGCTGCAACTGGACAATACCTATGATCTATTACAACACCATAAAATATTTGACGAAAGTAATTACAAAATGTCTGGAATTTACGACGCGCTGCTGTAGAAATGTCTAGGAAGACACGATGGGTAGGTACGCATTTTCCTCTGACTAGACAAAAACAAAGTAAAACGTAGCTATGTGTGTCAGATAATGATTACAAACGTGCTCATTAAAGTAACTTTCATTGTTCCGGTGAGGGGCCAACGTCAATCGTCTCTCAGTACCACACTTGCACGAAATCACGTAAAAGTGAAAGTATAATGTGACCAGCCACTCGACGATCAACTTCTTTTATAACTGCAACGGGACTCTTGGAATTTTCCCCACAATTTGGACTTACCAACTGGTTTTCAAGTATTATATACGGCTCAATATCCAACCGGTAAAGGAAAAGATGTTGTCATTCATACTGCATTCAAAGATTAAGGCTAATTATCAGGAACGGGGTCAACGAATGCGTTAGCATGGAGATTAAAGACGCTCCATTAGAGCACATTAAGGTCCTACTTAGGTAGGAGTGTACAGCTATTACAAATTTAACAAACATAATTAAAATGTATAAATTATCGTAAACCGTATATTCATAATGCTTTTCTTTACACAATGAAAACTTAAGATTCAGAGAAGCCGGCCGTGAAAACAACGAGTTTATTGACGGTAGAGAACAAACAATAGCGCTAAACTATACAATGTTACTGACGTAGTAAGTTAATTTCACGTGTAGTAATGCCGTGTGCCGATGCAACGTGTCAATCATGCAAAACTCTGCAGAAGGAAGCTGAAAAGACAGCCAATGTCGGCCGCTCTTATAATTGACCGAGAGAGCGACCGCGTTTGGTCACACAACCAACCGGTGTATGTGATACATTATGCGTCATACATACACACGAGTTTCATAAGCTTTTCAAGTTCACTCAGCGAGTGTTATAGCGTCATAATAACGTAACTGAAATATTAGAACTCGATTGTTTTAACAAATAAGAATTCAGGTTGTTTAAAACGTCAAACCAAGTCAAGCAGTCTAGCAGGTTTAGCATTAATATATTGCGATAATATTAACTTCTAATATAATATAGGCACTAAAATCTAGCAAATATAACACCGACGCCTGACCTTTAGTAAACATGTTATGCGGAAAGGCAGCCTTTAACTCCACACACTTAAGCAAACTACAAACACGTTTTAGAGATACCTACTGTGCCACTTTGAAGAATGATCTAGTTTGCCTTTACCACCTATTTAGCGGTCTGCATTTCCTGTTCTGATAGGACATTATCCAGCAAGAATCTACGACATTTCAGAATTTATCTATGTAACCGGTCGCTTGGAAACTAAATCGGTGAACGGCTGTAATAGGTAGGGCTATATGGGGCAGCGCACAAAGTGCTGAGTCCCTGACACGGCATACAACTCGCTCCATTTCCACCCGGTCTGACGTCACGTCCACCCAACCGCGGGCCACTGCGAAGGTCGCTCCATATTGATCTCCGGCTATTGTTGCTATGCATGGATATTACACCTAATTGCACATACTAACATACCAAGAATATGTAGGTCATATTTTCCTATCCCATCTTAAACTATTTTCCGTTGTCTCCAGGCACCTATTGAGCTGAAGAAAAGACTAGACGAAATAAGACTTCTGGAGTCGCGCAAATCGGCCAGGCTTGCCGATGTGGACACAGATTTTGCCCGCCTCGCGGATATGGCCGGCGACCGCCGCCGAGCCTCCGCCACTATTGAAGTACCACCTGCACCACACATACAAGGGTAAGTGAAAATACGTCTAACATTTTAATATCAGGCTTACGGGTCCAAAGACGTATAATTTACAGCTCGGTATGGCAAAGTCTGTCACGACTTTTGATCAATTCGTAAAACCAGAAGAACAGTGAGTTTAATTAACAAATATCAATGCAACCTTAAGCTTGTGGCTCACCTCGCCACAAGCGCGAAGGAAGGCCATCACATCGCTAATGCCTGTTCGCTGCCTTGCAAAATCTATCTGAATTCCACTGGAATGCCATGTCAGCTGCAAATAGATGGTCTGATAGTTCTGTTTTTACAAGTTAATACAACGTAATGAAATGGTTTCGTTGCTGCTGTATTCTACAACAGGATGCCTGAAGATAATGTAGAGCTTACCTGTGCTCTCCGCCAGAGCTCAGTTATTCCGAAGAGAAGAACCGAAAGGCTCCTCTCACTCGAGGTGGTATTAAGCGGCATGTATTGCGCCGGTTACCTTGTAGGTGGGAGTAATCGCTCACGAGTGTGAACTGTGTGCATCGGCGAAGTGGGGCCGGGTGCGGGCGAGCGTTGCGAAACGCGCACCGAGCACGTTAGAAACTGGATGGAAGTGCTAACGCAGAGTACGGGCGTGTCCTTGTCACACTTGCCTACATTCTGTGGCCGAAGCCACCTCCCGCGCCGCTCTCCCCTCGCGCAAACAACAGGGACAGACAATGCAATGCAACATTATTGTGAGAACTATTAGTTACAATAATTACAGCGATAAAGAATGTATCGCCACTTTAAAACAAGAAAGGCGATACAATATGTCCATATGCGCAATCAGGTTCAGTTACCACTGAGACCCTGATTCGTCATGGAACCGCTATTTAAAAGAGAAAATTATTCCCATTCGGTATGTACTCTTTCATAAAGATGTTGCAAAAAGCACATTATCATGTTGCTAATGCAGTAGAACCGGAACAAATGGCATGAGGTAGCATAGACGTGACGCTTGTCGACGCCGCAGTTTCACTTTTCATCGTGATCACGCCGAGGTGAGAGGCAAGGCCTCCGCTCGCGGTCCAAATTTCACAACAACCAGCGAAACAACAGCTTAAAGGAATAATCTGCTTTTTAGATCGCGGTATCTACATCTCTGATTTTAATGCTACTACAACGCAGTAAACTTTCTAATTCTGCAGAAAATTAATCGTTATCCAAGAGGCGGCAAGGTTTTCGGTGTTGCTTGGAGCTCTTGATGTCAAGTCAACGTTTTGTTTTATCGGAACGAAACCTGACCTAGTGACAATGTTATCTTGAAATGAAGGTTGTTGTCTCGTAAACGTACCTAGTAAGTAAATCTACATAATGATTGCTTAGTTCATAAAACATACTGTTGCGTTTACGAATTATGTAAACTTGTAGAGCTTATAGCAATGATTGGTAAAGCTAAATGCCTAGAGACGCATTGCAGAAGTTAAGCTATCAACAATTTAATAGGTGTTTATATCTATTCAATGAATACTGCGTAACAATATATTTCACACACATCAAAATATCAAGATGCTAAATAGAAATCGTTGAGTAAGAAGTGTGGAATGATTGGATAAACGGCGGAAATAATTCATCTATTGTACTCACCTTCAAGAAATAAATAAGTACCTAGTTACTTGCAGTAAATAGCTTTCTAAGATGAAACTACGATAAAGATTCCATAGTCGATTGGAGCAAATTTCGCAACTTCAAGCCGGACCCATAGCAAAGTGAAAGTTCGCAAACATTCGTTTTCTTTTAGCTGTTTGCTATCATGCCAAGTAACGCTACTTTAATTATTTCCACTTGACTTTAAATGGAACCGCCTCCGGAATGCCTCAATTGTGCCGTACGTTGTACCGTCAAGGTTTTGTTTCTAACATAATTCGATAGGACCATGAATCAAGATGGCGTAGCATTCGACGGTACTTGGCGCGGCCGCCATGTGACACGGTGACCTAGTTTCGAAATGGAACGGCACACACACTAGAGAATATCGCATACAATGATATCCGCGACCGCCACGCTAGAGCTACATCTTTTTAGGCAAACACAATTACAAATTCTTCGAACCCAAATAGGATCTTCGGAATCATGAAGAATAATACAAATTCAATCGCTACTCATTACATTAAAAACATGGAATTCCACTCCAAACAGCAGCTTCAAAAGTCGGGCAGTAGGGCAATTGTAGATACCTACCTACCTAAAATTTGTATATCGATGTCGCAAGCAGTTAGCAACACTTTCAAGACTTTGATCACCTTTGATCGATAACTCAATGTCAGCAGCTCGAACTTATCGCAAATCGCAAGTTAACACCTTTATGTCGAAGATTGATTTGCAGTCAAGCATATCAGATCTAATAACGTATGCGAATAAACCATTCACGAGAACAGATCATATATTAAATCATAGATAGGATAACAAAAACAGTCGAACCTTAAATGGTAGACATTAGTTTTCGTGTCCTAATCGATGACTCCATTATTAAATGTGCCTGTTGTATGGTAATGAGATTTCGGGTGACGCGGATGGCCGCGGTGCCGCTGACAAGGTCCAAGTAGTCGCGTCGCCGTGATTTCGACGGTGAACTGAATAACGTTCAGAAAACGAGAGCTGCATAAGTTATAAAAAAATTCACCGCTTGAGAATAAATTAAGTAAAAAGACATTGAATTACATTCCGCATGGGCTTGCGCAACATGCAGAGAGAAGGCGCGACGGGCCGGCCGCGGCTCGAAGTGGGGGCCACTTTCTCACTGAGTATACGTTTGCTTTCGTTGGTGCCACGGAGGCCCGTTATCTCATTTGGCAGGTGCCGCTACCTTGAGAAAGCGATAAAATGTATTCAACGTTACGCAACCATTAAAAATTATAAATATTCAATATTTCGCTCTGCTCTATGAATGTGAGTTTGCGATTCTACAATTTATAAGTATTGAAAACAAAAAAGACGGGAATAGCAGAATAATTTCAGTATTCAAAGCTTGTGATATTTGCCAAAATTATTTTTGTATTAAACAAAGATCTGCGCTCTTACCGGGAACTATTACTCACCTGGCGCGGCTCGGCCCAACGTGACTTTCCGCCGACCTACCAGCAGGTTATTCCTCCACGGGAACAAAAACTGGCGTACGCCAATTATTCTTCAATTTTCGGAGAACTGACTCGTGCTCTAAGCTAATTGCTGTTTCATTGTGTTTGGTTTGGTACGTCACGGTATGACAAGTACTAATAACACCAATCCAATAACGTTTCGTGCCACCGCCCCGCCGCTCGCTGGGCCTATTATATAGGTCACCTCAACCTCTGACTTTGACTGCATGGGTTAATTTAACTGGCCGTCTGTATAACTTGTTCATGTTATACGTTATTCAGAGCTGGCTCACACTGTGACTGATGCAGTTATTTTGTCAAGAAGCTTCAAAACAACCATAAAGATTCTTTGCCACGTGGAAATTCACGATTTATTAGTTTATCTCCTGCCAAATACCAGCTAGCACCAGTCGAGGAGGTGATGTCATCAGAGGGGAGCGGGAGGGGAGCGAGGCATGCGGCTCTAGCTCGATTACGGCGGATCTTAGTTTTTTGTAGCGCAAAAAAACGTTCCCGACCTACATCAACGCAACAAAAAAAGACATTAGCACTAGATCGCATGAAATTGCGATACATAACAACACTGACTAACAACTTCCACGAACAATGGCCGCTGTAGGCCTTCAGTTTATTTTTCAAATTCATTATCATAAAATGACATTGAGTCGTTGTAGGAAGTGTATGTTTAGATTATGTAATTTCGCCCAGAAATAGCTAAGTAAATTCGCGAACTGTTTGCGGCAATTTTAATATAAAATGACGGCGCACGCGCATGTAAGTTGGTGCCTAATGTTTGAGAAACACTACATAATTATATCTCTACGTCCGCAAGTTACGTAAGTGGTGGAATGTTTGCAGTGTGAGAATTTATGATGACTTTACATTTAACGACGATTCATGCACGTAGTATGGTGTAAAAGAAAATACACGAAAGCGGACGTCGAAGTGAAATCGTCATTAGGTTCCGTTGCCTCAGCCATATTGCAACCATCATGAGTGGCACAGTTTACTACACTCAATCAGGATTCTTTGATACTCACCTGCTTGACTTTCTACTTGCATTTACCTGTATCAATGATTGGCATTAAAAAAATATGTTCAGCTTGAAGTTTAATGGTAGAGTCCTAAATATCGTAATGGTAGAGCCCATTTTATTGTGAATGTTGGTAAGAAAAGTTCTGAACCTTGGAGCGTTAATGTGGCAGTTTTGAAGCCGGCAACGAGCGGCAAGGCCGCTCTCAATGCTACGTCTGTAGTACGACGACGTGTCGCAAGTGTGTGCGCAACTGCCGCTACCGGCCGGTGGCATTGGCGAAACTAATCAAAGCCGAATCAAAAACAAATATCGCATATCAAAATGTCGTCACCTCGAAGTTACATCATCATAATTTTGACGTCAATACCTTTCCGACAAAGCAAGACGAAAGCCAATTACATTTTCTCCTTGATATCAACTTGAAATGAGTAATCGAATCGCAACGTGCAACGTATGAGTATGTAGTGCGTTACGTCAGCGTTGCGTTACGTCACGGTGCTATTTGTGTGACGGCGCGCGGCACCGGCCGGCCGGCGGCGGCGACCGTCGGCGAGCATCCCCATTATCACAGACAAAAAGCAAAGTCACCTCCGAGAGCCAAGACGTTCGTCCACTGGCACTGGGCACGACCCGCCGCCCGCTGCCTCACCTCCCCGCGCGTTCATCGTAACCACTAATCACTGGAAACAATTCACTTTATCCTTTACTGAAATAATCCACAGAATCCAAGAAGGTTCAGCGACTGGACGTAATTTTCATGCGATGCATAATGTATTAGAGATCGATAGCCCGAAGCGAAACGATTTGGTTAACAGGACACCGCATCCGGTCAGGCAAACGTTCGACCGGTGTGTTTCGTGTGTTAATCGGTGATTAACCTGTTAGTAAATTAAAGCATTGTTGCGATGCAGATTCAAGAACAAATAGGATAGTTTACTGAATAGACGACCTACAGAGAGTAACACGTGAACATATTTATCATGTTTTTCAGATCGGATAACGAACCTGTTGTAAGGTCAGATCGTTGCGGGGTGAATACACTTTGTATCTAGGGTGCGTCGTAGGTCGAATGTGTCGCGCTTTTATATGTTTTCGGATTCCTACTCGACCAGATCGCGAATTAACACGAATTTGCCACATTGCTGCGTTTATATATTGCTTGGTGAAAAGCCAAATGACATGCGGTGATCATTATTTAATGTCTGGTGAAATCTGGTTCTCTAACTATTTTACATGAGTGTTCGACCTTTTACACGCAAGTCCAATATTTTAGATGATGAACTTTGAAATTATTTTGTTTGGTTAGAGTGTATAAAATAAATTTAGTGGCGGCGACCTTCTATGTATCAAGTTTTATTAGTGAAGTGCGCGGGTAGGTCGCGAACTTTGTGTCGCGAAGCCTGGCTGGAGTGAATGACTGCGCGCCGGCCGGCTCCGCGCCCTACAGCCAGCCTCCCGGTCCCGTACATCGCGACGAGTTCAACAGAATCGAGTTCAAAGCCTGCAATGTCGTCACGCCTTCGGTCATTGCTTGCTGCACAGTTTCTTTCACATTCTAGATACGCATCGCGTTATAGAAGCGGTTCGACGCGAAACCACGGATTTACTATTCACCTCGGTGAAACTAAAACCAGTCGATGTATAAAGCACAATTAAAACTAATGACGTCTGAAATTACACAGAATGTGTTTGCTTTGCGTTCAATGTTTTCCACCTATTTACTTCTTATGAATGGTTCACAACTGCGTCATATGAAGTTGTTGGCAGCGCAAACAACATAATAATATTATTCACCGCTACTATTAAAGTACCTATCTGATAAAAACAATCGCAGCCAGTATAATAAGCAAGAGAATACTCTTGCCTATTAAATTGTCGGCCTAAATAAAAATTACTATTATTCTAACTAAATATAAGTAAAAAACGTAAATAATACGATAGGGATAGATTTTAAATTAGTAGCGCGTTGAAATCTTTTCTATGACGGACCGTTATTCACTTTGTTTGGTGCATCAAATCACATAGTTTGAGTGGAGGGTCTTCCAAAGTGCGTCTGAATAAAAAGAACATATTATATTGGAGCTACTAGAAGCCAAGTTCATTCGTTCGGGCTGTTCAATGAGACGGCTGAAACGCCTAGACTCTAGACGGATAACCTGTACTGGGGTAGGTCGTTCAACAAACTCGTGATCGAGTTGAACGAACCTCCTTGCCGAAGGTGGTAGGGGTGATCGCTCCGGGCAAAGCCTTCGTCCTTATGTGACTTGGTGGATGTCTCGTTTTTAGGTCGCCGCCGGTTACGCAACCCGACGCACCCTCCCAGCCTCAACCTTTCGCAAAAACTTCAACTCTAGGTCAATAAACTAATTTCGACCTAGAACCTTTTTAAGTCTAGACTTGTTGATTGTACTCCATTTGTTAAAGCGCTGCAGCATTTAATTTTATGACACTGAAATCAACTCCTCAATGACAAAAGTCGCTTTAAATTTCGAACTGAATAGGTAATTGAATGTGCCTTCGCAGTCCTAAATATTTGTCGATCCGTTAACAATCAGGAGAAGAGAAAAAACTAAATCATTATTGATTTTTCCCAGAAAGGTCCGTAATGCGTTCTCCGAAAAATCGATCACTCCGTCCGGCACTACAATATCCCCTACTTTAATATTCTCTCTACCTTACAGGTTCTCAGAATACTGTAATTACTGCATCTCTTCTGAGTTGCTTAGATAAATGCAGGTGTAATCAAATTCTTGGATTCATTTATTGCTTACACGTACATAAACTTTGTTATATTGATGCAGCCGGTTCGGATTACAGTTCAGCCTTTGAAAGCGATTGTTTGTGTGTGTTGCTCAAAGTTATATTAAATTGTATGTTTGTTGCAGATCCAGGAAACGCGGGCCCAGTGGGTCCTGTGACCTTGGCTACGGCGAGCCCAATGACCAGATGAACGAGTGCAACGCTGCCCTCGTCCTCATGTCACTCAGCTGTTCGCCCAACTCGCCGCGTCCCAGTAAGTCGCACACAACACCCAGCGGCATTTGACTTTCCTAGAGCAGCAGCACCGGTACTTACTTTTTCCCATAGTCAACTCTCAACTCAACAGCCTATAATGGTCCACTGCTGGACGCAGGCCTCCCCCTGATAATCGTCTTATTGTTTTTATCTCATGAGGGGTAATGCCTATAATCCCTACGCTGAGCATGCGGGTTTGGGATCGCAGTTCGGTGGTAGATCTATTCTGCAAGAGGCGCTGCTGCCCGCCCTCAGGTGTATATCCCTTAGTCGCCTCTTACGACACTTACGGGAAGAGTTGGGGTGGTGCAAATTCTAAGCCGGCACCACACGGCTACTACATATTTTATCCCATATTTACGACCATTGTTATCGCATTGCCGTTACTTTACGTCATACTTATGCGTTGAATTCCTTCGCCCACTGTTTGCTGCTCTTCACTTATATAAATCAAAAACTATGCTCTACAAGGATTATTTTACTTTTGGTTTTAACGTTTCATTTCATGCATTAATTAAACAGCTGTTTCAGCTAAAGATTGTAATGCTAAGAGTATTCTAATTGTTTGAAACAGCAGTCCAGTGTTGGAGTAAAATCTGTAAAGTGTGATAGCGTCTAGACGACACGTCTAGACAAAGTCTAGACAGGTATTTGGTGTAACGCTGTTCTCATGAAGAGCACCTATCAAATATGTGTATGCTCGTCTAGCATATTTGAAGCAACTTTCTTAGTAGCTTTGAAAGCTATCCGAGTATACTATTTTTATTCTAACCGTACCAATACAAAAGCATTCCGACTGCTCTGAGATTCCAACGCGCAACGATATAAATCAAATTAATAAAAGATGAGTAAATGTGGTATTATCGTACTTTAAAACCCGTTGTCGCTATTTGGATTTCCTATCAAAGTGTTTTGTTTTGTTCTCGGCATAAACATTAATGTAACTGACCGTATAAATAAATTAAAAGCCGTTATAGCAGTCCTTCCGTGAATACAACATAGGCTTAATTTAGATGCAAGCATCGGTTGGATTATGCAATCGTAATGCAGAGCTTCGGCGTTTCATGCCTTCATAAAAGTTTACGAGGCCTCTTGAGACCGACGACTGTTGATTCTGCATACACATGTGCGCTAGAATAGCCAGCTCTTAGTGAAAGTGGCTCACAGTTCCGCTTAGCTATTTATTGCGTTTAATCCGCGCGTTCTAACAATGTTCTTTTTTTGTCGAGGAATGAAAAATCAACCACTGTTCTACCATGCACCGACAACAATTAAAATGGTTACTTATTATTCAGACTTTCAATTTCTTTGTACACTTTCAAAAACTTTGAGGTAGACAAACAATACCTTCTGAATGAATCGGCTTTAAAAAGTCAATGACTTTGAGTATAATGTCCTATACCATTTCAACGTACCATGCGCCATGACCATCGATCAAGAGTTTTATTAACCCTCGATTGATCGCAATAGTGGCGTGACGGACTCAAATCCCGACTAAGGACTAAAGAACGTTTAGCTGCATAGATTTGCATCACAGATCACGATCACGACGTCAACGGGTCACGGGGCCCAATTCTGCTAAAATAATCGCTTGACTATGTTAAACAATATATCAAGACAATAATAAAACAATTTCTGCAACGATACCATGGATGGTTAAATGAAGCGATGGTTTTAGATTAGAAGAATTGGGGCACTAAGTAAGATAGACGATCATTTTATTGTAGTTCAGCGGTTTAAAAAAACAAAAAATCTAATCAGTACTTCAGTTAGATTATCAGAACATATTGGACACGTATTTTTTTATCTGTCATTTAAACAAAAAATGATGAAGATATAGACAGTGGAAGTTCCGCGTGACGTCACGCTGTACGACACTTTTTAGCACGGCGTGACGTCACGAGCACTCCCAAACTTTGACGCGCTTTAATTTTGTCATTTTTGGTTTGACAAAAGAAAAAATAAGTGTCCAATATTTTCTGATACTTAAAGTATAAGTGACGGACAAAATATAATAAAATAAAATGACCAAGTTCCCAAAAATTTTCGATTTCGTCAGGACTCGAACCTAAAGGCGCTAGAGCCGTAAGAGGTCCCAAAGATTTTCAACGAAACCGACTAGGATTTCGTAGCTTAGTTGGTTAGAGCAGGCCTATTATCTCACTAATATTATAAACGTGAAAGTTTAGATGGATGGATAGATAGATGGATGGATGTTTGTTCCTTTATCACGCCAGAACGGCAAAACGGATCTGGATGAAATTTGGCACAGAGATAGATTATAGTCTGGAATAGGACATAGGCTACTTTGTATCCCGAAATTCCTACGGGAACGGGAACTACGCGGGTGAAACCGCGAGGCGCTGCTAGTATATTCATAAAAGAAATATATTAGGGGAGGAGTCCAGCAGTGGACTGATATAGGCTGATGATGATGTTGGTTAGAGCACACCTGTACTGAGGGTGGGGCGCAGGTTCGAGTTCTGCCGAAATGGTTTTTTTTAGGGAACTTATTTAATTTCCTGATAGTTCTGTTTGTATCAAAAACATTGTTTTCTTAAGGTGCAGGCTGGGGAGAACGTTCCTCCGTGTCCCCTGGCGCTAGCAGCAGCTCAGGCTCCTCCTGGCGTTCCGGTACACCTTCTCCACCGCCAGCCTCGTCCTCCTTCAGCGACGAAGGCATCGCTATGGACTACGAAGACTTGCACCCACGCAAGAAGAGGGTAAGCCTTGTACGTATACCCACATCACCATTGCTTATTCTACTGTACTTACAAATATATACCATGTAACCTTTTCCTATTCCGACACATATGACTAGTGTGTTGTGTATGTTACCCCTGAGTTTATAATATTGGCCTACCTCTTAAACCGTTGTTGCGGAGTGTAATGTAACGTCGCCCACGGCGAGCGTTCTTGCCGTCAGTACGGTGAAACAAGGCGCTCGCAGTGAGCAATGAGAGCTTCTATGGTATGGTTTGTACTAAAACCATCATTGTAGCAGCTCATGTCCATAGTTGCTTAGTTGGTTTTTTTTCCAAAGTAATCAATGTAAATTTTTCATTTGAGTTTAGTTTTTTCAAAAACAAATATTAAAAATATTGATAAGCTTGGAATCGCATTGTCAATTGAGGACGTTTTGCTTCCGTGACTATTTTAAACAGCTGTCGTTTGACAGAAAAATCATTTCGCTTATAACTTTTTCAATTGAGGACGTTTTGCTCCCTTGAAGAATCGCGTTGTGAACGTTTTCCTACCGAGAACCTTTTGCTCCAAGGACGAACCACTCCGTATTCGGAGTTTTGACGTTTCATGCTCGCTGCCAATGGTACATTATAACTAAACAGCTTTACATTGCACTTCCACCAAAATGTTGCAGATGTTTAAGAGTTCATTTCTGCATGATCTCTTTATACCTGGTTACTTCCAACCCTTCTCCACTCATTCATTCATGGATATGACCATTACCGTCGTGATCAGCTGTAAAAATATCTGTTGGGTTGTACCTTTATGCTGCAAAATTTGCGAAGGTTGCTTGTTTTGCAAATTTTCTGCAAGCTCTTCCTAATGTCGCGCTCATTGCCATATCAGTTTTATGATTGTTTACCAAGAATATACGGATGGTTCCAACAAAAACGCGGAAACAGCCTTCAAGTTCCCCAGCAAAAAGTACGAACAAAGGCCCTATGGAAATTCTTATGTACTTAGTTAAGGAGCTAATTATGATGCTAACAATTTATTCTTAATCATCATAGCGTGTTTAAGTAGATGCAGGTAAGAGAATATAATTAGGTGTAAATTGTATGGTACTTAAAGGTTTCGTTTGAGTGGTTTTAGGAATAGAATAGAGTTGGCCTTTCTTTATCTAACGGGTTCGGTTGTTCGATATGTTCGCATTAACAATATTAGTAGGACGTGTTACAAAACGTGCCCGGTCACAACTCCAATTAGACCGAGGCACTGTCGCCCGCCCCCCGGTGTATGTCCCTTAGTCGCCTCTTATGACACCCACGGGAAGAGTTGGGGTGGTGTAAATTCTAAGCCGGCACCACACGGTTGTATATTAATGAGTAATAGGTAAATCCGACTGAAACCTATTTTACAGACTTCAGATTAAATATTTCTCGGATACTCTTTGTGACGCACACTCATGACTCAGCACGACATGCACTTTAAAGCTCTGGCATTACTTCGTAATCAGTTTTGTTACAAAGCCGGTAATGACGTAGATCAAGTTCCTTCGTCCAATCTTTGAGTTGAGTTAGCTAACCTTCGGCGAGATATTTCTAGAATGGTCGTTTGGTGCAACTTTCTCTAGCGACAGGTGTTCGTTGGTATTACCTGTGCACGTCCCTTTGAATGCCATTACATCACGACTTGGACCAGCTAATGCAAGATACCTAAACCTACCGGCGCGGGCGGTCGCATAATATCCTTTTCTACGAGTACGTATATCGTAGCGGCACTTACGCAGTTCCTACTTTCTTGCCTATTGGGAGTACTGGATTTAAAGATTCTTTCACCATTAGAATCCTACATTATCTCTGATAAACATAGGCGTTAGAATATACCCGTGCAAAGCCGGGGTGGACCGCTAGTTATTTACATTCGGAATGAAGACAAGCTCTGTAAGACTATGATATTTGACGTGTTATCTGGTATTTGCAGCTGATATTATAATCTAGCGCAATGTTCTTTGTGCGATTACTACGTGTGCGTTCTATAAATCAAATAGCCGTTATTGTCTTCCAAAGTCAGGCTATCGATAAGGAGGCACTGACACATTCTGCACTTCGCTGATAGTAACTCAGTTTATGACGACAAGGTACATATGTTTATAGGTAACACGCGTCGAACTCGAAACTATCATATATAACGGTTCTATTTTGGTGCTTTGAACAAAAACTTGTACAAATCGATACTTGCATAATAATATTATAAATTCTATAGTAACTCTGTCTGTCTGTTAGCTTTCCACGCCTAAACGGCTGAACGGATCGTAATGAAATTTGACAGGGAGGTAAATGGTATCACCGGGGCGGACATAGGTCACTAGAAAGTCGAATGCAAAGCCGCTAGTGATTTATAATGACTTCATACCTACCATTACACATTTGTTTTCATGTAGCATGTGCATCTAATGATTATAGACAATCATTGCATGCAGCAGTTTTAAAATTGTTATTGTCTACAAATGCCAGTATAAACATAAAAGTGCTTATGACGTCATCGGCAATTGGACTTGAAAATATATAACCGCAAGTCACCGCAAATGTTGTTCAAGAATAAAGGTTCGAGCACACTGCCCTCTCGATGTCTACTAGGTACCTTGCCTACTAGTGCTTGGTGTTGTGTTATCTATCATACACGTGGAGTTTTGAGCCCACCAGCCTCGCTAAAACAAACAGATATGTACAGTTCTCGCATGTGCACATAATATTATGATTTACGAGCCACGTGCGCAGTTCACTGTGTCGTGCAATGTCAAGGCGCAGCGCAGGCCGGTTATGCAACACCATTGTAAAATTGACATAAATGTGTTTATTGCCGCGCGAGTTACCGACTGAAGCAATAGGCTTACAGATATTATAGCACCTATAGATCTCGCGTTAGACAGCCGCGCGTTCACTTTCAACAGTTTCAACTCCACTAATAGGGTATATCAATAAATAATGCTGGACTAACCACACAGCATTATCTAGCCCCAAGCTAAGCAGAGCTTGTGTAATGGGTGCTAAGATGACTGATATACTTATTACAATAAATTAATTATATAGATATTTTTTATTATACTTAGAAAATACCCAGAACACCCGGAACAAATATTTGCAGTACAAACATTGGGCCCAAGGCCGGAATCGAACCCGCAACCTTTTGTATTGTAGGCGGACCTTCGCCCGCCGCACCACATCAGTCGTCATATTGACGACATTTTTTTAACTTGATTATTTATGTTATTTCATTACCGAAAAAAATATAACACAAATTCTTAAATTATCAAGGAAAAAAACTAAAATTAAACTACCCTCAGTTGCGGGTGATAAAAACGCTGCCCTATTTCTGTGACGTCACCGTTCAATTTGTCAACTCAAATTGCTTCTGTTGCTTCAATCAAAATAAAATTAGAAACAAATAAATAAATGATAAACACCATTATTCATGTGTGTTGTGTCTAATAAATAATAACTTATTTTCTAGCTTTCTTTTTTCAAAAAAGATATCCCTAAGGTTTAGCGGTATATCTTTTATTAATAATCTTTTATCAATACAAATAATCAGCTACTTTAAAGTCATATGCTTATACAAACCTATCTATCTATGTGACGTATAAAGTTTGTCAGTTATCTGGTACCCTTAACACAAGCTTTGCTTAGTTTGAAGCTAGATTATGTAGTGTGAATTGTCCAGCATTATTAGGTATATAAAAAACCTAATAAAAACCAACTCTCAGTCACTCCAGGTATTCCGTGATCACGGCGCATGAAACTGCCGAAATATTGGAAGACTCTAAAATCAAATCATGGTAGATATCGCGTTATAAATGACTTTTACTTTAACCATGATAGTTTCAAAAGTTTTATCTCATTGATACCGACGACAGAACCAGGCAGCAGTTGCTAACAGAGTTTAGTTTGCACTAATGACCACGTTAGAGAAATGGGGTTTCGAATATCACGGACACGGCTAGTGCGTCCGACAAGAGTTGACAGCTCTGTCGTCGTCTACGTACAGTGGTATTTATGAGTGCACACACACGGTGTTTGTACTAATGTGATGTGGAAAAGGCCGCCTGTCCGCACGCCCACGCAATAGTGACCCTGGAAAACAATTGGATCCTTGATAGTCATTAAGCTATCGTCAACTATGATAATTTGCTATGATTAACGTGACTTCGTTGCGTTAAGCTTCAATTTGAAAGTGCTCTACATTTGTAGCTTAGCTAATGAAAGCTCTAAGTTTAAAAAGTTTCGTTCTTTTCTTACCATAATAATTATCACCTACACGATTACATCTGGCATCACCGTCGAAACCAGTTTACCTTATTTATCTCTGTTCTCCGGTTAAGAATAACAAAGTACACGGGAGCCGTTGATAAACCAAGTGCGATTGTATTATTGTATTGGCAAGCCCACGCGTGACGTAAGTTACACACAATCTGTGGCTGTAACCTTGTACTGATGATGTTGGTGGCTCGCTGTTCCACTGGTGGGCGAACTGGGACTCTTCTGTTACACTTATTGCGTAACGCCTTTATTTACAATGACGTGGTAACGAAACTTGCGAATTGGCAGCTGGCTACTTGATTTGTAACAGCAACAAGAAACTGACATAAGTATAGTGAGTGTTTATGTAAACCTGGGAGATGCTACGATTTCAACTTGGCATATACAATAGAGTTCACATGCCAATTTTAACGAGTTATAGGTATTATAATGTCGAGCTTCGTTCGACCTTTCGTGAGCTACCGATACTTTGTAAATTTGATTGTGACCGAGGGATAATGATGCATGACGTCATTAGATTCGGATAGTCTAGTCGAGAAGTCTAGCCGGCTATGGTCGTGAAACCCAACTATGAGCCTCATAAATTCTGAATTGTGTATTGAATTCTAATCAAACGGTCTGTCTTTAGATACAGGAATGGATATTTCCCTAATTTGATATCCATATCTATGTGATAAAAAAGACGAACGTAAGCCAGACAACTATATTGTAGCTAAACTACAATCAGATAACATACGCCTTACGAGAAAGGAAAAGGAGAAGGCAGTTTTGTAGAGTTTCAAAATTATATCGCATTGTTCTATTTTAGCCCTGTGAAATAAAGTGTATTGAGTTGAAGTTAAGTTGAAATTGTAACAAGAACAATAGCGAACGCTGGAACTTCCCCGGACTGACACAAAGAGAAGTGCCACCACCTGGTACCTGTACTGAATATGTATTATCTAAGCATGACAACTGTCCGCCCACGCTCACGTTTGACTTTGCTCACCGAGAACCTATTATCGGTGCAGCAAATACAATGGTATGCCCCAGACGCGGTGTCGCCGAGCTAAATATTCACGTAACGTTGCCAACTGTTCTTGCTCTTTTTATAGCTAAGTGCTGCCTAACATTGACGTGCAACATTTAGATTAAATAGATTTCTAGATCCGTTAAACCTCCACCGGTCTTACCTATAATGAACAGATAAATTCAGAAGGGGCTATTATTTTTGCTATGATAATTGATGGGTCATCGGACATGGCGTCAGCAACCGGGCGGAGTACCGGTGGCGGCAGCCGGCGGTGCCAGCTCGGATTATCGTCCCCGGGGTCGGCGACCTGCCCACATGTGATCGGAACCTGTTCCCGGCCGCGCACCACTTAGCCCGACCGGCTCGCCCCAGCGCCACCGCTTTACCTGGACGCTTCACATTAAAGACCGCACTCCTATGCACACGTCTCGCTAGCCGCAGCCCCTGCACAAAAGAGCATCTCCGTTTATAACCCGCAGTTAGCAACCGGTGCATCGTAACGTTTATAAGTAGGTGCAAATCTCTTGTTACCGAGCGTAGGTGCCTGACGTCAGCTCGCAGACCTTGGCTGAGGACACAGCTATTAGAGCGAAGCGAGGCCTTGCCAGCGCTCTGCCTGCATTCGATGCAAATATACATATTTGTACGCTTCCACATTAGGTTTGTATTTCCGTATGTCTTATCGGCTAGCTAGCCTAATTAAATAAATAAGTAATAAATTTATTCAAAAAACAATTAAGGGCTAAATGGATTACAAAAGTCAATTGTCTTATATTCATAAGGTCTAAAATAATTTAATTAGATACACAGCATGTAAATTATTCCCTACAAAAAAGCTCTGCTTGAGAGCCATGCATGTGGCTGACAATGCACGTGCATAGATGTAATTAGCCCTAGCAAGGCAACAGTCATCGCGGTAGGTATGTCAGGCGCGATAATAGTTCCCAGGAGCCCTTTGTTCTGAGTAAAAGTGCACAGCAATATTACTGCAATAATGCTGGACTGTGTTTGTCGTGATGTCAGCCGCCTACCGGCCGTTCGTTCCTTGCTTCAATAATTCTTTCCAAGAACGAGTTGCCATGCCGGTGCCGGCGCAACTGTTGCAATGCAATTCTCAGCTATTATTGGTTGCGGCTATTATAAATGCATTTGAAATCATTTAAGTTACGTTGCTATACAGGTTGCCTACATCTGTATCCAATCCATCCATGTAGCGGTTAGATGTTAAACATTGAAATGAGGAATCAGGTAGGTGTGCGTTTACAATAGACATTTGAATAGGCGTCATATGATAAGGCACGTCGTTAGTTATCAGCGGTCGTCATAACGCTCAGTTCTATCAACCCCACCTCTGTGCGTGCGCATTGTCAGAGCTCCACTGGCTCTGCTGGTTACTAGCGTAACAATATACCAGCGCAGTTGCATAACAGCACAGCTCATGCAACTTAGAGCGCAGATCCTTGCATAATAGCTTGCCAATACGTCGTTCATTACTCACTTAACAACAGGCACACACTCGGTTACAATGTTGCCATTTAATGCCATTATCGAAGGTGAACGTTTTTTTTTTTACGAAGAGTAATAAAATACGTTATTTAAACTGATTTGAAAGCGGATTTGTAAAGTGGAAATGACATTCAGCGACCTTGTATTATTACGGAAATGTCAACGCAAGGCCGTGCGGAGTGCATTTACCGTAAAAATCAGTTGGTGACGGATAAGGTGAGCGAGAGATTACAGCGGGTGCAACATTTAATATTGCACGAGCGGCATTATCGTGTGCACGTGTAACCTCCAACACGTAATACCTACAACAATGCTCGCTTAGAAATAATAAAAATCATAGAAAACAGACTTTATTACTACGTTTCTGCATCAGAAAACATGTTCTGGCTTACTTGAATTTCTGCAGTCCGCTAGTGCTGGTGGTAATCAATAAGCGGAAAGCTAGCGCACGTTTTAGCGGAACAAAGCGGTGCGTAAGTCCGGATAGCGGTGAAGTAGATCATGCTTGAGCACCCATAGGCTGGAAAATATTTCATTAAAGGCGTATACTCCTACATTATTAACTGGAGGCAACCTTTCCGAGTTTGATTTAAGTCTTAAGGAAATTGCTACCGTTCTGCGTACTCAATGATTCCCGTCGAGTTTTTACAGCTATAACGGTGTTAGCCTAGATCTTTCTTCTTGCTATCCTACTGCATATTTCAACAATAAATGAGTTATGATAATTAGTTCGTCGTTTGAACAATCGATCGGCTAGCGTTTATATAAACAAGAAGATTGTTTAGACAGGACAGTTCAACAGCTGCTGCGATTAGCTTATGTATGACAATATCGTATTTTGTTAGGTATTTGAACTAAGAGCTCTGAATTCTGTTTGTTTATGTCGTTTGGTAGAGTACGTAGATACAATATGTATATCGATGTCACATCATCTCCTGTAGCCCAGTACTGGTGTGACGGGGCGTAATGTAAGCGAACTTTCGTGCAGTCATGTGCAAGGAAAGCAGGCGCTCACAACGAGCTAAGAGACGGATTTTATCACACGGCGTAATATTTCAGCACGCTGCGAATGATGATACATCACGCCCTGTAACACCGCTCAGTACCTGACCTAACGTCATCAATCTTATTGTACATCTCTGATATGTTACCAAATGGCTGTTAGATTAGCATTAGCGATGGGTTATGGGTAAAACTAGCTCGTAACCCACTCTGTGGTAGAACCTACTAGGACTTAGGTATCCTCTGAGATTGTAAAATACACATGTATCAATCAGTGGCACGTGGTAAGTAGATACGTGTAACACGAAGGCCATTTTATCGCTCACCGCTGATAAAATACAGCAAATGTTATCTGCGAAGCGGCAAGGAGACTTCCGCGTACTCACGGTCATTGTAATTATTGTGCTTAGTACGTGTACGTACTATGTATCTGGTAGCTAGTATTGCGTCTTCACTGTTCGAAATTGTTTAGTGTTATTCCATAATCCATAACATCGAACATCATAAAATAAAATTTCGATAAATGAAATTGCAGCTTTTGTAATCCCGATGTCTGTTGTCCATATCAATATATAATTTATTTTCTTCTTTCAATTTAATTATATCGCTCGATAATCGTGATATTCGTGATCTATCTTTGAAAATGTTGATAAGTCCAAGCATGTTAGATAAGATGACGCGACGCTAAAACGATCGTGCCGGTCGAGGCTCACGTGAATTGAGAAATATCGGAGTACAGCGCGTACGCAGCGTGACTTCCAGTAAATACAACCTCTCCCCATCACGTAACAATCAACTATTTATTCTGCCTAAACAAACCTTGAAATATCACAAAACTGCTTATATACCTTATCCAATTCTGTGCCTCAACCTGTTCATAGATTCGCTCCATGCGCCGTTAGTTTGCCAGTTGTAAAAAATATGTAAATACGTTATATTTAATAGGGTTTGTGTACTTCTAGATTCAAGGTTTATGCTGTATTAAATGATAGCGGTAAGTTTCAACGCAAATAATGGTACGACCTTCGTGCATCTATTTTAAAACGCGGAAGGCACAACAGCGCCGCTAGAAACGCGGATCGCTTCTCGCTGAACAGTTACATTCGGTGTGTAAATGGCAACACCGGAATTAACAAATGGCCGCCTCAGCGAGCCCGCGGTCCTGGCCACTCGTATTATGATCTCCATCCGCTCGTCAACTGCCTCGATTTAATATGCAATTAAATTAAATTGTAAAACGTTTGATCGTCCTTCTAGCTAGCCGGATAGCAACCGGCTCTTCGCGACTTTACATATTCTAACCCGTTAATTATGTACCCGTAGTTTTACTACTGCGGTAATGACAAAAATAAATTTGCATAAATCGGTTTGGTTATTAATACCGGCTTAGCTTCAACGATTGCCGGTTTATTAAAACTACTTCTGAGCTCTAAAGTTACTTTAGACATCGTCACCACGATATAGGTTTTTCGTTCGTCCTGGCCACGGGACGATAAGAAAAGAAGGCTTGAGAAGGCTCTTTCCTATATGACGTGACGTCAGATTTATGTTAATCAGTATGTGTTGCCCGCCTTGCTCCCTGACTCCGAAATCCGGCCCATGCGCAACGAACCATCACCAGCACGTTTTGTCAACCAATTGCGCGTCAATTTACGACTTACGCAACTGATATTAGTGTGATCGATAACAATCGTACATTTTTTATTTATCGTGGACCAACGCTTACGTAGAAACCCTACGTTAGGAGTTAGGCGCAATCAAAATATTCCATTCTATAGGCACGCGATTATATAAACTGTTTCAAATATAGCTTAGGAAATAATTGAGAAAAGAAACAAAACCATAATCCATTCTAGTATAGATAATTAGATTAATACAAAATGCGTTACTAGATAAAAAAAAATGCTGCACAATTCACACAGCATTATCTGGTCCCAAGCTAAGGCAGAGCTTGTGTTATGGGTACTAGATAACTGATATACATAATATAATACAATACATAGATAGATATTTTTACTATACATAGAAAACGACCAGAACACCCTGAAGAAATGTCTGCAGATCGTACACACATTTGTCCCGAGGCGGGAATCGAACCCGCAACCTCCTGCGTCGCAGGCACCTTCGCCCACCGCGCCACAGAGGTCGTCAGTGATATACATACTAGGTAAAATATATTAATATACCTAATTATTTTATAATACACGCACATTTAAATGAAATAGAAATAATAAATAACAATCAATTACGGATGTAAGCGGGTTAACTTCGAATCTTATACCTTATTATTATAACCTACGGTAAACGGTTGAAACTTTGTTTTTCTACCAACACAAATAAGTACCGTGTTATCCCGCTTACATCCGTAATGAATTCGTCAAACTACGATAGTTTTATAGTAAATTTTAGAACTAAACAACTTAAAAACTAAATGACAAATAATCGGCGGTCTTATCGCTCAAAAACGCTCAAAAATATGTGCTGTATGAAACCAGCTACGACTTTATTTATATTTACAAAATTCGTATTGTACACAGTTGGAGCATGCAAAATAGAACACGAGACTAACAACAAATGATTGCTCTATCAAAGTGTGTCGCCTAAGTAGGTCGCACTTTGTCAAACGCACGCTTGGTACCGTCAATTGCTTAAATATTGATGACCTGGATTCCTTTAAACTCAAGCTTGGCTAAAATCCTAAGGGAAACGTCGATTCGGGACTATAACGTTTTGACACAATAATGATCGTCAGACAATGAACCTATGTACTCGTAGGTATCAACGTACTTCTCCAACTGGAATGATTAATTATTGTCGATAACGCAAAAAGTGAACAACCATGTTTGTTAATTTATTGATCGAATGAGTATCTAGTGCAGTGGACTAGTATAGCTAATTCAACTAGGTGTGTAAGTGGCCCTGGTAGATAGAGTTGTGCAACAAGCGAAATAGGTTAAACTCGTGTACGTACTTGTAGCCACGGACGAGCTACTTGCATACAAGTACCTGCGTTGCTTCAGTAAGGAACTGGTTTGGTTCCATGCTGAGATTCAGAACTAACATGAAACAATTGCCCAGATCTCAAACATTGTGGTGTGCGTCACAGCCAATATCTTTGCTCCTTATTGGGAGCATCAACATAAAATAAAACACAAATATCATCCTCCGCTGGCCAATTAACTACCTTTTCCTTTTAAAATCGAGATTAAAATGCAAAGAACATAATGTAGAGCACCAAAATTAAGTCGATTCGAAAATAAATAAAGAAAACGAAATCTTTTGTCTCTTGCACTTGTACAGAACTGCACGAACTTCACAGTTGTTGTCGCTCTGTCTCTTTCTACAGGTCATCGTCCTCGCACCACTCGTCTCCCTCGTTCTAATAACCCTATATAATATAATTCGGTTATTTTATCAAAACTGCAAAATTAAAAACCTACTTTACATCAAGTCCTGGTTGAGAACTCAAAAACGAGTTTCAAACAAAAATAGGCAAAAGAGCGAAGACGTCATGAAGTTCACGTACCCCTATCCTGACGGCCTTGGTGCGGTCAAAAGCACCGTCCGAGGAGACATTGACCAGCATGGCCTGTAGGATGGTACCAGATGCGGTTACGGTCATTATGGGTATGTTACCACATTGGGCAATTATTTCTACCACCTTGCACAATTAATATGAACAAAGGAAGCACTATAGTTACCGTTTCGCGTGTCACACGACATTCTGTGGGTGGCAAATGTGGCAATGGCAATTTTAATAAACGTTTTAGTTAGATCTTTACCAATAGTTATTGCAAAACGTTCAAGGATTATTTTTTAAGCAACCCATCAACCAAAACGAATTTTGAACAAAACATTCGCTTGTTCACCGTCATTTCCAAACTTATTTATGGCACCTCGGGATCTTTACGCAACAGAAGCGAATTATCAACAATACGTGACAGCTATGTGTGAAAAATAGTAGGTATTGGGTGCTATTTCTTGAAATAAAAGCACGTCTCGAGTCGTCGTCGCCGGATAGATGGAGGCAATGCGTTTTTTTAACCGGCATTGGCAGGGCAATGACTCCCAGACCGGTTCACTGGCCGTTCTTGACAGTTCAACTGTTTACACTTATGCTAGCTAGAGGATCTTTCGCTATGCAGTTCAGAACGCTCCATATCAAAGTTTTGGACCGGAGGACCTGCGATGACGACATTTGGATTGAACGTGTATAGAGAACTTCTGAGAGTCAGAGATTGCATACGAATGAGTAAGCCAAGTGTTATCTCAGTTACCCAACATTACCATAAAATAAAGATATGCTTGGAAAGCCCAGTAAAATAAGTTGTTTCATGAGTTAGAAAAATCAATGTCTTTACTAACATGGTAGGTTTGAATGTAACCGAAAGTTTTGGAGTCCTGATAGAAAACAATGCAAACATCAAGACATATCATATCACCGTCGTCAGGCAATTATTGTATCGAAATGCGGTTACGTATCGCAGACTGGAACAATGGCAGGGACGAGTTCATCAGTCGCGATAATGAGTAGTCCCGCGGGTTCAACAAACCCCATTTCACGAAATAATATTTATTGCACTGTCGGCAACTGTAACGGAATTCCTCAAGTGCCTCGTTTTATACAATTTAACGTGTCTTTTGCACACGTTAATAGTTGAGTCCTTGCCAAACTCCGTGTGATGTCATAACAACACCGCTGTATAGACTTTAACTTCTTAAACGCAGGTTCCACAATAAGTTGACCGTTTAAACGCCTTTGTCTGATACAATCTTTATATCCAACGATGAGCGAGAGAGATGCCTGGAACCAGTAATTCTATCCTGTCGGGTAGAAAGAAAAAGTGAAATTGTAACAAGTTAGAACCTGTAGAGGTCGGTGACCAAGAACCGGCGTTCCACCCCGACTGGGCGAATGTCGACTGCCCCACGCGACTGATTCGTCACCTAACCACCTTCCCAGATCGTTGCCGTCAGCCACTCGAGCCAGTGACTCATGCTAATGGAATCACTTTGTGATTGTCATTGTCATACTTTACAAACAAAACAATAATTTTGAGGTGCCGAAAGAATCTAACCACCTAAAGCGATGACTGATATCTGAACGCAGTAGTAGCCAACCATGACGCACATTGTAAACACATTTCACTAGGACAAATGACGCTAGTCACCTTTGACTCGGGCACGTGCATTTGTCTTCGCTTTGCTCTAATTTAATTTGCTGGTAAGTATTTAAGTCCTGGCATGACACCAATATTGGAATCTGAATGGTCGATTCACTACTTCATAACTGCATCTTTGATAACAACTTATTGTAATCATCTCGAAAGCATGAGCAAACAATAGCAAGCGCTGCTCACTTCTCACAACAAGATGGGGCGAACGAACGCAGTGAAGTTTCTTGTCACCACCCACCGGGTATTTTTCATGTGTTAAGTCCACATTGTGGGATGTTTGTGTGAGTCGGCGGCTGGAAGGTTGAGAGAAAAACGTCAAGTGATGAGGGTGAACCCCCGCCGAGGTAGGGGGCGCAGGGAACAGGCCGCGCCGTGTTTCGGACCTGGGTTCAATGCTTGCACGACGCCCCATCCAAGCGACGATTAACTTGTCTTCATCCCTTTTTAATCCCATCGAACACAGAATTTATAATAGGTACAGTCCCACGCTTATTACACCTTCAGATTTGCATAACTTTCGCTAAGAAAAGTAATATAAAGGACTTTATTGAGAAAACCTCCAAAAGGTTCTCTTCATTGTTTTGACATGCTTACAAAGTTCGAAGCACGAGGGGTTGAACTATCAAAAGTTCAGTGACCTACAAAGTCCCCTGGCTTCATGGGGTGCACGCCGCATGGCGCATTTGCCGCCCTCTCGCTCGATGCATCATGCTATCTCATCTAATTTCTTTGTGTCACAATCTTAGCAAAGTGAAGTTGTAGGGTATCATAATTTTCTGAAAAACTCCGTACAAATCTTAATTCTTATTGCACTAATAAAAACAAATTTGTGAACCTCAAAATAAGAGAGGTATCGCGAAGGCGAGCTTAACCCTTTGATTATTTGTTTTTTTAATAAACCTTACTAAAGACGGTGTCCAAATTTCGTAATCCCCTTGGGATTAAAATGATCTCGATGTTATATTTTTTTCATTAGGCCAAAAAACCTACCCTGATTCAGCCATCTTAAATAATAGAGCCGGCAGGTCCTTTATAAGAGAATAGCACACAAACATCAAAGGGTACTTTTAAGATTTATTTTATAATAAATTCAATACTAACTAGAACTGATTCTCCACCAAAATGTATGTCGGTGTTGCCTATCTCTTCCGGAAGGTGAATAAATAAGCTCCGCCATTAGAGGCTCTTTGTTTGTAAACATGCCTCGTTGACAAAGCGTGTTTTGAAACGCGGACGCTGGGACCGGCCAGTCCACGTGATCCCTTCTCGCGCTCTTCATCTCTGTAAATTTTCCAATGATAGCTAATAAATGGGATGATTTGATAATAAGTTTAAACATTTTGTTTGCTTTTCTTTATTTTATCTAGGTAAGAGTGCCTAAAGTAACTAGTAATACTACCCTGTTAGGAACTACTAGGTTACTTCTTTTAAGTACAGTTATTCAGGAAGAGTCACCTAAAACACCGCTATGTGTCTTGACAAAGAGTTCGTAACTTAGAAAAAATTAAACGTAACTTTTGTGTTAGCTTTAAAAGCGTTTGCGTGTCGTAGTTAAAACGTTGTTTAATTTAGCTTAGTAGATTCTCGGTAGAGCCACATAGCCGTGCATTGGCCTACATAAAGATCACCAAGATTGGTGCGCATAAAAGTACCGGGCGCTTCCTCGTTTCTTAGCGCTAGAAGGAGATGATGGGAAAACAACTTATCCGGCTATGCTTGTGTGAGTATCGCATTCTATGTGTGAATAAGTAAGGTCACGCGGGCGAAACCGACATATCATGTACGCTCATGGGCAAAAGAGAGACGCAATGAAAACAAATCAATATTATCTCGACACGGGTAGCGGTAGAGCGGGATAGCGCAACAACAAACCGGCATTTTGTGCCGGTCCGTTCTATAAACGTGCTCCTCTGTTGGACTGTGTGCTCTAAAGCTGTTCGTTTTGATTCAGTTTCGATTGTACTCTACCTGTTTACATTATTTGGACAAAGAACGCTTCTGGCTTCGGGTATATAACTAGCAACGCAGTAGCTATTCGATGGAGGTGAATATTGGTTAGAAGGGTGGTTGAACTAAAGATAGGTATCAAAGGATATATAAGACGATTCGATACTAAAAATTTCCCACCCGGGGGTTAAAGCCCCTATCGCTTGAATTGCAATTTTGAGTACTTAACTATAATACTTCGTTGCATTTTTTTAACTACTTTTGATATGAACTATTTTTAGATGTCATTGATAAAGGTGAATGACAATCAGATAAGAATTATTATTATTGTAATTTGCACATTCGCACTCACCGTCGCATTTAATAATCATCTTGTTATTGCCAATGCGAGAGGTAGGTGACGCGACGCGATTCACCGTTGGTTTTATTCAGATTTCTAATTTAATATTTCAACCTAATATGTACCTATGTATTATATTAATTTGTGCAAATACTACATAGATAACGATACCATTGACCTATAACGGATAAACGATGTATTACATTATATTCCTACTTCTGGAGCGAAGCCATAAAAGTAAGGCTTCATCATCATCATATCAGTCCACTGCTGGACATAGGCCTCCGCCATGCTAAGGCTTACTCGGTAGGCATTAGGTACCTACATTTCTAGACTGGTCATGTAGGTACTTAATAAATAATAATCCATTATTCTCGTACAATTAACCATAGGACAATTTTATTAGTATTACATAAAATTAACATGACCACATATAATTAACCGATAGAAAAGGAAACAATAAGCGACACTGCAGCGTGACAAACACAATGGGCACGAATTACTGAGTCCCCTTCTTCCCCACCGAACCTTATTTCCGCGTGTGGTCCCCCACTGCGACACGTGTGGACTCCCATTACCCCTTCCAGCACAAACTAACCCACTTCTAGTTACCTACTACACCTACCTTGTAAAAACATTCAAAAGCAATCACCATAGTTTAAACAAGACAAAAGAACAGTCCGTGCCGAGTGGAAAGATAAAATTCCAATTTTTTGTTTAGGACTCAATAAACTAAACAAACAAATGTAAATTCATTGCGCTGAAACATGTTTTCTATTAGCTATTTGTTATCCATGGTAATTATGAACCCAAAAGCGTAAACGTGAGTAAATAGACGTTAAACAATAGGATTTAAAGTCATGTCGCGTTCGTTGTACGCGTAACCAGAAACACGTTCAAAAATTCACTGAAAATGTTTATTGGTTTCTCTCCTATCGTTTTCTCGATTCAAAACATCCGCCTGTAAAGAAATTTGCTTGGGATTTTTATGAGAGTTGATGTATTAGTGGGATGAAATACGCTCAAATGATGCGAGGTATAATACTGGTTCCGAGTGCATTAGTATTCTGTGTCTATTCCCGAATGCACAAATAACCACTGCACACTGGCAAGTGGCACGACTGCATTGCACACATAGATGAAAACCGGCACGTGTAAGTCGTCTACACTGTAACCTGCACCCACACAGGGGAAGCTCGAGGAGGCCTATTCACTGCGACGGCCCCGCGATTTACCGACTTATTCTAACGTTTACATTTATAATTTGTTCACTATGCATATGGAAATGCAGACTTAGGTAAACAAACATTAACTTGCGTAATGATTACGTTACGTAACTGCTCGAATTTATGTCTTAGAAGATCATCGTTATTTAAAACACGCAGATTACTTAGTTCGAGTTATATTTTGCGGATATATAAAATAAAAAGGAATATTATATTGGAAATAACATCACACTAATATTGTATATGGAAAAACGAAAGGTTGGATGTTTCGATGTTTGTTACCTTTTCAAGCGAAAATTACTACACGGATTGGGTTGAAATTTGCATACAGTTCTAGGACTCTAATAAAAAATAGACTACTTTTATCCCATAAATCAGTTCCCATGGGATAGAAATAACCTTTATACGTTTTCGTAGAAACAACGCATGCGAAGCCGCGGTTATAACCTAGTTTGTGAATAAAACTGGTATTTTAGCGAATATCCCGCATCGCACTAGTTCCATAGATTGCAAAAGTTACAGCCAGAAAGTAGGTCAACAGTGCAATGGAGGGAGGGGGTGACGTTACACGCGCCTGCCTTCCCCATCCACCCACACCGGGTAAGAGGGATGGAAAGATTCATTAATGAAAACATACATTTAAGTACCTATGTATTTGCCTCATATACCTATGCGATAAACACGCTATTTTACATATCATCAAAGCTATTATATTTAAACAGTTTTTTATAACTACCCACTCATTGCAATTTAAAAGTATGATTTCGCGGAAGCTCTACGAGTCTAAACACCAATACATTTTTAACGACATTATTGCGATAAAACAACGCTAACTAATTCTATATGTACACAACATAAACGATAATGGTCTTCGGAATTAATTTTCAATATGTGGTGAACCTACACATAGATGGCGTGCCATTTTTCATTAGTGTCTTGCCGTTTTTCATTTGACCACGAGCGAAACAGCACTGGGCTACATTGCCGCAGTATCGATCCATGTTCCAGCGAGAGTCGAAGGACACCAACTCCAAGGGGAGTTCCACGGCACACCCCCCTCCACCGATTTCATTTATTCACCGAAACGCTCATAGAGTCGTAAACATTGGCTTTTTGCTAAATCTTCGTTGTATTTCAAGGAAACGATAGGTTTATCTGAGAATTTCATGGATATGAATCCCATTGTGTCACCCGTTTGATTCATCGAACATCTACGTCATGGATTTACCATGCTCTACCGCAAAATTACTGCTCTACTTTCGTGTTTGTGTGTTAAAATTGAGCTTGAATATTAAAACAACGGAAAACGTGATGTTTATTGATGACTCCAATTTTTAAGGTTCTTTACGTATGCGGCAATTAAATTATATTCTTCTAAAAGTGGCCCTCTACGAAGACAAAGGAGCGCAACCTTCGCAGACCACCCTTGGCCGTGGTGCTGCGACCTAGTTCGCGGCCTTTATCCCCCTCCCCGCGGACACCCGCTACCTCGTTTTCCCGTGACCTGACCTACTTCGAAATGCACTTGATATAGGTACTTATATCGCAGCCTCGTTTCCAGATTGCGATGCAGGCGGCAACAGCTACCGATACCTCGATTCGCTGTGTTGCTTACATTTCATGCGGTAATTCAAGATATTTTGTTATGATGACAAGTTGAACAGGCGTGTACTAATTTTAGCTCGACTTCAGGGTAACGGAATACACACACAACACAACACTAATGTGCGCGTTCAACTTTGGAATGATGTGGCATTGAGCGGAAGGTCGATGCAGAATCTTTGGCAACCGTATCGACCGAGGCGGCCGGCGAGGCCTCGCCTCGGTGATACTGTTGTTTTGTTATATTCATACTTTTACATGCTTTCACGAATTCGCTTCAAATCTCTTTGTTAAAGATAAAAAAATATAGAAATTTCAATTTTCATTCGAGCTTAGGTAGTGTGATTTTATTACAATTTATTCTATGACATTAGCAACAGAGCTTGCGTCCCAAATAACCGGACGAAAATAAATTGGTCAGATCAGAAGTACAAGACATAGACAAGACAAAAATCTCATGTTTATTTCCGTGTATAGTTTTGCATGGAATATGCTATAATAGATATTTCGCTTGTTCCAGATGAACAGTGTCGTGTTCGAATGCACTTGGAGAGGATGCGGCTACAACACGAACACCTGCTCATCCATCGAAGCTCACATAAGAAACACACACTTAGGGTAAGTTCATACAATACAGTCCAAGGTGGAACTACTAGCTTATCTCAGACATTGAAGATAAAAATAGATATGCAGAGCGGTTAGAGAAAAGTCTTGAATTTCTCGAATCTCTCTTTCCATACTACCTACATCCAAAATCCAAATCCATACCAAATATAAGCATAATTTGGAGATCAGATATTAAATTCTCTTCCGCAAATATTTGTACAAACAACAACGGTTTTTTGCGATGATGTAACATAACATTATTTATGATTAATCGTAGCATGGACATCACGGAATGTTCCTAGATACTAGTTACTTTAACATAGATAAGTAGATGCATCGGTCACGTGTGCCCTTGTCACGTTGGTGTGAGTGCACGTGTGCACCTACTAACAGCAGTAATTGCGCAATGCCAACTGGCAAGGTTACAGCTCGCATGCACTGCAAACATCTCATTTCCTGCATCTATACTAGAAAGTTATTGTTATCGCTTACTTTTATGGCAGCTTGTTGTTTGATGAACATTATCACAAAAAAAACCGTCCGACCTTCGTTTTTATGATGGCATAATGTACATAATAAATAATAGAATAAGAACACAATAGAACAGAAAAATTACTCGATTACAAAAATAAGTAGCTCTACGCAGAGCTGTAGGTTTGGTTCAATGTCTTGAAGTTTCACATTCGTTTCTCCGCATAGCAATAATAAGGAAATCACTGCAAAAGGCTGATAACGATCGAAATAATATCGCACAAAATGCAATAAAAACCAAGCGACCTTTATGTAGTCATGGACTTTAGTGTCAGATATGAAAATAATGTTGATATTTATGTGTGACTTGGTGATGCCGGCGGTTTCGTTCACATTCCTACTTTTTCCTTTTTATATTACGTCGGGTCTACAACCTCATACGAGTACAATAAAATTAACAGTATCAATGGTTCTGTACTGCTAAGATCGGATTACAGCGACTTTGTTTAAATGCCCAAACAAAGCCGTAAGTCACTATAACCGAAAACGGCTAGCCAATATTACAAATTTCAATAGTCCCTAACCTAGAAAGTGACAGAACCGGCGCCGGTTTTATTTCTGTACGTATAACAGTAGGAATGCTGTAGTTAGAACGCTGAAAGGCCGGCCCTTGCGACCCGGAAGCCACGGCAAGGTTGCAGCGACGCCCGCCCGCCCGCGCCGCGAGGCAAGGTCGCCCGCGCTCCGCCCGCTTACGTAACTAAATGCCCTACCAGTTCTTTTAATATCGATGATGATGTTACGTTATTTACTCATGACATCCCTTAATAAAACTTCGACTGTTCCCGGAAAGCCCTTAGAAAAAATCCCTGCCTAGTACAAATTGCAATTCTGAAAGTATTGTCGGATATCTACCTAACTATTATTTTACAGAGATACAACCATCGCTTATGAATTAATAGGTACCCACTTTTACAAGGATTTTAGTCAAGGGGAGTATGCATTAAAATCAATTAAAAATGTGACCTAGATTGAAAACACTTGTTTTCATTGAAAGACTTAAATGAATGGTAATTGATTAAACCTCCGAGCATTTGCTCAGCAGGAATTGGAGTGACATCGTAATGTTAAATTAAATAACGCTACGACACGGAAACATAAAGTTGATAGGCGTTGAATGATCAATTGATCAACAATGACCTGGGTTAAAGGGATCAAGTTCGTTGAATTAGACCTTCGTTTTAACTTACATTTTTTGTTGCTAGAGATAAGATTAACAAAAAACTTGTTTGTTATATTTATATCATGAATTATTTAAACGTAATCCTCAAGCTTCTATTCACGGCTTCAAGCTAAACGTAAACTAGCTGAAAAAAAAGTAATAATGTCCTTATTATAATCAGTTCTTTCGTCCCCATCATCAAGAATTCATCCGAAAACTCCAAGCATGTAGTACAATGTAGCATGAAGCATCTATAAAAGGTTAAAACTGCTGGCCCACTGTCGTGCGGCTAAAACCGCAGCGTGCACAGCGCGCGTCGCAGTGGGACTGTGGCTTTACCTACAGGCTTCAAACAACAATAAAACATTCACCTTGAGTCTTCCACTTCGCAAAACGTTAACCTTCGCTATTATCAGGCACCTTGATTGTTATCATTTGACCATGGTCACCCGTTGTTACAGACTGAAGAAGCAAGGCGACAGTGACCATGAGGAGGAGTTTTACTACACCGAGCGCGAGGTGATGGCCCCCGCGCCGCCGCCCACGCTGTCGCACCGAGACATGTGCCGTCCGCCGCACGAGGACCCGGAGTATCAGCGGCAGCTGGTAGGATCCTACAGGTAATTGTACTGCACACCACTTTATGAGGAGTTTTACTACACCGAGCGCGCGACCTGCGCCGCCGACGCCCACAATAACAATTTTACGTCCTTCTAAGATTATGTCGTTGCCTATACCTTGATGAACACCATCATCCGTCTTCTAGCAAAGTGACTAAATACGTATTTTCTTTGCAGACAAGGGCTACTCATGCAAAACGGAACAGCGAGACCAATAAGCATTCCTGTATCGCATTCCTGGTCCACCTCGCACTCACCGGTAAGTTACTTATCATTATGATAGTTACACATCGACAGGACGATAGTATAGTGGTTGGCACATTGATGGATCAGTCTCAGGGCCAGTTACTGGGCAATGGGTGTTTGATACTCTGCCTTCCCTCTACCTTCTCATGGTCCTGTCAACTGTACCTATCAAAACCCGGATCAAAACTGTTAGAATTAAGTGTGTGACTTTTAACCACAAATTCTACGCACTTTGTCCCGAACACGCTCCCCTTCTGGTGCTAGAGAATAGAAGGAAAGTCTTATTATAACTGAGTGTCCTGGCCCACAGAAGCACATGCGGCTCACGACGGGCGGGTCTCCGTCGAGCCCTGGCCGGCGCGCGCGCTCCGACAACAAGAAGTGCCGCAAGGTCTACGGCATGGACCAGCGCGACCTCTGGTGCACGCAGTGCAAGTGGAAGAAGGCTTGCACGCGTTTCGGGGACTAGCGCATCCGCAAGCGTGCTAAGACACGCAGGCGACAGGCGCTCATGCTCCCTACCAGCACGACCCCCCAGAACAAGGAGTGCGGCTCGTGACTGATAACTAAACTTTTACGCAGATATATTATCCAGAGTTTTATCTAATGTTAGAAGTATTGGTATAAATTTTAAGGAGACATATTTTTGCTCTTCGAATGTGGCTGGTATTTTGACTACGTAGACATTGCCCACGTATTTTTGTAGCGCAGTAGATTCGCCTTTACTGTGAGACATCATGCGACTTGTATTGCAACTATATGTCAGTCGGGGACTGTGAATATTACTTGTAAGTGAGATAGGTTTAAGATAGACTGACATAAACGGTGTGGGATCATTGTCTTGCTGTGTTCCATTTTGCTACAGCTTTGTGTTTGTTATACGTATCTGGAGGGTAATTTCATCTTACCCTTACAAGGAGGAAGTCAGAGCTATAAGGCAGGGTAGTGCACTGGGATGTGCAACAAAGGTTCCCGAGCTGTGAGAAAGGAGGTACCCTTTCTCACAGCTCGGGAACCTTTCCCGTCTACTTACGACGGTAGGTATAAAGTTACGTACAGTTTCGCAGTGATCAGATCAGTCAAGTTATTCCGTCCACATTTTCGAATGTGCAATATTTTGATCGGCAAACGGCAACAATGATATCACACTGATGCATATATATAATATATAACTTCAACGAGTATGCATAAATAAAACAATCAACTGGATTTACGAAATATTAAAATGGAAAGTCCAGTTGAGATTCTTCGGTGATATTTAATCACTAAGATTATTGCGTTTCGACTGAATAACTAGTTATTAAAAGAAAACCACGTAATATATGAAACTAGACTTGTAAGCTATCTCTGATTCGACTAAAAGACTATACATGTGTTTAGATTTAAATTTTTATGAACATATCTGCGTCGTATACAAGGGTGGAGTTACTGATCAAGGAGATAATACTCAGGAGTACTCGCGAGTAGCGGACGCCCGGGCAGAGATAGAACGGACAAACATCAGGGACAGTCGACGGCAGGGCACGTCCTCTGCAAACACCTTATTCGTAGCGAACTAGGGCATGCAACAAACACTTACGCCCTAGAACGCTAACGTGCTCGAATGTTGGAAGGATTCGACGCTAAATGTGACAATTCGTAGGTAAAAACTATCGTGGTAGGACTTTTACCTACATAAGCCTTAATACGGCTTATTAACGAGTCCAAACTTAGCCTCCATCGACTTTGCTCTTCCGGGATATGAAGGACAAGTAATAGAGGCATTATTCATGAGGCAAGAAAATATGTGAAGGCGATTGCGAGCTGCAATATTAAATTTAAGACGTAAGTATTATTGATTGAATTGTATAATATACTTAAAAACTTTATTATAAAATAAGTATAATAAATTATATAAATTTGAAATAAATATAGGTATGTTATGTACGCATACATACAAAATATAATCTATTGATAAATGAGCAATTTGGGTGTGTAAATACTTTATTATTAAGGAAATGTTAAACTTTTATTGTTACTTAAAATTATCGATAAATTGAAAAAATATTATTATACAAACTGCAACATTATGATTTTAAAAATATATAGTTAGGTGTAAAAAAAACGAAGATATCATTTTAACTGTGTGTCACGTAACGCTAAAATTCAATTTTGACCACAGTTCATAAAAAATTATGGTCGCTATCTGAACGCAATTCAGTATACACACAATTATTTCATACAGTTAATATTAAAATGAAGCATAATAATAAAATGATGATCAAACAAACTTACACAGTGAAGTTCGATTTACTCTATTTTTATATCTGAGTTATAAAGTTTTAAGCAATATTAAAGAATACTACATAAGATATGAATTGAAATACAAAGTTTTTTTAATATTGTATACTCTGCAAGTTACATAGGTTTTTGTATTCAATTTGTGCCAATTGTAGAATATTGAACGCAAAATAGATCTCTGCAATATAATCAGCGGCTAGTAGTATCAACTTGTTAAATAACTCTTTAAAAGTAAATCAAGTTTCTGTAACGAATATGACCTAACGTCTGGTCTGTATAAAATATGTTTCTAGTTAAACGTACTAGATACTTAGGTAGGTAGGTACTAACATGTAAGTATTGTAAGTTATTTCCAATATTGTGATCATCGATCTAAACATTTGACCTTTTTAAGGAAACACGGAGCTCTTCCAGGAATCAGTAATTTAAAAATGAAACCGAACGTGAGAAAGTGTATTGTGAGTACCTACCCTACCTACGGGAGTACCTGTAGTACCTACGTAAATAACATACACTATCAGAGGACTATTTATTTAGCACAAGTGTACAAATTCTATGTTTATGAAAATATAACATTGGCAGATCTCATTTAAAATAGATTTAATGGTAGCATCCATTGAAACTGAAACTTTAATCGTATTTGTGATTTTTACGTGATGCAAGTACCTGTAAACATTACCAAATACACATTTCGTTGCAATAATGGTTGTGATGAAACACCATGAAGTTGTCGTAGTTATACAGCTATTGTCTGAAACGTTGAAACTCCGCGCTCCGAACCAAATGATCCTGGTAGACAACTCAGCTAACTTTAGTGACAACTGCCATATTGTAAGTATCTAGATGTAACAGTGGCTTACAATGTAGCTTAGGTTTTAATTATTTCAAGTCATAATAGTATTTAATAACATAAGGTACAATACGAAATGTAATTTTATAGGATGTTTACCTAATTAGGTACCTAAATAAATTAACATATATATAAAGTTGCGTAAAAAATTATATTGGTATGTGTTTTTAAAATTTGAATTGCCGTCTCTGAATGATTGAAAATCTCCTCATACATTTGTTGTATTCTAAGACCTAACTTCAGGTTTATTGCTGCAATTTTAACACAAGTTTTGTTACAATTTCGCAGTGTTATGATTTATCATAGTCTTTGATTTGAACCTAAAAAGCAGCTCTACATAATCATATTGTTAGGTTCCTTGCCTCATTGCCTTGCAAGCATCTCTCAAAAATGCCACTAGGGCAACTATTTTTGATATCGTTATTCATTTTCAAAATTATCTAAATGAGTTTCTTTCGAGGACAGGATATTTTAGGTTAGTGAAATGACATAACTCCTTTCAGGTACACTAGTTTCTTATTCATTAAATACGATACCGATCTCAATTATTTTTTTCGAAGCTATTAGGTTTTATGTGATCTATTTGTTACAGAAAAATACTTATTTAGTAGTGATTTTCTTATTTTATTTTAATTAAGGTAAATAAAAAGTATATAATATTTTTATGAAGACACATTATTTTTAGTACATAAAATATTTTTCATTTTAAGCACTGCTAATAATGTTAATTTATTTAGCCAAAATTTTGCTCAATTTTATATCCACTCAACACCAAAGTCATACATAGACATTAATACTTAAAAAAATATTAAACATATCAGTACAAAATGCATAATTTGTTACAAATATGATGCATAATACAGTCGACAAAAGCGCCATCAATTAATTATTATTTCACTCGTTTTGCAAGATATTTTGGCTAGTTAAGCCGACACGTCTTATATAAAATTTTCAATTTATTGTCTCTTAATTAAATTTTTATGTTTTAAAGTATTTTCGAACATCACACTTTAATGTACACTACAACTACATTTTCATCTAAATATTTATATAAGAATATTTCGGTCTGTTTGTCGCAATGGTGTTTGAATAAATTTATCTGTGTTATATAATTTATGGCATACACTAATTATTTGGGTGACCAAGCCTAGTTAGTAAAGTTAATTGCCTGGCTGGGCAACTTCCAATACATAACTTCCTAACTTTCAATATTTACCAATATGTCTTTTTAGTTAAAGCTTAAATATAGGATTAACAGTAATATGCATAATAAAATAACTCTAGAACAGCTTCTTCGTGTGTCTTAATTTTAAAGTCGACAGTCAAACTTTAGCTATTGAAGCTGGTAAAAATGTGAACCATTGTTGGATACAAAATGCCTATAAAAATGTTATAAATGCCACACTCTCACAAAGCTTATACTAAACTCATGTCTACTACATCATTGGATTTTAGGGCAGCACTAAAATATATACAAATACATACCTATAAATACTAGAAAGTATAATTTAGTACCCGTGTTTCAACTAGAGTTAAATCATGAATAAGCAAGCACTGTACATAATTTTTTTTTCTGCTATAAAATATTGTGTGCTATAATTATACTTACGTGATTCTCATAATTATATTATTTTTAATAGTTAAAATAATTGTCATATCCATATTTTCAGTACCTACAATTAAGTTAGTTTATGTGGGCAATAATTATTTCAGAAAATATGTCTCCTCGTTACAAATAAATGTAGATACCAAAATAGGCATTATTTTAAACTATCTAGTTATCGCTGTTAACTGTTGACCACATTTATGTAAGTATGTAATATATTATTATGTATTTGCAACACGAAATTAAAATATTATTATCCTAATGGTAATGAGTAGGTTTAAAAATAATAAGTACCTAAGTCTTACTTAACCATAAATATTTTGTTTTTTTGAGTATTGACACAGGTATAAACCCTTATTTCATTCACTTTTGTACAGTTTGTAGCCAAAAACAGTACTTACATCCGTAGTTTGTATGAAAATTCGCCTTTTTTGTAATCAGATGTGAAATAGGTAGTGCTCGTTTAAATAATACATATAACTTAAATTGTTCGGTTTTGATTTATAGCCATTAAGTTAAGATAAGTCCTACTCAATGCTTTTGAATCGGTTAGTACGTAGGTAGGTAAGTACATCAATAATGTTAGAGTAAAACCAGTCTTGCTAATTGTTGAAGCCAGAAAGAGATGATATCGTGTTTGTTGATTTATATAGTTACCAGTAGTTTTAAGATTGCAAGTTTGCAACATGATCAAAATATTGTGTTGATTTTCATTGTATACCTTTATTCTTCTTTTATTGTCAATATCACAGCAGTTTTTACCAAAGCTGTCAGCGTTTATAACTTTGTTGTTTACTTACATACATAAGTTTGTATATCGCTTACCTACATCACACCAGCCAGCAGCTGTAGGTGAACTTTGCTGGCACTCCATTTACAATCTAGCAATTTATAATAATACCTACAAAAAAGTAAACCAGGTTTTTGATGGTAAAAATGTGCTGGCAGTTATTCTACTGTGATATTAATAATTCTATTTATTATTTTATTTATTTTAACTTGGATGAATATTATAGTTAGAGAATGTTAAGTATGTATACTTATTATATAAATTGACGTAGATTAGACGATGTTATTTTGTAAAGTATGTATCAATGGGAGGTCCAGATGTGTTCCAAATATTTGATTTTTAATATTACAATTTTATTAAAACGTTTTTTGTTAAGTAATGTTAACATTATTATAAAATTGTATAAAATAAAATCAATCATCATAATTACAATGAGATAATATAAAATGAACGCAACAAACATCACGTAAAGCCCCTACTTCGCGTATTTTGAGCTCTCTAATTATATATGTACTACATATTTATGAACATTTAATATAATTGCATTTCATTGTGAACGAAATTAAAACATGTTAATATGTATTTGAAGTACACCTGTCTATAGAAACAGAACCGAAAAATATATTGAAGTATAAAAGAGAAAACGTTATTATTTTATTATGTGCTACTTGAAGTAGTTCTATTTGCCTGAAATATTATACCTCAGTAAGTTTAGTATGAATTTTGTGTCTTGAAAAATATATTTCAATTATTAGAATCGCATTTTGTATTATTTTTATAACCGAAAACCGATCGAACACCGCCGCAAGTTCGCTAATCTCTCGTACTTTTATTGGATACATTTCGGAGAATGCTCATAGGAACAGCATGACCTGATCCCATCATCCCAACTCCAGGATAAGCAGACGCACAGCGCATTACCTACATTACTACGTGGTGGATATACCGTCCACTCGCACTAAGCGGTTTTCCTTCACCTTCATCATTCGTACTTACCGTTGGTGCGGAACACGCTCTCTGCTGCTGTTTTCCCAGTCAATAACAAACTGGATCTCTTCAAAACAAGAGTGAATAGGTATCTTCTAGACCTCCGTGATACATCGTCGGCCACATCTTCACACTTTCCATCAGGTAAAATTGAGGTAAAACGAAGGTCTATCTACACTAATATAATAAAGAGGTAAGATTTGTTTGTTTGAATTGAATAGGCTCCGAAACTACTGGACCGATTTGAAAAATGATTTCATCATTATAAGCCTACATTATCCCTGATGAACATAGGCTACCCGTGCGAAACCGGGGCGAGCCGCTAGTTGACTATAAAACAACTCGAAGAATAAATGCTACAGATTGCTACGACCTTAGGGTAAAGGTACGACCGTAGGCCGGCTACGGCTTTCTCCGTAGCACGTAGATCACCTACATATGATTTCGTAGCGGGCTACGCTACCGTATAGTTTGACGTGATTTAATATATACTAATATTATAAAGAGGAAAGATTTGTTTGTTTGAATTGAGTAGGCTCTGAAACTACTGAACCGATTTGAAAATCGGTTAGAATCCTACATTATCCCTCATGAACATAGGCGATAGAATATACCCGTGCGAAGCCGCAGTTTTTTTATAGTTAAATTTTTTTACTATTTAATTTATTAATATTATAAATTATTTTTTGATTAAAACCATAATTAATAAATATTATTTAAATAATAAATTAAAAATAAGCCGGGGCGGACCGCTAGTAAACTAAAATATAAGGATTATTTCCTTTGTTGAGTGGGCTAATGACGTGCGTGAAGACGACGACGCGCGACGGTAACATATGCGCCAACCTTAGCGCTTGCAGTGCGGCCCAGCGGATCCGTTTTTACAGGACCGTTTTTTACGGATCCTTCGCTACTGAAAACAATCGTTTACTGAATCCGGAATACTGTCGGGTGAGAGTAAACTCGCTCTTACAAGTAGGCTAGCCATCACGGAAAAAAACGGAGGCAATGAGAATACGTCCTTAGGAAGTTTATATTTAGGGTCAGCTCACATCGAGACGCTGCGCGCACTTTAATTCGAAATATAACTTTATTTACTACGCAAAAATGTACAAATTTATTAACATAATACAAAAACTCCCCGCGACACCGTGCTTGCGCCATTTTGTATCTTTTTAAGTAGTTAATAAAGTTATACTTTAAATCAAAGTGCGCGCACCGCGTCGCGTCTCGGTGTGAGCGGAGTTTTACAGTCATAGGTTGTGTTTTTTTCTTGTGCAATAATAATGACTTTTGTAGTTTAAGAAATTTATTGAAATTAAGACAGGTAAGGTACAACAATATCACATTTTATAGATTTAAGGAAAAGAGATCCTAAAGATAGGTTATTCATTTAACAACATAAAAAGTTAGAATACCTTTTAGTTGAAATGACTCTAGGTAACGTATGTACAATAAAATCACATCGATTAGATTTCAAGGAATATATAGAGGTTTACACGTTTTGCTTAGGTAACAAAAGTGAGAATATTTCGGAATGAAATAGGTAGTAAATAAACAATTAGAGATCATACTAAAAATAAAATGGTAGAATATTTTAGAAGAAAATAATAGATAAGAAAATTTAAAAATATTAAGTTGATGAAAATAACAGTATTGAACTTAATTACTAACAAAAATAACCACTACTTTTAATGAATGAAAAATCACGAAATTGACCGAAATACGTTCTCATACGACTTTAAATATATTGGTTGCTCGCTTATTGGTTGCGATAAATTACGAATTAAATGCCATTTTATATGATGACGTACAAGTTGACATACTATTTGAGCTACCTACATACTATGACTCCAGTTCACATCATGTAAGGTCCTTCACAGTACTACATGCAATACAAATCACTTTGGTTTATTCAGATGAGACAAGCAACCGTGTACGGACATTAAATTGGTGATCACCACAGACCTACAAAAATACGTTGAATCCACAATCACATACTAGAAGATCATGCTACAACTAATTGTCTTCATTGTTCTAATATACCCAATAGATATGGCGTATTTCACCTGTAACAAATGAAATATGTACCCAAAAATTTTCGATTTCGGCGGGACTCGAACCCGCGCCCCACCCTCAGTACGGGTGTGCTGTAACCAACTAAGCCACGAAATCTTAGTCGGTTCCATCGAAAATCTTTGGGACCTCTTACGTACTGTAGCGCCACTACGGACTGTATCGTGGTATTTCGTCTCTTCATCCCAAATAGACTTTACGTTCTATACACACTGAAAGCGATGAAAGAGTTACGCTAGCTTAATCCAGATGAAAATAGCCCTTAATTGCATAATAATGGTGTGACGAAGTTGAGAATTATCAATACAAACTATACGCCACCGCCGACTGGTCGGGAACAGTGATAACTGGCGATCTCAGCTGATCTGTTCGCCGCTCATTGGCTGCATTCTTAACACTCAGAAAAATAACCAATGAGGAGTGATAAACGTATAATAAGCGAGATATTCACCGGTTGGCTGGTCCCATGACAGGCCAAGCTTCACTAGTCAGTACGCTGCACAAGTAAGTATGATGATATTACAACTACTAAGTAAGCTTTAGGAAATAGTTAGTCTTAGTTTAGTTGAATTCACGGTCGGGGAACAAAGCTGGAGCGGTCAGGGTCCAGATGTATAGGCCGATACACATCCAGGAAGACGTTATCTTGACCCACATGGAGGCTACATTCTCCGTCGACAGCTGCGATCTCGGGCTGGGGATAAAATAAGCATGTTACAGCAGCGTTCATAATTATGACTATGTAGAGACCGCACATAATCGTGACGAGTGGAATGATTTAGAAGGCTTTTGCTTACCATTATTGGGATATTGGTAGGCACTCAATTATTAGAAGAGATATTAAGAGTGTGCTTAATGCAAAAATCAAGCAAAAATTGGTATTTTTAAACACTTAGATATATGGTACCGAACGTAAATGATCAAATTAAAAAAATACTATATGTAGTGAAAAAAAACCTGTAGAAGTCGAATAATCGAATAGAATTAATGAAATTGGTGATAGTGTGGTTTTGCTATCGCACTAAAATTATAAATGCGGTTAGATGGCTATTTGTTATCTTAAATAACATTATGGTCTACTTTTTATCTGAAAAATCGCGTGCGAAACCGCGGGCAGAAGCTAGTATAACTGAGAAAGTTATAACTGAAGATGAAGGCCATACTCACTTGTACCAGTTGGTGAGTGTCATCATGATGTACAGAGTGGCGAGGGCGAACACGCAGTGGAAGAAGCACCAGGAGTAGGCAGTTCCCTCGGTCTCGTTGTCGAACACCTTGGATTGCTCAGTGCGGCCCGCTTCGCCACCGTCAACGGCCTCTATGGAACCATAACCTGCGCTCAGTACGAGCCATGCATGCATGGATTAATGTTGTAATCAAACGGATTGTTTCACCCCGTTTTCTGCCTTTTTACATGCATACTATGTCGGTATGCATGTTAGAAAGTCAGTGTTTTTGCACCAGAGCATAGTTTAAATTCCGGCCAAACCTCCGCTTCAAACACGTAGGACGCGGGACGCGCAACGGGAGCGTAAGCCGCGCGGCTGCTGCAATGGCGCCTTGCACACCTACGCGACCGAGACGCGGTATCTTTTTAGCGGACAAGGTTTGCGTTGTTGACGCTCCTGTTTCGCGTCCCGCGTATCTGACGCGCAGCTTTGACCGAAGCTTTATGATCATGATCGTTTTGATGACAAGCTAGGTAATACAGTCGTCAGCCTAAAATGAACACCAAATAAGAGATAGTATAAATATAGTACGTAAAACTTCAAAATAAAACTAAAGAAACCCAACAATACTGTAAATTTAATAGAGTACACCAAAGAAAATGCATGTGATTTTTAGAAATTCTTTTGTATTCACCGAAATGCAAGACGTCAGGAATTTATTGTTGCTTTTTTTATTCTTTGTAAAGTTTATTTGATTTTCGGATTAATTAATTGCCAAATGGCGCTCATTAGGGGAAGCCTATGTCCAGCAGTGGACTGATATAGGCTGATGATGATGATGATGATGATGAATTGCCAAAATCTTATTCAATTGAAATGAAACGCAGCAAATACACTGTTAGGGAACCCTTACCATATGAAAACGACTAGTCCAAATAAAAGATTCCTATTCACTCTTGGGATTGTATAAATGAATAGCTAATTTCAGTTGCCTTTACAAAAACCCGTGATAGTAAAGACATCAAAAGTAAATATAAAAACCCGTGATAGTAAAGACATCAAAAGTAAATACAAAAACCCGTGATAGTAAAGATATCGAAAGTAAATACAAAAACCCGTGATAGTAAAGACATCGAAAGTAAATAATATAACTACTAAATATGAAAAGATTTTCAATTAATTTTTATGGAAAAATAAAATACGAGAATTTGCCTTTTGAACCAGAGATTGACGTTTTCTCGGACTTATTACTGGGCGCCTTTTTCATCGCTGTAAAATACAAACGGTAGCTTAGCTGAAGACAAAAACACTAACAACTCTTTGTTATTTTGCAGATGGAGGAAAAATTGGTTTTGATTCACATATCGCCAAACGAACTAATCTAAAAGCACTAAAATTATGCAATCCCTTTTTATTTCGATCGTTAGGAGAGGTGTCCATTCCACTCATCCAATATCTTTGTCCAATGTACATTTGATCAAAGAACTTGGATGACTTCATCCAATTTAGATCCAATTTAGATTAAAAAATTTAGAAGAAAGAAAGATTTGGATACTAGTTTCCGCCCGCGGCTTCGCACTGTTTCTATGAAAACGTATAAGGTTAATTCTTGACTTTCATAATAAATATCTAAAAATAACTATTATTGACACCCTAAACTAAAACATATAAAAAAAACTAAACTATTAATAGTAATATTAACTATGTATAATTAATATTAAGATACTTTTAGACAACAGTCAACTATGTAGTTAGTAAAACTTTTGTAGTAATCTGTGGATAATGCGATTGGTTGTACATTTAGGATCACATTAAAATAAGAACATTATGTAATAAGTCTACATTGTACAACTGTTTATTATCCTGAATAAAGAAAATACAAAATAGCTGAAAAATAAGTGAAACTGAAATTTTATGGGTTAATTGTAGCCTATGGTTTATTTCAGGTCAAGAGCTTTTGCCCGATCTGGTGAGAAATTTTGGCGAGAAGAAGTAACAAACTTTCTTCTATTCATCAAAACTATCTTATTTTTTAGGGTTCCGTACCCAAAGGGTAAAAACGGGGACCCTATTACTAAGACTTCGCTGTCCGTCTGTCACCAGGCTGTATCTCATAAACCGTGATAGTTAGACAGTTGAAATTTTCACAGATGATGTATTTCTGTTGCCGCTATAACAACAAATACTAAAAAACAGAATAAAATAAATATTTAAGGGGGCTCTCATACAACAAACGTGATTTTTTTGCCGCTTTTATGGATAATGGTACGGAACCCTTCGTGCGCGAGTCCGACTCGCACATGGCCGGTTTTATTTAATATTAGTGTGATTTCATTTGAACTCAAGTACGGAATATACAATGGAATCTTGGATAAAGACATTTGACGAGTGGAATGGAATGAATCCGTCAAAGAAGTTTGATCAAATGTTGGACAAACATATTGGATGAGTGGAATGGGTGGCCCAAAGAGACAGCAACATAGTAATTTATTAACTCAGTTGTTTAGTTTTGGCGACTTGTGAATTGACACCATAACGACTGTTTAGAATTTCTTATTTTTCTATAACTTATGTTAGTTCGTTCTATACTAGATAGGTACTTACTACGTTACGGCTCTTCTACGAAGCGTATTTACTCGAACCCGTGAAAAGACAAATCAAACCATGAGGCGTTCGTATAAGTTAGCATTTCTAATAACACTGGTGTCATTTCAGATATCACAAAACTAACTAATTTGATAGCATTAAAATGTATAATATTCTTTTTCGATCGATAAGTTACAACGTTTTTTAAATGAACCTATTTCTTTTTTACGTCCATATTTTAAATCTATGCAATAATCTTGCATGCATTAATAATAATGCATGCAACATTATTTTTACTGTATTCTCATAATTGATTTCAATCTAAGAAATGAAATTAGTTCCCAAAAATTTCCGGTTTCGGCGGGACTCGAACCCGCGCCCCACCCTAAGTACGGGTGTGCTCTAACCAACTAAGCCACGAAACCCTTAGTCGGTTCAACCGAAAATCTTTGGGACCTCTTACGGACTATAGCGCCGGTAGCTTCTTAGAGATACAAAGTGCGGGTAAGCACTATATCAAAAAACCTTTGATTTCAATCTAGATCTAAATTGTAATAGTACTTTAAGTTTATCTTAATTCGATTGTTATCTGATTTGTGAATGAATAAATAAATAGATAAGAAAAGGAAGCTATCTATTTTTTTTATATTGATTATATGTATTTACAAACTTTTACTTAGCATAATTGACTATCATTAGAGCAATGTAGTTTTTATGTTTTAGCAAGACAGATTATGTATTACTGTTGCTGCTATAACAAAAACAAATAATTTTTTTTTTATTAGTAGGGCCAAAGTATGGACATTGGCTTTGACTTTGCTATACTTCTGTATAAGTTAAGTTCTGTGTAAATTAAGCAACGTTGGGTGAGGACATGTTGACTTATTGCTTTTTTTATTGATCCATGAAAAATCTGCTTTTGAGGATTCCTTAACGAAATAGATTTGTCCGGTGGTACGGAACCCTCCGTGAGCGAGTGGACTCGCATTTAACCGGTTTTTTAATAATATACTTGGTACAAAATAAACGTATTTAGTTTCAGCTGTCCGATCTCAAATCGTCTCGGCAATCAAATCTTGTAAGTTAAATATGAATCCAATTTCCGGCTTTCGAATAACCGGAAATTTGGCATACATAAGCAATGGGATGACAATGCAGTCTTATGTATGACGTAGCCGGAACGTGGCCATGTAAAACGTATTAAAACGACGTAAACTCATCGAGATTAAGCTCGTTTGATTTGTCTTGACAAGTACTATGGTTCTGGATGATAGTAAGCATGTTTAAAAAAATATTACTAAGTCTTGTTAGCTTTCAAATTATTTAGTTTTGTGCCATCTGATTCGACCCCATTAGCTAACTAGCATGACTGTTAGTGATGATAACCTACAATGAGTTTGTCATACCTTCGTTAGCAATGAGACCGCCTGGACCTTACGCAGAGTCGACGCCGCGCGATTCGCCGGAGGGAATGCAATATCGGGTTAGTTTCATAACATAGTTGGAACAAAAAATTAATAATGAGTATTCTATTGATTTGAAATATTCATGCATTCATTAAGCTGTTTAAAAAATATGTCTAGAAAAAAGAACTCTTTCTGCGTCCAATGTTAGGTAAAAAAATTCAACGCAAAAATTTCGAATCGACACTGGAAAACTTCTTTTGTAATAAATTAAGGAAGTAAATTTATTGGTATTTATTTTAAATATTTGATCAGCCGGAAAAATCAGCTAAAAATCTATTTGGGCAGCAGTATATGTTTTGATCGGCTGTAAAATAAAAACTACCAGCAATACTTGGCCGGCAATTAAATTATTTTTGGTCAGAAAATAAATAGCCGAGTGATCGGCAAAATTAATGTTTTGGGCAGCAGAATTAATGAAATGAGCAGCAGAATTAATGAAACGAGCAGCAGGATTTTACAAGTAATTATTATCAGCTATTAAGTGGATGTTGGAGCTGCAAAATTGATAGTTTGATCAGCAGAATTACAAAATCGTTATAAAGAAAAAAAAACTTAGGCTAAGTAAATATCACTTGGCCTGCATTTGAAATCAATGGAATTAAAAAATAGAATTTTCAATTAAAAATAGAAAATGGTTTTACATTAGTAGTGATGGTTTTGTTGTTTGCATCATTCTAACAGATATCCCTTGCAATATGTAATGAATTCGAACTATATAATAAGCTCACACAGAGACTAGACGCGACGCGAGGCATCTCGAGACGCAGCGCGTTTTCGTATTATATCAATATTTTTTATACCTTTTTTGTAGTAAATAAAGTCTCATTTTGAATCACTATCATAAAAGTGTACGCTGCGTCGTGTCGCGTCTCGGTGTGAGCTGACCCTTAACCCTTTTCTCATTACGGTATGCACACACGACTCTAGTCTCGGAGACTAGTCGCCGCGGACTATCTCACATACATTAAAATAGAGACTCGCACACTACAATAACGGTAACCTTGTTAGAGATGGGCCGAATATTCGTTTTATATTCGGTATTCGGCATATTCGGCAGCTTTACCGAATATTCATATTCGGCCGAATATTCGGCTGAATCACCTAATGTTCGGCAAAGTGATACTCTAAGTTTTTACTGTTAAGACCCGTGTATTATCATGATTTGAGTGTACAGTGTAATGAAGTAAGTATTTTAGAGTGTAGTGTTCTGATTTTGTCGTCACTGAAGCTTTATTTTCAACTAAAGTAGTTTGGTAAAAAGATAATAACTTCAATCAATATCTTCGCGCCGGATCCCTTGCAGGGTAGGCAAGGAATCCATAATAACTTAATGCAAAATATAGGTATCTAGCTGTTTTGGGATTAGGCTTCTGTGTTAACTCTTTATAATAATATATTAAACAGGCCTTAATTGAAGGAAAATAAACAAGATATTTATTTCAGTCAGTCTTTATTGTGTTAGAGAATAGCTGAATCAAATCACAAGACCTTAGGTAGTAGATTATGAATAATATTTTTTCTAGTTTCTACTCAGCATAGCGTCGCAAAATATATTTATTGATATTAAACGTTTAAACCTATCCTATTCAACCAATATAGTTCTTTATAAAGAAAATTAGTAATTTGTTTGTACTTTGCAGGTTGATATTTAAGAGATCAATCACTTAATCTACACATTAAGAGTTAGGAACTTAATTATAGTCTAATGAGATATAAGACAAATATGACATCTCATATTATACGACGGAACGGAATCAAATGTACCGAATATTCGGCCGAATATTCGGTTCGGTAAAAGTTTTACCGAATATTGGGCCGAATGTTCGTATTCGGTGAAACCCATGTTCGGCCCATCTCTAATCCTTGTGCGAGTCTCCATTTAAATGTATGTGAGATAGTCCTCGATGGCTGGTCTCCGAGATTAGTCGTTTGTGCGTATCGTAATGAGAGAAGGGGCTTACGTTAACTAGGTAGAGACTACTTCATTTTTAATATTAACACTCAACAACCTTGGTTCCGAATATAATTCCAACTTATAAGTATGACATTATATCCAAGGTTACCTCAGATTCAAAGCGTTACCGTATATCAAAAATTATTTTAAAATAAATAAATAAATAATGTTGGACAATTCACACAGCATTATCTAGCCCCAAGCTAAGCAGAGCTTGTGTTATGGGTACTAGATAACTGATATACATAATTTTATTGATTTGCTGCGAATATCACAGAGCATTAAGCTCCAAACTAAGCAGAGCTTGTCTAAAGGGTACTAAACTTGATAACTGATTTATCATAACATCAGACACAGAGCGAGTATAGTACGAAAAGATATTCACCTCCAGAACCCTCCTTAGCCAGAATATGCTCCGACATGGTGATCTTTGAAGAGGATGAGGCAGTTCGGATGCTCGAGTACAAAACGCTGCACGCCCAAATGATCAGCCCGATGATCGACGACTTGTCGAAGGAAGCCTGCGGAAAGACAGACGTGTTGGAGTCTAGGTATTCTGTTGGTACTAAAACAAAACTGATTTGACCGAACTAAAATTGCAGCCGTTTTGTTTACGATTGAAATAAAAAGGACAAAGACATTTTTAGAGATGTCAAACATGTTTTTCGTAGCTTCGCAAAACTATTGGTGGGACACACAATACAGAGAAAGTGGGACACATTTCCCGTTCTTAGTGGCATTTTATCCTTAGTATATTAGGTTTTTTTAACTCGTTTTATTAACTAGTCAGGATGAAACATCAGGAATTTTTGGTGAACTTGAAGTATGTACTGTTTCAGAGCGAGATGACCTTTTAAAAGCAGAACTACAATAGGGGAGAACAGGTAGCATTCGAAGTTTTTTTTAAGTCCCATAAAATAAAAACTAATAGCCATTTCAATACTGTTTCAATGCTACTTTATTACCTATATATGTATATCTGACCACAACACTAGTCAAAATTCAGGGCTAATACAAAATAACACGAAGAAGCTATGCAACATGCATAACTTTTCAAAGGAATTGAAGACGTATGAAACCACCCCACGCGCGGGGTGGCCTCGTACATAGGTTGCTTGCTTCTAATGGAGGGGGGCGCCAATTTTGTATTGTACCAATGTAACCCGATTATGGCTGAAAGTACCCCAAAACATGTGTACGAGTTATCATCAATATTAATAAAAAACAAGAAACTGGCTTCTTGAAATTAGCCCAAAACGGGTGGTGTGGTGAGGCCAGCGTCAGATTAATTTCCCATACAAACGTAATACCAAAATTATTTTAATTACAGCATATTTCCACCATATTATGTTTTTTTTTATTCAAATAGTATATTTATCTAGGTTCCTGAATGATCTTTTTTTCAAAATGAGATTGTCTCACCTTTAATGAAATGCGAGCAAATCGAATATTTTGACTTCGAAAATGACATTATTTCGTCCTATTTCATTTGTATTAAAAACAACAATATCTTACGTTTTCTTTGATAAGGAACATAACTTATATTGTCAAGTTACAGAATAACAATACTACATGGAAAATACAAAAGGTTTTCTATCATCATTTTTGGTATTACGGAACATAACAATATTACAAATTGAAGTTGCGAGCAGCAGTGGCCCGCCATTCCGCGGCTAGCCAAATATAAACGCTTTGACATGTTTATAGAAGATATCACCGCTGCTGTATAAATGCTAATGGTGTATGAATGCTACCTGCTCTCCTATTTTTTTTATTAATAACGCTGTTAATTTTTTTTTAAATTTGCTGTTGGTTTTGCCGTTATGCTATAGAGTACTTACTAAAAGATCATGCTGATTAAAACCATAGATTTAAAAGTTGAAAACGGTTAGGTACAAGAAACTTACTAGAGAATTTACAAAAATGGAGTCAAGAGTTTCTACACATGACATCTTCTACTGGATGAAAAGGTTGTAAGCGAAGATCTAATAAAGAAGGTGTGCTTTTATGGTTGGTGGATTTAAATAGTTGGATATGTACGAGTCAAGCTAAAAACATAGGACAAATACACAACTATGGATGATACATTCAATGTCCTACATACCCAGTACTTGGCCTGTGTCGCGTAATCCTGGTAAAGCATTACCGAACAGTCAATAATTATATAAATACATTTTAGTATTAACAATATACAAATAGTATTAACAATAAATACTATAAAGACAGATCAGACACGGTGAAATACGCGCGGAAGTAAACCGCGTGGCTCCAATCCATGACGCATGATTAGCGCAGTCTATAGTATGTAGTCTAAGGCCCGTCATAGATCTATGCTTGAGTGACGTTTATGCCACAGAAAAGCGTTACTCAAGCATAAGCGTAACGATTTTCTATAGCATAAGCGTTGCTCAAGCATAAAAATCAACGACTGAGCAAGCTTTCATAATACGGACCTAAGTCTATTACGATAACTTAAATACGATCCGCGCGTTTGATCCGCAGGACTTGCACGGATTTCACCGTGTCTGATCAGGGCCTCGATACATTAATGTTTACATTAGTACATAATCGAAGTTAAACCAAAACTAACATCTCGCCGCTAAATAATGCCTTCCTCTTTCTTTTTGTTAGAAAAAACATGTGCTCCTGCACCGAGGGTAGGGTGGAGATGGCACTGGCGAACACACTGTACCTTCTCAGTCCCCCCAGTGATGCCATTACACGCAGACTCCCCGTTGGAGAGCGCAGACCAGGTCAGGTACATGACGTAGAGAGACACGACCGCAGACTGCAGCAGGCCGGAGCGCGGCTGGTGCTCCTGCACCGAGGGTAGGATGGAGATGGCACTGGCGATCACTACGAGGATCAAGTTGATTGAGATGAAGAATTTGGATAGGTCGCAGCCGCTGGACTGTGGGTAGAGAACAGCAAAATTATTGAATGATATTATGATGAATAGAGTACTATCCGGAATTTTAATTGATTTATCCATGTCTAGGACTAGTTTCAGCGTTTGCCGTTATTATTATAGCTCTACTTCACGTGTGACTCAAGTGCTTTGAATACTAGAAATGTCAAAAAAAATCTTTGTAGAAATGGAGACAAAGAGTAATTTTGAGCCACAAGCGGGAAGCTGAATGACGACTTATTTCAATAAAGACCAATAGACCTGTGGCAAAGCCGCACTTTGGGTTACCTGACCTACGGGATATGAGTCACTAGGTCAGTTGTTTTTATAAAACTAAATGCGTAATATAAACTGATGCTAAAATGTGACTTACTTTAGTGTAGTAAACATAAAGTAGAACGGTCCCGGTGAGTGCGAGCGCGAAACAAGACAGCATGGCCAGCAGTAGCGCCGCGTACCAACCTCGCGACTCCGACTCTTCGTAGTAAGCTGCGGCAGATCAGGTACTTACATTATAAAACGATAAAAATCAACGCCAATGCGATTAGTAGAAAGGATTGAGTAAACACTTTTTTTCGGACAAAAGTTCTTAAAATCTTACAAGACTCGAAATTATGTAAACACAACACAATGAGAAAATCACCACTTAGCATGTTCTATGGTAAAGCAGAACATGTCATAGATAGCGCTTTACTTTCATGGTAGAAATGGAATGGAAACTGCACTTTAAAGAATGCACTAACTCCAACTCTAAATTCTAAATTTAGAGTTGGAGAAACTAAACTCTAAATTTCGCCCCAAATTTTCTCTTTAATTTGTGTTAGTTACTTACAAACCCAATTTTCAGCCCAAGTGTGGGCAAAATCGATGATCAATATAAGCTGAATGATGATGAAGCCGAAGCCTCCAATCATGCCAAACACCATCCAAGTAGATGCGAATGTGCCTTCTGGGATGAAGAACGCTCCAATGATCCCACCAATCACCAGTAGGTACTTGATGCCCCAGAAACTGGAACAATACATATTTATTTTATGACTGTACATAATATTTAGGCCTTTTACATATTCATTTCTTTTGACACCATATGCATAGATTGAAGATTGCTAATAAGTAAGTCTGTGTGAGCCTGTTTGAAAAGTAATAAATAATAATAAAAATCATTTTATTCAGAACATTTTACAGAAGGATCATTGATGCTTTGAAACGATGTCACTACCGAAGCTTAAAAAACTGTGTGGTAGTCACAACGCCCTACTCCTAGATTCCTGATGCTTATTCTTATTCCTGAATAATACAAAAATAGTAATTACTAGCTAATCTTAAAAGCTACTTATTTATTAATCTAGTAATGGTTTAAATTGCTGGTTATTACAAATTAACATAGTACATTAAAGTTTCTAAAGTTACATTAAATATTCTAAGTTATTAAAGATTCTAAAGTTACATCAAAGTTTCTAATTCGTGTGTTGGTGTATGTGTGCGTGAGTGTGTGATTGTATGTGGTGTTTGAGGTCTTGCGAGGCACCAGTCTCTTAAGAGTCTGGGCAACGTAAGACCCAACGTATAAGTACATAAGCATTGAAAGGCACATTTTCACTAGGTATATATGCCATTAAGGCCATAATGTCCTATTCAACACCTATTATATGCCCACACTAAGATGTAAAACCAGGACTTACCCATTCTGTATGCCAGCTCGGGGATCCTTAGAAGATTTCACCCCAATTGTGATCAACGCCATAAGTACGAAAAAGAGACAGGCTGCAAAACAGATCCTGAAAACAAGAATAAGTATTGTAATTCTAGCAAGGAAGTAATAGTAGAAATTGTAGAATTTACCAAAAATGTTGGTATGGTTTCATTATTTTTATAGGAAAATACCTTATGAGTATTTAATAAGTTTCTCTGTATATCCCTTGAATTGTTCAGTTTCTACACAATGTTATTTAATAATCATTTAATAAATTTGACTCACTTCCGCTGCTCAGATTTTATTCATCATTTAGAAATAAGCCTGACATGACATATTTTTAGGGTGCTACGCTTGACCAAAATTGTTTTCAAGGCAAAATGGTTTTCTCCAAAACAGAGATTTTTCTTAAGAAGGTATACTCTTAGCTCTTTTGGTACTACTTTCTTACTTTCCATACTGTCCCAGCAAAACTAAACTCAATGTATACATATATCACATTCAGTCTTAGAGAGTTTAAAACCAAAATAATGTTCACCTATAAACCGCCAAATATCCCACAGCATTGTTACAATCCACTTTCAAAGAGCCCGGCACGAGTGCAGTAGAGTTTTGACAAAATGGTACCTGAAATACAGCATAGAAAATAGTCTTAGCGTATATATGTCATTTAGGTTAATTAAATGTTTTCATCGGTGAATGTGAGTAAGTAAACTCTTCCACAGATAAGATAAAATTGTTTCTGAAATAGATATTAAATTGTAAATAGTGTAATATACTCTACTCACATGTTGATATAAAGATCACCTTCAAGTAATCAGCTTAATTAGGGGCTAAGGACCTATAGAACTGCATCAGACAGAAAAACTAAAGTAGTTTTCTCGTAGGCATCATCATTTCTAGCTCTTAAACCCCTTTTATTTATGTATTTCCAAACACCAATTCATCATCATAGATGGATATACTTACTTTAATTCTGGGCGAGAAAAAACATCAACATTAATATGACTGTGGAGACTACTAACCTTTTTCAATTCTTCTTCTAACCCTGGAGCGAGAGTGATGCAGGCAGTGACCATCACCAGCAGTAGCATCACAGCATACATGAGCCGTGAGGAGGTGGAGTTGGCACAGGACGGGCATGCGGAGCAGCAGAGGGAGCAGGCCGCACTGCCGCAGCAGCAGGCAAGCTAAATAATTCATTAGATACTTGATGTTTCAATTAGTTTGGTAAAGCTATAATGAATTTTATAATTCTAATTAAATTAAGTCCTACCTACTTGATAGGTCTGAACTAACCTTAGTAGAATTACGTGGAAGTTGTTAATTTGAAAAAAGGTACTTTTACCTACCCATCTTTGTTATAGTAGATCCATGTAATATTGTAGAAATAGGGTTTTCTTTTTCAATTTAGTTAAGCTAGGTATACTAATGGTCTATCTGCGTGTGATATATGTTAAGGATGAATGACTGACAAGTAATGTGCACTTGTGGGGATTCCCTTTTCTACAAGATGTCTTCTCATGAGAATTAAGTCTAGGGTGTGATTCATATCAAGTATTATTCGATTCCATTTCGTCCTAGAGTTGCATGTTTCTTTGCAAATATGCCTTTACGACTGGATGAGAGCTGAATTTAATGGCAAAATATGACAAAGAAATAGGATCATCATCAACTAAAATATCACTTACCTGCGCAGCTGAACAAAGACCTAACACGGCTCCCATCGTGAAAACAGAGTAACACTATGTCAGATTTATTGGTTTTACTGTAATTTATGAAACCTGAGAAAACGGGCAGTGCAAGAATGCGAAGAATACTTTATTTTCGTAATATCGATTTCGCCTTCACCCAACCAAAGTCAACAAAATAAAAGAGGTTTTTTTTTTGCTTAAGCTTCACTCAATCAAAGAGAATAAAACTACTGTCAGATTTCTGAAAGCTTTCAATGTCAACATTTTAATGAAATTCCCCAATGAAAAAGAAATCCCCTTCGGTACCTACCAATAAAAATTCCAATGAAAAAAGATATCCCCTTTAAAAACGGGGGCTGATATCTTCCGTCCACGAAAAAAAGTCTGCAGCAGACTAGGTACGAATAAATAATAAGTCAGGAAATCTAACTGCATGAAAAAAATGACCCAACCAAAGTCGTGTCCAAGTAGGCGGAGCTTAAAAGTCGTGTCCAGCCAGTGTTGCCAGATCTACTGATTTATCAGTAGATCTACCTGCTTTTTGAACCGTCTACTGATCTACTGCTTTTTTGCTCAAATTTTGTGAAATCTACCTGCTTTTTCCGAGCATCAATAGCAAGTGACTCCATGTCTTTATTTTAGCTCACGTGACAAGTTACCAATGACACAAACTTCACAAAACTGAAACAGATGAATGAAACTGAAGAGTTCCATGTTCGTTCGATAAACTTTTGCAAAATGCAAACTGAGTGAGACGACGTGAGTGAGTTTATTCAGTTATTACTCTACTATGCACTAAATAATATATGTCCAAAACCACAAATCAAAGTTCAATCAGACTGAAAAGAACTGAGCAAAGCACAGCCGACAGGCCGCCTGGCCTCGCTTTCCACAAAGCTAAACAGTTTAGGAATGTGGGCAAAGAAAACGCTTCCTAAATTTCAAAAAAACGGGTTAGTAGCTTTGTTGTATGTTTTTTTTTGCATGAAAATACTCGCAAAACACAATACATAGGTACTAATTTATAACATATTAAAATCTACCTGCTTTTTTTCCCAATCTACTGCTTTTTTAACAAAATTTCTACTGCTTTTTTCAGATTCCATCTGGCAACACTGATTCAGATTTTCAATTTGACTGACTGAACCTGTCTGTGCTGTGTCCTTGTGTGTGATTTAATTTAAATTTATTTTATCCCTTGTTTGTACTGTGAGTGTGAACATAGGAAACCCTTGAATTTATCCATGATCATAGAGTAAAAACGCGCTGCTGTCTCAGCCTAGTTATTCTAAGGCCATCATAATTATATTACATTGTTTTCTAAGTTTTTCTTCAAGAAAACCGAAATTGATATGATGAAGTTTCATTTAGCAGCTTTGTGCGGCTTAGCTTTATGCCTCACTCATGCCTCTGAAGAATACTGCCTGAAAGACGATGTATCATGTACAGCTGGTGGCGTACTAAAGAAGTACAACAAAGGTACAAACAGACTAGGTAGATGATACTAACGTGTACAAAAGATTGGACTTGTCAGTTAAGTAGGGAATTGTGCTAAGTATTATATTGTTTGCCTTGCTTGTAATAACACACAGGTTTATATGTCCATAGAATCAAATGAATTGTCTACAAAAATAACCTCTGCCCTGAATGAATTTTACCCTTGTAAACGGGAAAACTGTGGCTGCCATAAGTCAGTGATAAATTTAGACCTAGCACCCTTCAAAGATGGGATTACAAAGGATCAGTTTGCTATTGCTCGAACTAAAGGAACAAAATATCAGGTATGTTTTGATCTGCGAAGCATAAAGTTGTGTCTGCCTCACAAAACTGAACTGATAACATAATAGATTTTCCTAGTTTATGTTATATTGTAGCGCCCCAACTTTTTTTTTTAAATTACATTATTTTACATTATTGATGACCTCTGTGGCGCAGTGGACGAAGGTCCGCCTGCGATGCAGGAGGTTGCAGGTTTGTTTCCCGCCTTGGGACAAATCTTTGAATGATCTGCAGATATTTGTTCTAGGTTTTCTGGTCGTTTATAATAAAAATTATCTATCTATGTATTGTATTATGTATATCAGTTAACTAGTATCCATAACACAAGCTCTGCTTAACTTGGGGCTAGATAATGCTCTGTGAATTGTCCAGCATTATTTATTATTATTAGATTAAGATAGGCAAAACAAAAATGTTTGAGACACGTGATTTATGAACATACTACACACGCTAGTGGTTTCCTTTTCTTTTTCAGATCAGCCAAGGTAAACTGTACAGAGAGAAAGACTGTCACTTCCCAGCACGATGCACTGGCATAGAATACTACCTCAAATTACTAGCTCCAAAGATGCCAGACATGGAATTAGCCATCAACACCAGAGACTGGCCACAGTTGAACCGAGCCTGGGGTCAGCCTAAAGCTCCAGTGCTGTCTTTCAGTAAGGTTTTTATCACAATGGTTACTTCATTATTTTTGATAGTTGTCATCATTTTTGTCAATGTTCACATAATGTTTTATTTATATTAAGTTATGTCGTTGTCCTCTTTTAAAATGTTACCTTACTAACCGGCTGTGTAGTTAAATTTCGCAAAAACCATCCTATGTTGACATTTGGAAGCTCTTTGAATGGCCTTCGTAATTTGCAATTGTATGGTAAAGGCCATTAAAATGGTGTTCAAGATTATTGAAATACTATTGAAATTGAAATAACTTTCACCTGTTTTAGCCTAATTCCACAGCAGAACTGTTTAATCCATTAGTGAAAATTTCTATGTCTATGGTTTAATCTAACAATACATAGTTATATAATACTTGTATTTAGTGTTTGCTAATAGAAGAATAACAATAAGAAGCTTTTTAAATTACTCACTGCATCTTCAAAATATATTTTTTTCAGACTCTTGACTACTATGACATCATGTACCCAGTCTGGAGTTTCTGGGAAGGTGGACCGGCTATATCCCTCTACCCTACAGGCATAGGGCGCTGGGATAAACACCGCATCAGCATAACTGCAGCAGCAGTGAAGTAGGTACCTAGTTTAGTGCCACATTTTAATTCACATCATCATCAGCCACTGCTGGACATAGGCCTCCCCTAATAAGCACCATAGCGCCCTGTCTTCAGCTTGACATATCCAGCATCTGCCGGCAGTCTTTCGCAGATCGTCATCCCACCTGGTGGGAGGGCGTCCTACACTACATTTACCTAATAGGACTCCACTCAAGAACATGTTTACCCCAGCAGCTTACACATTTTACTTGGTAACTTCTATCTTCAATTTTAATATTGCTTTTACAGATGGCCTTGGGAACAGAAGGAAAGCAAAGCATTCTTCAGAGGATCAAGGACTAGTGAAGAGAGAGATCCTCTTATATACCTGTCTCGCTCTAACCCAGAGTTGGTGGATGCTCAGTATACCAAAAATCAAGCTTGGAAATCTGATGCTGTGAGTATTTTCGACCTTAATTATTAATACTATTTAACGGGTATTTATCGAGTTTATATACCTATTTTTCCCGACGTTTCGACAGGTTTACACACTGTCGTGTGTGTGTGTTTACACACTGTCGTTCGTGGTCATGGGATGACCACGAACATCGGGAAAAATAGGTAAATAAACGCGATAAATACCCGTTAAATAGTATTAATAATTATGTGTTCAGATCGCGTAAGCTTAAAAATATTTATTTTCTACCTTAGGTATCAAAATTTTATATTTTTTGCTAGCTTATAAACTTTTGAACATAATATTTTTTTTAGGATACTCTCTATGCTCCACCAGCATCTGAGGTCTCTTTCGAAGACCACTGTCAATACAAATACCTTTTCAACTACAGAGGAGTGGCTGCCAGTTTTCGATTGAAACATTTGTTCCTGTGCAAATCTCTCGTCTTCCATGTCGGAGATACATGGCTTGAATTCTTCTATCCCTCGTTAAAACCATGGGTTCATTATGTGCCCATCAGCTCAACAGCCACAAAAGAGGAAATTAAGGAAGTTATTGAGTATTTCAAAGAGCATGACTCGGTAGCTAGAGAGATAGCAGAGAGAGGATTTGAGCACATTTGGGAGAACCTCACGGACAAAGATGTTAAGTGTTACTGGAGAAAATTGCTGAAGAATTATTATAAGCTTGTGAAGTATGAAGTGGAGAAGGATATGGATCTCATTTTGATAAATTAAGTTTAATTCTAACAGCTCTCGGAATATAACTGGTGGTTTGTATAAGTCCTTGTTTTATTATAAACTAGTTTCTGCCCGCGGTTTCACACGCTTTGTTTCTATGGAAAAGTCAAAAGGTTTTTATCCCATGGCAACTGTTTTATGGGATAATTAGTAGCCTATGTTTCATTCCAGGCTCAGCAGCTACATTTATGCGAAATTGTAGCCCGATACGTTCAGTAGTTTAGGCGTGACGTAGTAACATACATCCATCCATCCATCCAAACTTTCGCATTTATAGTATAAGTGTGAATCTAAGCAAAATAAATAAGTGTTTCTAAATAAATCCAAACAAGTTTATAAATAGCAAAAATATTTTATTAGGTGGATGTTTATTAAAAGTTATTTCTTAAAATCTCAAGGTACTTTAATCATATCAAAGACACTTGACTCAGACACTGGGAATTTAAAATTTCAAAATTTTTCCATTGGTACAAACTTTCAAATAAGACTGTTCAGTTAAAACTTAATCAGTCTCATTATACGCAACATCCGTTTACTTAAAAACAGAGCGCTTTGAAACATTATACAATCTTATCATGCATAATGCAAGCCACAATTAACTTATCAGAATGTAAATTGACAAAGTTGATAAACATTCCAAAAATGTGTTTGATATAGGTACCATACGAACAATAATTAAGAATCGCACACATAGTACTTTATTTAGTATGGAAAACGGTATCACAGAAGTAGGTAAAAAATATTGACACTCATCCTGCGACTGTGACGTAATTTGCGTAAATAATGTTAGATATAATCAACGTCATTCTTCGTCCTCCGGCGAACAAGATGACAAAGATGCGCAGAACGCTATTCTAAGAACAAATTTACTGAGTTTCCTACTTTAAAATTGAACTATATCACATTGCAGATTCCTAAGTTGTTTGCATGAAGACACTTATTAATCTACTTGGATAGTTTGCGATCAAGTTGTTCAGCAATCGCCTCAAGGAAGTCTTCTGTGTGCAAGTACATCCCCTCTTTAGTATCCTTCAGTCCATGGATACAGATCACCAGATCCTTGGTCATTTTGCCGCTGTCAATGCATTCAACGCAGGCCTGTAATCAGATCAAGGTGTGGTTTTTAACAAAACAATGACTTAACAGGTTGGTTGGTATCATAGATTAGATGTTCGGTTTTTTTGCAGCTTAAACCCCAACTGGTTCGTAAAATGAATTGATAAACAGATTTCCTGATTAGTTGATATAAATACGCGACAGTCGCGTCGCGCCGTTTTCGTATCTTATCATCGCTTTCTTTCCATGGAAAATATTCAAGTTTGCGACCTAATAACAACTTTTAAATTAATCTGAACCTAATTTGTTTGTTGTTAAAAACTAAAACAGCCTGTTTCCGAATCTCTTAATTTTATTGCGAGACTAATACTAATTCCTAGGGATTGTTAATAATACCCTTGGAATCATTTTCTTTAAGTAGGTACAATAGCGAAAGAATTTTCAAAATCGATCCTTAATTGACACACATGCAGCCGAACATTACAACCGCCTTCTTTATTCGAAGTCGGTTAAAAATGCTGTCTCACCTCTTCAAGAGCAGTAGCAAAACGATCCAACTCAGGCGTGTTGTCCAACTTAGCACGATGTGCGAGCCCTCTCGTCCAGGCGTAGATTGAAGCCACCGGGTTGGTGGAGGTCGGCTTGCCTTGCTGATGCACTCGGTAGTGACGGGTGACGGTTCCGTGGGCGGCCTCAGATTCCACCGTTCGACCGTCTGGGCACACCAGAACTGACGACATCATGCCCAATGAGCCGTAACCCTGGTACAACAAAAAGGTCGCTCAATGAGATTGTCACGGCCAAAGTTCGTCCCAGAGAACATTCAAAAGCAGAAAAATCCATATTTTTTATCCATATAGGTATTATATGTGATTCGATCAAAGAGAAAAAAAGAGCTTTTAAACGAAACGGAAAACGTCAAATCGTTAACTGCCAATCTATATTAATTAAAGAAAAGAGAACACACTTGAATGAAATCGCGGGTGGGTCAGCTAGTAAAACATAAAACTGCGTAGATAATTTACCTGAGCAACAACATCGGACTGTACATCTCCATCGTAGTTCTTGCAGGCCCACACAAATCCTCCGGAGCTTTTCATTGCTTGCGCAACCATGTCATCTATCAGTCTGTGCTCATACCAGATCTTGCTCGCTTCAAACTTTGCCTTGTAGTCGCTAAAACGTAACAAAAACTCTTATTAAGTTTAGGATTGTGTTTTGACGCGTGGTAATTTTCCTGGATCCATTTACATGGTGAACAATTTACAATAGACTATTATCTTGCCTAGCTAGTACTTACATAGAAACAGACTCCTATCATAACAAATGATTATGCAAAATGAGTTCGTCGGATAAGGTTGCAGGCCGCACACATTATGCTTACTCATCTGATTCGCAAGTAGCTACAGTCTCCTTCAGATGACATTGTAGATATTAAACTTTTTAGTTAAAAAAACAATCATAATGGGCTCACTAATTGGTTATTCAAACATCTTTATATCTTATTTATCTCGGTCCAAAACTCATTGTTGATCGGAGCTTACCTTACCGGTTTTTCGGTATACTGACCTCTGATATATTTCTTCGAAGATGTCCTTGAATCGGCCATCGTATTTCTTTAGAATTGTATTCTTTGTCGACAAATATAATGGCCATTTCTTTTGTAGTGCAACCTGAATAAAATCACTTGTTATTTCTATTATCTAGGACTACAATAATAATAACAATAGATGTCTTATCTATCTATTGCTATGTCTATCTGGTAAATTGTTACCTGGAAACTGGAATGTGCGAATGCACGGATGGAGTCATCGACATTGTACATGCCCATTACAACTCCGGGGGTCTTGAAATCGAACAATAGGCGGCTGTCCACCGTTCCATCTTTCGCAGTGTAAACAAGTTCCACCTGTTTGGGGTAAAAAGAAGCTGCTGAGTTTAAAATACTTGCTCTTTTATTTATATAACAAAGCGCTTATATCTTCGTCACGTCAATGGCCTTTGATAAGCTTAATTGTGTTTCTTTTATCTTTCTTAACTTTTAACTTATATTTTTAATGCTTTAAGGTCGAATAGTATTTTACAAAGTTGTTATCGAAAGTTCAAACAACTTCATAAATTATTATCTATCCCGTGATTAATCGGATCTCGTTACGTGCAGTATTAGTGCAAGGTTGTTATTGGGGTCTGATTTTATTCCCACTATTCACAAACAATATGATTCGTTCGACTGACCTTTCCTGGTTTAGAAATCACCATATCCTGGGCCTTGTATTGATCTCCGTGAGCGTGACGACCGATCACAATCGGCTGTGTCCATCCAGGGACCAGGCGCGGAATGCTCTTACAAAGTATTGGTTCCCGGAACACGGTTCCCCCGAGGATGTTACGGATCGTTCCGTTGGGGCTTAACCACATTTTTTTTAGTTTGAACTCTAGAAGAATACATTTTATGATTAGCTAGCGACTTGGTTGCGGACCTAGCTAGTAGCTAGAACTCTAAACGTCGATTTAATAGTAAGTCTGGACAATTTTTATGGTAGATACCTATCTACTACACTGGCCATTTATCCTGTGACTCGCACCTGATGCTAACCTCTTCAAATGATTTTGACATGATGGGGGTTAAAACTGAACGGTCGGAAGGTATTCAAATTAAAAGTATGTGTGTGTTACCTTCAACTCTCTGCTCATCAGGAGTGATAGTGGCGCACTTGATACCAACATTGTGTTTTAGCATGGCATAGGACGCGTCGATGGTCACTTGGTCATCGGTGGCGTCTCGATGGGGCAGGCCCAAGTCGAAGTAAAGGCACTCCAGCTGATAGAAAAGGTCAGGTAGTTATTTGATATCAATTTTCACTAAAGTAGGAACTTACTTATGTACCTTAATTTTTGGTCGTTAAGTGTTTTGTGAAAACTTTGCAAACGTAACCTAAGTACCTACCTACCTACTTACTTTTATTTTATGCGGCTAGACCAGACGAGTCGGTACCTACCGACAAAAAAAAACCGAAAAAAAAAACCTACCTACTGGTATTTATAAATTTTGTAGCTAGGCTATGTCTATCGTCAACCCCAGAATTTACGAAAGTTCGTTGACTTTCATTGCTTAATCAATTGGCAAGAAACCCCAGTGGAAAGAAACCCATAAAAAGTCTATGAATCAAGCAATTGAACATTTACGAGTGATCGCAGGCAATCAAAACCAAAACCATACCGAATCGAAATTATAAATAAATTGACCCATTTAGATATTAAAGATACCACCTACCTACTACTAGGTACTATATATGTTTTGATAGCCTATTATTACTAAATTCATTAAAACTATTATCTCAGTATGCACGTGATAGATTTGCAGCATTGACTTCAATTACTGCATTAAGTCTATCTAATTACAATACTGGTTTGTTTAATGATAAGCGATATTTTTGGACCTTGAACGAATTTTACCTTAACATAGGGGAATATGAGTCTTTCCTTTATCTTCGCCCAGATGATGCGGGTCATTTCATCTCCATCCATCTCCACGATTGGCTTCGCAGCCACCACTCTTTTGGCCGAACCATCTATGAAAAAAGAGGCGTTAAGACGTTTCATTAAAAAACTCGCCACGGCACTCTCGCAAAGTTAATTGGGTTGCAATCAATTGTGTCGTATTTTAGCACAACGAATTTATTCTTGACAAATGGGCTTCGCTTTATGAGAGCGTTTCAGAGTTTAATTAAGTAGGTACCTACCTCATCATCCATTCATTATTTAAAAATGAAAAAACAGGGCTTCGCTTTATGAGAGCGTTTTAGAGTTTAATTAAGTAGGTACATACCTCATCATCCACGCATTATTTAAAAATGAAAAATAATCGGCATAAAAACAAAGAAGACAAGACTAGGTAAGTTTTCATAACTTTGTTTCCAAAATGTATCCTTAAACTACTACCGCAAGTTTTATTGACCTACAACTACAACGCTAATATTATTTAACATAAGGACGTTGAACAACAAAATTACTCACTCCGAGCCGTTTGTCATTTAATTTTATTCATCTTAATTGCGCCCAATTGTTAACAACTTGTTACGAATGTTATGTTTTATTAACAGCCTCACCGATGCTAAAAAATGATATGAAGGTTACCTAACCATTAAATTAGAATAGTTGTACTCACAATTTCTTTTTCCAAAGCCGATTTCAGTCACACTTTTTAACAACTGTCTCGCATTGTTTCCGGACATTTTGCGAGTATACGTGGCGGTATTAATTTATTCTGCACACAACAATCGAGCATTCACGACAATACTCGCTCAAGTGCACAGGATGTCAGGCAGGATCAGCTGCCACTGACTGGATGGAGCGAGAGGGCGACGACGACGCCGCGCGCCGTGCGAAGGAGATAAAACTAGCGAGTTTGGAAGCTAGAGTTGTATTGTACGTCGAGTAAAGTCGACAAAACGATGGTAATAAATTCGATTTGTCTGCGTAGGTATCGATGTCTGAACTCGGTGGTAATTCTACGATGATTTATTCGTATTTATTTGGTAGATTAAGGTACATTGAGTAGGTATAGATTAGTTTCGGATTTTTCTTTTATAAATTGAGAACCAAACTGTTATTGTGTTTTTGTCTGGAGTTGAGTTTATCACTGTCAGTCATTAACAGTCCGCATTTAGCTCTGTCATCTTACGAGCTTTGATCCTGAACTCTATGGAAAAGTAGGCCCTAACAACCAAAATGGCGTATATTCTTGGGTAGTAGATATAAAATTTACATCTACATACGAACTCTATTAAAGGATCTCTTGTTATACCATAGAGTTTTCTCTTCTCAAAGCTTTTATATTACATTTGATGATCCGTCAAATTAATCGCGTCAAGTTTGCTTTTACTATAATGCGCCAATCGAGTAGTGATGAATTTTACTCCCAACTCGATTCATCGTGGGCTTTCCCAGCACTAGCCTTTCTTTGTCGATTTCTGTTTGTCACACAGTGCGAAAATATGAGATGGCCAACTATCCACATGATATTAAAACAAGGCTTATTTTAACATTCCTGTAAACTAGGTACCTACACCACCGTTACGAATTAAAGTCAATGCCCTCTATTCAGAGGTCAGCGGAAGGTCATTGTCACAGCTCAATACTTCAACAGTAGGTACTTAACCATATTTGTTTAGGGGGGCGTGACATTGCTATACTTCTACAACAATGCAGGTACTGACTCTCTGTTAAAATATTATATATTTATTTGTCACGGGAGAGTGCCGGAGACGTCGTCGTCGCATCACTGGCCGGCGCGGCGTCATCGTCGTCGCCATCGGTACGTTTAAGCTAAATAATTAGATGAGCATTGTACCCATGGTATGATCTTGTTTGAATAAATTAATAATCAAGCTGTGTCCCCCCATACATAAATTAATAATAATCCGCAGAAGCTGCCTCTTGTTAAGTTTATGTTATATTACAGAGTTCCACTTCTGTAATCTCTCCACTGTGTCCCTGACCTGCGCTGCTGAGCCTCGCCCGCGGGTGCGACCGCCTCCGCTGAGATAACCCACTGTAGCCGGCCGGCAGCCGGCAAACTTGCGTGTGTGTGCTGTGTGCTAACTTGTGTGCGGTGCAACCGGCCACTGAGCCGGGATTTAGATAATTTGTGAGTATATTCAACTATAACACCAGCTTTAAACCTTTATATTAGCTAGCAACAGCAAAAAGCAAGGACGAAGCAATTCTATATCGACGCGCAACTTCATAAATAACAGCAACCCTACCCTAACATTACTCACAAACCGACAATGCAACGGGTTATCCAACATTCAGCTCTGTCTGAACTCCTCGGTCGGTCGTAGACCGCGCATCCTTCACAAAAACAGGATTTTTGATCTGAAGTCTCAATGCGCGGCGGAGGTAGGATGTGTATAAATAAATGCATGCCCCGAATAATGGCTATTTTAACATACCATCTGGCCGCAGTTAGTGTGAAACGAAATGATTAGATAGCGTGCGAAAGTAGTTCATTTGTAAATTGTAGCATTGTATCATGATTGTGTCTCTATTAATTGGGTCATCTTCTTGTATATGGGTCACCTACGTAATTAACACGTATTATAGCTTTGATATACCTACCTACCTAGCTTGAGAACAGTATTAGGTATAGTTTAATCGTTATTACTTTAATCGTGGGTAGGTTGGGTAAGTTTGCCAATTTTTTTTGGGAATCACAGTTAATAGAAACTGTAACCTTGTTGTACCTACCTTTTTTTTTTCTTTTTTTTTCTTACGATGACATAATGCGGTTTTCGCATTACATACCTCCAGCCTGAAGAAGGCTGGAGGGGTATGTTGGGCTCTCCACTGAGCTGCTAACAAAGTGTTATAACAACTAGTGGCAGCTAGTGGCATAACAACTAAAAACCCATCGATACTTCCTCTCTCACCTTAGTGCCAGAGCGTCGTCGAACCACCACCTACAACTTTCGATTAAAATCCACTAGACAGATATTTTTTTGTTTTATCATATCACAGACGTAGGTAGGTACCTACTTACCGAATCCGTGCATTGATAAGCAGACTAATTTGCGACACGTTCCAAATCAAACTTTATCATTATTCTTGTCTCGATATTGGTAAAAAATTATGCTAGGTACCTACAAGTATCCGTCCGCGACTTCGCACGCGTTGTTCAAGGTTATCTCTTACTGATTATGACATAAAAATATGAGATAGCCTATGTTTTAATTCAGGCCTTGAACTACCTGTTTGCAAAATTTTAGCCCGTTCCATTCACTAGTTTTGGCGTGAAGAGATAACAAGCATCCATCCAAGCTTTTGCATTTTTAATATTAGGGTGTTAAGCATTGAGTAAATAGTAAATTAGTAATAGTAACTCAGTGATGGTTAGTAAATGATACGCAGCCAAAAATACCACGTTACAAAATGAAAAAGCATTAACAACAAATAACGAATGTCATTTTGTTGTCATCATCATCATCAACAGCCTATAGTAGTCCACTGTTGGACAAAGGCCATAAAGAATTCATTCATTCATTCATTCATACTACGTTTGCCGAGTCGTGGTCTCCACTCAAGGACACGTTTACCCCAGCGGTTGTCGGTTCTTCTCGAGATATTTTTGTTGTGAAAGGCACTATAGATGATATTGCTTGTTGCATTTAAGATTCACCCTTTTCATTGATTAATTGAAGGCAATAAAGCGTTTGTTAACCTTCGGTAGCTTAGCAGTACGTATAGAACATTTACGTCATGTAAGAAATAATTTAAGATAACGAACGACGATGATTTTTGAATTGATTTTAAAACTGAAAACCGATTTCAAATTTCTTGTTTTTAGGGTTGCGTACCCAAAGGGTAAAAACGGGACCCTATTACTAAGACTTCGCTGTCCGTCTGTCACCAGGCTGTATCTCATAAAACGTGATAGTTAGACAGTTGAAAATTTCACGGTTCATGAGATACAGCCTGGTGACTGACGGACAGACGATAGTAATAGGGTCCCGTTTTTACCCTTTGGGTACGGAACCCTAAAAAAAAGAAGTTAAGTTGTTTGCAATGTCCATCTGTTTCACTCATGATGTTAATAAATACTGTAATGAGGTGATTAACTGTCTATGCGCCTAGTTACGCTTATTTACGTTTTTAAGTATGTAGAAGCCTTATTTAACTGCGACGCAAACGGTATGAACATTTATCTAATGAACATTTATGGTTGTTGTAAATTGGTGCCGCGTATTGGCCTTGTTACGATTATGAGTATCGCTTGTTTTGTGCTACTTTTCTATCCGACTCCGTGAAAGAGTAATAGGTGGGCTAGTGAATCTTATTGTGGTCAATCTAGGCTCTTTTCACGATAAAGAAAAAAACTAAGAGTAGAAAAAGTTAAAAAACAAGGGGAGGCTGTCAAAATACAGATTTTCATTATACTATCTACAATAATCACTGACAGATAACTTTCATAATATCGTAATATAATCATATTATTTATTTTGATTTTATGCATACATATTGTTCTTAGGTGTAGGTAGTGTTAGTGGACACACACAATGCATAAAAACCCGCACAGGGCGCAACAATTACCTACTTAGTTTGGGCTCGCTTTTGTTGTTAGCTTAATAATTTTACTTAGCTTTGACTTTTTTTTTAGTAAAAAAAGTTACGCTTTTTCGCGAAAAATGCATTTAACAGCCTGAATGAATTCTTTAATAAGGTCTTATAGAGTCCTAATTTTCAGATTAGGAACAAGTATAAGAAAAATTAGCCGAGTTTGAGAATTAATTAATTTATTTTTAATCTATTGTTCAGAATGTAAACCTATCGACTATCGAATAAAAAGAGTTGAAATTTGACTTACCTAGTTAAATATAACACACATGTTTTAAGAATGGTGCATAAATAAAATCTGAAAATCTAAGTACTATGTTTAAGGAATTTAATTTGAGATGTTAATGGATTTATCTGGGGGGGTATTATATCCTATCTGACGGTTCTAAGGTGTTTTTATTTATTAGGTGCCTTTATAATAGTTGTTTTCTCTTAGTTTCTAGAAAATCAAAATGTGCGGCAGCGTGCGTTTACTGCGCGCGTTTAAGCCGCTACGTCGGCAATGGCACTGCCGACTGTCGAGCAGCTCTGCTGGGCCGCCGATACCAGGAGTACCTTATACCAATCTTACTATAGGAGTACCGAAGGAGATTTGGCAGGATGAACGGAGGTAAGCGGTCCAGACGTCAGTCAAGTCTTTCTATTTTTCCTTGTAAATTAATGTCAATCAGTTTTGTTTGTTTCATTCTTTGACGACCTCTGTGGCGCGGTGGGCGAAGGTCCGCTTGTGACACAGGAGGTGGCGGCTTCGATTCTCGCCTCGGAACAAATGTTTGTTTTGTACAATCTGCAGATATTTGTTCCGGGGTGTTCTGGTCGTTTTTTTATGTAAATCATAAAAAAATATCTAGCCATAACACAAGCTCTGCTTAGTTTGGGGCTGGTTATTGCTGTGTGAATTGTCCAGCATTATTTATTTATTAATCCTCCTTTGGCCAGTTTGGGTAGGTATTTAATGCCTGTCTCCTACGAGTACTAAATTATAAATATGATAATCAAACGAGAACACTTTAATTGACGTTTTTGATACACTATATACGACAATGATAACTGACAATATTTATTTATATATATATTTTAAAAGGACATTTAGCCAAACAATTGACTCCGTCAGCCCTGTTACTCAGAGAACTCAAGTAGGTAAAAGTTTATTTAACTCCAAGACTATAAAAGGAACAGTTTGTCATTTGTTTCTTCCTAACTTGTTGTTTATTTCAGAGTCGCCATCGTACCAGCCGTAGTTAGCAAATTAGTGAAGAAAGGTTTTAGCGTAAATATAGAAGAGAATGCCGGTGCTCTAGCAAATTTTCCAAACAAGGCCTACGAGGAAGCCGGCGCCAAAGTGACCAGCTTGAAAGACACATTCCAATCAAGTACGTGAACTACTAAATTTATACCTTAGCTTTTCAATAATAGGACTTACAATTTTTTTATAGTCAAGTTGTAATGTTCTTGGGATGTTGAGCTGTTTTTCTGTTTTCAGATATAATATTAAAAGTCCGTCCAGTGGCTGAAAGCGAAGTGGCTTTAGTGAGAGATGAGGGTGCACTCATATCATTCTTGTATCCAGCTCAAAACCAAGAGTTGATTAAGAAATTAGCCGCTAAAAAAGTCGATGCTTTTGGTAAGTTTATTCAGCTACAGTACCGCTAAAACCATAGGATAAGCGATTTATTAAACAACAAATAGTTGATTAAGAAATTAACCGCTAAAAAGTCGATGCTTTTGGTAAGTTTATTGAGCTACAGTACAGCTAAAACCATAGGATTAGCGATTTATTAAACAAAAAAGAGTTGATTAAGAAATATGCCGTTAAAAAAGTCTATGCTTTTGGCAATGAAGTACTATAATTTACTAGCGTAGCTTTTGGTAAGTTTATTGAGCTACAGTACAGCTAAAACCATAGGATTAGCGATTTATAAAACAAAAGAAAGTTTATTCAACAGTTTGATTGTATCCATTTTGTAGCATTAAAACTGCCATGATTTTCTATACCTACAAACTCATTGTATATGAAGAAAATCTTCATTGAATTTGTTAACGATGTCATTGTTCTTTTCATTACTGCCTAGTGCAAATTCAACATTTATGCAGAACGTGTTTAATGTAGGTTTGTGATGATGATCTCTTTATTCCGATTCAGATTAAAGTGATGATTTCATGTTGTACAAGTCCTTCATATTGATAGGTAGAGGCGATTGATAGGGCCTAGCGTATTTGCTTGTCAAACTAAGACTTGATCTCTGTACTTACGGGATTCACGTAATAAAAAACTCGAGTGACATAAAATTCTACATTTTTCTTTGGTTCCTTCAAGGTGAAAACACGATTAATAAAAAAAATACTTTAGAAAAAAAATCATGAAATTGCACTGTTTTCCCCATAATTTGGTCGAGATCTTAGGAACCCTGTGTTCTATTGAAATGACTTATGCGTTGATACGTAGGTTATTATTAATTACTTGGTTCCTTCAGATAGTTTTTTCATAAGTTGTGTAGTTTTCTTGTAAATAAGCTAAAAATCCATGTTTACACTTGCGCCGTTCAAAAAAACGCATGCTCTGTCTCGCTCCTATGAACACGAAAACCTATGCCTATCCTTTTCACAAAATGGCGCGCATTGCGCCCTCTTATGTAACAACTTCTTCATCATGAGCCCGGGTGGGACAGCAATAAGGAACAAAAGTCTAGGTGGCAAAATAACTTCTATATTAGCACGGGTAGGACCACAGTAAGGAACAAATCACACTAATATTATAAATGCAAAAGTTTCGATGTTTGGAGGGATGTTTGTTACTTCTTCACACCAAAACTACTGAACGGATCGGATGAAATTTTGCATACAGGTAATTCTAAGCCTGGAATAAAACATAGGCTACTTTATATCCCATACATCAGTTCCAATGAGAGAAATAACCTTAAACAACGCGTGAGAAGCCGCGGGCTGAAACTAGTTTCTAATAAGTTCAATTTTTTCTTGATATGTAGGTATGTATCGTTGATAATGCCTCGGGACAAATGTGTGTACGATCTGCAGACATTTGTTCAGGGTGTTCTGGTCGTTTTCTATGTATAATAAAAAATATCTATTTGTCTATTCTATTGTATTATGTATATCAGTTATCTAGTACCCATAACACAAGCTCTGCTTAACTTGGGGCTAGATAATGCTGTGTGAATGGTCCAGCATTATTATTATTATAATTTATGATACCATTGTTTTCCAGCTATGGACTGCATCCCGCGCATCAGCCGAGCGCAGGCGTTCGACGCTCTCAGCTCGATGGCCAACGTGGCCGGATACAGGGCGGTTATTGAGGCTGCTGCTAACTTCCCCAGATTCTTCTCTGGTATGTAAACAAAGATCTACGTGAATCGTACACACACACAACAGTATTTTATTTACACGCCACCGTCTACACTTTTTCGATCACTTCTTGTCCATCCTAAGGTTGCCTGGAAGAGATCGCTCTTAGCGATAAGGCCGCCCATTGTACATTATCTCTACTTGTCTTTGTGTTCTGTTATATTTTAATAATTTGGTGTGCAATAAAGTATATTTGTATCGTTTTATGAAGGAAGAAAATACATTGATTTACCTAACCATGGACAAATAAGTAAAGGTAGGTACGTGGTATCTTCGACCTCTGTGGCGCGGTGGGCGAAGGTCCGCCTGCGACGCAAGAGGTTGCAGGTTCGGGGTCCGATTCCCGCCTTGGGACAAATATTTGTACGATCTGCAAGTATTTGTTCCGGGTGTTCTGGTCGTTTTCTGTGTATAATAAAAAAATATCTATCTATGTATTGTATTATGTATATCAGTTATCTAGTACCCATAACATAAGCTCTGCTTAGCTTGGGGCTAGATAATGCTGTGTGAATTGTCCAGGACTATTTATTTATTATTATTTATTTATGTATCTATCTACTCATGATAAAGTCATTAACAGATTTTCTCTGTTCCCATACCTGCGGAACCTTCAGTTTTTGTAAAGTTTTTTTCATAAATGTATTTGTTGACAGAAAATATATTGGATTCTAAATCGGAATATACCTACTCATAAACAGAAAATACCCATACCTGCGGAAACGTAAACTAATAAACTTATTAACGTAAGTATCGTACTAAGTAAATTGAACACAATTTACGTCTACTAGGTACCTAAGTCTTTTTTGATACACAATTTAACATAAGTTTTAGACGAGTTTCAGAGCTAGATATCAACTTCTTTGCACTTACAATAGTGTTATTCGTACATATCGTAGAACAGAACCTGATTCATACCAGCTTACTAATAATAATAGCCATCTGTATAATATTTACTAGATAGACAATAAATCTTTTACGACCGCACCAACGACCAAACCAAAAAACGTTAAGCGCTCATGCCTGTTTATTTGAAGGTCAATGTCATTGAACAAGGACAATTCCTATCTTCAACCATTCGCACGTAGACATTATGATTATGAATAATATTATTATGTTAGCTTTTTGCTTTATAGTGCGTTACTCGCACTGAAGTCCCAGATATTTTCGACCAGGCACGTGTCGATCTCGTTGCTTAGTTGGTTAGAGCGCACCTGTACTGAAGGTGAGGCGCGGGTTCGAATCCTGCCTAAATCTAAAATTTTTGGGATATTATTAAAAAAGTTTTCGTAGAATATAGTTATGTGTCCGTCTAGTTTATGTTTGTCTCAATGAATATTTTCTAGTACAGATCTTCTCAGATCACGTGAGTAATCAACATTATCATTTGAACTCGAGGTGCTTTCTGAACTTACAGGTCGATCGAAGTTTAAATTACTTAGTGATAAGGAACTGATACGGTTACAAGAGCAATCTAACTGTTAAGGCGTATAGTATACTAAGGCAAAAACACGAAAATTAGGTGTTTTTGAACCCGTTTTCTGAAAAAAATATTGATTGAGAATATATACATTTCAAAGATTGTGGAACTTTGAAATTTATATATCCTGTAACACATATCTGGAAGGGTTTCTTGAAGGTCCCAAATGCTTGCCGTTAATAGTGCAGTTGTTATAGTGTGTGTGTAGTTGCTTCGAACCCAGTTTTTATCCCTGCCTCTAATTCGATTAGTACCAAATTCAGTATAGTGATTCACATAGTTCATACCTATTTTTTGGAGGTCCATGAGCTTCGAAATGCAGTCAAAATAACGATATTATAAACGTAAAAACGTATTTGCGCCTACAAAATCTCTGATACAAACCTGACACGTCACCTAACGGTAGAGGATAGTATTATTTGGTTGATTAGGGCACTACGTGGTATGCTGAATCGAAAATCAGAATATATGGGGTTGAAGACTTCTTATCAACTGAGTAGCTAGCAAGTCATAATAATCTCTGGTCTTACCAGGTCCTTCCAAAATAGCTTTCTGTGCCCAGACACATGTTGCAATTGAACAGTAGTATGCAGCGCAGCGCGGTGCCCTTGCCCCGAGCTTCGCTGAAGCTGGCCAGAGGCATTTGAATGCGTAGCTGTAGCAAGTAATCTCCTCTCCTCTTTGTAGGTCAGATGACAGCAGCCGGCCGCGTGCCTCCTTGCCGCGTGCTGGTGATAGGCGGCGGAGTAGCGGGGCTGGCGGCGGCGGCGCAGGCGCGGTGCATGGGCGCCGCCGTGCGCGCCTTCGACACGCGCCCCGCCGTGCGCGAGCAGGTCGAGAGTCTAGGGGCGCAATTCATTACTATGGAGATGAAGGTCAGTAGATAGATATAGTTGTACTATTGGGACAGTAAGGGCGCAGGCGCCGCGGTGCGCGCCTTCGACACGCGCCCCACCGTACGCGAACATGTCGAAAGTCTAGGGGCGCAGTTAATTACTATGGAGATGAAGGTCTGTAGACATATACCAGGAGTACTAGTGGGGCAGTAAGGGCGCAGGTGCGGTACATGGGCGCCACGGTGCATGCCTTGGACACCCGCCCCGCCCCGCCCCTTCGTATGCGAGCAGGTCGACAGTCTAGGGGCGCAGTTAATTACTATGGAGATGAAGTTCATTAGATTAATATTAGGTGAAGGTCAGTAGATAAGATACTAGTGGGACAGTATCTTATCTACTGACCTTGAACACAGGCGCGGTGCATGGGCGCCGCGGTGTGTTATATCAAAACAGTGCGATTGCTCGATTCCGCTACCGAAGTAACACCAGGAGCAAACCACTATCTAGGCAAGATAATCAAGACTTGTGGCCTCATTAATAATGTAGCTCCTTCTCTATCAGTGGAATAATTTTCGCGAATCGAATCATAATTTCCGAGGATGACTCATAAAAAATAACAAACAAACTTTCTTATGTTTGCACATCTGCTATCCTGAATTTTTCAAACCGCAAAAATGTATACTGACTAAAACATGCTTGGATCAGAGATTTATGGGTGTGTTTCAGGAATAACTAAGCCTGTGTATTTCATTAGCTTCAGTTTACTATCCCGTGCTGTTTAGGTGTTATTTCCTCAACCATAACCAAACACCACAATCAAGCTCATGTTACTCTACGCCTGTAATGTGAACTTGCTTCTAAATGAGACTTACACGCATGCATTGGTCCTTATCTAGTTGCATTGCATTGACACCATTACGTCTATGCAGTGCAACTATACAGCCCGATATCCTTTATGTCGTAGGGCCCAGTTGTAAGCACCATCATCACGAAGTAACTAGGAATAATGTTAAATATTCCGTTAATGATGCATGGAACTGAACAGAAGGTAGTAGGGATAATTAGAATTCTGTTTTTAGTGTCTATTTGTTGTTATAGCGGCAACGGAAATACATTATCTGTGAAAATTTCAACTGTCTAACTATCACGGTTCATGACAGCCTGGTGACAGACGGACAGACGGACAGCGAAGTCTTAGTAATAGGGTTTTTACCCTCCGTTTTTACCCTCTGGGTACGGAACCCTAAAAATGGTCTCGCCCTAATCAGCTAAGTCCTATAATCATAGTGTTTTAGTGTTTTTCACTAATCAGTTGTAGCTCTTTCTACTCGGCGTCTCGGCAGCTAGCCAATGATAATTTCCTAGTTATAATTAAATAATTAGTGTAACCTAGTTTCCTAAATTAATTCAACTGTAGCTCGTAAGCGCCACACAAACTTACACCTAAATGACAAACACACATTTACTAAGCCACGTGTTAATAATGATTGTATTAAAGGTGACTTTTACTTTTCATAGAAAACATTTAGATACCCACCCACACCCATCTAGTGTTATTTAATCAAGGTACATACGATACGAGATAACGTATGTTATGTATTGCAATATTTGCAATATACTTTCGTTATTAAAAACGTCAACAAATTCAAGGCCAAAAGATGCTCTACTGTAAAGTTTCAATATTTGCTTTCCTTCTGAATGTCATGCAAGTCTGTTAGATAATGTGGATATGTCGCTTTGTTTGACAAACATGTTTTGTGAATAACGAAGCGAGATATTGTTTTGAATAACAATGTCAGGACCATTAACTTAAATGTTCATTAATAATAATAATTAATAATGCTGGAGAATTTACACAGCGTTATTTAGACCCAAGCAGAAGCTCTGCTTGGGTGTTATGGGTACTAGGTAACTGTTTTTTTTTAATTATACATATATAAAATGACCAGAACACCCGGAACAAATATCTGCAGACTGTCTAAATATTTGTCGCGAGGCGGGTATCGGACACGCAACCTTCTGCGTCGCAGGCGGACCTTTGCCCACTGCGCCGTCTTTATTAACGGTTCTCTATCGATCGCTACATTATTCGACCGACATGGTTCGAAAGATTTATCCTTCACGAAACAAATTCAATTGTACAGGATTATTGGTAAATCACTGAAACTGCGAGAACTGCAGGTTCTGCCTATCATCAGGACCATGTTCGTGATGACACCAGGTCTTAATTCCTAAATCTGGTGTTAAGAGGTACAACCTCTATTCAATAAAATTTGGCATTTTTAGGTTAAGGTTTTAGTGTAAACCTGCCGCGTATCATCAGACGGGAGAGGGTCTTAAGTTAAAGTTAAAAGTTGTAAAAATCATTCGCTTGATTAATGGACGACTCCCCTTAACGCATTCACTGCCCAGCCTTCTGGAGGATCCACATCAGCACATGTGCGTCGTAGGCCATGAAAGAGTTAATGGGCATTGCTCTAGAACTTGAATACTTGCATTTAGCCTATTTTATACTGTTAGTCCATAGAAAAAAATTACAAGGGAAGCTTCAAGCTTAATTCAACCATTTATACTTATAATTGTACAGGAGGAAGGCGCAGGTTCCGGTGGCTACGCCAAGGAAATGAGTGAAGAGTTCCTGAACGAAGAAAGAGCTCTGCTCGGCAGAGAGGCGAGGACATCTGACGTGGTTATCAGCACTGCGCTAATCCCTGGGAAACCAGCACCCGTGCTAGTTTTAGAGGTAACTATTAAGAGGGCAATTAATGCCAAAATCAAGAAAAATGTGTATTTTTAAACACTAAGTGTGAGGCCACACGAGCGTAAATTTTTCAGTTGTGAGTCGCGTTAAATGAGCCGCTTCATAGAAAATTCACGTGATTGAAATGACTTTTATATGAAGCGCCCTATTAATGTTAATGCAGATTTAAAAAATACGATAGGTCGAGAAAAACCTGTAGAAGCCGAGTAATCGAATATAATTTATAAAAATAAACTGGTCTCCTTAGTAAAAAAAATATACGAATTTCGCATAAAAACGGTTTTAATTGAAATGCTCCAAAATTATCGGCGACAACACCACAATAATTTTTTTGCGAATTATATAGCCAGACTAAATGATTTATTTGAGTTATCGTTATGTCACCTCAGTCTGCCTGTGACCATGGAAGCTGAAAAGCCTCCGAAACGTCAGGTTATAAACAAATATAAAATATACGCGATCAATCCGGTAAAAACAGTGTTTTATTATCGTTTAGTTTTTCTATTTCATGCTTATATTCTTAACAAATCCCTAAAATTACAAATTTGTAATGAAATCCCACCTATAATTATAGCCGAGAGCTAATAGCATGACCATAATCTACTAATCATTTTATTCCGGTATTAGGCGCATTCTTATAGTGAAATTGGTATTAAAGAGTTATGTAAATCCTTTGGGAAGAGAGGCACTGCGATATTTTTAGTAAAAATTAAAAAAATCTAAAATTTATTTTTATTCTAACCAGCTTTCACTTCTTTAGGTACCTACGCTAGCTTTAATAGCTAGCTTTAGTATGTTTTGAGGTATGATCTTTTCCTTATGAAAGAAAGGATAATTTATTATTATTCTGATCGCAACGCAACAAAATCTCAGTCAGAATAAACTCAATTATTTCTATATCCCCGCGAAATAGAATTCATTATCCCATGTAATAATAACATAGATATAACTCTAAATTGGCCAGTTTGGCCTCTATTAAACCCATTAATAAACACCAGATATGTTTCATGTTTATGTTAATGGTTTCGCGTGGGTCTACGTCGTCGGTCGGTATAAAATTAGAACGTGACCTAATCGACGCGTAGTAAAATTTAGTATATTCGTTCACTATATGTGGCGGTTATTTTTATGTGTACGATAACGCGCCAATAGCTTATCTTTTGACGTGAGATCATTGACCTGTGTTCATAAAATATACAGAGAAAGGACGTTTTTTTTTCAAGATTTCTATTTTAACGAAAATTGGCATGCAAAATTTCGTAGAGATCCGTTGAGCCGTGAAAGTCAGTCGTGAAAAGGTAAAAGACAGACAGAGAGAAATTAGATACTTTTGAAATTATTATATTTCTAGCTTCTGCCCGCGGCGTCGCTCGCGCTTTTCCGGGATAAAAAGTAGCCTATGTCCGTTGCCGGGATACCATTTACCTCCGTGCCAAATTTCATTGAGACCCGTTCAGCCGTTTAGACGTGAAAGGTAATTTAACAGACAGACAGATAGTTTCTTTCGAATTTATAATATTAATATGGATCATTTAGTATGATGCTAGTTTATCTACTTGGGAAGGGTAGGCACTTTCTTACTAGTTAATGCCGGTATAATTTGTGCAGAAATTTGGAAACGACTAATCAAATTTCGAAGAATTCTGACCATGGTTTTAGCTTAAAAAAAGACCTAACATAACCTTTGAATATTTTAGATGGTAAAATCACCTCGGCGAGATAAGATCGCGTAGCTTAGTTGGAAAAAGAGCAACCCTGCGCTGAAGGGGAAGGTGCGGGTTCGAATCCCGTCGAGATCGTAAATTTTTGGGATTTATTAATTTCTTAGAGATTACCCAGAGTACTATAATAAATAAAAACCTTAGAATGGTAAAATCATTTATTTATATAGACTTCAATTACAATGAGCCCTGTGTGTCCCACCTGTTCATGCTGGAATATCCATAATACATAAATTTCATTAAATAAATCTTATTTTGCTTAGTAAACACCCTATCCCTAACGAATCTGTAGATGGTACAAACATTCGTCTTGCGGCGGGAGTCGATCACAAACGTCGGTCCTCCGCGCACTTCACCAATGAGTAAATAAAAATTATAATCATTATCTAGGATGCAGTCCGAGACATGGCTCCGGGCAGCGTGATCGTGGACCTGGCCGCGGAGATGGGAGGCAACATCCAGACCACCGTGAAAGGGGTCATCACCAAAGTGCACGGAGTCACCCACATCGGCCTAACGGACCTGCCTAGCCGCATGCCTGCGCACGCTTCTACGCTCTACGCCAATAATATATCTGGGTTCTTGTTGAGTTTAGGTAAGTTTAAGGAGTTGAAGAAGGGTTCGATTCCCGCCCTGGGACAAATGTTTGTACGATCTGCAAATATTTGTTCCGGGTGGTGTGAGTATTTCTATGTATAATAAAAATATCTATCTATGTAATGTATTGTATTATGTTTAACAGTCATCTAGTACCCATAACAGAAGCTCTACGTAGCTTGGGACTAGATGATGCTGTGTGAATTGTCCAGCATTATTAATTTTTTATTTATTTATGTAGAGAAAAAAACGCGACCAAGTTTGAAGTTCATTTTTGTTTCATAATTTATTTTCTGGCATGCTACATGCTCCACATCCCACAAATGTTTGATCTAGTTATTTTTTTAGCATCAGCTTTGTATAGAAAACAGATTATTTATTCCCTTCATGAGATAAAAATAACCTTTAAACGTTACCATAGAAATCAAAAATCAAAATCAAAAATTCTTTATTTCCATAATTACAAAAATGTACACTTAGAAAAGGTCAAATACTTAAAATAAAACACTGACACGGAAATAAAGTGGTACTTTTGATTTCTGTCGCTTCGGTGTGTAGACTAAAGTAAAGAAGCGACTAAGGAACCTTTAGCCTGTTAGTTGTTATTTTTCGAGTTGAACAAAACCCGTCCCAAGCTTTTTAATTTTCTAAATAATCTGATATTTTGTAGTAAGCCTTTTTGCAGAATAGAAACAACGCGTGCAACTCTGTGGGCAGAAACGAGTTATTTTATAACATTCTTTCCTTCAGGAACAAAAGACCATTTCCACATCAACTTAGAAGACGAGGTGACTCGCGGAGCTATAGTCTTGAAGGCTGGTGAACTGCTCTGGCCGGCGCCGCCGCCGCCGAGCATGGTCAACGTCCAGGCCGCTAAACCAGCCTCGGCCGTCGCTAAGGTCGAACCGCCTAATCCATTCCACGAGACTGTGAAGGATGCCTTCTTATACTCTACCGGTAAGAACCACCTGGAAGACGAGGTGGCTCGCGGAGCTATAATCTTGAGGGGAGGGGGGGACTTTAATAGCTGCACTGCCGCGGCCGTCGCCAAGGAAGAGCCGCTTAACTCTCTGCTTACGACTCTACTGGTTACGAGTTACGACTTAGCTATATTTTCTACATTGCCAAGCCATCATCTCACCTATGTTTAAATTACATACATAAAGGATGGTTCATGTTGTTTCGCTTGGCGGTACTTACGCATAGAGCCATTGAAATGTCTTTTGTGAGTGAATCTTCAGGATTCTTAGGTATATCTTATTTCATTTCATTTATTGCAAGAAATATGGTTTAAATACAAGGTCTTAAATATTAGAATAGTGTCACATACTTCACCAAAACACATTGGCATGCAAAATTTCTTAAAAGTAGTATCCTATATAAATAACATTTAAATCATTTTAATTGAATATAATAAAACATAATTAAACAAAAATATATTTCAATAATGTTGATTTCCTACTAATTTCTCAGTTTTAGTTCCATGAGTTATTTGGGTACTTATATCCGATTTTTGAATTTTATTAGATAGCCCTATCTCATTCCATTATTTTCGGCGCCCTAGACCTTCGCTGTCTTTCCTTGTCTTAATTAAATACTGATTATTGTCTTTCTCTTTTCCTACATCAGGCCTGACAGCTTTAATCGGAATGGGAATAGCTGCCCCTAACCCAGCGTTCACAACTATGACCACTACTTTGGCGTTATCAGGTAAGAACAAAAATAGTGATATTTTTATGGACCTTCGTAGAACGATACACAAGTTGAAAGAATGTAGCCAGAGAAAGGATGGGTGAAGAAGTATCAATATACACGCCAAAAATACTGAAAAAATTGGACTGAAATTCAGCATAGATGGCGAAGCAGAATGGAATCGTTCAATTACATTGGTTGAACTAAACATCTCGAAATTCAATTCTCCTGGTTCCTGATTGATCGACTCCGCCCCGCTCCGAAACGCACCCATAACTAGGAAATCGCGAGCGAAGCATTATGAACAAGATTTTAATATTTTCTTTCTTGATGTCCAGGCGTGGTCGGCTACCACACCGTTTGGGGCGTAGTGCCCGCTCTACACTCACCTCTCATGTCGGTCACTAACGCTGTGTCGGGCATCACGGCCGTCGGCGGGCTGCTTCTTATGGGAGGCGGATATGTGCCGGAGACGCCTGTCCAGGTAACTATTTACTAAACTAAACCATCGGCTTGTCCAGAGTTCAAGGCGTAGTGCCCGCTCTGCAGTGGCCTCTCATGTCGGTCATACATAACGCCGTATCGGGCATGTCGGCCGTCGGGCGGGCTGCTTCTTATGGGAGGCGGATATGTGCCGGAGTCGCCGATCCAGAAAATGTGCAATACTAATTCGCCCGGGTCGTACCTCCTGCTATCGGTTAAAATAATAAAATGTAAACTAGTTTGATGATGTTCCCTTGTTTGAATTTTGATTTTCTTTCTATCATTTATAATTTAGATTCTTATTAAGATGTTCTTTTGTTTCTAGTGGTTGGCGAGCACCGCAGCACTCATCTCTTTTGTGAACGTGTTCGGAGGATTCCTTGTAACCCAACGGATGCTCGATATGTTCAAGAGGTAAGAGAGCCTTGTTATTACAAAGTCCAAAGGTTTTTCTTGCTCTCAACTTCTCAGATATTTTTTTTTATTTATAGTTATTTAGTAATAAGTTTTTTATTTGTTTAGGCCCGGAGACCCGCCAGAATATGGGTATCTGTACGCCATTCCTGCTGCGGCCCTAATTGGAGGATACTTCGCATCTGCTGCTGCAGTAAGTACCTTGTTCCTACACCACACGGTCTATTATCCCTTACCTGTTATCGTCTTTGTACTTGTGTTATGAAATGCCACCCGTGCGGATAGCTATGTAAGGCACGTACTATGAAAGCTGGCTTAATCATAGATCTATGCTTGAGTAATTTATGCCATAGAAAAGCGTTACTCAAGCAGAGATCGATGACAGAGCAAACTTCATAATACGGGCCTTAGAATCGACCACTTTGACTCAGCTCGTGGATATATTAATGGCAAATAAGGGAACCAGACGAAGGGTAGCAGAACTAACCCTCCAGTGTTTATTTAACACCTCCACTGCGGCCTCATCGCTATTTTGTTTATTTATAATACGTTTGTGTCATCGTCGGGGGCGCCTGTGTTTAGCAGTAATTTAATATGCTATGAAGCTAATTTTATTCCTCTTATATCTGCTACTGCAATCAGCGTCTTCTATCCACCCAACTTGTACATCTTATTTCAGGGTTAGGTACCCAGAAGTCGACCAGATCGCATATCTAATCACTTTTACTTGTTTTTAGGGTTCCGTTCCTCAAAAGGAAAAAAAGGAACCCTTATAGGATCACTTTGTTGTCCGTCTGTCAACCCTCTTTTCTCAGAAACGCGTGGAGGTATCGAGTTGAAGTTAACATCTCAGGCTTATAACCTCTTGGAGCCGCGATATAAATCAAACTTCTAAGTCAACGCAATGAAAAGTGACAGCCGATAATGCCCAATTTTTTTGAATTTTCCAAGGGAATTACATGCTCATAAAACTTATAGGGTACTTTCCGTCGACCTAGAACCATGAAATTTGGCAAAAAGCAAGGTCTTATAGCACAAGTAAAGGGCAAAATCCGAAAACTGTAATATTGTATATATACCAATCACAAAAAAAAACGTTTTTTTTTTCTCGCCATGGACCAAAACCTATACTCACCTACCGTACCTACTTCCCGTTGAACAAGGTCTTATATGGATGGCGATGGCGCTCATTAGGAGAGGCCTATGTCCAGCAGTGGACTGATGATGATGATGATGATGATGAAGGTCTTATAAATATTATACATAATGGTTAGTTATGGAACCCTCGTTGCGCAAGTCCGACTCGCACTTGACGTTTTATTTCTTATAGCTTTCGCGTCGGCTGCCGCAGTAAGTGCCTTATGCTGCATCAGTCATATCCACACAATATGGTTCATTTTGCTTTAAAATTGCAGGGTTACCCAGAAGTCCATCAGGTCGCCTATCTGGCTTCCTCTCTATGCTGCGTTGGAGCTTTAGCGGGACTTGCCTCGCAGAAAACAGCCCGCAAAGGAAATTATCTTGGCATGGTAAGAAACAATGCCGTCGAATATGAGGCCATTTGAAAAAGTGTCTTGTTTTCACAAAGTAAAGGTGCATATTTGGAAATTATGTTGATCATCAAAATTAACCTTTTAATAAATTAATGTCATCAATCATTTTCATAATGTCATACCTTTTAGGAGCTTGTTTAAAAATAAGTTTTGGATAAAAAAATTAATTGACGTTTTGACGGAAGTTCGTCGGTTAACTTAGTCGTATATGTATGAAATATACGACAAAGTTAATCGACGAAGCTGATCGTCCGATTTATCTTTCAAACAACACTCCCTTACAATTTTTCCTAAAATGTACCTTACAGTTGTGAAGAAAAAAATCCAAGTAACCTGAACAAGAGAACTCTTTTTCTACAAATCTGCAACCGATGATTAGAAAGGCGTGCATAAAGTAAATACGAAGTGAACGTAGCTACAGACTCGGCCCAAGACCCGCTCATTGGAATCTTGATGGCACTAGTTTTGATCTTCTGACCATTGTAAAGGCATTGAGACATATATGAACATAGCAACAAAACTACTACATCATACCTCTAATATTAAATGTAATTTTTCATAACTTTTTAGTTCTATTTTTGAATTTAAATACCATATGTTTTCTCGTAGCAAAGTGATGTAGTAAGTTTGTTCAGTTCAGTTCAATATTGGCGGACAAATTAACACCAGTTGGTAAAGCAAACAGCGGTGTTCAGTCCATATTGGCACAACTTGTATCTATCGAGGCAACTTGGGTTCAGCTCGTCACTACAATCTTGATGATACTTTAGTAATATGAGGTTGCAAAGGGATTTCTACACTAAATAAATATAGATCTTAAAAGTTAGTGTATAAAGTGTAATTTTGTTTAGATTGGTGTGGCGGGAGGTATAGCAGCGACGCTGGGGTCGTTGACCCCGAGTGCTGAGGTGTTGGCGCAAATGATTGGAGTGGCTGGTATGGGAGGTCTTATTGGAGGGACCATTGCGAAGAAGATTGAGATCACTGACTTGCCTCAGCTGGTGGCTGGGTTCCACAGGTAAGGTACCTTAATTCTCGGTTAGCCAAGTTAACGGACTACCAGTATAAGGAGACCTTGAATAGAAAGTCAGCGAACAGCCCAAACGGCTGATTTATTTTGAAACACAGCGGAGCTTGTCAAAAATTTTCTTAGCATCTCGGTAAAAAACTTGCAATGGCATAGTTCCTTTCATAAACAAGTACATCACACTAGCAGCGTCTTGCGGTTTCACCCGCGTAGTTCCCGTTCCCGTGGGAATTCTGGGATAAAAAGTAGCCTATGTTCTATTCCAGACTATAATCTATGTCTGTGCCAAATTTCATCCAGATTCGTTCAGCCGTTCTGGCGTGATAAAGGAACAAACATCCATCCATCTATCCATCCATCTAAACTTTCACGTTTATAATATTAGTGAGATTATGATAAGTTGTACAAAGTTTTATACCTTCCACAGTTTAGTAGGCATGGCCGCGGTATTGACGTGCCTGGCTACATACATGCACGACTTTCCAGCTATGGCGCTCGACCCCACAGCCGCTACGCTGAAGACGTCGCTGTTCCTTGGCACTTACATCGGAGGAATTACTTTCACGTGAGTTCCTTTCTAAGTTATATTTCAAGCGCCTACCTGTTGCCGTTATAAATATCGAGCAAAAACGAGCAAAAAAATCACGTTTGTTTTATGGGAGCCTCCTTAAATATTTATTTCTGTTTTTTAGTATTTGTTGTTATAGCGGCAACAGTAATACATCATCTGTGAAAATTTCAACTGTCTATCACGGTTCATGAGATACAGCCTGATGACAGACGGACAGCGGAGTCTTAGTAATAGGGACCCTTTGGATACGGAACCGTAAAAACAGACATTAAAAGTGTGATACATCTGATTTTGTAAGATGCACATAGTTTTTACGTGCACCTAGTTGGTGATGTAACCGTTGCGTATGACAGAGCTCGCTCCCTCAGCGAGGTTTAGTTAGCGAAGTGTAAGCTCGCTCCGCTCTCCACAACTGGACTATTATTGTGGTGATCGGAGTGATCCACACACGCTGTATGCTGTCCTCTAGCACGCACAAGACATTTTTTCTGTTGTATTTTTAGCGGATCACTAGTAGCATACGGCAAGCTGCAAGGCTCGCTGTCATCCGCGCCGCTACTGCTGCCGGGGCGGCACGCTATCAACGCGGCGCTGCTGGCGGGCTCTCTGGGCTGCGGAGGGGCCCTGCTCGCCTTCCCTGAGGCCCCCGGCCTGCCACTGCTAGGCGCCGCGGCCGTGCTCAGTGGCATACAGGGACTGACGCTCACACAGGCTATTGGAGGTGTGCTTTATAAATATTCAATACCGGTCAGGACGTTTTAATCGACGGGAATGTGGGGTAATCCGAATCACTATCTGAAACTATTTTTAGTTAAAAATATAATATCTATTTATCTTTTATATGTAATGCAATAAGTTTATCAGATATCTAGTACCTATAACACATTCTCTATTTAGCTTGGGGCTAGATGATACTGTGTGAATTAACCAGCATTATTTATTTATTGTCATATAATTAATGGTGCAGTAGCTATAAACGCCACGTCCATCTTGATAGCTTACCGCGCAATAAATGATCACGGACAAAAACACAAAAACGGACAACTCACCGATTGCCACGATCTCACTGGTTATTATCAGATCAGATATTGATATATGATCTGTTGATAGCCAGTGGGATATTTCCGGATCAGATCCGGCGATAGTGGAGAGGGGTTTATTTTGTAAGCCTAAAGAAATAAAGTTATTGAATTTTTTGAATTTTGAATTTTTCTGCCATGACATAACTAACCCAAAAATGTCGCCTTCCCTTTTTTAACGCTCGAAAAAAAAGATTGTAACTTTTTTAGACTTGTTAGTTTAGGTTTTGATGCCAACAGAATTGAACAGAATCACATCACCACTAGTGTCCCTGTATCGTCACGAAATTTCATTCGGATCTGCTCATTTATTTATTTGGCACACAAAACAGAACACAATCAAAACATTAAATATAAGAAAGACACAGTATTAGGATCTAGATTGTATCCCTAAGTATGTGTACACAGCATGTTTTTTTTTTATTATTATTTGTTGTTATTCAAATTTCAAATTCAAATTTATTTATTCATTTAGACAACACGGATCCATAGAATTTGACAAAAACATACACAGAATTAATTTAACATTTATACAGAACAGTTCTGTGTAAACAGTTTATAGAAATGAATATTATCGTTTATAGCATGCATTAAAATCATCATTATAATACAAGGTTATAATTTCGACCACAGGTGCGGACATGCCCGTAGTAATCACGGTACTAAACAGCTACTCAGGCTGGGCGCTGTGTGCAGAAGGCTTCATGCTCAATAACTCCCTGATGACCATCGTCGGGGCTCTCATCGGCAGCTCTGGAGCCATCCTGTCTTACATCATGTGCAAGGTAAACTTATTTAAGAATCTAATAGACTAGGCCTGCGATTGCGGCCAGTAAAATTAGCAAGCAAAATTGAACATGCCGCGTCTGTTTGGGAGATGCTTTAAACTTGCGCGATCAGTATTTATCGCGAGCAATAATTCACTTGGCGCGTGTAGCGTGAAGTCCTTAAGCGAATAGGAGTCAAGAGACCTAACCGTGTAAGAACCATCAAACAGAGAAAAGTTGCCTATCTCGGACATGTCTTACGACATTATCGATATCAACTGCTGCGAGTGATCATGATGAGGAAGATACAGGGTACAAGATAAAGTTAAAAACTACAACCCGACTACGTGAAAGTTATAAAAGTTTGAAACATTTACATTGACAAAATAGAATGACGTATCGGTCATATTTGATAGGCATAGAGTTGATGAATATAGGTCGTAGGTACTGTGCAGGACAACATCTTGTTAATAGCTAAGATATTTCATAAATTAGGTATATAGAATAGGGTTCAAAATCGAACATTACTTAAGGTAAACAGATTAGATAATAGTTACCCTTTCCGACAACAAAAGGCCATAGATTACGTTATAGTTGTCGCGGCCGACTCGCATGTACCTATCTACGTATGTAAGTAGCTATAGATTGTTATCTCGAAGGCATCGAATAACAAGGAAAGTTCTAGAAAGGAAAGAGATAGATAGTTCTTTAGTTTTTTCTAGAAAGTTTTCAAGGCTACAACTGAGGTATAAATACCAAACTTGTACGCCGGTTGATTCATTCTGTTTTCGGATACGAACGAGTGAACAGTGACTAGTAAATAGTGAACCTATAGTAATATTAATCCAGTACTGCAGCAAGGAAATAAAGAAGCTCTTCTCACAGAACAGTCTTTCAATTCCACGCCATCTTCATCTTCAACGGATTTCTCCAATCCAGCAATAGCAAGTGTGCACCCGCTCAATCGTCATAGGCCCTTCTAGTGGGATCGCACATTTTATGGTCCTTCGAGCCGGATACCTGAGGAAGCCTCTGAAGAAAGAAGATTGGAATTGATTTCCGTCATGCCGCCAGTCATACGCTCCACTGGAAAAGGACGCAAGCCACCGACTATTACCAGAGCCGGAACGTCAGGGGAACTTGCCACAACATGGACTGCGGTAGGAACCGCTGCCACGGATTCTATGGCGACCACCTCCGCCACGAGGTCATCAGCCGTCATGTCTGCCATGGAGTCTACGGCGGCTTCCTCTGTCACCGTGTCTACTCTGACCGCGCCTACTACGGAGCCGATGGCGACCATCTTTGCCACTACCGCCGCCACTGGAATGACCTCGGGAAGAACCATTGGACATCCTGCTGCCCCGCCGTCTGCAATCACTTCCCACTCGTCCCCACCTAGCCGCGGGACCAATATAGTGAATAAAGGAACGATGCAGACATTACTGGATCCATGCCTAAAGGAAGGCCTGCTGCCAGACCAGCACACACAGAAGAACACACGTGCTGGGTCTACTCGTTCTAGAAGAGAACAGAAGATAGCGAAAGCTAAAGAAGAACTCGCCCGTCGACAAGTCGAGCTAGCCGCAGCGCATTTGGCTGCGTTAGAAGCAGAAGACAGCGAGAATGAAGAGGACGACAGCGCTTCCGAGTTTTCAACAACGGAAACACACGCCAAAGTGGATAAATGGCAGTGCAACAAGCCTACACCACCGATGTTAGCTATCAAGCATGAAGAACAACAGCAAGAATCTGTGGCGCTACCGGAATCATTCGAAACGGGCACGCAGTACCAGGTACCTCACACACCTGAAGGAGTACTGCACACACTGGCGGGAGCCGCTCACCCGGACTTCAGTCAGCTAGCCGCAGCCATCACGCTCGCTGTCAAAGAAGCAGGTCAGCGGCCACGATTCATCGAGCTACCCATCTTTAATGGTTGCCACCAGGACTGGCTACCCTTCCAGGCAGCATATAGAGAAACTGAGCACATGTTCTCACTGGTTGAGAACATAAATCGCCTACGGAAGAATTTGAAGGGAAAAGCCAGAGAAGCCGTCGAGAGCTTGCTTATCACAAACACTCATCCATCAGACATAATCAAGACACTCGAGAACAGATTCGGAAGACCAGAGACGATTGCCATGTCAGAGATAGATGCACTTCGAGCCCTGCCGCGCTTGAACGAGTCACCGAGGGATATCTGCATATTTGCTACCAAAGTGACCAATGCCGTGTCTACTCTGAAAACCCTCAATTGCGTCTTCTACCTCTACAACCCGGAAGTCTCGAAGGCCCTCGTTGATAAGCTCACTCCGACACTGCGATATCGTTTCTACGACTTCGCCGCCATGCAGCCGAAAGAAGAGCCGGACCTCATGAAGTTCGAGAAGTTCATGAAAAGGGAAGCTGAGTTGTGCGCACCCTTTGCACCACCTGAAGCAACATCGCCAAGCCAAGCCACCACTTCACAGAAGCGTCCTCAAATAGTAAACACAGCCTCAGAGAAGCACCAAATAGAAAGAACGCCGTGTCCCGTGTGCCAAGAACCGGAACACAAGACGGAGGACTGTGAGATGTTCAAAGCAGCGGAAGTCAGCGCCAGATGGGACATCGCCAAGGACAAACGCCTATGCTTTAGGTGCCTGCGATATAGAGGGAGGATCCATCACTGCCGGCTGAAAACGTGTGGCATCAATAGCTGCAAATACACACACAACAAGATGCTACACTGTGATCGATCGGTCAAGGCAGTGGACTCCAAAAAAGAATCTATCAACTCCGCGTGGACAGCTAGCAAGCAGTCATATCTCAAGATTATCCCAGTACGAGCGTCGGGGCCAAAAGGTTCTATAGAAACTTACGCGCTACTGGATGACGGATCGACGGTCACACTAATAGATGAAGACGTTGCCTATGCAATAGGAGCCAAGGGACCAGTCGATCCATTGAAAATAGAAGCGATCAACGCACTCAAGACTACGCGATACCAGTCAAGAAGAGTCAACTTCGTGCTCAAGGGATCAAACAATCACGAAGAACAAATACAAGCCAGAACAGTGAAAAATCTCAAGGTGTCGCCACAAGAGGTTTCCACGCAGCAAGTCAACGCCTGCAAACATCTGCGAGACATTGGAAGAACGCTGAGCTACAAGATTGCGAAGCCACATATACTCATCGGTCAAGATAATTGGCACCTTCTTCTGACAACGAAGGTCCGAAAAGGAAACATGAACGAACCTGTGGCATCCCTTACGCCATTCGGTTGGGTTTTACATGGGACACAGAAACCCGCACTTGGTCGCAACAGCCATTTCGTGTCTCACATCACAGAAGCATCCGATGGCAATATAGAACCAATAGAAAAGCTCCGCAGATGCCCGAAGAAACCGCAGATACAACCAGCAGAGCAAGCCCTTTGTATCACAAGCGAGCAAAATACAGTTCACAACGAAAATAGAGGATACCAAACTGCTCTACTACGGCGGCAAGAAGACACGAGCGTTCCTGGCAATAACAACTCTCTGAAACGACTCTTCAACATAGAAAAAAAGCTGGATCGCAAAGTAAAGAGAAATAAAGATCACATGGAAGCAATGATAGAAAAGGGATATGCCGCGCATGCACCCATAGAGAAGACGCCCTATATACCAAAGTACCTCCGTCATTTCGCAAAGCCAGACAAAATGCGGGCGGTACCTGATACAGCAGCAAAAATAAGAAGAATCGCCCATAACAATCTGCTGCTAAAGGGATCAGATCTTCAATCGCTTCCAGGAGCCATAGTAACAAAGCTGAAGCTCAAGGCAGAAGATGCATGGTTGCAAGTCACGGATAAAGAGGAGACTCTTAGCGTGACCATCGATAGAAAACAGGAGCATGCCGAAGACAAACCAGAAATTTCACGACTTTATTGGAACAGACTTCGATGCAGATCAGCAGCAGTCTTAGAATTCTTCCAACCGAGTAGAACCGCCGAACAGAAGGTCATCTATAAGTGCCGAAAGAAGAATTCAATGACTTTCCCAAATTGGAAGAAAAAGAAGAAACAGACGAAGTCAGGACTCTTCGGTAACAAAGGCAGCCATCGTGAAAAACAGCTGGCATACCGCACCTGGCCCACTCCAGTTACAACACCGGCGGGAGCCGCAAAACCAAGACCCAGTAAATGCAGTCGACTTAGCCCAAGCATCCTGCGGCCATCAGTGAGGAAGATGGTGATCCAGCAGGTCGAGACGTCGTCGTCCTAGCACCTAGAGAAATGCAACACGGTTGCACGGCGGGAGTAATGTGCAGGACAACATCTTGTTAATAGCTAAGATATTTCATAAATTAGGTATATAGAATAGGGTTCAAAATCGAACATTACTTAAGGTAAACAGATTAGATAATAGTTACCCTTTCCGACAACAAAAGGCCATAGATTACGTTATAGTTGTCGCGGCCGACTCGCATGTACCTATCTACGTATGTAAGTAGCTATAGATTGTTATCTCGAAGGCATCGAATAACAAGGAAAGTTCTAGAAAGGAAAGAGATAGATAGTTCTTTAGTTTTTTCTAGAAAGTTTTCAAGGCTACAACTGAGGTATAAATACCAAACTTGTACGCCGGTTGATTCATTCTGTTTTCGGATACGAACGAGTGAACAGTGACTAGTAAATAGTGAACCTATAGTAATATTAATCCAGTACTGCAGCAAGGAAATAAAGAAGCTCTTCTCACAGAACAGTCTTTCAATTCCACGCCATCTTCATCTTCAACGGATTTCTCCAATCCAGCAATAGCAAGTGTGCACCCGCTCAATCGTCATAGGCCCTTCTAGTGGGATCGCACAGGTACTGTAATAATTCTCTATGGGGCCTGCGGCCTGCGGCTACCTAAACTTTATTACGCGTTTTGAAGGCTTATTCGGGGGCCGAGCCCTAAATCCTATAGCCTATAACCATCGGGGTATTGAGACGAATCAATCGATACATAATTTGTTGAAATCGAACTAGTAGTTTCAGCGCTACGTGGGAACAAAGAAATTGGCCACATACATACAAACATACAAATATACAAACATACAAACATAGGGTGCTAACCTCATAACCCTCCCCTGTTGGTAGTCGGGTAAAAAGAGCAGTTGGTTGGAGGGAGACTTCCTGGCCGCGCAATATAAGGCAATGGAGTGGCATGGATATAGCCTAAGATCTATTTAGACTAGCCCTGGATAAGGAAAAATTCAAGAGGATGACCGCCGACCGAATCTTTTATCTTGACCCTGAGTAATGGAGAGGCACTGTTACAATATGAAGAAGAAGCGTGTAAAGAGAACCGTCAAGCTACAATGTAGTATAAGTCAAAAGTCAATAATTTTATTTCTTTAGGCTTACGAAAAAGCACTTGGACAAGTCAAATTTTATACATAAACAACAACTTTATAAATCGTAATTATCAAACAAAATGTTATTGATTTGGTTCGCTTCAATATAAAATCCATAAATACCAATGTTAGAAATACGAAATGAACTGTCTGTTAATGTTTATGTCATGACGAAACGACTGCGTGAACTGATCTGTATGAAACGCAGCGGGGATAATAAATTTCTGAAGCCATCTGCAGAATGTAATAATTTATAATCTCCGCTGCGTTCGTTCTTTCGACAAAAGTCCATACGTTGTCGAAAAAAATCTTGAATAGGTGAAACAGAGCGTGCAAAGCCGCGGGCTGGCGATAGTAAAAAACTAAATATGATGTTGTAGGCGATGAACCGATCCCTTCCAAACGTGATTCTGGGCGGCTATGGCGTGACGTCGAGCGGCTCAGCGCGGCCCACAGACGCTGTGCATACAGAGCTCAACGTGGACTCTGTAGCGGACCTCATCCACAGGGCCTCCAATATCATTATCACACCAGGTAACTAGGATAAGAGACATGTTGTATTACAGGCGATGGACCGTTCCCTTCCCGACGTGATTCTAGGCAGTTATGGCGCGACGTCGAGCAGCTCAGCGCGGCCTTGTGGTTTTCTGTTATTGTTATCAGTTTTTGTTATGTTTTCATTCAGAAATGTCTTAGTTGACATTGAATAGCTTGGGTTCTATATCGGAGTATAGATAGCGTGGAGTTTAAACTAGTGCTGGACAGTTTCAACTCTTACTATCATTGCAATCTGTCAATCCCTAAATGAATATACGCAGCTTGACGCTTTCAGTATCTACCTGCAGTCTTCGAGGGCGTCCTACACTACGTTTACCGAGTCGTGGTCTCCACTCAACTACTTCTTCTTCTACGAGTATCATATAATTCTTTTCTATATACCTACTTTTTACTACTACTTCTTGTAACTATTTATATGAATTTGTACTCCTATATGCCCTTTTCAGGATACGGTTTGTGCGTTGCAAAAGCTCAATACCCCATCGCTGAGCTGGTTGATGTCTTGAAAAGTATTGGGAAGCGAGTTCGCTTCGCCATTCATCCAGTTGCTGGTAAGATACGAAACGAAATATCCTTCTAAGATCAGCTTTAGTCTTGTATTTGCTGGTAAATGTCAAATCTACTATTTTAGAGACTATTACACTACTTCAGTGGCTAATCTATTAAATAAGTTCATTCAATGAAATCATTCACAGAAAATCTTACCTAATTATTCATATTTTTACCCCATTTTTACCCAGACTCATATTACCAATATAAGATATTCTGAGAATAATTTGTGGGTTCTCCTTACAATAATTACGACTGCATAATGAACAAATCTTTATTATCAAAGAAAATTACAATTCAGTAATAGAATTTAATTAAAATTAGTATTTCGATTGAAACAATTGAGCTAACTGCAAACTGTGGCAAACAATCTACAGGTAGCTCAACTGATCTATATCAATACCAGCCAATTTAAAAAGGATGGAGAAAAGAATTTAGATGGTTCAAAGTATCGTTGGTCTTTTTCGTAATGTTGTAATTTTAACTTTTAAAATTCTTTTTCCAGGTCGTATGCCGGGCCAACTAAACGTGCTGCTCGCGGAAGCCGGAGTGCCTTACGACGATGTCTTCGAAATGGAGGAAATCAACGACGAATTCCCTGACACCGACCTTGTTCTAGTCATTGGTGAGCTGAAACAGTAGTTATATCTGTCTTTATAGGGTTTCATCTCCAACGAAAGACTTTAATGCGCCTGACAAATGGACAAACAAAAGAGCATCGAACAGTGTTTAAAAGGGAGAAAAGTATTCGGCTTGCTTGGCGATGCACTATGATTCTAAAGTCTTGACAGCCGGTTGTCTACACGCTGATTTGCTAATTGATGATCGAATCTTTCGAACGCCGTGTGTTACTTACTTGTTCCTGGACTGCTATCCGCAACTAGGCCACAGGTGGGCCCTTTTTGCGTGACGGGTGGTGGACTGCTAATTTAACCACCCGATGTCCTCTAGGAAGGCCAGCAGCTCGCTGACGCCGGTGCATACCTCCCTAGGCGTCCTCGGTGTCCCAAGGTGATACAATCTTTGAGAAGCCACGCTATCGCATTCTACAAGCACATGCGCGGCCGTCTCCTCTGCATTCATGCACCCCCTGCAAAGGGGGATGTCCGTGTGGTTCCGGCTTAGATTCAGCATGAGGTAGCCCGGTGATTCCTAGCACCCTCTGCCCCGCTGTTACCATGGCCAGGAATAGCGAAGCGGCCGCGAGCGGGGGCCATTTTCTGTTTCTTCGCAGCATTTGGCACCCATACTCCTCACGCCGGGGATGCGGGTTGAGTTGAGTTTTGAGCTTTACCCGTCCCCTGGTTTGTGTCCCTCAGTCGCCTCCTACGACACCCACGGGAAGAGTTGAGGTGGTACAATTCTAGGCCAGCACCACACGGCTCCTTAAATAAATTATACTGATAATGTTTTTTTAGGGGCTAACGACACAGTGAACAGCGCTGCTGAAGATGACCCCAACTCTCCGATTGCTGGAATGCCTGTGCTGAAAGTTTGGAAGTCCAATCAGGTAAGACGATTATCATTGGAACAGACAGCATCATCGAATACTAGATGCTGATAGTAGCTAGGTTACACATATTGGTTACAACATACCCAATACAAGAATGCTTTATTGTACACCAAAAAATACATTTATTTATTTATTTATTTAAGTAACAAAATCCACAGTCCTTATTACTAAACTTAAAATACATGTTTTTCTTACGACCAATAACGGATTTACATTTTATAGACGGATAATTTTAAACAGACAGTCAGGTAGGAAGTTTCAATTTATGTGAAAAATCAAAACACAACTACTATTTACAAGGTAGAGACTAGGTAAATCATTAAAGCTTAAAGTACATTAATAAAATAATCAACGAAATAAATAAATAGATATATATTAGAAACTAAATAATTACAAAATATTCTTGTATAGATAAATATTAGTAAATATTAACGATAGAAAAAACAAATAATTAATAAAAAATGTGAAATGTAGGTACCTACCTACTTCTACACACTGGCCTCTAATATTTTTACAATATCCATTTTAAAACCTTCATTAGGACATTAGGGAAGTCATAAGTACAAAGGGCGGACTTATCGCTTAGACATAGTTTTGCCTCTTCCAGGCATTTCTGCTTAACCTATAGATTAGATTGTAGTTTCTAAAAGTAAAGTATCTTTATATTGTTTGTAATCTTCGGAACTGTCGCCGGAATTTTCGTTTATCATTTTTCTAATTTAAAAAAAATTATGGTGGTATTACAGTCCTAACGGTCCGATTCAGATATTTTACATAGAAAATAACCAGAGTACCCGGACCAAATATTTGTAGATCTAGAAGTGATCTAGAAATATTTGCACTAAATTTTTGTCCCAAGGACAGAATTTGTAAAAATGCACACTTGTCAAGCTTGTCTCTTTGTTTCAGGTGGTAGTAATGAAAAGATCCATGGGCGTGGGCTACGCAGCTGTGGATAATCCAATTTTCTACAATCCAAACACAGCAATGTTACTCGGAGACGCTAAAAAAACTTGCGACGCCTTATTAGAGCGCGTCAAACACCTCACTGCGTAAATAAACTTGAAGTTAAGGTAGAACGAGCGGCGCGAATAAAAAAACTTGGGTTTAGGTTTTTTTAATTTCTTCGTTCTACAGATTAATATGGATGGCAAAACTACGTATCTACCTAGTTTTGAGACCATTACAAGCCATTCGTTATGAAATCATGCAAAACAAACTTTAAATCAATTGTATTTTTCGAGTCCATTGAATAATTACGTTAGGCAGGTATTATTTATTAGTCTTATTACCCAAACAACATAATATAGGTAAGACTCCAAAACGACACTTGATTTGAAGAATGTTTTAGCATGATTTCATAGCAAATGGTTTAATATGAAATGAAATTAGTGTCCAAAAATTTTCGATTTCTGCGGGACTCGAACCCTGGTTTACTATGGTCACAAAACTACTTAACTGCTTACTTGTAGAAGGCAGAAATCACAAAAAAACAAAAAAAAAACTTTATTACTCGCTCTTGCACGTTCCACCTTGAATAATATAATGAATCCGTGCGCGATCTGAATGGTATGATACCTATTCCAAGTGAAAAAACCGTGGTCGGATATTTTCATACTCGCAGTGTTACCTTGTTACACTTTTCTTTGGAAACTTGCGTTTTGTACTGGAAAAGGTTGTCGCTTACACGTCTAACCCTACTACCACACCGCACCAAAATAAGCATTCAAATATGGTGACCTTAGACGCCATTTTGTGAAAAGGGTAGGCATAGGATTTTGCGTTCATAGGAGCGGGACAGAGCAGAGCAACGTCAGTGCAAAAATCAAATTTATGGTTATTATCTAAAAAATAATAGTAATTTTAAAAATCTAAAACACACACCGTCTGCTTTATATTCTGTTTGTTTACTGTACAAAGTATCAAGGCTTATTTATAATTATTTATTGAATAGCGACGATTTATTGTACAGTTTAGATTAGAACGAACTTTGTTTTTTTTTTCCGGTGAGAAAATTTTATGTACTTAATCGTGTTTTTGAAATACTAGCGTTCTAACATCAATCCTGAACTATAACATTATATTAATCTCAATGCAAGTAAATGCTTCAGTATTATGGAAGATATGATCGCTGACGCTAAGCTTTTTCAGGTATCATCAACTCTTAATAACGTAATTAGTAATAAATCTAGATACATTTGTGTTAGTGACACAAAGATCCTAGTAAAGACCGTTCATCGTCAGATGTCCCCTGCCGTGATGTTGGCAATTGATGGGGATATCTTACGGTGAACGGTCTGTAGCATAAGTTCCTTTCTCTTAGTAGTGACATTATTGCTTAACGCGAGCCCGCGAGCTGTCTGTTTCTTTCATGCCGTCAATATAAAATGCATCTAAATATTACGAGTTAAAACCCATATTTGAATGAACATTTTCGTGCTGTACCTATGTCAGTGGTGCGGTCCAAATAAGCGACAACTCAAATGTGATGTAAAACATTTACTTTCTCAAGGTTCCGTCCTGCAGTGCGATTACGCTAAAATATCCCATCCCCATTGAATGGGTCATCCGGGGAGAAGGGTCCGATTTCGGTTGCGAATATGGTACTAAAAAAATACATACAAGTTTCTGGCGGGATGAAGCCGACCAACGACGGAATATTTAACGTCACGTCAAGATATATGTAACTTAAATCAAAGTCAATTATTGCCAGATTACTCAGACTTGACCTGTTTTTACTCGATTTCAGCAATTCTGATTCAAAGTTACAAACATTAAATACATTGCAGTAATGAAACGTACTCGATCAAAACAAAGTCAAGGTGTGAGTAACTTGAGTAAGAGGTATAACGATAAGTAAATTAATATCCATAAAAATAAAACATTACAATTGAGTTTGACATTTGTGATATAAAGACGTGGACAGCTTCGTCGTCGGTCGACTCCATCCTGGTAGAAAATTGTATGTATTTGTTTTTGTGATGATGGTGGAAACCGAAATCGCTTATATCCAGTCTCCCCGGATGGCGATCCATTGAAAGAAATATTTTACCCTACACGCACAGCTGTTCTGATCGTGCGCGGATGAAACTATGAAACAGACCCCAACTCTATTACGCATAGGCTTAGGAAAATTGACAACCAAAATCAATGGTTTGTCTCAATATAATAGTAGATTGTTTTACAAGGGACTAAACCATCCCATTTTATACGAGGTTGTTATACTCCCGAGCGTAGCGAGGGAGGATGAGAAGACCGAGTTATAATGGGTGGTTTTGGCCCGAGTAAAACACTCTACTTTTCACTTCGATTGCGAGAAAATAAAACAATTCAAAATTAGACAATTTTCAGAAATTTTATTAAAAATTAAATGTGCAGTTAGAGCAATTTTGAATGTTTAGTGATATGTTTTTCCCGGGCAATTTTATTTCGGTTCTCTGTGATTGGGATGTGTGTGTAATATTTTGAGTTGATTGTTGTGGAGTAAAAGTTGGAGAGACTCGACTCATGCTTGAGTTTCGTGCATTATTAAGATCTGAGTGCGGCTTCAGCTGAGTTGACATATTCATCCAATCCCGCGATGTAGATGCTTGGGGTTCTGTAATGTTTGGTAGAATATTGATTCCTTCCGTAATCCGCTGCGTGACGTGATACTTGTTTTGTATAGAGTCCTCTATATAACCTTCAGCCACTTGATCGGACCTCCATCCACCGTGCCGTTTTAATGTCGTTATATTCGCACCCGAGTCCGCCAACAGAGTCGCGGATGTTCTGCGGAAACAATGGCCCGTGTAGAGTTCCGGATTTGGTAAATTTAGATAAGTGGCAATATCTTTAGGCATGTTACCAAATTTATTTTTGCCTATGACTTGCCTTGTGCATTTACCATTTTGATAATTTAGAAAAAATCTTCTCGTTGAAACATTAGTGGGACGTAACTCCTGATAGGCTTTAACTATATTAAGGTATTCTCCACTGATGACAAATTTACGCTCTTTGTTTGTTTTCGTGTTCGGCAGACTCACAGCTTGTAGGTTTGTATCCGTTTCTACGTCTTCTAGCGTTATATTAGCAAGCTCTATTCCTCTGCATGCACCGCTGATTCCATAAATTAAAGCAACCTGTTGAACAAAAAAATAAGTGTGTTATTAATCGTAATAACCTAGGTATATAATTTAGGTATGTAGGTAGGTATCTATTTATTTAGTTTGAGTTGAGTACATAAGTAGTAGGTTACCTTTGTTGCCAAGTATTGTTTATTTGGAGCGTTATTTAAAAATGTTTCGATTTCTTGTGTCGTCAAGACTTTAGATTTTTTTGCCTTGTATCCAGTGGACAATTTCTTCAGTAAAGCCGTTAAATTTACATATTTTTTAATATCGACGTCGTGTCTCGTTTGTAAGGTCATTCTTAACATTGAATATGTGCTCCAAAGAGTCGACGATTTGAATTTTTTCGATAATTCATCAAAATAAGTGAGAAAAACCCCTTCTGTAAAAGAATCCACACGTTTCTCATCTCTCCATTTCATAAAATTTTCGTAACTCTTTAAATATATTCCACGTGATTTTGTCGGCAACAGATTCATAATTATTTCTTTGCCCTTTTCTTCCATTTGCATATTAGCATCTTCACTATCACTTGATGACATTTTTCACGTTCACAATTTGGAAGTAAAAGTCAGGAAGTTAAACGTAAAAGTTTGTGATTTGGAATGAAGAAAATTCTAGAGATTTAGCGCCAATACCATCTTTTTTTTTAAATCTCTATTAAACCCGCAACGAAACAGTTCGCATTCTACCGTGAAGGGAAGAATCAAGCTTCATAAAACATCACCAAGAAGGTTCTATTTTCAAAAAAAGATTGACGGAGCACCAAGAAGTCGAGTTTTTATGTAAGAGAACGAATGCTTTGTACTGGCTGATGATTTTAGACAAAAATTAAAAAGAAAAATTACTTTTTAGCCCGAGGGATTAAACTCGAGTTTTAGGCCTGCTAAGCTACACTATTATGATACACTTTTCGAGCTAGAGAAGTGAAAAATAATTAACTTAATTGTATGTTATGTAAGTGAATGATATATATTTTTTATGAACTAGGTTACGAGATGAATGGGTTTCGTGAGACTGACATTTTTTTTAAATAGTTAGGTTTTAGCACTTTTATTATAGGAGTGATATATTTTTCTACTTAAAAATAAATAAGAATAATTATATTGGCAATTTTAGTAAAAAATACATAACGTGGAACTTAATTGAATAAAATTTTAATTTTGATAAAATTAAATTATACTTCTCTATGATTAAATAAGGATCTATGAATGGATTTAAATTTGAATGAGTAAATACTTATGGTGTTGCTAATGTAAATAATTAGGTAAGTTATTCTACTTAATTCAGTAAGTACCTAATAATAATAATATTCAATAATGCGTAAATAGTTTGTACAACACTTTGCAGTCACATTCCATTGCTGTTATTTGAGATTTTCTGTACCTTATTATTACTGTATTCTTATTCAGGGACACATACGTTTTTAGGTCTTCTAATATAAGGTTTGATTATCCTTAGTGGATATAAAGTAAGAACTCTGACCAAGAATACCTACTTTTGCTATCATGAAATAGATAGTGGACTGTTCAAGTAGTTATTCCGTTAAATCTGAAGAATTTGCATATTAACATTTATAACAGACCACTGATCTGTGATAATAACTAGGTATTAGAAAATAGAATATCTTTGCAATAAACACAATATTTATAACCCAAATAATGTTTATTATGTCAAACTAAGTGTTTCTATAAGATCATTCCACTTGTTCAAATTTCTTTACATAATTGCCAGATATCTTATGATTTTTTCTGATTTATACATATGTACAAAAAAAACCTAATACAAAAATTGTAATCTGGTATGTACCTACTTGATAGAAAAAACATGTAAGATTGAACCTGTTTTTACTGAATAAATTTTTATTTCATCATAATCATATGTTGTATGTTGGTTTTTTTATTTATAAAATCTTGGTGTAATAAAACATTATAGCAGTATTATACAGCTGCGCAGCCGCCGCCGTCGCCGGCCGAGCACAAAACGTGCACGCGCGAAGGGCTGGCTGGTACTCGAGGGCAATACCGAGTTTTTTGTTTGAGCCTGGCACGTGAAGGACTACCACCATCTCAACCCCACTTACACCAGTTATACCCCGTTAGACCCCCAATTCTGTGTATCGTTACATAGCCTATAGCACCCGGACTCGTCTTAATACCTAATCGATTCGCCGCCACCGTAGAATGTAGATGGAGAATTTACCGCCACGCACGAGCGTAAATAAAATACCAAGCAGTGTTGCCAGATCTATTGATTTAGCAGTAGATCTATCTGATTTTTTAAGTCTACTGATCTCGATTTAAAGAACTTTATTTTTCTCAGAAATTCATTACAGCACATAAAAAACAGTAGTTATGATCTATTGATTTATTTCACAAATTTGAGATATCTTAAGGTACATTACTGGCTTTCTCTGAGAAAAACCCATAAGATCATACATAAGACAATAAAACAAGTAAAATACCATTTCACTTGGGTGTTATTTCGATTTCGAGTCGGCTTTGAGTCTAATTTACTCTCTAATTTTTACTCGTTATTTTTTCTCTGATGAACATAGTTTCTTTGCAAAAGACCACGGAACACTATCGTTAGTAGGTATAGGTATAATGTAATCTTCTGTTTGTTGCTGCAATGTGCTGGTTTATTATTAGGCTTTCTACTTATTTTGTCAAAATCGATCTGGAAACACTGTTTGCCAGTTGAGTCTCATTCACAAACACTCGCGATTAGTATTAAATTCTCTTTGCTCGCGATTCGCGATGATAGCTCGACTGAGGTCAGAAAAAGTCTGACGCAAAAATCGGACGTGTACCTAGTGAATACGATTTTTTGTCTGACCACACCTTCCGACGGAAAGTCTAACGGTGTGCGGTGCGGCCAGTGTTGCCAGATGGAATCTGAAAAAAAGCAGTAGAAATTTTGTTAAAAAAGCAGTAGATTGGGAAAAAAGCAGGTAGATTTTAATATGTTATAAATGAGTACGCAAAACACAATACATAGGGTATTGTGTTTTGCGAGTATTTTCATGCAAAAAAAAAACATACAACAAAGCTACTAACCCGTTTTTTTTTAAATTAGGAAGCGTTTTCTATGCCCACATTCCTAAACTGTGTAGCTTTGTGGAAAGCGAGGCCAGGCGGCCTGTCGGCTGTGCTTTGCTCAGTTCTTTTCAGTCTGATTGAACTTTGATTTGTGGTTTTGGACATATATTATTTAGTGCATAGTAGAGTAATAACTGGATAAACAGTCTCACTCAGTTTGCATTTTGCAAAAGTTTATCGAACGAACGGACCGACCAATCAATCGAAAACAATGAACCGACATACGAAGACCGACAGAAAGAAAGTGAAAGCTGGAAGGAAGAAACGAAGGAACATGGAACTCTTCAGTTTCATTCATCTGTTTCAGTTTTGTGAAGTTTGTGTCATTGGTAACTTATCACGTGAGCTAAAATAAAGACATAGAGTCACTTGCTATTGATGCTCGGAAAAAGCAGGTAGATTTCACAAAATTTGAGCAAAAAATCAGTAGATCAGTAGACGGTTCAAAAAGCAGGTAGATCTACTGCTAAATCAGTAGATCTGGCAACACTGGGTGCGGCCACTCTTCCGACCCGTACGTCCTACTTTTGTCGTACGAAAAAATGTCTGACGTGTACGTGCTGCCACACTTCTGACAGAAAGTCTGCCGTATTCCTATCTATGCGGCCCTTAGAGTATACCTAGAGACGGCATACCTACGAAAAAAACGTGTATACCTAAACTTACCTAGAAACTAAAATGGCTCCTTTCCGTAGTGCTGCCCTTTTGTACCTCGATATTTTTATCGAAACAAGTATTTTTGTGACGATATTTTAGCAGTTCCGTAGTGATTTTATTGTTTTCACCACGATTATGAAACAGAATTCTATAATCATATAGTCATAGAATGCTTTAATTAGAGATACAGTATGTGAATGCACATACCCAACTATGGCTCGACCGCGCTCATGAGACGCAACCACTGAGAAGTTAAGAAAATGAGCTATTATAACAATGGTAATTTTTTCATGTATTTTCCGAGTCAAGACTCATGCGTTTAGACACGTGCCAGACCTCCTTAGAACTATAGATCAAAGTTCACCAAACCAGTTTATTGAACAGTCTGCAGTTAGCTCATTTGTTTCAATTGTAGGTAAATACTAGTTCTAATTTGTTTATACTATTTGATTCAAATTTTCTTTGTTAATAAACGTTGTGTTTATTTAAGAAAAAAAGGTACCTACTGAAATGAAACAACAAGCTACTTAATTGCAAAATATATTGTTTGTATGCAACAGTGATTTGTGAGATAGTATATTTATATTTGTATAACAATATGGGTATAACAATGTGTAATCTGTATCTTTAGCGTAGACGCTATCTATGCTTATATTATAAATGCGAAAGTGTATTTGTTTGTCATTCAGTCACGGCTTAACTAAGAAACCGGAACCTAACTAAGAAAGGATGGAGAGTAACATAAGGCTACTTTTTGTCTTAGTAAAATAACAAACTCCCATGGTAGAGTTACAGGAATATCCCCCTAGATATTATATGAAATTCGAATTTAACGAGGATGAAACCGCGGGGAACAGCTAGTATTATTTATTATTATAATATAAATCACAAAAAGATAGACACCACATTTTATAAGCAATTCAACAAGTCTCATTCATTTATTATATTATATCACAAATTTAACACAGACTCCTACATTTTTAATTAAACAAGCAATGTAATCCGTAATCCGTCTTATTCATTTACAGTATAAATCAAAAATTTAACACAGACGCCACCTGTATTTTCGATTGTAGAAGCAATGCAACAGTCTCATTCATTTACACATTTACAATATACCTACCTAATTCAAAAATTCAACTAATACTACACCTAAATTTTCAATTTTACAAGTACCTAATGTAATCAGTCTCATTCATTTACAGTATAAATCTCAAATTTACATTATTTCTATTAAAGTACTGGATCGCGCTGGCACTAGTGGCTGAAACAAACATGAAGAATAAATTTATAATGCAACATTATTTGTCAGCCTACAATTATAGACTCTAGAAAGGTACTGAGTAGTTCAACTTTGAAAAAAAATCAAAAATCTTAAAGAAATTCTAAAAAAAAAGGTGGGCGAAGGTCTGCCTGCAACGCAGGCAGACCTTCGCCCACCGTGCCACATCGTTTGCGAAATAACTTTATTTTGCATGGAAATAATTTGCTAAGGGAGGATTTATGGAAATGTACATTTTAGAGGGGATTTGAAGTATGGTAGGCTTTAATATTACTTTGGGTCAGATTTATTTACTTAAAACTTAATATTCATTAATATCAAAATTTAAGCCCTTTAGAAAAATAAAGGTAGTCAAGTTTGTTAATGCATATATGCATTACTTTGCAATAGAAGTTTGTGGGAGTAAGGTCAAGTAAAATACTTACTAAAAAGATTCGTGACGGTACGGCATCCTCTCGCAGTCTTGTTATTTAAAGTTCGATTGAAGCAAGTTTCTTCAAAATGAAGAGAACGAACGAAAATATCTTTCGTACCAAACTTCAAATTTTCTACTCCAATTGAGTCCAGCCACTTTTTCTTTTACCGTAATTTTCGGGTAACCTAGAACGTAAAAAACCAGTTGAAAATTAATACACTACAATTATATAATTATATAAATATATTATAAATGCGAAAGTGTATTTGTTTGTCATTCAGTCACGACTTAACTAAGAAACCGGAACCTAACTAAGAAAGGATGGAGAGTAACATAAGGCTACTTTTTGTCTTAGTAAAATAACAAACTCCCATGGTAGAGTTACAGGAATATCCCCCTAGATATTATATGAAATTCGAATTTAACGAGGATGAAACCGCGGGGAACAGCTAGTATTATTTATTATTATAATATAAATCACAAAAAGATAGACACCACATTTTATAAGCAATTCAACAAGTCTCATTCATTTATTATATTATATCACAAATTTAACACAGACTCCTACATTTTTAATTAAACAAGCAATGTAATCCGTAATCCGTCTTATTCATTTACAGTATAAATCAAAAATTTAACACAGACGCCACCTGTATTTTCGATTGTAGAAGCAATGCAACAGTCTCATTCATTTACACATTTACAATATACCTACCTAATTCAAAAATTCAACTAATACTACACCTAAATTTTCAATTTTACAAGTACCTAATGTAATCAGTCTCATTCATTTACAGTATAAATCTCAAATTTACATTATTTCTATTAAAGTACTGGATCGCGCTGGCACTAGTGGCTGAAACAAACATGAAGAATAAATTTATAATGCAACATTATTTGTCAGCCTACAATTATAGACTCTAGAAAGGTACTGAGTAGTTCAACTTTGAAAAAAAATCAAAAATCTTAAAGAAATTCTAAAAAAAAAGGTGGGCGAAGGTCTGCCTGCAACGCAGGCAGACCTTCGCCCACCGTGCCACATCGTTTGCGAAATAACTTTATTTTGCATGGAAATAATTTGCTAAGGGAGGATTTATGGAAATGTACATTTTAGAGGGGATTTGAAGTATGGTAGGCTTTAATATTACTTTGGGTCAGATTTATTTACTTAAAACTTAATATTCATTAATATCAAAATTTAAGCCCTTTAGAAAAATAAAGGTAGTCAAGTTTGTTAATGCATATATGCATTACTTTGCAATAGAAGTTTGTGGGAGTAAGGTCAAGTAAAATACTTACTAAAAAGATTCGTGACGGTACGGCATCCTCTCGCAGTCTTGTTATTTAAAGTTCGATTGAAGCAAGTTTCTTCAAAATGAAGAGAACGAACGAAAATATCTTTCGTACCAAACTTCAAATTTTCTACTCCAATTGAGTCCAGCCACTTTTTCTTTTACCGTAATTTTCGGGTAACCTAGAACGTAAAAAACCAGTTGAAAATTAATACACTACAATTTACACTTGAAAACATCGATACCTATGAAAAATGCCTTGAAGGACAACACTATCGCCAAACAAACAGTTTCATGTTTTCTTTAATTACACTTAAAACTTACAAAAATAAGCTACATTCGGTATGAATTTTATGTAAACTATTCCTATGAAAGCCAACACATAAGGTATTTATTGTATTATTTGGTAATTTAGCAAAATAAGAATACGTACCGGTGTAATGTTATGTTTGGACGATTTTCACTTGTTTTTAAGCCGCAACCTACCAAACTGCTGTTTGGCATCTTCCTATTAGCTTTCTTTCGCTTACTATATAAGTATTCACATGAAAAAGTCCCGAACTCAAATAATTTTAGCATTTTTACTGTAAATGCAACTCTCGTTGACAGTTTACATACCTGAAAGTAAAATGGCGAACCGGCCTCAATCATGCTTTGATATGACGTCACGTTTCAATGTTGCCAAAAATAGGTTTCGCACATTATATTGATGTCTCTTTTTACATTGGTTATTGTAGGTAAGATAAAACGAGATAGCTATAAGTTTATGAGTACAATATCGATTTAGATCATATTTGTATAACCGAAAGTTCCTATAGAACAATACGCCGTCTCTATATACCTATACTCTAAGATGCGGCCAAGCCACAGGACTTACTACGTAGTTATTGTATACTCTTTGGGCAGGACGACAGACAGCTGATTGCTTGCAGTCTGTGCTGAAATAAAACGTTGGTTGTTGTTGTGTTGATTGATGTTCAAGCAAAAAGATAAAATTGCTAAGGTTCCTCAACGTATAATTCATAACTATATCATGCCGCTGCGGTTTACACAACAAAACCATTTTGCCATGCTCTATTGACTTCTTACTCATCAGGAAGTACGTTTTCGGGTTATAGCATTTTGTTTCATGTAGCGACGTAGCGTGCTTTTTTAGTTCTGGTGTTTTATTCGTCACGACGACGTCTCGTATCGTATAGTCCAGTTCGGTCCACTCCCTACTTACTTATAGTGCAATACAATATTGTGCCTCTGTAATGGTACGTGGCTCTAGCATTTTTATTTTGCTTAATTTTTGACCCAATGTTTATACCTACATTTTATTCAAGTCTAACCTTCAACCTAATTTAAATCGAGTCTAAATCTATAAATAAAAGTGACCGCATCTTGAACGTGAGCACTGGAACTTTATTGTTAGAAAAACCATGGTAACTTATCTATAAACACCATATTAAATTTATTTCTCACTTATGTACCAAGATTTGTTAATAAATTAAATGCAAAAATGCAATTGACTAAGGGCTCACTTCAGATGTTTTTATTTTCTTTATCACTTTTTTTTACTTCACCAGTGCTGCTTTTTTAACTGACTATACCCGATTTAGAATCTAAGATATTTTTTGTCAACAAAGACTTATAAATTAAAATTTAACATAAACTGATAACAATAACAGAAAACGACAAGGTAACAGCAAAGTTATCACTAAAAATTAAGACACAAACTTCAACTACACATAATCTCACATGTGCAGCATAAATGTTTAAATTTGAATTCGAAAATGAACAAGAGTTCAATTAAATGATGAATGAAAGCTTTCAAAGCCCAACATTGTTTCGAGCACCTGTGCTTTGCTTCGATAATACCAATGTCGTTAAATATTTTCAACTGATATTCTTTGGGTTTTGTAACCCCTTTGTGTACAAAAAATATCCAGGTTTTTGAGTTGGAGTATAGGTACCTACCTATCTTAAAAATAATATATCATCTAACAATATTTTTTAATTGTAGGCAGAGGGCAGCATGGTTTCCCCAAGCAAAACAGCTCTTCCTCCGAGCAGTGATGAAGGCACCAGTATTTTTTCCACAATCTACAGATTTTTCAAAAAGGTATGATTCTTTATATATCTATCTTATTTGCTATTTTTGATTTAATATTTAACAATTATCCCTACCTACCCGATACCAGACTATTGCACATTTAGATACCTGGCTCAAAATGCTGAGGTTGACACCTCCCTCAAGCAATACTTACAATCAGTAGGTATATAAAGCAGTAGGAAACACACACTAAGAACTAAGTTTACTATTTCCTGTCATATGAAATGAGTCAGTGACATTGAAACTGTAGTTTTATAAACTCTTGAAATCAATTTGCATGCCCTAGCTTTACTCAATCAAACATTAGTAAGCGTGTGAGTCAATTGCAACCTTGAATGCTACCTCTGATTCATAAGATTGTTGACCTTCTGATGTTATAACTTTTTATTTGATAGCAAGATTGTTCTTATTTGAATCAACCCATCCACTGCAACTCTGCAATGTGACCCGATGGGATTCCCCGGGGTCGACGCAGTTACACCACAGACAAGAAATACTTTATTATTATTTTTTTTCATAGGATAACTATCAGTTACACTTAAATATTAACAATATAAACTTGTTTCTAGAAGTGAAACAGAAATAAGTTTATTTAATATTATACTTGTGCATCAAGGACAAGGCAATAAAAGTGTTAGTTAATATAATAACATAAAAATTAGTTCTATCATACTAAATTATTTGAGATGTAACTTTCATATTTTTAAGAAATAAAAATTTAAGACATCTGCTACTATTACTGCTGATAAAATATTACTGGAATGGAAATAAATATTTTAAGGCAAGTTACTGTTTCCTTTTAGAAATTAGGTACACAAACAACATGCATAGGTAGAAGAAAAGTTTATAATTGAAGTGAGAATAAAATGATCACTATAATAGCTTGATAAGTATGATAATGAATGACTAATGGTGTAGCATGATAATGTATTCCGCATGGTGATAACAATGACATCATACATGCTAATAATATTCCCTCAGGAAATATGTAAGTTTTTGTGGTTATAGTGTAAGTTGAAAATTATTTGTGGTGTTATTGCCTACCTTAGCAAGATACTTCATTTCATTTCATTTATTTATTTCTCAAACAATTTACATTGTGTCGGAAACTTTTACATAGGAGCACGTTATTTATAAATAAATTACGAGACTAAGTGTAAATTAATACAACAAAAAAAAAACATACTGAACAGAGAACTGGTTAATACTAACTGGCAGTATCCTTGACGTAGGCCTTTCCTGATAAGTATAATATAAGACTTATTGGCTTTTTTAATTTGGCGATACTACTTAACATAATCATAGAAAAGTCTTATTGTAAAGAAAATCAAATATTTTTTTAAGCACCTACCTACAAGAGAGCAATGATCGATAGTGCGATCCACTGTTGACCGCAGATACGTTGCCAACATGGCTAGTAATGTCGTAGAATTAATAGAAACCGTCAATGCCGCTGTTAGCTTCTTTTAAATAAGATTTTAAATGGCACTGACCTCTTTTTAATTACTAAGGTGTTTGAAGATTTTTCTATGGAGGGTGGCCCTAACATCTTTTTCTTTTTTTTCGAAATCGCGGTGTGTAATAAAACTTATTGAACACATTTAAACAGATAAAAAATGTTTCATAACATACTGTCATAAAGCGCCAGATACTGAGATATTCACATATGAAAATATGTAAGTACATAGGTACCTACTTAGTGCAAATATGTGTTTTTTTTCATACGTACCTGTATCTCAGAAACCTGACGCTTTAAGAAAATATTATTTTAGAGAATTTATTTCATTCGTGTAAGTGTGAACCGATATTGGGGTCCAAATTTTCAAACCCCTTTATTGGCATTTAATCTTTATTCTTACCTTTTCGAACTTACGTCAATAATGTAAGTTTTCTTCATTCCCATATTTTCAAAGACACGGATTTGTAAATCACTGAACATAGGCATTGTAGAGTAAACTGCAATCACGGACGTACTTTATCAATATATCAGAAATTTTACTTATCTTAGTTACACACTTGAATATTTTAAGATATGATAAGTGGGAATCCACTTCCGTTGTTGCAACATTACCAAATACCTATTCGTGAAAGAAATAAAGAATATTGTGTTGCTCCCTGCAGTTTGTGCTCGACAGCCAAAGGTTGAGTTTTGAAATCAAACATGCTTTACGAGTGGATTGTAAAGGTAGGTATGTTATCTATAAACGTACCTACCGTTCCTACTGTATTCGGAATTAGTCTCACCTGAGAGTAGGTACCTAGTAGAGTAGAGTGTGCCAAAAATTCTTACTTTGATCGTACAAGTGCAGTGTACAACAGCCGGATGGTACCTACGGCTGCTGTAAAATCCTTACAGTTCCTTGTAACAAAACCTGAGCCTTTCAAACAGTCATTAGTGAGCTTAAACGTAGTACCGTACGCGCCATAATTGTTCCTTTTTCCTATTGTTAAAACACTTCGTTATGACGAGGTTCTATGTTCGGCTGTAGGTATGTATTAATACGTCGATTTCACCGTTATTTATGGAGCAATTTTGAAAATTATTTCGCTATGAAGAAGAGAGAGAATGATTCAGAGGCGGTTCTTTAAAAAACCCCAGGGGTAAATTGTAGAAATTGTTGTTTATCCTGCAACAAATTATAAAACAGTGTAAAATTAAGGGTTTCGAATCGGTTTTAGTTTTTCAGAACAACTAAATTATCCTTACGTAGGTTTTGTGTTTCTAGGTTCGTGTTTTTTTTTATTCACACAGCATTATCTAGCCCAAGTTTAAGCAGAGCTTCTGTTATGGGTACTAGATAACCGATATACATAATACAATACGTTACATAGATAGATATTTTTTATTATACATAGATAACGACCAGAACACCCGGAACAAATACTTGCAGATCGTACAAATATTTGTCCCAAGGCGGGAATCGAACCCGCAACCTCCTGCGTCAATACTCGATACTCAATGTTTTATTGCTTGCATGTGTACAATAGGTCTTATGATAAACTAACAAACGACATGCACCCTGCAAGGGCACTCTAAAAGTTAAATGCAAAATGCTAGGCGTCGCAGGCGGGCCTTCGCCCACCGCGCCACAGAGGTCGTCATACATACACTTACTTGCCTTTGATACGAATTGTTATTAGTTAGATACTTATGAAATGTTCATATAGGCCTACCCTATCTAAATGTGCATCCAGCCTCCTATCCTCACCTCACACCCATTCAATTCTATGTGATATGGTCGATGCGCGTGCTTGCGTAAATAAACGGCTGTTGAACCCTTATTCCGCAAAAGCGCTTTACACTTCCGTATCTTCTGAAGTGCGATAAGCAATGGAGTATGAAGAGGTATTATGCATAATGCAACACTACGGGTAATTCATAGAGTGAGTAAATTGCACGGAACATTTCTATTGGTAAATCAAATAGTTAAAGTGGCTAGCGTCGACGGGCCGGCGGCATGCCGCCCGCGCTATCGTATCAGACGTTTTGACGTTTTTTTGAGCATAATGCCGGGTGGTGTGTCCACTGTTACCGTAGCCGACAATCCAATGCGTCAACTCCGTGCGGTGCGTACTGTTGCGGACGACATTGTTTGACTACAAAGCTTTCAAAGAATACTAAAAGTATTTATAAATACTATTTAACGGGTATTTATCGCGTTTAATTACCTTATTTTTACACACTGCCGTGGTCACGGGATGTCATCCCGTGACCACGGCAGTGTGTAAACCTGTCGAAACGTCGGGAAAATAAGGTAATTAAACGCGATAAATACCCGTTAAATAGTATTTATAAATATGTGTTCAGATCGCGTAAGTTTAAAAATATTTAATACTAAAAGTAGTTTGATGCGGTCAGTGCGGATTGTCTGATGCCGGAAGGTGAACGCGCACACTTAAAAATACCTACAGCACATCACATCATCAGCCTGTTATGCCCTTTTACACTACATCCATAGTTTCCTATGTAGGTTAATTCTTATGACTTTTGACGAACTCAGTGACCTTAGTCTATGGCGCATTGGGCGAAGGTCCGTATTAGACGCAGGCGGTTGCCCGAAGGTCAAATATTTGTTCCAGTCTATGTGTTTTCTATGTATTATACATAAAAGTACTTTCAAAACGGGTATATAACTGTGTTTTTCCCGTTTGCCGTAGGTCGCTGTAGTCGGTGCGGTTTACTTCGTGGGCTATATGCAATGGAGCGTTGCCTGGTTGATAACTCCCATACTGCTGTCCGTTATGCGCGACCAGTGGCGCAAAAACAGCGAGTACCGCCGCAACGTCGCCAAGGCCGTCGCTACGTCCTCGGAGAAGGACGTCGTGCTTGCCAAGTTGGATGATCTACCTGCTTGGGTAAGACAATAACCTCTTCCCTCTGACCCGTGGGGTACCGAGGATCTCCGGGTTCTTAAAAATGATTTGAGTGTCTGGTCGAAGCGACGCGTGACCCGAGAGCTGGTGAGTATCTGGCACAGCGCATCAGTATTGCCATACAGCGGGGCAATGCAGCCAGCGTCTTAGGCACGCTTCCGACTGGTATTGATATGGATCAGTTGAGCTACCTGAATATTGTTTGCAACTGTTTGCAGTTAATGGTTGCAGTTGTAAATACAAGTTTTAATGTGTTCCTATTATTGTATTGTTATTTTCTTTGCTAACAAAGTATGAGGTTGTAACCTCACTATAGAAAATAATTAAAATCTTCAAGTCTTCCAGCATCTTCTTCATCAGCCCTCATACGACCAATGCTGCACATGTATCCCCCAAACGATTGGGGGGGGGGGTCGCAGTTGAATAATACACAGAAGGAAGCTGCTACCCTCCTCCTCTGGTAGGTGCCCTAAGTCGGCTCTTACGACATTCACGGGCTGAGTTGGAGGGGGTCTATTCTTTAGCCGATTCTTCCTGCATCCATGGAATCTTAATTTATATTATGTGATGCTGCCCTAGATTGTTTTTTCTTTTCTTTAAAACGATAACAACCTACTCGAAATAGGCTCTGATCAATGTATTGCGTCTAGCTGCCGAAATTATTTCTAGCTCATACAAGCTTCGCTTTCACATGCGTTCAAGGTAGTTCGTTTCGTGAGTGGCGCATAATTAATATCATACAGACCGTTTATGATAAGATATTATCTTGTCTCAAATTTCGGAAGGCCTACAGCCAGCACTGAGGAAATCTGGCTGCGGATAATGAGGATGAACTTACAGTGATGCGAAAAAAATCGTAAACTATTTTCTCTTTCGATTTGATCGAATTTTAAATGTATTATTTTATTTTTAGTTTCATTTTATTGTGTTGTTTTTTTCCTGTTTCGTGAGCGACACAGGATAAAATTACATTTAACCTAAACCCAGGATGAAATTTATCAATTTTTTATTTTACAGGTGTTTTTCCCTGATGTCGAACGCGCCGAATGGCTGAATAGGGTAAGTTGTAAACAAAGTCGTAACGGTGATCTAATTAAAGAGTTGATACACTAAGATTAGACGCCCACGGTAATCTAGCGCAAATGTTTGCCACCCAAATTGTTGTAATAGTGATGCTTTGCGTCACTGTATCTCGTCACTGTTTAGCGAACTTAGAACTTAAGAATAAACGTCCAAGTGCGAGTCGGACTCGCGCACGAAGGGTTCCGTACCAAAATCTATAAAAACGGCAATCAAAACTAATGTTTTTGTATGGGAGCCCCCCTTAAATATTTGTTTTGTTGTAATTTAATTATTCGTTTTTAATATATTAACTAAATATTCTTTGAATAATTCAAGCGTCTACCTGTTGCCGTTATTAATACCGAGCAAAAACAAGCAAAAAAACACGATTGTTGTATGGGAGCCCCCTTAAATATTTATTTTATTCGGTTTTTTTAGCATTATTATATATATAACATTTTTAGCATTTTTTTACATATAGCGGCAACAAAAATACATCATCTGTGAAAATTTCAACTGTCTAACTATCACGGTTCATGAGATGCAGCCTGGTGACAGACGGACAGCGGAGTCTTAGTCCCGTTTTACCCTTTGGGTACGGAACCCTAAAAATATCAAAGTGTCGTCGTCTGTTCGGAGCGACGCTTGACCCGAAAGCTGGTTATTATCTGGCGCAGTGCATAAAGCATTGCCATACAGCGGGGCAATGCAGCCAGCGTCTTGGGGACGGTTCCGACTGATATTGATATGTTCAACTGATCCGATGTCTGTATCTTCTCTCAACATCACATTTTCCTAAACTTTCGACTTTATAATATTAGTAGAAAGGAAATCTCAAATCCTTTAACACTTTCATGGCCCAAGATTCCATATCCATTGGCAGCGCCTCGTCATCGGCGGTGCCTATAGCCCCTCCCCGGGCCGTGTCATGCCTGGGCAGTGAATGCGTTAAGGTGGTCGGTCAAGCCTATTGCTACGAACCCACGCTTAAACAAACAAGAATTAACACTGTCGTTTTAAAACTTGATTCAAATTTTGTTTTAGCAAAAGGCATACAATGCGCGCAAATCTTATCTGCTATCTAAAATACATTTATAACCTAGAATAAAAAACATGTTTTTTTCGCGCGTGACGTTATCTCACTATCTCAGTAATATTATAAACGTGAAAGTTTAGATGGATGGATGGATGTTTGTTCCTTTATCACGCCAGAACGGCAAAACGGATCTGGATGAAATTTGGCACAGAGATAGATTATAGTCTGGAATAGGACATAGGCTACTTTTTATCCCGAAATTCCTACGGGAACGGGAACTACGCGGGTGAAACCGCGAGGCGCTGCTAGTAACATATATAAATTTAATATTCGTGTTACAGATCCTTAATCAAGTGTGGCCGAATGTGAACCACTTCACTCGGACCCTGCTGAAGGAAACCATCGAGCCGGCGGTCGCGGAGAGCCTCGCTAACTACAAGCTCACTGGTTTCAAGTTCGAGAGGATGATTCTTGGAACCATTGTAAGCATTACACATTTATAAAAAAAAAAAAAAATAGATTCAGGCGTTACTTTGCGGAAATCCATTGCAAAATATAAGGATGAAAATATTTAGTAACAATTCCGCGAAAAACCCTTCTCCGATAAGTTCTAACAAAATGTAGTCCGCGTTGTAGAAGAAAACGACGCCAACTACAAAATGAAAAAATACCTATCAAAGCAAGATCTTGCTTTAAATGTAATAAGTACATAACGCTTCCGATTGGAATTGATATGAACCAATTGAGATATCTCTAGATTGTGTAACAGTCTGCAGTTAGCTTAACTGTTTCAACTGTAAATCTTACTAGTTCTAATTTTGTTTCTATTCTTTAATCTTATTAAATACATAGAAGTTTTTTTGACACAACTTCACCAGTCTAGCTTCTACTAGTCGGTCTTCGTTCTAGGCTTGTTATGTAGGCACGGTCTTTTATAGACCCGAGGGATCTCAGATGGTCAATGGTCTTTATTTAACTCTGAGTAAAAAAGGGGAATAATAAATCTAACGTGTATCTGTGTGTCCAACTGTGGCGTCGTCGTTGCTCCCTATCGGTTAGACTAATTTGGATTTATGATTTTTTGTACGAAAAGTGTCTTAATCGAGAGTATTCTTCAAGAAAATCGATGCAGCAGTTCTAATGTCTATGATGGTTCATGGTAGGTTAAGCCTTGACCACGAGCTGCTGTGTGATTACGGTAAATATCCCATTCAATGGATCGCTATAAGACTGGGTGTAAGCGATTTCCGTTTACATCTTATGGTACAAAAACAAATACATAAAATTTTCTGGAACGGTGAAGACGACCGACGACGAAGCTTTTAACATCAAAATATCTCAAACGTCAAACTCAATTGTAATGTTTTATTTTTATTATGTTACACAACGATAAATCTCACCATAGGTCACTCACACTTGACTTAGTTTTGCTCTAAGTTAATTGTCAACTTTGACGGTTTGGTACGAGTATATCATGAAGTTGACGTTAAAAATTCCGTTGGCGATCTGCCTGTTCCATCCTACCAGAAAGTTGTATAACGTATTTTCTAAAGTACCATTGGCAAACGTAATCGTTTATGCCCAGTGTCCTCGGATAGCCCATTCAATGGGAATGGGAGAGTTTAGCGTAATCGCACAGCTGGTCTGGCTGAGCGTTTATGGTCATAATAACGAAAGTTACTTACGTTTCATTCCTGGCTATCGTTCCATATTTTAGTAGAAAATTAGTTTTTAATCTACCGGCTTTAAAGTTTTTTATTGCACTCATATACATTTCCACGTAGGTTATCTTAAATTTCATTTACGATGCTGTAAACGTGCCTAATGGCTCTTGAATTTATTGGTTTCAGGCGCCTCGAGTAGGCGGAGTGAAAGTCTACGACAAGAACCTTTCCAGGGACGAAATCATTATGGACGTGGATCTGTTGTAAGTATAACTACTAAAGGCAACACCTCTCGTCAAACGAATCAAATGTAACTTTGGCCGTTGAGCAGGTTTGGTTAAACTGTAATGTTACCCCTGTAGGTGGAGCCACCGGCGCTATAGTCTGTTAGAGGTCCCAAAGATTTTCGGTTGAACAGACTAAGGGCTTCGTGGCTTAGTTGGTTAGAGCACACCCGTACTGAGACTGGGGCGCGGGTTCGAGTCCCGCCGAAACCGGGGAACCGTTTTTTGGTAATTTATTTCATTTCTTAGTATAACTACTGTCCTCCTAGCATGAGCAACCCAGACAATATATTTGACTAATAAAGAGAAAATTTCATAAAACGTGTGAAATGTGATTGTCATTTCGTTAATTATTGAAGATTAATTTCAAATGTTTTACGCGCTCTATAACGATTCGATATAAATTTAGTCGATTTTATTCTAACAAAGCCTTGTTGTAGCTGTCCACGACTGACATTCTGAAGTGATTGAAAAATAACGAAACGAAAATCAAGATGTAATCTATTAAGATCTAGTCTCCATTTACGCGTCTGGGGGCGTCAATGGAGGCGGTTAGCACAGGACCGTGGTGTATGGCACAAACTTCGGGAGGCCTATACCCAGCAGTGGGTAAAATCCGGCTGCGGATGATGATGATGAATCTAATTAAGATGTAAATTTGGTATGTTTTTATAGTTATGCGGGCGATTGTGACATATCGTTCGTCCTTCAACGAATCCGAGGCGGCATCAAGGATTTGCAAGTGAGTTCGAATAATATTGGGTACATTTTAATATTGCCTAGTAGATAGATGAGGGTGGCACAGGACCGGGCAGAATGGTGTTACACAGGGTTATTTGTAATTCATTGACACTGCGTGAACTGCAGGCACTTGCCCATCGTCACGAAGACGTTGGGTTTTAATTCTGTTTTGTTAGAAAAAAAACAGATGTTTTATTTTATTTAGTAAAATAAAATAAAACATCGATCTCGCGCAACGAGGATTCCGTATAATTAAAGAAAGGTCTTTTAAGGTCGTTTCCAAACATCATGATTCTAGGTCAACGGGAAGTACCCTATAGGTTTTTGGTCCATAGCGAGAATCTAACATTTTTTTGTGAATTAGCAACAAAACGGTTTTCTGATTTTTTCCTTAACTTATGCTACAAGAACTTCTTGCCGATTTTCATGATTCTGGGTATCCAGAATCATGAAAATCGGCAAGAAGTTCTAGTTCAAGTTCTTTCAAAATTTAATTTCACTTGTCACAGATTCACGGCATGGTCCGCGTGGTGATGAAGCCGCTGATAACTAAGATGCCGCTGGTGGGAGGCCTGCAGATCTTCTTCCTTAACAATCCGTCCATTGACTTCAACTTGGTGGGTGTCGCTGATGTGCTTGACATGCCTGGGTTCAGGTAAAACAACGTTTTCTAGAAATCCTTTTATGATAGCTTGAGAACCGTACTTTAAATCGGGTAGGCGATAGAGAACTATAGTTTTTGCTTTATATCACAGTGCCTAAACGTCACGCTCGGGTCGGTTACGCTGAATCGCGATCTAAGAAGTTTTTTTTTTTATCATTATTTAAAAAAAATTAACGAAGAAACAAGAAGAAAATTATTTACTACTATTTCTAACTAACTCTGTCAAACTCTCTAGTAAAACTTTTGTAGTAATCTGTGGATAATGCGATTGGTTGTACATTTAGGATCACATTAAAATAAGAACATTATGTAATAAGTCTACATTGTACAACTGTTTATTATACTGAATAAAGAAAATAATCCAAAAAAAAATAACCTTTCAGTGACATCCTCCGCCGCTGCATAGTTGAACAAATCGCAAGCATGATGGTCCTTCCAAACAAGCTGCCCATCAAGCTGAGCGACGAGATACCCACTGTCGATCTGCGCATGCCCGAGCCAGAAGGAGTGCTGAGGATACATCTGGTGAAGGGAGATAACCTCATGAAGAAAGACATGTCTCTTATAGGTAAACTTCAATTTAGACTATAGTATTCGAACTTTATTGAAAGCTTCTTGGGTAGGACTATTCCTACCCTACAAGCTCGCGACGACATCTTTTTATTCACGAGAATTCGAGTCTTTTTGTGCATCAAATCACATAAGACATCGCCGCCGAGAAACGGGGCTGAAAGTTGTAATTTTTTTAGTTTTTTAAAAAGGGATAAAATCTTTTCTTTTGTTTGGCCTGAATGACTCTGGTGACAGGATAGATTGCCGCGACTCTGCCAAACGTCTGTTTATTCAAAAAAGGTTTCAATCGACTAGATTTTCAAACAATTACCCGGCGCAACAGTGGAGGGTTTTTTGTTGGGAGAGGGGAGAGTTTGTTAAATCACCTATGACAGATACGTAAAGCAGTATAACTTGACCACCTCGTGACCTCGATCGCTGCAATGAGATGGAATCGCAGGGTAAATAAAAACAAGATACCCGATAAAAATCGTTAAGGGGGCGACCTATGACGCCATTTTGTGAAAAGGATAGGCATAGGATTTCGCGTTCATAGGAGCGGGACAGAGCAGAGTGGCGTAAACGCAAAAATCAAGATTCGCATATTATCCATTAATTTGCAAAAATAAGCCAAAGGTGCCCTTGGTATTCCAAAAATCTTGTGATTATAGTTTAGGAGGAAAACGATAAAAACTAATAGAACTTAGGGTACCTAATATAAGGTTATATAGGTTTATTATTTAGTAATAGTTTTTTCATATTTGAAAATGTCATAGATGTATATTTTTTTCGAAGCTTTTTCGATAAAGATGACGGAGAAAAAAGGTTTTAATGTAACCCAAATTCGCCCAATTCACATTTTCCGCCTTAATACATAATGCAGTGTTGTGATTCCAGGTAAGGGTAAGTCTGACCCGTACGCCATAATAACGGTCGGCGCGCAGCAATGGAAGACAAAGCACATCGATAACGACGTCAATCCGCGATGGGACTACTGGTGCGAGGTAAGCCTTCCATTGCCTTTTGTATGCACCCATAACTTTACCTTTTATCAAAACAAATTATTATGTTTCATTCTAAGTATAAATGAGGCCGGGCTTTTTGATTCGATTACTGGAAAAAAGCTATTTGAAAAATTATCTGGTGTATCGTTTAAAAATTATTCTGAATTTTGTAAGTATTCTAAAGTTAAATTTAATAACACAATCTCTGCGTAGATATTGGGCCTAGATAATACTGTGTGAATTGTCCAGTTATTTATTATTATTAAACTTAGCTGAGTACGTACGTAATATTATTCAGAATCTATTAGCCCGACCTCTTTATCTATTTTCAGTATTTAGTTCTACCTTGTTCTACTAATCAATATGTTACGTAGATAGCACTTTTACATATTTAAAAAGCTTTCCTATAAGTACTACTGAATGTGGTGTCTACTTTTGGTAAGTCAATGTTTAGATTTCGAGCTCAATTCTGATTTACTTAGTTATTTTGAATCATAGCCATTGGAATGTTTGATAGCAGTGAAATTGCTTTGGCTTTTTGGCATATATAATTCGAATGAAAAATCATCAAAAACAGCGTTTTTGATATGTCTCCAATATTTTACTTTTTTACTTCATCGTTATCAGGAATGAGCATGTGCGTTCAATCATCTAACATTGTAATTTTTTTAAATTATCAATTTGTCGCATCAGTGTTTTAAACCGATTTTTCTGTTAAAAATGAAAAAAAATTGAATGTAAGCATTCTTCGTACTATCATTCGAGTAATATAGGGACATAAATCAAACGATCGAAATGATCCAATACCTCTTCAATAAGAGGTTATCTAACTGAGCTTGCCAGTCAAGGTAACCCCTACTCTACCATGGTTTAACTAAAAAATAAAGACACCTTTGACTTCGTCCATACGAAATCTGATTGGTGATGTAAAAGGCGTAAAAATTCGTCAGTTTTATCTAACACAATCTATGTGGCGTACCTTGTTATTTTTTTATCGCTAACCTTATTAACTAGTGTGCAACGCATTTGTTAATTAATATTAACTGTGTCGTCTCAAGTAGTTATGCGAATAAGTTTTTGTTTTTAATTATGTTTGCGCGGGATGCAGGCGCGTATAATGCACGCTATGGGTCAAGTGTTGGAAATCGAGGTGCTTGACAAGGACGATGGCAACGATGACGACAAACTCGGCAGGTGAGTAAGCATCGCGCAGCAATGGAGCGGGACCTGAAGGCGGGGCTTGGGTGTCGGTTAGATTTAGTACGCTTGCGCATGGTTTTGTAGATTTAGATGTTGGAGATGTGGTAGGTATGGATTACAGTATAGCATTCTTTGGTATTCATGTGTCGCAGTAGATTTAAAGTAAGTTGATTCTCCTTCCAAATAGTTGTTACCATAAAGATTATTATGCATGTTAGTACAGTCTTGTGTTGCAAAGGGATTTGAAGATTTTTTTATGGAGGGTAGTCTTAACATCTGTTTTATTTTTCGAAATCGCGGCGCAAAAACATTGTGTCGTGATTTAGAAAAAAAAATTGTTGGACCTAATATCTTCGAACCCCGCGTTGTATACGAACTGTCAAATATATAAAAATAGACTCATCGGGCACCTCAGCCATTGATCTGCTACACGTAAATGCAAGGAATGCAACCTTTTTGCCTGTTACCTACAGCTTCGCATGTTTAGATGACTTGCACCAGTTGTAGTATGTGTGAGCTTTGCGCGACATGGTAAGTTATGCAAACCTCCTTTATCTCCTTTTACCTATCTCATTTCTATTTGAATAATAACTTATAATCATTTGGCTTAATACTCGTAACTATGTGCCCACCATTTCGAAATTCAAAATTTTACTCCTTAATTTACACCCAAACTAAGTTGTAGTATTTGGGTGCCGGGTAGAACGGTGTGTGTATAGAAAGGCAAGGGTGAATAGAATTGAATTGACAAACCTTCCGTCCTTTAACCAATTGAACCCCAGGAGCATGGCAAAAATTTCTCATAGCAATGAGCTGGTTTCGGAGCTGGTCTGAAAAAAAAGGTTTCCTATACACTAGCCAAACTTGATGTAGAATGTTTGTAAACTAACCACGATACAAATAACTAAAATTCATTTGCTGGGCGTCGATTTTCAGGTAAAATTGTAATATTTATTGAAGAAAGGATCTGAAATCGACAAGTAATGTAAATTACGAAATGAGGCGGCCATAGAGTGAATTTTAGGTTAAGTATGGGTGGTTTGTTTGCAAACATTCAAGATTAAGTTTGGCTAGTGTATAATGTCATTCATCACTTTAAACATCTACCAATACGTATTATTCTATTAATACATATTTTTGTAGATGCTTTGATCTGGTATTTCGCTCCTATTTCTCTTAACCCTTGTTTTTCGTACATCCTGTTTTACAGCCCAAGTATTCTAGAGAAATACTAATGTTATGATTTGTCCCAAGGCCATATTATGCTCAATAGTGAAGGATGAACAGATGCAGCTGGAGTTAGAAGTTTGGGATTGGGACCCGGGATTGGGCATTTTGAATGATGATTTTCTGGGCAGGTCCGTCCGCTATCATGTGCTTTGTCAGAGCGACAATTACAATTTTTTTATGTGCATTTTCAAGTATCACTGTTTTTTTCATTATTATATTATTTTCTATGAGTGTTGATATAGAGCGAAATCAAAGCATGAACTATTACTTAACTATGAAAATGTTTAGGTCGGCCATTGGTGTCAATTCTGTTGGCACCAAAATCTAAACTAACTAGTCCAGGGGTGTCCAACATAATTCAGTGGTGGGCCAGTTTACTATGTTCAAACATTGCGGCGGGCCAAAGCATGTTACATAAAGGAAGGAGTACTGATGCATTTCCTCGTTTGGCAATGGCTTTTGCCATCTTATAGCTTATTATATTATACGGCCACCTTCTTAGACTAGTTACTAGTCTAAGAAGGTGGCCGTCACAGAACTAGCTCGATATAGTTTTCAATATAGAACTATATCTCGATATATCCTTTTTTTTTCGATCGTAAAAAGCTCCGGCAACATTTTAAGGGCATCGTTTTAGGAGGATTTCGTGAAAGTTAACGGAATCACAGGTACTATAAAAGTAAAAAGCTTTTTTGGTCTGGTCGTAGGCCTACTTAGTTCATGCTTGGTTAAGAAACTGAGCATAATTTAAACAGTGATATATGAGAAGCTTCAAATCTTATTGTAATTTTAACAATTATGGTTGTTTTGTTAAATGTTTTTTTTTTGTTTTGGCTTTACAATACGGACAAATGGCACAATCTATAAACTGACTAAATTACAAAAACAAAAAAGCCGAGTGGCAAAGTTTGGACTAAAAAAACTCATAAAAACATACCTACCACTCACCTTGTTACCAATTACACAGTTATTACTCGACTATCTTGAATTATCCTATCCATTACAACTCATGTACATAAACATACTCTTAACTATCTTCCCTACATAAAATAACACTTCAAATTGGCTTACTTAATTAAAAATGTGTGTACATTTGTTGCCTAATGTGTAAGTATCTATTTATAAGCGTGTGTGTGTAATTCGGTGGGTTGTGACAGTCAATGCTTCGGTGCAGCGCTACGAAGGTACATGTCCAACTTTACGACTGGGACCGCGCGGGGAAGGATGAAAACCTGGGAAGGTCGGTTCACTACACAATACATTGTATTCAATAGAACGGTTCTAAACTTCTAAGGAACAAATGAAGGCTGACGTACAAATTTACAAAACTATGACGTCATTTATACCCATTGAGAGAGGCGCTGCCCCCCTAGCACGGGGATTGTTGTCTAGGGTAGAATAGAGAAAAATTACGCCACTTCGTCATCCAATGCGTAAATTATTTGAAATGCATTCCATCAACTTTAATAATGTACGCAATGTATGGCGATGCAATGTCATTTTTGTCTATTCTACCCTAGACAACAATCCCCGTGCTAGGGGGGCTGATAAGATGTAAAACAAAAACGCATCGTCTTGATAAGTTTTTGTTTATCGCTAGCCAGCTTTTGTTTTTTCCTTATTTAGTAGAGAACTGTATTTGTAGCTCTACGATACAGGAAAGGACTGCGCATTTAGTAGCTATTATTCTGATTGTTCTCTTGCAAAATGGAGATTCTCATAAACCAAGACACGCATAGAACTTGACCACACAGCGAATATATCTATGAATTGGTTGCCTGTAAACACCGAATGACCACGGCTCACCAAGCTTGGTATTGACTGCCACTCTACAACCTAGACAACATTGAAGCTTTATATTAATTGTATTAACACTCATAGTAGGCCAGCAACACTGAAGTTAACGAACCTACATTAAAAAACATAACACGCACGACATTAAACATGAAATTTAAAACACTGTATGTATGTACTCCTCATTTATTCACTGCTCTTAAACTTATGGGTCAGATCAAACCGAGACGCGAAGCGACATGAGTCATCTCGAGACGCAGCGCGACAGGGAGTTTCTGTATTAGGTCAATAAAATGTGTATCTTGTTCCGAATTAAATAAAGTTGCTTTTTGAATCATTAATTAAAAATTAAGTGCGCGCAGCGTCGCGTCGCGTCTCGGTGTGAGCTGAGCCTACAGACGAGTTGACAGGATGGGAACGGTTTCTCTTAAACTACTAGCAAAACCTGCTAAATAATACCTGCTTCACGATTGACGTACCTACCTACATACTAGCGTACCGATCATTCTTACAATCATTTTTATTTTATGACTTAAAATTATAATTTAACACCTCGTTCTCGCACAAAATATTAACACCTGCTTTGCTTCCACTTCAACCACTTGCGTCTACCAGACAGATAATAATAATTCGATTTACTTTACTGACTTTTTGCATTAAGGATTCGGCGACAGCTGCTCGCAACTTCCATTCTTATTATGTTCCGTTATACCAGAAATGATAACTGAAAAACTTTTTGTGTGTTGTTATTCAGTAACTAGAAATGCTTTGTTCCTTATCAAACAAAACGTAAGATATTGTTGTTTTGAAAAGAAAACAAATAGAACGAAAACATTTTCGACATAAATATGCTAAATGCTATTATCTTATTTTTTGATTACAAATCGTTTTGGTAGTACTTTTGCAATTCATCATCCGCAGGCCCGTTAACATTTTGTAGTGCAAAATCAAAATTAGGTTGCCGCCTCCGACTTAAAACCAGTTTATTGTACATATTTACTACATTGATGTTATTTTTTCATGTTCTTAGATTTTGTATATTTTTTTTTGTATTATGATAAATTATATATTATAAAGTAATTGTCGTGGTAGGCGCAAGTGTCGAAGAGTGTGGCTGTCTGTTAACCCCCACCTATTAATATTGCATTGTTTGTGTGTTTTTGTGTAAATATTTTTGTATATGTTATAATTGAAATTATTTAATGTTTACTTTATTGAAGGCGCTACCCTGACTTACAGATTACTTACTGACAGACTTATAGCGCTGCCACCTATTTTAACTTATCGCAAAAAAAAGAATTTGGTGGTCTGGTCACTAAGAGCAACTTTACATCCTGCTTAAACTATACTGAATAAAACTATTAGAGGTATTAAAAAAGCTTAAGATAGGTATCACGAACTGCCCAATGGTTTGTGAAAATTCTTTATTTCAGTAAAGCATTTATTATCAAAGAAAATTACATTCAAATAATAGAAACCAATTAGATCTAGTATTCACAATTGAATCAATTTAGCTAACTGCAAACTGTTGCAAACAATCTAAAGTATAGGTGGCGGCGCTAGTGTGAGTTGGGATAGCGCCTTGAACCGGCGGATAAGACAGCACAAGATTTTAAATTTATGATTTATATTTTAACATTATTCACTTACTTACCTGGTTAAATATTAGATTATGATTTTATGGAGTGTGTTATGTAATGATACGTTTAAAATCCGCTGCCTCTGCTGTTCCGTACACCTGGTGCTGGCCTATAAAGATTTCATTTTCAGATGTTCATTGGACATTTCCCAAGTGGTGCGCTTTGGCCGTTTGGACACAGTGAGTATATTATATTTCAAGTACTACCTTCTGCCCATACTTCGCACGTTTGCTATAAAATGTAGCCTATGTGTTATTCTAGGTCCGAATCTTAGTGTGAAAATGTTCAGCCCGATCCATTCAGTAAAGACGCATTTACGGAGATGCGGGGCGTAGCGCATCGCGTGTGGAGTGGCGTATCTTCTCTCTCTCTCGCACCAAACGCCATATTGTCGAATTTAGTGCGGACCGCGCAGCCTAACGCAACGCGCGAAACCTTGCGTCTCCGTAAATGAGGCCTAAGTTTTAGCGTTGTTTCAATCAACAAGAACCTTCTCCCCACGGCTCAAACTCTAACCTTTATAATATAATTAGGATGTATGCACATTTTATGATTACTTGTATGTAAATGCGTTTTAAAATCCTATCCCTATCTTATTCTAATTTTCAGATACAAACACTTCAACAAGCTAAACACGGGAAAGTGCACATGCGTCTTTCATGGCACAGATTGACAACAGACGTTACAGAGCTGAGCAGAGTAAGTATACCTTATTTCTACCCCTAACTAGATAATATTATCAGTAAGAAAAAGACGGTAAATTGTCCAGCTAGGGCAGAAAAAAGAAAAATGTCGCTCTATGCCCAAACTATTACAGTTGCCATCCCCTGCAAATACAAATGACAAGATATAAACCTTTACATATTATATTCTCTTTGCATATCAAAAGATTTAAAGAGGAACAATTTGAAGAGGGGAGGGCGAAGGCACATTTAGACAGTTCTTGGTGTAACTAATCACCTCTGGTAAAGCTTTACCCTTTGAAGCATAACATCATTAAACTGATACCTATGTTCTTCCAGGCCCTGACGGAGACTCTGCTGATCAAGACGGGAGACATTTCCTCCGCTGTTCTATCCGTCTACATTGATCATTGCTCGAAACTTCCTGTAAGGTTTTACTTATTTAACTGATACCTAACTCTATCTGAATAAACGAATTTGAATAAGATTAATTTTAAAGATGACTAGATCGAGAATGGCGAGAACACTCTCGATCTAGTTTAATGAGATTGAAATTCGGTTAAAAAAATCAATCTATTTTTGTACTTTTTGTACAATAGATGTTTTCTCACTTATCTATCGGTTTTGTCCAGAGCGCCCGCGCCCAATCCAAGCCGGACCCATACCTGACAGTAACTGTCGGCAAGAAGACTGAGAACACAGGCGTTCAGATGAGAACTGACTGCCCTGTTTACGAAATCGGATACTCCTTCCTCGTACAGAACCCAGAGGTTGATGCCTTGGAGATCCAGGTAATTAACTAAACCAAACACATTAGTAAACAAAAACACAGTACGTAACCGTAACTGTCGGCAAGAAGACTTAGAACACAGGCGTTCAGATGAGAACTGACTGCTTTGTCCAGATTATCCAATCTAAGATACTCCTTCCTTATCAAAACCTGGAGATGACGCCTTGAAATGCAGGTGCCTAAGACAAGATACAGATAAAAATGTACAATCATTTGAGACTGGTCTAAGAAAAATCTTATTGTATCTCTTTATATATCTATCTACTGTCTTGCCTTCCAAATAAAAGGTATAAATACTTAAACAAGAAACTGTGACCGCTGTTACGGGCCCTAATGTTCCATTTGCATCGAGCATGCATGATACGATACGCCGCCGTGTGCTAAAATCCGTGTTACACGCTTGTTCGGACTCCGGTCGCCCGTGCTCCAGATTCGTTGTCACCAGCGTTGCCGGTGCGGACCTTTTTGTTCCGCTTTGGATTTTTCTCTACCTCTGCGGATCTTTTCCCTATTTTTTTATGAAGGTGACACAGAGTTCCTTTAATTTTAGTACATTTACAGTACACTTAACTAAACAAATACATTCGAAATGTTGGTATATCAAAGCATGAACCGAACTCTTTTCACAATAATGTATTTTTATTGATTTATTATCATTTATTGTTATGTTTCAGGTGCTAGACCAAAAGACCAGTAACTCCCTGGGTCAGTTGAAGTACAACCTCTCGGGTCTTCTCAAACAAAGGGACCTCACGTTACTGACTCAGCCGCTGATGCTGCAGAAATCAGGACCTGAGTCCAAAATCGTATTGTCATTGACCTTGAGGGTATTTATTAATAATATAAATATTTTTTTACTAAAACTGTAGTTAATAAATATTTTTTTAATAAAAGTGGAAAAGAACACAAAAAATTGAATTACAGAGTAACAACAACAAAAATTTTTTGTGTGTCTGGGATGTATAAAAGCTGTATATTAGAAAGAGAAACGATCTCTACTCATCTTTTAAAAAAAAAATATAACTAGCTTCAGTAATTCAGTTACCACCACACTTTTTCTGGAAAAAAGTATTCTACAACATTCCTTTGATAGATCCCTGCAAAATAAGTGAATACTTGCAAAATAAGATTGACAGTTATCGTGAAAAAATAACAAACAGACAAAGTGTTATTTTTAAATAGGGCAGATATTACAATACTATGTTAGTATGGACAGAACCTATCAATAAAATAAGTCCTCAACCACAAATAATGAAGTACCTATCTAAAATTTCGCGTAAACGTCGTATACTTTATACCATACCCGTTCCAGATTCTAAAAGAAGCCGTGAAAGAAGAAGCATTAGAAGAACTGGAAGAAGAGCTAGCAGGCACGAGCGCTATGGCCGCCCCAGCCACTTCCACCGCGCCCGCGCAGCAAACCTCGCCCCCTGCGGCGTGGGCACCGCTGGACGCTGTTGATAATGCCCCGCCTACTGCACCTTTGGCACCAATGCCTTCTGAATTTGGTAATACATACAAAAAGTATTTATTTCTTTAACTTAATGTAAAATAGTGGTACAGTGTCAGAAATTCCCTTCTAGTAAAAAAAATAACTGTGTCAGGGAATCTCACTCTTAAAAAACAAAGTAGATCACTAGCAGGGTTAAGCTATTTATGGTAGTCATTCGGGTCAAGTGGGCGCAGTTTTAACTTTGCAACCTACTTTACTTACTGGTCTAAATATAATATTATAAAGGTAAAAGAGATATAAAAGAGAAAATATTATAATGGCATACAAATATCTGCTTATTAAAATAAACTAAATTAGTGCTGTCATTCACATATATTTTTAAAATAAATGCGGTTTTGAGACATACCTAAAGTTGGAATGTGTACACTTTCCCAAACTTGCGGGAAAGTGTTCGCACCCTTTATGAAATGGGAATGAACGAATGTAAAATGCACAAACTACTTTGATCGCGCAGGCGCTTATTTTGTAAGCCTGAAGAAAAAAACGTTATTGATTTCAGATTTCTATGTATAATAAATAAGCAATCACGTCGGCTAGAAGTTTACTGTTGTCATTTTCAGAAGCGTCTTCCACCACGCCTGATCTAAAGAACATCGATGATTCGGCTCCTGACAACGCGTCACAAGCATCCATCCCCGTTGAGCATATTGAGAAGGAAGTCGGTTAGTATAAACAGATGAGAAATTTGCGTCCCAAACGACCACAAGTGGGAAGTCTTTGTTGATGATGTTCCTAGCCAAGTTAGTAAAATAATTTAAATTGATAAAGTATTGACTCAGGCGTAACTTTGCGGAAATTAATTTTTATGTTGGACACCCATTTTTAAAAATGGGTGTCCAACATAAACAGTACTAATATACTACATACGTACTAATACACCATTAAAAAAATACAAAAATGTTATTCAATCGATAAATGCCATAAAAATGCATTAAATATTTACATTATCAAGCTGCGCGCGTAATTTGACGAAAACGCTGAACCCAATAGACGCCATATTGCTCTGCGGTCATGACGTCAGTTGGCCGTGTAAGGTACCTAAAAATTGCACTGATGTTGCTAATGACAGTAGATACTTTTTAGTTCACTAACACAGCCGTATATTGTAATAACATTGCGCTACTATTTCATGGTGTTAAAAACAGATTAAAAAACTGATAACTTTGAATTGAATTTTAAAATTTATTTTGTTAATATATGAACTGAAACAAAAATATCCGACTGTTTTGCTTAAGCTATCTCAATAACATATTTTTATATTATTTCTCATAAAGAGTGAAATGAGTCTTTCAGTGTCCATGACGCACACGGTCATATTGAGCTTCTTTTATCAGTGTCGATGAGGCTGGGCCGTGAAAGGGTTATGCTATTTCTTTTCTTTTTTTTTCAATAGTTTATTTATATTTTTTTAGATGTTCCTCAAGAGTCATCGCCGCCGCCTTCGGAAAACGACGACACGCCCAAACTAGTCCATAGAACCTCGTCACTTACTACGTAAGACAATCGATAACGAACTTTCATCAAGCACTAATATTATAAATTCGAAAGTTAACTATGTCTGTCTGTTACCTTTTCCCGCCTAAACGGCTAAATGGATCTCAATTTTGCAGGCAGGTAAACAATATCCCTATCTATGTAGGTTGGATATAAATTATTTTATGAATGTAATAATGTAAGCGGGTTAACTACGAACCTTGTTTGTGTTGTTAGAAAAACAAGGTTCAACTAGCGAGCTAAATACAAACCTTTTTATTTTATATATTTTCAACTACCTATAGGGACACAAAGGAGCACTTAGTTAAGAGGCGAACCTAGCGTGTTTGCTTGTCAAACTAGGACTAGATCTCAGTGCTCACTGGATTCTCGTGTTTAAAAACTCGAATTATATAAAATTCTATATTTTTTCTTCGGTTCCTTCAACGTGAAAACACGATTAAGGAAAAAAGAATTGGTCGAGATCTTAGAAATCCTGCGGTCTATTGAAATGACTTATGTTTTGATTCGTAGGTTATCACTAATTACTTGGTTCCTTCAGATAGTTCTTTTCATAACTTGTGTAGTTTTCTTGTAAATAAGCCATAACTCCATTTTTGCACTTGCGCCGTTCCAAAAACGCATGCTCTGTCCCGCTCCTATGAACGCGAAATCCTACGCCTATCCTTTTCTCTTAAGTCAAAAAATTACATTATTGCGTTAAGTCTAATAAACAATATAAAATTTAAATTAAATCAATACCAAAAAGTACATAATTGATAAAATACTCAGCTTTAAAGAGGCTACGTCATATGTACTAGAATAATTAAAACGATAAACTAGCTTAATAAACAATAAAAAAAGAGATATCAAATTAATAAAAGATAATTCAAATAGAACTAAATTAAAACTATTATTTACAATTGAATTGAGCTAACTGCAGACTGTTGCAAACAATCTACAGGTAGCTAAACTGATCCATATCAATACCAGTCGGAAGCGTGCCCAAGACGCTGGCTGTATTGCCCCGCTGTATGGCAATGCTGATAACATTTTATATTCCTGTATATTCTGTATTATGTAGCCAAGCATTGAAGTATATAAGCTCCAGTAAAAGTCAAAATGTTAAGATTTTTTAATACATCCCGGCATGAATCTCTCCATTTAAGACGTAGGATGAACCTAACACTACGTTTCTGCAAAAGGAAAATTGTATTGGATTTTGCCGCATTATACCCCAAGTAAGTGTACCTACTAATAGGTCATTAAGCTGTGGAAGTAGGCAAAGTACACAGATGTAACTGGTTGAAGACTACAGAACTCTTTCACCTTTGTAGTATAGCGTAACAGGCCGAGCTCAGCCTAACCTTGTTTGTGTTGGAAGAAAAACAAGGTTCAACTAGCGGGTTAACTACGAACCTTGTTTTTCTTCAACACAAACAAGGTTCGTAGTTAACCTTCTTGCATTTTTTAATATTCTTGGTTGTTATTCCCAGGTCGGCGGGTGAAGCGGGGTTAGGTCGTCTCTTATTATCTCTACGATACAGCATGCAAAATCAAACGTTGGTCATTGTTGTGCACAAAATAATGTAAGTGGATAATTAACCTATGTTTTTTCTGTTTTATTTTAACCCTCAACAAAGAAGCGGGGTGTTATAAGTTTGACGTGTCTATCTGTGGCGTCGCACCACTCAAACGGGGAACCCAGGATGAAAACGGGACCCTAGTACTAAGCCTCCGCTGCATGCTGCATGTCTGTCCGTCTTGTCAGCGGGCTGTATCTGATGATTTTCACAGAATGTTTAATTTTCTTGCCACTTTAAGAAATAAAAACAAATAAATTGTGGGGTGCAACGTTCGTACATATTGAACAACGAACTGGGCGCGGTTTTACTTCGTTAAAAATTGGTTCAGACGTTGTATTGTATATTGATGGTTCAAAATGAAATCACTGACTTGTGAACTGTTATGAAATTGCTTGTATTTTAATTTTATACATTTCTACTAAATTTTCATATTTATTGCAGGAACATACCTCTAAGGGACCCTACCAATGTGCCTGATCCTTATGTCAAGTTGTATTTGCTCCCTGGCCGTTCAAAGGACTCAAAGCGTAAAACAGTGGTAAGTCACTCTACCGTCCGTCTTGCCCATTGCTGTCAGCTTAAGTTTTCAGTCACGTACAGTAAAATATTTAAATACGTAGTTATATAGCCGTGTGGTAGAAGGCTTAGATTGAGGCTTAGAATTTACACTACCCCAACTCTTTCCGTGGACTGGGTATCCTAGGAGGCGACTAAGGGACATACACCTTGGGGCGGGCAGCAGCGCCTCATGCAGAATAGATTACCACCGAACTGCGATCCCCAACCCGCATTCCCAGCGTGGGGATTATTGGCATTACCCCCATAAGATAAAAGCCAATAAGGCGATTATCAGGGGGAGGCCTGCGTCCAGCAGTAGACCATTAAAGGTGGTTGAGGACGAAGTAACTTAACTTTAATTGTGAATAACGTAAAGGTTGACGCAGATCTGGACCGCACCACTGCCGCACAGCACAAAAATGTGCATTCAACGAATGCATGTCGAACCGGTATTCGAAAATATTGCTATTCCAAGCCCAGCCGGTGGCGCCGCGCCGCCGCCGCCGCCAAGATGTCCTAACGAGACTAGGGCCCTTAGTGCTATCCAATTAGTTTAGTTTTTGTACCATCTGAATTGACAACGTATCATATCCTCGTATATCTATCTCTTCAGGTGGTAAAAGACAACTGCAACCCCGAATACGACGAGCAGTTCGCGTGGGTGATCCCCCACGCGGAGCTGCACTCGCGGCAAGTCGAAATCACTGTTTGCACGCACAAGGGCTTCCTCGGCGGCAGCCCTTTTATTGGACAGGTAATACACAAGACTAACAGCCCGGCCACACGCCTTCGTCTTACCTGTGAGCATGCCTGCACAAACCAGTTTGCGCAGGTAAGAGCGTGCATGTGGACGTACAAGACGGTAGCTCGCGCATGCCCGGAAGCGCGGCGTGTGCAATCGATGACATGCTGAAGATTAGACTGCGTAGGTAAGAGGGAACGTGTGGCCAGGTTATACCTCTAAAGATCATTGGTTGCGTATACACTGGGCAAGCACCGCGCGAGGCAGCCAGACGAGGCCACGACGAGCTATATAATAAATATATAAATAATAATTATTATTAAGGCTGCCTCGTGAGGCTGCTCGCCACCAGCTACTCGGACCCCACCTATTTTCGTTAAAGAGAGACTTTATGATATTGAGAAGATTTTTAATCTTATCTTACAACATGGAATTTCGTATATCTTTGATTTAACCATACAATTCCGCTGTTATGTAAATTAATACATTTTCCTTATCAAAGTCTAAAATAAAATCTTCCGTGTTCTACTATTGCCTGCCTCGATCATACTGATAGCCTTAATCTGAACTATATGCATTTGGATTTATTTCAGGTACTTCTCCACCTCAACCAGTATGAATTCCGCGAAGCACAGACACTATGGTTTGACCTGATGCTGGAGTCTCCAGCTAACTAAGGATAATGGCACATTTTGTCTTATGATATTTATTGATAGATGCCTAACATGTTGTATGGATCTGATTGCTTTTGCCATAACTGATCTGTTATTTATTAATGTTTTGAGTCACAGTAAAGTTACATTGTTAAGTCTTACCAGACGCTAGTTGCTTATCTTTAAGAAATGAGCTTTTATACTAATGTTTTTTAACATATATATTCAGATTATTCTTATGAAAATGTTAATTAGTTGAAATTCAGCATTTACGACATAGTATTACTGATGTTTTGAAGTATATGAAACATGTATTATTACACAAAGATGTTTGAAAAATATTGAGTGAGCTTATGAAATTTATAGCATTTATCTAGTATTGGTTAAGTTTATTTTGTATTATGTAAAGCGATTTTTTTATAATAATTTTATATTGCTTTTCCTTTGTATTAAAATATTTCAAAATATCATTGATTTTTATGTCAAACCACTTTCTAAGGTTTTTTTAAATTTATTCTTTCAATTGGACAAAAGAATGCATTTGTTAACATTAAGTTACAGTCTTACATAATGTAGTCCATTAAACTAATGAATATTCTCACACACTTATAAATATACTTAATATGAATCAGCGTTCCATTGTATTGGGGACAATCTTCTGGGCTATTATTTTTCCATAACCACCACGGCCACCGTCATAATCAGTTCGGTACTCATCTCGCACCTAAAAATAAAAAAAAATCATAACCCGGACACATGTGTCCATGTGCACCACCGCTGAGTGGGGCACAGTGCGACATGCAAAGGCATGCCAAGGCTTGGCAGTGAATGCGAAGAAAATATTTTGTGAACTGCATTTCTAGCTATCAATAATAAGCTGTAGGAGCAATTATACTTAGAAAGATTTATGTAACGATGATGTCTTCTTAGCTGTATTTCTGCAATGGAGGCCAGTCTCGACCAATGGGAAAAGAGGCTAGGTCAGTTTGGCCATGTTTTGTGGGTTATGCTCAGTTTTATGCTGTTTTGCTTTGGTAAAGCTGCCAACGGAGACATGTGCGGACAGTGCACAAGTGTATGTGCAAACAAAAGTGCACTCTATTCCCTCACTCTCATAATCTGATAGGATGGCAGATCAGGTGCAGGAGCAACAGCTTAAAATGGAAAATATGATGTAAATACTATGCATACCTGTCCACCAGTCTTCCCACGCCCATATTGTCGACCCTCAATAAAGCCTGCATCCCAATCACATCTAATTATTCTATCATCCAGTCTGGTGCCATTTATGTACCTGAACCAAGAAAATAATCTTTATAAATCACTATGGAACAGTGATAATACCAATTTGTTTAACAGTATCAAAGGACTTACCTCATACAGTTTTCAGCATCCTCTCTAGTGTAGTATTCTAAAAAGCAAAATCCACAAGGTGTTTTCTTGTACTTGTCTAGACCCATGATAACTCTTCTTATGTCTCCAGTTCTTGAAAATAGTTCATATATTTGTTCTTCAGTAGTATAAAATGACATATTACCAATGTATAGAGTTGATGTTGCTCGTAAAAGTTTCTCTTGTTCATTTCTCGAACCCTGAAATAAATAGCAATTCAATTTTGTGTTGGTCTTTAAAGAAATAATAAAAAGAAATTGATAGGATAGTGTATGTTTGAATTACTCGGGTAGGTTGGCAGCTTGACATCATTTTCTCTCGAAGTCATAAGAATTTTTACTGCATACATGGGCATTTTAGACAAAAGAAACCAAGTTTAAACAGCTTACAAGGCAAGATGTAAGCTGTATAAGCTTTGAGTTGATAATTAAATACCTTGAAATGTTGGTCTCGGTAGGAACTTATTTCTATGGAAGAATTCATAGCATCAAATGAACGCTTCATTTTGAAGTTGGGAGTTATTACGGCTCGTTTTTATATTGAATAGAACTTTTGCTATAACACTATGAAAGGAATAAATACAATTACACTACACAGCAGCGAACGTTGTATACACGCAAGCAAAAGTATTGATTTGCCCAGTCTGTGAGCAAAGCGCTTTTAGCTTTGGCTCTTGGCTATATCCACGTTAGAGTTCAAGGCTCAATCCACGGAGACAGACAAAGAAATTAGATTGTTCTGTTCATCTGAAATACGACGAGTTCTTGACCACACCCGGTTGTTCGTAATGTTTCTTGGTGAAAACGAGAAGAAACCCTCAAGAAACATTGCGAACAAATGTGTAATTTTAACCCGTTTTTTTACTTAAAATAGACATTTTTTTTTATAAATTTACCTGATTACGCTTTGTTACGTTGTTACTGACTAGGATGAAAACAATTTGGGACTTATTTTCAATGTAGTCTAATAGCCTATTCCTACTATTACCTTTAAAAAAAAAAAAAGTTAGTGGGTCTTACCTTAGAGTAATAAGGCACTAGAGATGTTGTATATACCCATTTCAGTCACTCAAGAGAGAGATAAAAATATGCTTGTAGCCTGAGAAGAAATGAGATAGAATGAAAGTTTCTCTGTCTCTACCAGTGTGCCAGTTTTTTCATTGTTTAGCTCTTATAAGAGCTAAACAAACATGCCGGGCACATCACATAGTATTTGTTGTTTTCGACCTAATGATACTTTCTGCTAATTAAATGTGTGAAAGTGACTCTGCGGGCATTCCTGCGTCTCTCAACGATATAAATCTGAAGCAACAATGGTGCGGTGCAGTGTTTTTGGATGTAAAAGTGACGGTGAACGAAAAGTGCCGAGTTTGTCATTCCAATCGTAAGTACAAGCTCGTTTGACTTCAAAAAAGGTTCAAAATTTATAGTTTCATAGATTTCCGTACAGACAAGACTCAAAAACTATGTTTTAAAATAATTCTAATAAATATAACCTAAAATTACGAAAATTTAGGGTTGCCTGCACTCGAAAATAAAATTCCCCAAATGTCGTGGCGCATTGAGACATGAATACCTACATCTACATACATTCTTAAAATATGTTTTTGTTTGTTACAGATTTCCCGAAAACAATGATTTACGTTTGCTTTGGATAGAAGCCACGGGTCGCAAAAACTGGGAACCCAAAAATATTTAGTAAATTTGTTCAAACATTTTCATGTAAATCGTGAACAAAAAAGAAACGCGAACGTATCTGTTCCCTTAAGCTGTTAGAAGACTGGTAAGTAAAATAAATAAATACATAAAAAGAATCAGTGCTACAATGATGGGTGAAGGACTGTTTGAGATTTGGATAAAAAAATTATACCTTCTATACTAATCAAATACTAAATCAAATATATTTAAATGGTATTGGGATTTGGTGTTACTAATATTACTTACAATTTTTAATACTATTACTATAGCACTATGTATAATCTTCATATTAATGCTTCAATATTTTATTTCAGGCATGTAAGATAAATACTACTACGTGAGGAACATCACGAAAACTTTGAGTTTGTTAAAAATACAATGCAGTATAAATAAAACCAACAGTGTTAATTAGTAAGTAGGTATGTACAGTTTAATTAGTGTATGTACAATTTTATTATAGTATCAAGTACTATTATTATTAATTACTAGTACTAAGGTGCAATGTTATACATTATAATTGAATAATATAAGACTGAAAAGGGTACATTTTGATAAGTTGGGTAGCCAGGTACTTATAGAAATATTTTGATTAAGGCTCTTTGATAGAAATAAAGACTGATTGATTTGTGATCCTATGATTTGTGGAGAATATATTGGAATCGTTTTAAAGACTGGTCATTTTTACACAGGTAATAATTATAACAGAATATAAAATATTTGGAAACATAGGCAAGGACGTAGGTAATATTGTGTATAAGGTGTAAAAACTGTAATATATAATTTGGTTTTCTCTGTACTTTTTACCTGAAGTATAATTTAAAAGTGCTTTTGAATTTCGTACTATGGTTGTCTTATCTTAGCAATACCTAAAGTGTAAGATTTAGTTACTCAGAAGAAATGTGATCTCTTATGTGCAATTTTTATTGTCTGTGTTTGGTTAGTGTTTAAATTGATTGTCTAGCAAAAATATTCTTTTCAAAATGACATACTTTTTGTATTTAGTTTAGTATTTGAAATTATGTCTGACATGTATGTGGCGGTGGTAATAAATTTAAACGAAACACGTTGTTTTATTTCTGTGCTAATTAAATCAAAAGTTTACCTATTCTCGCATACGTAGGTACCTCATTTAATGATGTATGATACTAAAATACCACCTACCAGGCATAAAATTACGAACCTAGTCAGGGTAAAAAAATTGCATGGCAACACCACTTCGTATAGTCTGTCCCTCTTTGTGGCCACACTTGCCAACCATCTAGGTATACTCGATCTACGGGTCTTACACTTAGAGTATAGGTATATAGAGACGGCGTATTGTTCTATAGGAACTTTCGGTTATACAAATATGATCTAAATCGATATTGAACTCATAAACTTATAGCTATCTCGTTTTATCTTACCTACAATAACCAATGTAAAAAGAGACATCAATATAATGTGCGAAACCTATTTTTGGCAACATTGAAACGTGACGTCATAGCAAAGCATGATTGAGGCCGGTTCGCCATTTTACTTTCAGGTATGTAAACTGTCAACGAGAGTTGCATTTACGGTAAAAATGCTAAAATTATTTGAGTTCGGGACTTTTTCATGTGAATACTTATATAGTAAGCGAAAGAAAGCTAATAGGAAGATGCCAAACAGCAGTTTGGTAGGTTGCGGCTTAAAAACAAGTGAAAATCGTCCAAACATAACATTACACCGGTACGTATTCTTATTTTGCTAAATTACCAAATAATACAATAAATACCTTATGTGTTGGCTTTCATAGGAATAGTTTACATAAAATTCATACCGAATGTAGCTTATTTTTGTAAGTTTTAAGTGTAATTAATGAAAACATGAAACTGTTTGTTTGGCGATAGTATTGTCCTTCAAGGCATTTTTCATAGGTATCGATGTTTTCAAGTGTAAATTGTAGTGTATTAATTTTCAACTGGTTTTTTACGTTCTACGTTACCCGAAAATTACGGTAAAAGAAAAAGTGGCTGGACTCAATTGGAGTAGAAAATTTGAAGTTTGGTACGAAAGATATTTTCGTTCGTTCTCTTCATTTTGAAGAAACTTGCTTCAATCGAACTTTAAATAACAAGACTGCGAGAGGATGCCGTACCGTCACGAATCTTTTTAGTAAGTATTTTACTTGACCTTACTCCTACAAACTTCTATTGCAAAGTAATGCATATATGCATTAACAAACTTGACTACCTTTATTTTTCCAAAGGGCTTAAATTTTGATATTAATGAATATTAAGTTTTAAGTAAATAAATCTGACCCAAAGTAATATTAAAGCCTACCATACTTCAAATCCCCTCTAAAATGTACATTTCCATAAATCCTCCCTTAGCAAATTATTTCCATGCAAAATAAAGTTATTTCGCAAACGATGTGGCACGGTGGGACCACCTTTTTTTTTAGAATTTCTTTAAGATTTTAGATTTTTTTTCAAAGTTGAACTAGGTACCCAGTACCTTTCTAGAGTCTATAATTGTAGGCTGACAAATAATGTTGCATTATAAATTTATTCTTCATGTTTGTTTCAGCCACTAGTGCCAGCGCGATCCAGTACTTTAATAGAAATAATGTAAATTTGAGATTTATACTGTAAATGAATGAGACTGATTTAGGTGTAGTATTAGTTGAATTTTTGAATTAGGTAGGTATATTGCAAATGTGTAAATGAATGAGACTGTTGCATTGCTTCTACAATCGAAAATACAGGTGGCGTCTGTGTTAAATTTTTGATTTATACTGTAAATGAATAAGACGGATTACGGATTACGGATTACATTGCTTGTTTAATTAAAAATGTAGGAGTCTGTGTTAAATTTGTGATATAATATAATAAATGAATGAGACTTGTTGAATTGCTTATAAAATGTGGTGTCTATCTTTTTGTGATTTATATTATAATAATAAATAATACTAGCTGTTCCCCGCGGTTTCATCTCCGTTAAATTCGTATTTCATATAATATCTAGGGGGATATTCCTGTAACTCTACCATGGGAGTTTGTTATTTTACTAAGACAAAAAGTAGTCTATGTTACTCTCCATCCTTTCTTAGTTAGGTTCCGGTTTCTTAGTTAAGCCGTGACTGAATGACAAACAAATACACTTTCGCATTTATAATATAAGCATAGATAGCGTCTACGCTAAAGATACAGATTACACATTGTTATACCCATATTGTTATACAAATATAAATATACTATCTCACAAATCACTGTTGCATACAAACAATATATTTTGCAATTAAGTAGCTTGTTGTTTCATTTCAGTAGGTACCCTTTTTTCTTAAATGAACACAACGTTTATTAACAAAGAAAATTTGAATCAAATAGTATAAACAAATTAGAACTAGTATTTACCTACAATTGAAACAAATGAGCTAACTGCAGACTGTTCAATAAACTGGTTTGGTGAACTTTGATCTTTAATTCTAAGGAGGTCTGGCACGTGTCTAAACGCATGAGTCTTGACTCGGAATATACCTACATGAAAAAATTACCATTGTTATAATAGCTCATTTTCTTAACTTCTCAGTGGTTGCGTCTCATGAGCGCGGTTGAGCCATAGTTGGGTACGTGCATTCACATACTTTGTATCTCTAATTTAAGCATTATAAGACTATATGATTATAGAATTCTGTTTCATAATCGTGGTGAAAACAATAAAATCACTACGAAACTGCTAAAATATCGTCACAAAAATACTTGTTTCGATAAAAATATCGAGGTACAAAAGGGCAGCACTACGGAAAGGAGCCATTTAAGTTTCTAGGTAAGTTTAGGTATACACGTTTTTTTCGTAGGTATGCCGTCTCTAGGTATACTCTAAGGTCTTACATCCAAACCAAGTTGAGTGTCGATTACTGAAGATATGGAACGTCGTCGGGCGTTGTCTGTACTTGGCTGGGTGACCTCGTCATGTTGACTTTTTTTCCAACAAGTTGCATACAAGTATTTTAAACAACATGTGTACGAGTGAGAACAAAAAACTAAAACATTACACAAAACTTGTCAAACACATATTTTATACCTTGGTGAAAACGAGAGGTTAAAAAAATACACGTATTTACTGCCGTCTTTTTTTTTTGCTTCTTTGATTTTGTTTGACGTGGCCAACCACAAAGATCCGGCCAAGGACTTATCGTTTTTCCCTAGCTAACTTTGTCATACCAAAGATGTCAATGCTTCGTGTCAGTCAATGTCATCATCAAGCATCGAACTGTCAAATGTGTGTTTGTTTTGTTTGTGTTTCGGTATTTTACTTTCATTAAATTTTCGTTTAGATTTTGTTTCGAAGCGAAGATAATCATAATTGTTTTGTTTAAATTAGTTAGTAAAATAAAAGAGCTCGGTTTCATCCGTCACAACCCATTTTATTTAGCGTGGTAAGCATGTCTCTCCTCAACGAATTGGAATCTCTTGACGAGGAAGTAAAAGAACTCTTACTCAACTATAAACATAAAAAAGCTACTACCTATGAACCGTGTACACATAAAAACTATAGAGAATGTTTAATTGGCCTCCATGAAGTAAGTACTAAAGTTACAATGTAAACCAACATTTGGGTAGGCGAGGCACGTGTCTTCATGTACATGTCTTTTTTTGCAGGAATTGGGTCTTCTCAACATAAATTACTGTTTCAACCCACATATTGATTTAGACACTAACGTTTTGCGACCTGATGCTCTGGTTAAACTCATCAATTCTGTCTGGACACTGTTACATTATTACAAAAACTTATCAGCAAAGACTGAAAGTTTATTGGAGCAGAACCATATATTGGAACAGAACAATAAACAATTGAATGTAAGTATTTACATTTAGCAAGTAATCAAAATCATCATCAATCATTTCTCTCTGAAGCAGTGTGAGATAATATAGTATGCCATGATTATTATGATGAGAAAACACACAGCAAAATATCTTAAAGATTTATACGTAAATACAACTTCATATAATACTAGCTTCCACCTGCAGCTTCGCATGCGCTTTTCAAGTATCCTATGTCCGTCCCCGGGGTATTGTTTACCTCCCTGCCAAATTTCATTATGATCCATTTCAATCTTTAAGGGTGAAAAGGTAACGATCGGACAGAGTTCCTTTTGCTTTTGTAATATTGGTATGGATATATAAAGGTTTCTTTCATGTTTGTCACCAGGGTATGCTTGGCAAAGTTAAAGACAAACTCAGTTCTGAGCAGAATGAATCTAAGGCCTGTGTAGCGTCTGCTCAAAGAATATCTGACAATTCAGATGCATTGCTGTTAAAACTGACAGAAGCACGCTTGAAACTGACACAGGTCACTAAACAAAAAGAGACCAGCGAAAAAGCCTTGAAGAATGAAATTAAAAGACTCAAGTTGGAAAATGAGAAATTGCTCGATAGAGTAAGGATTAAAAGTAAGTTTTTAGAACTACATAAGTATTTAAATATTGGTTTTGTGTTGTTTTTTTATTGTAGAATAGGTACAAATACTAACAATACCACCTACTAAAATTAAAAATGTTATTTTTTTTAAATGATGCTTCATTTAAGACAACACCTAAACTTCAATATTGATTGAGCCAAAATCCTGCATGTTCTAGATCTGGATTATTGGCCTTTTTTTTCATGTGCAAAGCCAGAAGCATAACCTATTTGTTAAGAATAAATAAAGTAAGTAAATTAATACTGGACAATCCACACAACTTTATCTAGGCCCAAATTAAGCAGATCAAATAGTAAGAATTCCTAACGTTACTGAATATTTCCAGGTTCCCCTTCCTGCAGTGAAGGATGTGACATGACCCTCCAGAGGCTGAAGGAAAAAGAAAGACAACAAAGGACAGTTATCGCAAAACTGCAGCGAAATAATCAAGACTTGCTTCGAGAGGTTTTGAACATGAAAGAGGCAATTATCCTGGGAGGCCTGGAAAGTTTTCATATTGAAAACAATGGAAAGAAGTAACATTCAATGTGTGCACAAAGTGTACAATGACCTTGAGCTGGAAACTCTTACAATTGACTCTATCCCTGAGATGCCTTTTAGTAACCAATCAATCAATAATAAAATAATACACGATCACGTCACACTAATATTATAAATGCGATAGTTTGGATGTTTGTTACCTCATAACACCAAAACTACTGAACGGATTCGGCTCAATTTTTTGCATACAGGTAGTTCTAACCCTGGAAAAACATAAAACATAGTCTACTTTTTATCCCATGAATTTATTTATATCCTATGGGATATAAAAAACCTTAAACAACGCGTGCGAAGCCGCGGGAAGTAACTAGTAATATCTATAGCACACAATTTGTTAATGTTGCACAAAGTTTGTATAATCATTACATTATCTTAATGTGTTTAGTGTTTAAAACAGACTGTTAATACAAAGTTTAATCAAACAAATAGGTGATAAGAGTTTCATAGCTGATTAACAAATCAATAGAAAATAATCAGTATTTTCATAGAATAAGTTTTATTAATTATTGTTAGAGGTGTGAAAATGTCACTCATTGCCATATTGTGCCTTTAAAACCTGAATAATTTTAAGATCTGACAATTGTGATAATATTTGTAACAAGTTACCTGAATTGCATGTTCTAATTTAGGTTTATGTTGTAGTAATTATGACATACTTTAGAATTAGATTGTTATTTGTATATGTTGTTTGTGCTTTTTGTAAGTTGCGTACCAGCTTATCACTTTGGTGTGCTGATACTGATGTACAAGTCTCACTCCAGTCACGAATCTATGACAATTTTCTAGGACTGTCTGTCAAAAAATCGCGTGTGAGACGTCTTTAAATTTAAGTAAGCTTTGTAATTCCTAAAATATTAATGCTCACCACTATTTGAAACCTGTTGGTTAATACATTATAGTGTTGATTTTTAATACCTATTGATTTTATTTTACTTAGACTGATTTACATTTTTAATTTGAGTCCTTTGAATCAAACAAATAATCTGATTATACTAGCTTCTACGTTCCTGTGACGTCAGAGAACAATAGCGTGCTTAATAGGGATAGTAATAATGAACGTTAAACAATTGAGTGCGTGTGTCCGCCGAATCGGTCAGTACGCGCGTAGAATTAATTAGTAGGTTCTAGGTAGGACTCTGTAGACATTTGCGTGGATCCGCGGTGCCACAACATCGCCAATAGCGAGAAACTGATTCACCGCGCGCGCCATCATTACGCACTCTCGCCTCAACCCGTGCGCGCGCGCCGGTATTAAAACACTGCTACAATCGCTAAAGTTAAAAGTTTGATAAGATCATTTTATATCTGTGATAAGAATCGTCAAGGATCGACTAACGAACAGTCGAGTAAGTGAAATAATAGTGTTCATTTTATTTGTGTGATAGTGATTATATGTTGCGGCACGAACTATGGGGACGTCGAAAAGATTGAAGATCACGGTCGTCGGCGATGGAATGGTCGGCAAGACTTGCCTACTATACGTGTATACTAAAAACGAGTTTCCTCAAGAATACGTTCCAACAGTGTGAGTATAACTATCTATCTATATAATTTACTTCAGTAAGCTACGAGTCGTACGAAGTAGTTAGATTAGTTACGGTAAGTTTTCTGCGGCTTGAAGGCAGGTGTGACGGCGACACGTCTAGGTCAGGAGGGCCGGGCGGTCGCAGAGACGATCCGAGCGCCTGAGCTGAATTAGCTTGGATGCGGTAACTCTGTTATCACTACCTATCATCTGTGTGGTTTACCTACGATATGTCGTCATGTTAAGTAGCTGGATTATCTGTTAAGATTATGTACGCACTTGCCTACTTTTATGTTGTAGAATAGAATACCCACGAATCCCCCCTGATTGGTCCTGAACGATCAGGGATTTAAACGATGAAAGTTTAAATTATCTGAGTACAGATGAAGTCGAAGTTTATGAAGACTGTTCACTAGGTACCTTATACCTAATTTCTGTGAAAAATCAATCTTTGGCAAAATCATTCTGTACAAACAGATACCCTGCCTACAACAAGTATAAACATAAACTCACTGTTTTCCTTGACGATTCACTAACAATAAGCAACCGGTTATCACTTTAATGAGTCATGTCTTTATGTGATACCTATTATTGAAACTATTTTATTAGTTTCTCGTCTCCTAAATTAAGTTAATTCTTGTTTGCCTTGCTCATCGGTTGGTAAAGAGGAAATGATTGTGATGATAAATCGTTCCTTAAGTTACGTCATCGATGACTATATACCTAGGTATCAAAAAAATTATGACTACCTACCAAGTCAATCGAAACAAAATGTTTAAAGTTACATACGTACTAAGAAATCATTACGAATTTGTAGTTATTTATACTTCGTGCGATAATTTTATTCTATAGGTAGGTAACTTAGAAGCAGTTTTTTTTCTTAAGTCGATGAAAATGTAGATGAGATGCCTAGAAGATTAGAAACAAGTTGTAAGGTAAGTACCTACCTAAGTATCTGTAGATCAAACAAAATTTTGGTCCTGCGGCAGTAATCGAATCACCTCTGTTCCGGCTAATTGTCTACTATGCCTCGCCATTAGGACTTCGCTTCGCATCGCACTGCTATTGCACTGTATGAATAAGGGTGAAGGTAAAAACCACAGAAATCATATATAATAATAAGGCACTATTATTATGATTTCTTTGGTAAAAACTATAGATAAATCGTCTTAGAACATTGATCTCTTTCGCAAACGTCTCCTCCGTAGACCGAGACACGTTCTTGGTGAGCCCGTTGACCCAATCAACGACGCTAACCCGATGGTGACGGCAATAAGTACTAATTCGCTTCCGCACACTACACATGCGACCAAAAACCGTAAAAGAATTCCCCTCTTCTGCCCATAGGCAAAGAACGATTAAAATTTTTGCCCCATAGGTGCATTCGTGCACCTAGGCGAAACCTCCACTTCCTCTTGTAGCATCTATCAACAGCCCAAGTCGAGGTTCGTACCTACCTAAGTTGTGCCCCTTGTGCGTGTTACTCCAACCAACCTAACTTTACCGGCGCGGCGGCGGTGAGGCGCCTTCTGCGGCCGCCAAAAGTCCGGTAACGCTGTCATGGCCATCTTCGGTCAACAGCTTATTAGGTAGGTACCTAGTCCATTCGAAAATCAAATTTCGCAAACGCATTGCTTGAATATTGGCAACGATCGTCCTCTAAAATTGAATCGCCGCCGTCAGCCACCGCCCCGCCGCGCCGACCCGCCGCCGCGCCGCGCCGCCGTTGCGCGCCGTGCGCCGCGCCGGCCGGCTTACTATCTATTCTAATTATCTACCTACCTATGTAGGTACGCTCTTCGCTTATTATTAGCAACATTATCATTGTTGTATTGTAGCTGCACAATCGATGCTTCCTTCTTGAGAATCGGTTGCCTTTGCCTGTTTCTTCTGACTGTAGCTATGAGAATGGCAGGCTCATAACAATGGACCAACCTATTTGATAATGTAATAAAACCGGCCAAGTGCGAGTCGGACTCGCGCTCGAAGGGTTCCATACCATTATCGATAAAAACGGCAAAAAAATCACATTTGTTGTATGGGAGCCCCCTTAAATATTTATTTTATTCTGTTTTTTAGTATTTGTTGTTATAGCGGCAACTGAAATAGGTACATCATCTGTGAAAATTTCAACTGTCTAACTATCACGGTTCATGAGATACAGTCTGGTGACAAACTGACAGCGAAGTCTTGGTAATAGGGTCCCGTTTTTACCCTTTGGGCACGGAACCCTAAAAACCACCTTGTTGTGCGGCAAGCGAAGAATGCGGAGAGGTTGCGGGTTCGATTCCCGCCTTGGGAAAATGGTAATGGCGTTAGAAACATCTATTAAATTGATATACTTCTAAATTTTAATGTTTGTTAATCTAGTTACCCCATGTCCAATGACGTAATTTGGTTGAGATGTGGATTGCCTTTTAGTGTAGTGAGTGTGAATAAAATTATTATTGGATTTCAAGTCTCTTTTCGTGAGCACCTAATGCCCATATTAGCTTAAGCACAGATTAGTTATAGTTATTACTTAGTTTACCCTGTTGTAGTCAGTTTGTGAAGCTACATTAACGATTTCAATGAGGCACATTACATTATTGACATTTCTAGATACTTTATCGCTACATTTCATAAACATGACAATAAATTATTTTTATTGTTAGCTGTTATTACTTATTGTCTCATTCCCATCCATTTTTCGTTCTTTGTAGCTCACCAAACCAGGCACCAACAAATAGGTATCTACGTTGGAGAAAATAATAATACAAACAGCTGATAAATGGCAAAACATCATCCTTGAAGTAGCCAGCCCTCATTTACATAGTGTAGGTTCACATTTCACAGTAAGATGAGTAGGTTTTATATAAATAAATAACGCTGGACTGTTTACTCTTATTTCCAGTTTCGACAACTATGTGGGTCAGATCACAGTGGACGGAGAGGAGGTGGAAATGGCGCTGTGGGACACGGCAGGACAAGAAGACTACGAACGATTGAGGCCACTCTCCTACACACATGTGAGTTGGCTTTAGCAGCCACTGCTTTCATTTCATCGAAAAAAAACTGTCTAAATGCCTCTACCTACTCCAAACCACTACACCAAAGCCGCCGCCTTCGGTCCCCGGCCCACCAGGCTTGGGTAAGTGCATGTTCAGACGTCTCGATTTCCGGGAAGCTGGTGCCGGGTACTCGGCGGCAAAGTGTATGGGTATGTACGATAGCTTTCACACGTACCGGCATAATTTGCATACATTCACCGCTGGGTACCCGGTACCGGCTACCCGGCGACCGGGACGTGTGGAACGGCACGGCACTAACCTGCCGGGTTGCCGGGTTAGGCGCCGGGCCCCGCGGCTTTGTTTGGTATATGGCTTTTGGACTGGGTCAAAACGAAATTGAGTGAAGACACGCGTTAATTTACGTGATTTAGAAACATTATTGTAGGCATTGAGTTAAAATTATCTCTGTTAGAATTATATTGCGCAATACCGTTCCATATTGACAACCTCTGTGGCGTGGTGAGCGAAGGACCGCCTGCGACCCAGAAGGTTGTGGGTTCGATTCCCACCTCGGGACATATAGGTACATATTTGTACGATCTGCAAATATTTATGCAGTGTTCTGGTCATTTTCTATGTATAATGAAAAATATCTATCTATGATGTGTTCAGTTATCTAGTACCCATAACACAAGCTCTGCTTAATTTGAGGCTTGATAGGGCTGTGCAAATTGTTCAGCATTATTTATTTATTATTATTAAAATAATAAAGCTTAAACTAGCGACTTTATTTGGCTGTTTACCATTTCACATGAGTATTCCTAGGGCAGATTTCATGATAACTTATTGTTTTTCAGACGAATTGTTTCCTAGTCTGCTACTCGGTGAGCAGTAGGTCGTCCTTCGAGAACGTAATCCACAAATGGTATCCTGAACTGAAGCATTTCAGCCAAGCAGTGCCTATAGTATTAGTAGGTAAGAAATAAATTAAACAGGTAGCTCGATATCAATTTTCTGTAAAGCTTAGTGTAGATATAAATAAAGCTGTTTATATATTTAATGATAATACGTCGGTTAGAGAGGTCTCTTTACGGAATATAGAGAACTTTAAGATGTTTCTGTCTCGCCTTCTATTTATTAGGCAGGCTAGGTACCTAATACAGGCTAGCTAAATTAGATTACTTATGCAGAAATTACCTACTAATCGTTATACGGAACGTGTTAATGAGGATGGTCTTCATAAAAACGTTAGAGCATCACGCAGCATGTGAAATAAAACGCCGCGTTGTTAAACCGTTGATTGAAATCGTGTAATTGATTGTTACTTTTTGTTTTAGCGACAAAAATAGACTTGAGGACAGAGGACCCCGAGGGAAAAGTGACGACACAGGAAGGAAAAAAATTAAAAAAGAAAATACGGTAAGTAAAGTGCCAACAAGGGAATCCAATCCCGCATTAAAATCGTGATCCCGCATGCCTGCGGGATTGAAGTCAATGATCCCGTGGATCCCGCGGGATTTGCGGGATTGAATTTTTTAAGTTTTTTGTTTTAAGTACCTAGTTTTAAAGACAGTGAAATAAAACAAGTCAATTTAAATGTTTTAACAAAGTATTATTATTAATAACTTTAATAAGTAGGTTTAGTAATCTATTCTGCTCCTAAAAAATGTTTCCACACTTCACTGGAGCTTTTAAACTCTTTATACACCGAATTGACACTTATTTTTAACCTTAACTCGTAATTTTTGACTCGTTTAAATGAAAAATTTAAAAACAAAAAACATTTGTATCATACGTAACGTAACTAACTATTCACATACATTCCGCAAATGCGGGATCCCGCGTATGCGGGATTGGATTCCCTAGTACCAACCAACAATATTAGCACATACCTACCTACTAATATTATAAATGTCCTCCTCAACAGCCTATAATGGTCCACAGCTGAACGCAGGCCTCCCCCTGATAATCGCCTTTATTGGCTTTTATCTCGTGTTGCGTACGTGTTTTAATACAAATAATAAATGAAATGAAAACCTCTCACAAGCGGATGCAAACAGCCCTCACAGGCAATTTACAATGTGATAATATTTTAAACATTATTATAGTGAAAAGTGACAAGTTATCGCGAGCACCGGCAGCTGTGCTATCGTCTCTTATCACCGAGCGCTGATAACGAACTCCCGATATGACGAGAGGGAGTTAAACAATGCCCGACAACTAGTTAAGAGTGCAATGTTTACCGTGATCTTAAACAATAATTTAATAATTTTGTCAATTTGTAAGTAAACTTCAGTCATTCCAAACTTTGAAACTTTTGTTTTAGTAGCGACAAAGCCCCATAATAAATAAAATAAACACTTTGAAACTTAAATTTTTAATAGGGTAAATAAGTAGTAATAATAGGGTAATAAGTAGAAAGGCATGAAACCTGGCCTGTCTTCCATTGCAACACCCTAAATGGGTACATACTGTGAACATTTTATGAACACTCACCTAACTACTAAGACCTGATGACTGTATGAATGCAATAAATAAAATACTGAAATACTGGGTAGGTACTACTAAATTGAAAAACTCAAGATCAATAATCAAGAATATGTTAAAACGTTTGTTCTTCGACTCGGTGACCCTACAGTGCATGATTTTTTGTTTTGCTTCTAAAAAAATATATGTTATTGTAAATACCTACCACTCATAATATGGGGATAAAAGAAAAAAATCGAGCAACCCAATATTTACCGAGAAAATCGAAGTTTTATACCATGTCCCATATCTGGCACAGAATGAATTTAGTGCATAAATTTTGTAATGTATAGGAGGATATACAGATGAATAAAAGTGATATATTTTTTATTAAAAAATAATAAATTTATGAAATGAAAACAGTTTTATAAACCATGAAGACTTAGAATTATCAACTAATAGAAACTCTAGACTCTAGAGTCTAGAGAGATCAAAGGTACATAAAATTACCATAATTTTATGGACTTCTTTTTATGGAACGACATAAAGCTGTTCTTGCCTTTATTGAGACAAAGTGAAATATTGCATTTTTCGCAAGTTACAAATGACTTGCTCTTACAAGCTACAAATGACTTGCTCTTACAAGCAGGCATCTTCCAACGTTGTCGAGAAGTTGACCAAATGGGAAAATGGTCGATACCATCAGTCCTAGAATCTTTGGGTGGTACATCGGCGTTGGTCTTCTTTCTTCTCTCTTCTAGCAAATCTGTGACGAAGGATGATGGTCGTCCTCTTTTACGCGTAAGTGACGGTCCAGATATTCAAAGTGCTTTAGCTACTTTCGATCGAAATTCACGTAATTTCATCTTTCGTGATGAAATTTGTCTTTGCTTTTCAACTCTTTGGTACAAAAGCCAGCTGTTGGTTAGCATCACATCCGCAGGTGATAAAACAGCCAACGGTACCATTTGCTTGTACGCATTTTTATCTTATGCTTCCCAATGAAATACAGTCTAGTAGGTCAACTCCCCATGTGTCGATTGTAATGTCGAATAATACTAGGGCAGTCAACGTCCACATAGCGTTTTTGTTTCTTACAAAATCTTCGCACTTTGGCTGTTCCCCCACGAACGATGATTCTAGGACCACAGGCTTGTTATCTAACCACATGACTGTCGTCACTGGTACTCCGTCTACCGTAGTTGTCCACTCCATCTTCTTGAAGGAGTTGGGGTCTCTGTTCAACGTCATTCATCAGCAAATCACGGATTGATAACAAGTCAACGTCACTATCCTCCTCAGACATCTCCAGGTCATCGTCACTGCCCGATAGAACACCTAGGAAATGCTCAATGTCGGCATCGTTACGAGATTTTCGCGGCTTGATCTGTAAAGAAAAAAAGGTTTTATAGAACCTCCCTTGCACAGTGGGACACATGAGGCACATAAGAGAAAATCTATTTTTGTGCTACAATTTTCATTATTATTATAAAAAACTAACTTTATTGTAAAATAGAAACGTAAACTTACCTTCTGTAATTTTTTGAAATTCCAAACACTATATTTTCTATAAATTTCATAACATTGATAACCACGTAAAAACTTTTCGCCGAAGCGACAAAATTTTTTGATTGAAATAATGTTTACAGTTCACTAGCGCCAATGAGTCAAGCATACGAACTATTTGATGAGGGGTTATACATTTTACTTTAATTTTATGCCGCTAGATGGCATTAGCAGGTAATTTCTATCGAGATATTTGACCTTTTTTTGTGTGTTCCACAAGTGGGACACTATGCGCTGTAGGGTTAAATTTCGTTTGGCTCTGAGAAAATAATATCAAGGACCTAGGACCTGACCTAGGCACCTACAAAACACCTCGCAATATTCTTACGCTGAAAATAATATCTTGCAGGATGTGCCGCGGTTAGAATCGAACCCCAATGCCTCGGAGGACGTTTGTTTTTACAAAGCGGGATAAACACGGACATTCCAATCTCAAACATAGCGTGTAACAAATGAAATTATACAGTTCCATGCGTATGAATTACATGACCTTTTTCCTTGTGATATTCACTGGATTATCCACACAAACCTTGGTGCCAATACGTTACTTTTATTACAAACTGGTAAATAAATGATGCGTACCTACGTGAATACTGATTCACGCTGGTGACGAGGTGATTAGACTTCATAGGTCCCTGGCAGCCCTTTACGTCAATACCAGTGACGTCATTGCAGGATATTCGAGTCAAATTGTAAGACGATGAATACTCACGCGGGGTTTAAACGAGCATATTAGGTTGTAAGAATCTTGTGCTAGCCCTTGCTTTTTTATATTTCTTTTCGTTATATATTACTAGCTGTTGCCCGCGGCTAGCCTACATCCTTTCCCGGGACACCATTTACCTCCCTGTCAAATGTCATTAAGATCCGTTCAGCCGTTTAGGCGTGAAAAGCTAACAGACAGACGGACACAGTTACTTTCGAATATATAATAATAAAATGGATATGGATGAGTGAGATGTTTAAGGCGGCCGTCATTCATTGGTACATCCCAGAAGTTAGTACAAGTCACAAAACTAGAACGATTGGCTTGCTTAGCTGTTTGCACGGTAACCCATCAGGACCGTTTTTACCCGGGAAAATGAAACTCGATTTTTTTTGTGGCTAGGGAGTTGCTGACTGATTTTCCCACTCCTGCTACCAACTTGATTAAGACGGCCTTGGTAACCTTAAATTGTAAATTTGTTTTGTCCAACATTCCCGCCCATTGATAGTTGAATCGATTGGTACTACTATAGTTATTTTAGCTATCGAAGTAGAATAGGATTTGATTACAAGTGTATCGGAATCCGAACCCCGCGTTCCAGTCGGGAAAAACAGTTGTATAGAAGATTTTGTGTAAGAAATGAAATGAAAATTTATTTATTCTGACAGTACAGGTAAAAATATAAAAGAACTTACATGACAGATAAAATTATAAACATGGCACATTACTTAAAAAATATACAAGATGAGAGTTGAGATAAATGAGAAATTGCTTGAAAATTAACATGAAAGTTAAAATTGTTAAGGTTAGCCGTGTGCGATGGTCAGTGCCGTCACAGACCAGATTGATTAAGCTGGTCTGTGGTACCGTGTTCCTGCGCTATCAGAATAGGTTCATGCTCAGCTGAATGTTGCAAGTAACCCCACAACGCTGATTTTCAGTATCTACCAAGAAGTGCTTTGATTTGAAGTGTACCTTGATCTTTTGATTCCAGAGCGGTCCAGCTGGTGGAATGCTCGGCTCTAGAACGCCTGAACATGGACGAAGTATTCGAGGAGGCGGTCCGAGCGGCCCTCAAGAAGAAGGCGGTCAACAAACGTTCCTGCAACTACCTTTGACCCTGAGGCTTGTACATAATGTATTGAGATTAATTCCAGCGCCGCTTTACGTAACAAGGTCGAAAGTTTTGTGTAAAAATACGTGACCAAGTTAAAAGACCGAAGTTGTTTAGGTAGTACTGGCCAAGCCATAAGCGACTCTACCATCATGTTTGACCCGAAATCGTTTTCTGCGAGGCTTATGCGATTGCGAGGTAGCGTAGTATCCAAGGTATCAAACAATAGCACTGTTGTATTTAGATAGCTCAAAATGTAGCACAAAACTCGAGTAGACTCTACTCGTAGACAGAGGCTATTTAATCTTCTATAATTTTATATAAATGAGCCTCATTTCTCCTGGTCACGCTATAACTTGAGCACGGATTTACCGATTTCATTCATGTTGTAAAAAATTAAGAAAATTGCACAGAAAATTTAAGAAATCTTAACGACTATCTCTATTGTAAACTTTTTTAATGTAACCTTCGCCCTAGCGTTAAATACTCTTTGCTAAGCACGTTTGAATTGAATGACAGGACAACCGTCTGTCGGGTCAGCTAGTACCAAATAAAAGCTTTTGAAAGATCGACCCACAGATTTGTAAGTATAGGATCGACCCTATTCAGCGACTATAAAGTCGTTGACTTTACCTACAATAAAAGTCGTGGAAATTAACAATTTCGCACATTAATCGCATAAAGGGCATTAGTCTTTAAGCCTACACTACTTCTAGTCTCGTAATGCAATCTAGCAGGATTTAACAGTTAAACCGTTTTACTCATAAGATAAATTGTTATCAACTCGTGCCACTTTCGGTCCTAGATCCGCCGAGTGCCACCCACTACTTCCTACTCTCGACAGTTGATATCAATGAAAGCATGCTTGAACTGCTATTCCCGGGGACAATATTTTTCATTAATGATGAAGGAATCAGAATATTTTTATTGTAAAATCGTTTGTACAATTTGATATGATCAGTTTTGACACTTGGTAGGTAGGTAAAGTAGAAGTTTACACAGTTTTGTCCAGCTGGACGTATAACAAATCAAGTAAAAATAAGAGTTATGATTATTTATGATTATTCAGGTAAACTTCAAGTCGTTTATTCTTTTAGAACATAGGTATTAGATTAATAATACAGATGGTTCTAAAATACAACGTGTTACCATATTTTGCTTTTCGAGCTTAAGAATGTCAAAAGGATTAAAATATTTACTACACAGCAAATTACAATTAGAAATTTAAACCATTCATGCATACAAAATATTGGAAAAATGTAAAAAAAAACAATTACATAGTTATGTCAAAATACCCTTGTCCAGAATTAAAATAAGTTTGTTATTCATGACTTACAATTAGATTTTCATGCATAGATAGGTAGGATATTCCGTACTGTATAATTATGATTTTTGAACCAAAATTTAAAGGCACAGTACATAAGTTATTAAGGACTTTTGTAACCACAGAACAATGAATTATTATAGTTACCTATAAAGCCAGAGCAATAAAACTACTGCATAAATAGTAACTTGGCAAATGTATAAAATAGGAAAAATCTGGAATAATATAGACATAAGTTTTAAGTGATGAATTAAGTAACCCGTTAATCCCCTCTCGCAATAACATTATTATGAAACCAGTTCTAAAGGCACTTCTGTTTAAAATATTTATAGAGATATTATAATGTTTTATATTGTTCATAGTATTTATAATTAGTTTTGTACAGCTGCTGTAGGAATCAGTATTTAGGTATAGGGTATTGCCATGTATATTATGCAAAGTTAATTTTAATATTTTATGCTCAACATTCCATATGTCGGGTTACCGCAATATTATATACCAAGATTGTACCAAAAATACCTACACATTATAGTTTAGTTATGTGTTAAGTATTGAATAAATATTAAACGTTTATTTGTATCATTATTCATTACTTTACCTACTAAGTCTGGAAATAATCGAGGATAAACAATAACACATAGCCTACCACTTAGCCATTACAAATCTCCTAAAATCTAGCTAGGAATTATGAAAACCTAGTTAGAAAAATTTGCTTATTTAATGGTGAACTGCTCGAAAAAATTACGAAAGAAAATTTAAAATATTTAGTAGACCGTATTCGTGTCGTATGAGCTATGGCGCTAATTAGGAGAGGCCTATGTCCAGCCGTGGACTAATATAGGCTAATGATGATTCGAGTGTCCTACCAAGGCCGTAGCCAGAAATTTATTTTAGAGGGGGAACTTCGGGACCACTAGCAAATATACGTTCATCTCATCGGCGAGCGAAGAGAGCCGCGAATATTTTTTAGATTCATTAGTTTTTTTTACAGGGTTTAGTTAACTGACTGCCTTACAAACGAGACAAGATACAGGCATACAATTGATATCAACGAGTGGAGCAGTCGTGACAATGATTGGTTTTCGTTAGATTTTTGTTGTTGTTTAGTAAATGTGGCAAAGTGACTTCAAGCTGGGGTCAAGGCCTGGACCATAATCAGAAGGAACAGAGTGATGATTTAAATAAGATTTATATAATAAAATATTTAAACTGGTGGACCAGCCCTACCGTGAGTGTCCTGTCCCTAAAGGTAATTATCATGTTCGAAAAAACATTGAAAGAAAAATAAAAATATTAGTATTCAAGGGTTTTATTAAAAAATAATGTCATGGCATTTGCTTTTAACAGTTGAAAATTTTGTAAGCAGTTTTTTTGCGTAATTAATTTGATAGAATTATCTTTGGAAGCTAAGGAACACAGACATAGACTTATCGCAAGTGCTTCTTCGTATTAGAGATTCCAGTCTAGTAAGGAATGCGTGCACCAGGGACGAGAGAAATTCCGCGGACATAGCCTCAGTAAGAAATAAAGTGAAGAACTCAATAGTATGTCCATCCTCTGTACGTACGCGTACGCACTCACTCATTGACATCATAGCCTGTCCATCTTCCGCTATTACTACTTTAGCCGCATACTGATTTGCAGTTTTTGGGTAAATTTAAAAATGAAATGTGCCTTCTGGAATTGATAAATCTTGCAGAAATCACAGCTGTTTTATCAACAAGGAACACGAGATGATATTTCACTCCGGCAGGTAGGTAGGCAGATACCTACTTCAAATAGGTATTACTTAATCAAGTTAATAATTTTGGTTACCTATGCATGTTTACAAATAAGTGAAATTGAATGTTGGTTTTTAGTGTAAGTTTAACAGTTTTGTACTTATTACAAAATACGAATTCTGAATTGTTTTTATATCTGTTTGTTTGAGCTAATCTCTGAAACAGCTGGACCCATTTTGATAAAACTTTCACTGATGCTGATACTACGCATTTATTTATCTGATGTTACAGCAAGAATAAGTGTTCCGCGCGAATTTTTTTTAATAAAATGTTAATTCTGCATGTCCGCCATTGCTGTTCTTCACATTTGATTGAGTAGGGTTACGTCCGTGAATTTCTCTCGTCCCTGGCGTGCGCAATAAATTTTATCCGAATAAAAACATAATTAAAATTATGCCAAGTCTCGTCTTGCTATACTTCCGCCCCGTAACAAGTCTTGAGATGCCGAAAAAAGCCCATAAAGCCATTTTATTACAAATAATAGTTTGCAAATTACTTGAAACTTGTTAAATTAAACTAGTTACACTGATAATTGCCCAAAATCATTTTCGAAGGTAATTAAAATTTCCTTGGTTCTTTTCGGGATCCCAACACTTTTTACGGTGAAGTATTGCGAGACGAGGGTTGGCATGAGAGTAAAAGTATACACGGTACCTTACACAGGTTTTTGCAGGTACTTTTGTGTGGTACTTATGTATAATATTTCGTGCAATAAATAGATTGGAAACTAGTAATTTTAGGAGACAGGTAAAATTTCTAAAATCATTTTCAGGTCCTAGGTTTTATAGGTAAAAAAGATATTGATAGCTCAAAAGTCCACGAAATGCTTCGAGAAGTGTTCCCGGTGGCGGCGTCCGCCTACTCGACTTGGCAGGGCCACTTCCGTGGCCCCTGTTTGGAGCAAGTTTGGAGTTAATACGCGCGTGATGTGTTGAGCTAGAGGTAAATAGGTCCCGTTTGGTGGCTCGTGTAAGAAAACTCACTTTTTCTTAGAACGTTCTATCAAATTTTTACTCTGAAACAAAGAAAAAGAAATGAATTAAATTTAACTACGAATAAGGATCAACAAAAAATTTACGAATTAATCTACAAATTCCAAGTAAAATTCAAAGTAAGAGATGGTTGTTGGAAAGTTACCTTAGCTAAACCGAGTCCGATCTCGCTGAGCCGTTTGTGCTGGTAAGTGAGGGGTTCGTGCAGCTTCGCGTTTCCTCGCTTGTAGAAATCACTGTAGTCTAACCGGAAGGCTAGCGTCTGCAGAGAAACCTCCACGTGTAGAGCCAGCTTTAGAATCAGAGTTGTCACATGACCCCTGCGAATAAATATTAGAATACAATCGGTGCATTCATCTAGATCAGATAATTTATGAGAACCGAGGAAGATCAGGCTCTATGAAGGTTTATTAACCATTGGGGTGTAGACAAAAGAGGAGTCCGGTACTACCAAATAATTGTCCGCGGGGTCCTAAAATACCTAACGTTGTTACAAGGTTCCGCTAGGGAATGCCTGTGCGTAGCGAGCATCGCGCAAAACCGTCCGTGATTCATAATACCCAACATTTAAAATAAATTTAATTATAAGAGCGAGCCGGACTCGTGCAACGAGGGTGCCGTAAATAAACATTATATTAATCATACTATAATTATAAGACCTTGCTTCTTGCTAAACTTTATGATTCTAGGTCAATGGGATCTTAAGGTTTTAAGTGCAAATTATTCCTTTTGAACTTTCAAAAAAATTGTTAGACCTGATACTTTGCATGATACATTACACAAGTGTGGACGGCAAATTCTTTCATTTCATGTTACATTGCATATTTCCTTACGTAAGTCTACACACCTGTAAGACCGGGCCCAAACATTCAAGTCCGCTTTGCGAGTCGCCAAGAACTGATGGAATATCTTTCGCTTTTCCTTGTCATGCGCCTCATCAGCTGCTGTGAAGGCGTATTCACCTGAAAATATTAAGAGTTACCTTACGTTCAGAAATTTCGATCCTCGTGATATTTCAAAATTCACAAAAATGTAGAAGTTTCCTATGACAATTTACTTCAAATAAAAAGGCTGTCGATGAACCGTTTTATCTACGAAACTTATATTCGTTTAGAAGCTACGACGCTAGACAAACTCAGATACATACGTCACACTTACAAGACATCTCTTTATGGTTTGGGGCTTAAAAAGCCGATTTTACAAGAAAAATCCTGTTTGAGCTCGATAATTTATAGATTTTGTGTACCTCGCGCCACTCTCTCCGCCTTCATCTGTTCGAGTGCCTCTCTCCTCTCGAGCTCCGCGTGAATCCCCGCATGCAGTGATATCTCGAAGCTGCGCAACGCCAGCGTTTCGTTCAGCACATTGCCGAGGTAGGATTGCAGTTCCTGTTGACAAATAGGTGTTAGACATTGAGCTGTGAGGGAAGAAAGTGACAATTCAAGGTTACGATTGCTGTGGGTTGATTCAATAAACCTGATAGCGAAAACGTGACACGATGGCAACATAAATAAGTCTAGGTACTGTAGGAAGACTACAAAAATGCCCAGCATTCATTTTCACACGTCCCGTTTCCGGGTAGGCGGTACCTGCTGAGAATGGTGTTGTACAATACATTTCACACCTACCGTTATAATTTACATAAATTCGCCACCGGGTAGCCGGCACCGACTACCCGGCAATACCCGGCCGTGTGAAAAGGCACTCATTCATGTGTCCTGCAAAACGCGTGCACATTCCCACATTGAATTATCTATTTATTTATTTGTCATCTAGCTTCGACGTAAGCAAAGCGTGTGTTATGGGCAGTAAGCAGGGTGTAGATAATGTACGCAACGCCTGCCTCGGGGCTGACACCAACCGCCTCTTGTAGGTAGTGTGTACGCGACCTACTGTATGTACCTGTGTAGTGTGATGTATCATGGCGTGTATAGAGTGCCTTTCCAACGCGTGGTGATGCAGCTGCAGCAGCGTGTCGAGGTGCTGCTGCGAGGCGGCGGCCGCTAGCAGCTCGCGCCACGCCGGCTCGGCGCCCACGCCGCCCGCCTCTTGCAGCGCGCCGCACAGACGCAGCGCCTCGGCGCGCAGGCACGACACGCGACGCATTAGACTCCACACCTCTGATGACGAAAAAACAGTCTTTATTAGTGACGCAGCCGCAGTGGAGTACGTGAAACGTCTGGTGCGTACTAAAGAGCAGAACAAAGCACATTGTGTAAGGACGGACATGCTGTGTCGAAGCACTAAATCAATAATAATATACTAACAATATAATATAATAATAATTAATTATATTCTAATTATTTATTAAAATATCAAATTATCTCGCTAGAGAATAAAAAAGGTTAGGATGAGTTTTTCTCCAACTTGAAAACTAACATTCTAACAAGGTGTAAAGGTTTTCTTGTTCGGTTCTTTAGGTAACCTTAAAAAGATTGAAGTGGACAAAAAATCAAAGTGATCACTTTATTTCCTAGTTTTACTTATTTAATCTGAGTTTTATGACGTGTCCAAGAGTCCTGTAAGGTCTTAAGGAAATAAAGCACTTTGAATTTTGATCTATCGACTTACTTAACTATAAAATAAAAGTCTTACCCGGCATATACTTGAGCCTCTTGTGCAGTATGGTATGCTCGCGCCACGCCTCGTGCAGACTGTACTCGATGCGCTTGACTCGCCACAGCTGAGTGAAGAGGGCTCGGTAGCGCGCAGCCGCCGTCGCCGGGAACAAAGTGCCGAGAGGTCCATCCACTCGGTATTGGAGGGCGAAGACATCCCAGCCGCAGTCGTCACGACCGTCACCTATTCCATATTAAAAGTATTAATATCAAAATATCTTTGATATTAATATTCAATAATCTGATAAAAAAGTTAAATATTATTTTATATGAGAAAAAAACTAAGAGTAAAAATTGTTATTGAGACAGCTCAGGCAAAAAGCAGTCGGAAATTTTTTGTTTTAGTTTATAAATAAAACACATTTTAAAACTAAATTCAAAGGTTTCAGATTTTATCTGTTTTTAAACACCATGAAATAGTAGAAGCTATGTTGTTATGTCATACGACTGTGTAGGCAAACTAAAAAGTATCAACTGTCATCAGTAACATCAGCGCATTTGTTCAGGTCTCACATGCAACTGATATCGTGACCACAGAGCAATATAGCGTCCACTGCGTCGAGCGTTTTCGTCAAGTTACGCGCGCAACTTGAAAACTTTTAATGCATTTTTAGAGCACTTATCGATTGAAATTATTCAATCGTCGTCAAATTTTTTATTTTTTTAGTGGTTCACACTATAGAACGTCGTACAGACACTTTTCAATAATGGTTGTGTAGCGGGTTAGCCCCTGTTTTGGTGGTTGATGAATAAGGACAACACACAATCCAGTTCCCAGGCAGGTGTATTTGATCATTACAGTTATTAATAGAAGGAGTTGAAGACACAGTAGAATAGGTAGAAAGTTTACAGCAATAGATAGAAGATGGTAGAGAGGAGATATGGCGAGAGCGGTGCGAAACAATAGATTTTTCGGTACAAAATACAATGAAAGGTAGTTCGCGCGGTAAGCAGATTCCATATGGAATGGCGGGTTCGTGTCATAGAAAACATAAACAGGTACTTTTAAGTGTTTTTCAAGAAGAGACACCTCTGTGGCGCGGTGGGCGAAGGTCCGCCTGCGACGCAGGAACTTGCGGGTTCGATTCCCACCTCGGGACAAATCTTCGTATGATCAGTAGATATTTGTTACGGGTGTCCTGGTCGTTTTCTATGTATAATAAAAAATGGTAATCTAGCTTTATGTAATACTAGCAGCGCCTCGCGGTTTCACCCGCGTAGTTCCCGTTCCCGTGGGAATTCCGGGATAAAAAGTAGCCTATGTCCTATTCCAGACTATAATCTATCTCTGTGCCAAATTTCATCCAGATCCGTTTTGCCGTTCTGGCGTGATAAAGGAACAAACATCCATCCATCCATCCATCTAAACTTTCACGTTTATAATATTAGTGAGATAATATATCTATTTGTGTATTGTATTGTATTATGCATATCAGTTATCTAGTACCCATAACTCAAGCTCTGCTTAGCTTGGGGCTAGATAATGATGATGAATTGTCCAGCATTATTAATTTTATCTATTTAGAAACAAGCCTAACCTAACCCTACCAATAAGCTCGAAATTTCATAGCTATGTGATTCCATTGGCAGTGGTTTGACGCATACTCCCGCTTACTTTATGCCGTCGAATAACTAATCTAATTTAGTACAAATATAACAAATTTCTACATATTCATTATTAAATATCTTATTGCCTTACAATTAGGGTACAAATTGACGTGCAGCCTCGCCAGGACGTGCGGCGGTTCGAACTGCGCATTCGTGGCGCGCACGGCCGCTTCCAGCGTACATGACAGATTGTGCACGTAGAGAGATGATGCAGGTTTGTTCAGTTCTTCCCTGTAATACAAGAGTAAGAATTATACCAATTGGTGTTTTAGTCAAATTTCAGCAACTGGTAAGCGTTTTCAAGCGACCAATAATGACGCGTGCGAGAGGTGAAATGCAAGATGCACCAATAGGATTCCGAACATCTAACGGTATTTTGACACAAGTTATTGGTTGATCTGCAAGGCGGTTGGGTCGCTATGATAAGAAAAATTTTCTGGCTCGTGTGACAATAAATAAATAACTGACCGATCGAACGAAAGAAATGATAAAAAGAGCGCAATGAACTTAAAGATCTTTCTCAGGTGATGTCCATACTATGTGACCCATAAACACAATACCAACACACAGTGTACTTACTGCAACAGAGTCATGAGGTGATGATGGAAGTCCCCCTGTGCCAGCAGTAGATATCTCCTATGTGCTGCCAGGTGGTCCAACACCTGGTGGTGCGTAAAAAAGGCCAGGAGTCTGACCCATAGCACAGAGTACTTACTGCAATAGAGTCATGAGATGATGATGGAAGTCCCCCTGAGCCAGCAGTAGATATCTCCTATGCGCCGCCAGGTGGTCCAACAGATGGTGGTGTGTAGACAAGGCGGCCAACAGACGCCGGGATGCCGCCGCGTGGGCTGCCTCGACGCCCGCGCGAAGCCCTTCTGCCTCCCACCAAGCCTTACTTTGCTCCGCACCACCTGCTAAAATTATAAATACGAAAGTTTGTATGGATGTGTGTAACTATTTCACAATTAAACTACGAATAATTGTTGGACATGGTTGGCGTGGTCACTGGTCCGGGCTCGTCACATATGAAAAGGACGCTTTTGCGAATGGAAAGTCATAAACATTAATGAATAAAGAAGTAAACAAATCTGTATGCGCCTGAGCAGCGCTTCCAGATGGTTCGCTCGGTCGCTGGTACCAGGCTCGTCACCACACGATTCTCTCATAAAAACCACGTTTCTACGAATAGAATACCATAAACATTAAGGAATAAAGAAGAACGTAAGCAAACCTGTATGCGCCTTGAGCAGTGCTTGCAGATGGTTCGCGTGGTCGCTTGTACCGGGCTCGTCGCCACACGCTTCTCTCATAAAAACCACGCTTTTGCCGGTCGCGAGTATCTGTGCCGCTTGCTCGCGGGACATGAATGAAGGCACCATCCAATCTCTGGCAATAAATAATACAAATACATAACGTAACATATGTAGATTTGATACGTGTTCAGAAAAAAAAACTACCTATTATAGTTCTCCAAGATGTTATATAATAATACACCATAGATGTTCTATTGGGTTTAGATCTGTTCAGATCTATGGTGTATCGAGTCAAGTTGTTAGCTGGCCAAACTAAGACAGAAATTGATTGCAATGTGAGAAATTCTTTAACTTTGCGTGCAGTATGTTTTGGATCATTGTCGTGCTGGAATGGCCTAATAACCGGAAGCATATCTGCAGCATAAGGTATCATTGTTTCTTCCAGTATACTTGTGTATTGGAATTGAGCCAACTCTCTTTCTATCAGCAGGTCCAACACCATGTTCAGAAAAGTACTCTTAAATTTTCCACATTTCCCCCACCATGCTTTAATGTCACTTTTGTGTACTTAGGATCGAAAGCTTTATGGGCGTCGTATATATCGTTTTACATCAGAGCATACCCTATTTATTTTTGTCTCGTCAGAAAATAGATAATTTTTTCCACTGTCCAAATGTCTAGTTTTCATAGGTACCTTCTTGCAAAGGCAAGCCGGGCTTGCCTATGGCCCCCCGTTTCAACACAGGCTCCTTGCTATCTTTCCATGCAATTTTTTATCTACCAAACCCCTTCGAATAGTACGTACCGAGATTGCTGAAGGGTTGTTTTCACCAAAACATTATTTTCTCAGCTCAAAAAACCCCTTAAGACGCATACCCCAGCCAAACTAGCGCCGCCACACACCTAATCTTATTATTTTGTTAAACAAAGGAAATTTCAAAAATCCACGCTCAGTTTGTGATACCTTTTATAAACTTTTTTTAATGTGTCTGTTATAGTTTTATTCCATTTAGTTTAGGCAGTGAATCGAAAACAGATTTAGGTGGCCACCAAGGGCAACTTCGATTCACTGCCTGGCACTGGCTGGGGCATGCGCCAAGGATTTTGTTTTGCCAAACGAATGATATTTCGACCATCTCGACGTGATTAATTTCTCTGTTTAGGTACACGCGGAACATTTGAAGTAGTTTATACGGTGGCAAAATGCTTCCCAGCGTGGAAAACCATCGTTTTTGAGCATTGCAGATGGTCGGCTATCTTTTTATGTGACTAATTCTTCTCAGGAAGTTATATTATTACTTCCCTAGTAGATTTATCACAACTTTTGTTTTTACTCATTGCTTTCTTGTGAATATAAGACTTTTACAGCACCAAATGGCGCTAAAATTGTACGAATAGTGACCTACAACCACAGAGCCAGTGTTCTCTATTTTAATTTGAATAAAAAAAACTTCAGCGTTCTTAATTATGTCACCAGCCAGTAAGTAATTATACTAAGTTCAGATCTAATTATAAAGTTTATCTATTTATGTAGTGGACAATACGTATATATTTAAATAACATAATAGAATAATACTAATATAGAAGTAACCATGTATATCTTTTTTAAATCAGATTTTTAAATAGTACACACTCGTATATAAGCTGTTTGCCGTACAGTCAAAGCGTGGGTTTTGGGAAGCTTATTTTATCCTGCTCAGCATGATAAAAGGAACTGCACCTAATTCAAAGTATTTGATTGGCGATCATTCATACCTTACTCTGTACTTATCATGCCACAATCTGTCGATCGGTACACTGGATCTACTTTCAATAAAGAACTCATTGCACGGATCATCAATCTCACCTGAAACAAAAATATACTCTTATTCATATTTAAAAAAAACGTCAAGTGCGAGTCAGACTCGCGCAACGAGGGTTCCGTAACTAAACATTATATAAACATATAATTATAAGACATTGTATCTTGCCAAATATCATGATTCTTGCTCAACGGAAAGTAGGTAGTTTTACATGTCTAAAAGTTACACCGATATTGTACCCTATACATTTTGGTCCATGGCGAATAATTTTTTTTTTGTGATTAGACTACAATATTATATTTTTCGGATTTTCCCTTCACTTGTGCTATAAGACCTTTCTTCTTGCAAAATTTCATGATTGTAGGTCAACGGGAAGTACCCTATAGGTTTTGTGTGCATGTGATTCCTTTGGAAATTTCAAAAAAATTGGACTGAAATACGGCTGTATCTTTTGATTGCGTTGACTTAAAATTTTGAGTTGTATCACGGCTCCAAGAGGTTAAGGGTTAACCTGAGTGTTTGATGTTAATTTCAACTCGATACCTCCACGCGTTCCTGAGAAAAGGGCTGACAGACGGACAGACGGACAACAAAGTGATCCTATAGGGGTTCCTGTTTTCCTTTTGAGTTATGAAACCCTAAAAATTAACCAACTGAGCACTTAAATTATTTTCGTTTGGTTACTTGCTATTGTCGGCACTTTAAGAGGTATGGAAGAATGGACCTTAAAACTGAGATTACCTGAGATTACTCGAATGCTTTTCCAACTTACCATGGAGGAGCCACCTTGTCAGCATCATAAGTAGTGGATATGTGAGTGCGGTGAGTAAGCGCTTCGCCAACGTCGCCACTTTTTCGTCTCCATGGCGTACGAAACGGTGGACACACGATGCTAATTCTCCGCCTGAAAAAAAAACCTTAAAACATGCTTTGGGGCATCCATTAATTACGTGAGGCGTTTATCACGTAATTTTTTCCACGATTTTTAGCAGTTCCTACTAAAGGTCGTGTTGGCGCGGGATCCAATTTTGGAAAAGGAAATCTTTTTCATTAATTTTACATTAAATTACGTGTTTTGAATTTGAATCTCCCGTGAGATTAAGGGAGGGGATCTAGCACTATCTCACGACATCTCACCAAGGGGAATGGGGGGGGGGGTAGGAAAATCGCAAAAGTCACCTCGCGTAATTTATGGACGCCCCCTTTATAACCAGCGTCAAAATGTAGCCAAGTACTTCGGTAGGCCCTACTGTATTTGTTTATTTACTTTTATTAATCACAAAAATGGGATGTGGTTAAGAAAGGTGTAAGTGAAGAGATGACGGCTGATAGAGACGAGTGGAAATAAAATACATGTTGTGCTGACCTCACCTAGCGTGGTATTATAGGGTGAAACAAACAGTCACGTCAAAAGAAAAAAAAATCTTCACCCCCGGGGGTACCTGAAAATACCCCATCTATGTTCCTCGATTTTCCGTAGTAATGATTTTTTTACGTCTAACCTGTATAAGGACCGGAAGATGATGATGGTTGAAAAGTTTGGGTTACCTTTCTTGTGATGCGCCGCGTGTGTGATATTGGCGAGCCATGTGAGGCGGTGCAAGGGCTCCTGCGCCCACACGCAAACCCTGCGTAGAGTGCCGCCGCCGCCGTCACCCTCGCATGCCTACACAAATTATACCTTTAATCGCTTTGAAACCACCACATTTTTTTTAATAATGATATTTCGGTATGAAAAGCTGTGTGGTGCCGTATCGGCTTAGAATTTGCACCACCCCATCTCTTCCCGGGGTGTCGTAAGAGACGACTAATGCTAACACACACCGAGGGCAGCAACGCCTTTTGCAGAATATATCTACCACCAAACTGCGATCGCCAACCCGCATGCCCAGCGTGGGGATTATGGACATTAGCCCCATGAGATAAAAACTAATAAGGCGATTATCAGGGGGGGGGGGGGCTGCGTCCAGCAGTGGACCATTATTATAGGCTGTTGAGTTGAAAGTTATGAAAACAAAAATTTATAATAATAACAGACAACAGCAAGGAAATCGCTTAAAACACAAACTCCAACAACGCGTTATTCTAGGCGAAATAGGGGCACATTCGAGTTCGATAAAGGACGAGACGTATAAAACACGGACATCTCCGCTTTGGTGGAGTCTGGGCCTAATAGCTGACGCATTGCCCTCTACTGAGTGGAAGATTGCGGGTTCATCGCCCGATTCGTAAATTTTTGCGACATATTATAATTCTTTCTTAGCATACATTTATTTATGTAGCTTGTATTGTTAAAGCATTTACACTTTTGGCACCTAAAATTGATTACAAACCAGCCAAGAAGTGTTTTTTATAGATAAATAATAAAACTTTTAAATCTGTCATGGTTACTATAAGTCATTTACAACGGGATAGTTTCATGCGTCATGCATGATACAAAACACGGTAAATATCCCGTTGTAAATGACTTTAGTAATTAAAAAACATACTTGTGACTGTAGCAATGCAATACTTCGATAGTATTCGGTTAGTTCGTCACGTATGGAAGATACCAAACCTTCGCCCATAACACCTGTCAAACAAATATAAGAATAAATAATAATAAAATAGATATAATTTTATAAACAGGACTAGGTACGCAATAAGACAAACACAAAATATAGCATATTCAGACTAGAACTTGTATTATGATGACTTTTAATTTTAATAACTTGAATTATTATGTTAATGCAGTATCAGGTATAAAAATTCAGTGAGTGATAGGATAAGGTACGAATACAACGGTGCAACGGCTTAAAAATCCGGCGACAGCTGCTCGCAACTTTAATTCGTGAATTATTATGTTCCGTAATACCAAACATGATGACTGAAAAGTTGTTGAATCTTGGACACAGTGTTGTTATTCTATTAATAGACAATATTAGCTATGTTTCTTAAGAAACAAAACGCACGGTATTGTTGTTTTTAATACAAAACAAATAGGACGAAAACATGTCATTTTTGACGTAAAAATATGCAAAATTCGATTTTGCTTATTTTTGCTCACATTTATTATAGTTTTTTATTATTAAGAAGAAACCAACCAGAGACCTAGATAATATACTATTGGAATATAAAAAACAACATGACATGGTAGAAATATGCTCGAATTACAAATCATTTTGGTAGTACGTTTGTATGGGCAAATCATCACGCTCGGTATAGCGTTAGTGTGTCCATACAAAATTTAGGTAATATAGTTGACCGTGCTACGGCCGACGACACTCGGCTCGGACCCTGACACGGTCTAGCGTGAGTCATTCTTTATTATTACGGCATAAAATGATGTGTCAAAACGCCATTGTCGCTTTAATGTTTACTAAAGAAATAAAAGTAATATGCTGGACCATTCACGCAGTTAAATGAGCTGCGTAATAAATCTAAGCTCTGCATAGTTTGGGGCTAGATGAGACCCAAACTAAGCAGAGCTTAGATTTATATTTATGGGTTCTAGATAACTGATTAGATTACATGCAAAGATTTTATTATCTCACTAATATTATAATCTCACTAATATTATAAACGTGAAAGTTTAGATGGATGGATAGATAGATGGATGGATGTTTGTTCCTTTATCACGCCAGAACGGCAAAACGGATCTGGATGAAATTTGGCACAGAGATAGATTATAGTCTGGAATAGGACATAGACATACTTTTTATCCCAAAATTCCTACGGGAACGGGAACTACGCGGGTGAAACCGCGAGGCGCTGCTAGTGATGAATATACATAGAAAACAGCCAGACCTGGAGGCGTACGATCAGCCTTTCCAGGTCTGGGTGTTTTCTAAATACATAATTTCGCGGCGGGAATCGAACCCATCTGCGTCGCAGGCAGACCTTCGCACACTGCGTCACCGAAACCTTCAAAATAGCCATATAATGTTATTTTGTTGCATCCCTCCCCTCCCTCTACATAAAGTTAAATAATTGTAGTATTTAAGATTTAAAATCATATAAACCTAATTTTTTTTTTTATTTATTTATTGTTAGGAGTTTTGTCAACATGACTATATCACCCCCGGGGACAAAAATTACATATAAAAAAAACACAACAAAAACAAAACCTACTAGGCACATCTTACTAATTAAGTTAACTAAAGTTACATAACTACTGAAACAAAGAACATAATTAAAACCATAAAATTTGTAGTGGCTATTTTGTTAGACGGCACCTAATTGGAAAGTAGAATAGCACGTAATATGTTAATAAATCCTTCTACTAATTTGGCTACCAAGACACAATTTAAGTACTTACCCTGAGGCATAAGCCCAGAAGAAGGATCAATGACCTCTTTAAGCCGGTCATGCAGGAATCCAAGATGCGCTATTCTGGAGTGCAGCGCCAGAGCGGGACGGGACGTATTGAGATTACTTTTCACTCGCACACCTGTGGCCGCTAGCACTGCGTCTCGTACACACGCCCGTTCGTTATTGCTATCTGTGCGTGAGAAAACATGGAATTAAGAACTGCGGCGGCTCAGAGACCATGACACCATGACATTTCTGTGTTCAGAAGAAAAGGCAAATTGTGAACTTTAGAAAGAAAGAAAGAAGCATAAACATAAACAATTAAAGTTACACATTAAATACTATATAAAAAAAAACCACTAAGGTATAAAATTAATAACTTAAAGCTACGAAATGGCGTCTGACTCGGCATTACGTTGCCATTGCGCATAGCTATCACAACGCTGATCTTCCGTCAAAATCGGAAACAACGCGTCACAAAAATAACGAAAAAAGAGAAGTCCAGTAAAGTTTATTTTATAGTACATGTATAGTATACCTACAATAATAACTAGTAAACAGACACAAAATAATAACGGATAAAACAATTGAAATAAAAAATAAATTTTTATGAAAATACCAACAAAAAAGTATGAATCTGTGTGAATATTTAGATAAGTCGCCACCTGAAAGCTCACCTTTAAATTGTAGTGCCCTTACAGGGTTCATGTTGAACTTTAACCTACTTGTAAGATCTATGTACAGTCAGCTGCTCAGATAATGTATACACTTCCAATTTTTCATTTTTAGTTTACTCTGAACTTATCATATAAAAGTCTATGCACACATTTTTCATACTAAGTAGTCATCATGCTTGTCAGAATACGATACATAAATTATCACAATGACTATACACTTACTATTCAGTCAAATTTCAAAACATGGGAGTGTATACATATTTTCGCAGCTGACTGTACCTAACAACATGTACACAATCAAAACTTGAAAATTGAAACCAAATAACAGAAAAATTTGTGAAAAACAAAACACTTTTTGTGCAGTTGGGTTGGATATAGAACCATCATGCCCGGTAGCACAAGAAAGTGGTAGGAAAGAAAGAGAGCAGCAGTGGTAGAGCTCTGAGTAGCTTTGCTAGCATAATGCTTTGCCTGAAATAAATGTTTTTTTTTTTTTTTTTGATAATGTGCATGCCATTTCTGTGTGCAGAAAAAAAGCGCCTTAGACTAAAGAATAAACACACATTCAAGATAATTATTTGTTTCATGCACATAGGCTATTATGTCTCATCAGTCATCACTTCATATTTTCTTTGATTCATTTTGTATTATATTATTAATGTTGCGTTTTGAGTAGGTACCCAATAAAAATAAATGATGTTGATTAAATACCACTGATGTAATATAATAACTGCTAGTGATTTACAGAGTAGATTCCACTTTTTATAACAAGGTGTCTTCTTACCTGCACCTTTCAGAGCCATGGCCAAATTGCTGTCCTTTAATGGTAGACTCTGGTTGGAATCTTCAGGCTTGATGGCATGGCAACCCGCCCAGCTCGCGGAGCCATAGGTACTGCTCTTGCTTGTACTTGATGTGCCTCCAGATATACCAATTTCTGATTTCTGGTCAGAAAACACTAATTAAAATATTATGTTTATAAACAGAATAGCTAGTCAAAAAGCAAGATAAATAAGTTTTAACAAAGTTCAAGTTTTCTGTCCTGACAAAACAGGGTGTTGTGTTGAGTCAAAAATGAGCAGCCTCCAACTGTGGTGACCTTTGGCAGCACCAGCTAGACGTATAGCTTTAGTATTTAGCCTAATAGTGTTCACCTGTTCCTTTATACATCCTGTTTACTTACTGTAGTAGCCAAGTATGGCACAGGAAATAATTGTTGTGTTGACTCAGAATGCTGGGGAGCCTGAGACAGAGACAGCATCAAAGCCAGCACTGACACTCTTTGCTTAAGTATGAACTAAAACAAGCAAATAATTCACCATAACAAAGTTTAAAACCAGATAGGATTGTAAATCATAAGAAGATTGATGACCAAAAAACTATTAACCTCTACATTCATTTGGACCCAAATCAGGGATCGGTTTTACGATATGGTAGACCCTGATCAGGGCTGATGTGAGTCAACCATAGTCTTAAATAGAGCCCTGATGTGACTCCAAACAAGTGTAGGAATAAATCATAATAGATACTATTAAAAATATGGGTACTTACAGAGTTTTTTAATTTAGCATAGGACTCATTAAACTTATCAGCATCCTTAGCTGATTGGTTTGCCAACCTTGTATGGATCTTTTGACACAGGAGCTTCTCATCTTGTGCTGAACGAGGCTTTTCTCCAAAGGCAGACAGATATGAAACTGCTAATTCATAAGCCCCATCTAAAACAAGATACAAGGTAGATTTTGAAACCAACTAATGCTTGAGATGAATATTAAACTCAATAGGTACATACATTTCACGTAATTGCTTAGTAGTTGTTTGAAATAATCCTGTAAATTATCCATCTTTAAGAGTAGAAACAAATAAATTGTTTGACTTGAATGACAGATGGAATAGATACATGAGTTTGAAAATGGAATACCTATCTGTTAGTACTAACCTGGATCAGCTGACAATCCGGCGCACAGTTTTCGAAGATTAGAAGTAATAGCACCTGAAGTATCCATGTTGCAAAGCCCTAAAACTTATATCTATGGCCCCGCCTTTGTCGGGCTTATTGCTCCGTGAATAATAATTCGAGATGAACTAGACTAACTTTCAAGACATTACAACTTATCTTATTTACAAAACGAAATGCAACGTAATCCCATATTGACAAAGTCGTCCATAAAAAAATGGTTGTGGAACTATTGAACCACCAGATACTTTTTGATTAATTGGTTAATTTCATCAAAATAAATCAAATGAAATCAGCGAAACCCAACACAACAGACAAAACTTTTGAAATTTTGACATTGACAAATTTGACTTCCTTGGTGTAACTTGACCACAGATTTCTTAAGTAAATGTAAACTTAACCCTTGAGTCTTGACTTCATAGCTCTCCCACAGATAAGTTTTTATCGATTGATAATATACTGTAGGGGAGGCATTTCTATGTAGTATGTACATATAACTACCTCTGTGAAGTTGGCCGCCAGACTTTGTCTTTTTGAAACTTCGTACATACATCTGTACATCTGTGGTACATAACATACATCTGTGGTACATACTACATAGAATACTACTTCTTTGAATCACGGCCCCACCCAACTTACAGGGCTTCGTTCAGAGGCTCAGGGTGCGGTTGTTTGGTGTAAATTTTAACTTGTCCAAAGGTACGGAACGAGTCGGGCTGATCGAAATGAAATCATTATATCATGCATGACTCGGAATCTAAAATAGATAGGCGCGAAATTCAAATATTCTAGCGGTTTCTAATATTTTCTGCGTTCTGCAAGGAATATTATCTACCTAACTAACCTAGCTAGCTGATTTATAGCTTTTACAAGAAAACTTTTACTTTTTGAAAAAAAACCGTATTTGGGGAAATAAATACTGGAAATAAGACGACTGTCAATGTCAGAGTGTTTTTCGTCGATCAAATTACATCGGTAAAAAGTTGCAACCGCAACCGTCGGAGGTAGGGAACGCATTATTTAGCAGCAACCGAGCGTTTTACCCTGAGGTCATGAACGACCTAGGTGCACTCCGAGCGCGCTCGAGTGTAGGTTGTGAACGCACCCCAGTGGATGTAATGCATTGCTGGGCAATGCATTGGTTAATAATAACGAACACTAGGTTTTGATGTATAAAATTTTGATTATATCTACCTGCATGACCTGAACCACAACACAAGATAATTTTAAGCAATAAAGCTGGCACTGTAACCCTAATTGTTTATTCTAGTTATCAGGTTTACTGTAATAAACCTAACACAAGGTTTTATACAACTGGGCAAAGGTCTCCCCATTTATTACAAGCTGAGCTGTTTATTAGCTTAATGGCTGCTGGTCTTCTTGGGAGATAGTTTCGGGGGAGGCTCCAGGAGCACCCGAGGTCGCATCCAGCGGTCTCGTGTGTAGAGGAGCGAGTTCGATCCGACTAAGGTGTACCTACGTGGCGGGGGGTCTAAATAGCGCTAACAAATCTACAAAATCATGGTCATATTATGCGGAGTACATTATTTATTTATTTATTAAATAGGACATCCAACATGAGATCACATAAGGCTAGTTAGTACCTAACATGTAATATAATACAGTTCATAAATCGATGTGTCTCTATATTATAGGACGTCACGAAAAAAATAAGAAGTTGAAGTTGAATAAAGATGCGTGACTGCGAATGATTTGATAAGTCGAATGATTTACAACTACTAATTTACTCATTCGACTTGAATATTAGTAATACTAATCTTCTAAGTTGAACAAATACTAATTAGTAATTAATAATGCCTCTACGAATTGATCATTCACGGCCACGACATGCTCCAATCCGATTTCGTTATTTGATCGGTGATATTGTCAGCAATGTTGCGCGCGTCGTTGCGACGAGGTTCCGCCATGGTCTGCTAGATGGCGCTGTTAGTGACATCTGAACAATAAGTTTGTGTAGTTTTCAAGTATAATATTTTAGTCATTAGGTGTTAGTGTACCATAAGGCCGGTTACATTTTTAGTGACTGATAAAGTAGGTCTAGTGCCAAAAAGCTCAATTAGCTAATACCTATTCCTTAAGCAAAAATATTGAATAATTAATAACATAGTCCTTAACTACTAGACATCTGTTCTTTTTTTTGTAATTTTTTGTTCATTTTGTTATATTTATGAAAATATAAACCTGATAAGTTCACCTTTTTATTTTTGAACTGGTCATTTACAAACTTTTACCTGTGAAACGTCGTCGTGTGGTGGCGAAGAAACCCTGAGTGTGCCGAGCCGGTGTCGAATGAAATGTTGGTAAGATACTATCTCTCTTTTACTAAGGCCACTCCCGCTGAACTCGACTATCCATGTCGAATAGGTAACCGACTCAGTTGGCAGTCGCCAGTAGGTCTCAATTCGTTATTCGACGACTGCCGAGTCGGTCCGACTCGTACAGTCGAACGACTCGGGATTACTAACCAAATTAAATTAGTTATAGGTAATACTAATTTGCTCTAGTCTAGTCATTCGAATGATTTCTGAAGTCGAATAATTCGAATGAAATCATTCACAGTTGTCGCGCATCTCTGAAGTTGAACTTGATTATTTATTTCGAGATTTAACATAGGATTCGCATCGTTTAAATAAAGATTTTTTTCTTATATTGGACAGCCACCCTCATCAATGAACCCCAAATGCGAAGAGGCGAGAAATCGCAACGATAACCCCTTTGAAGGCATGGCTATAGGAGAGTCTGAACCTCTCGAGAAACTGAAATCCAGGAGTCCATGCCCACGTTGTGGCAAGTCCCGAATGTATTTCTGCTACACTTGCTTTGTTCCTGTATCAGAACTTCAGAGCCAGATCCCAGTTTGTCCAGTAAGATGAACCCAATTTGGATATTAAAATTATGGTAAAAAACGTTGGGCAACAAAAGGGAAGGATGAACGATATGTGCATGCAGCGGAAATGCGAATGTATGTTGATGTTTAGAGTGGTGACAAGAATGGATAAGATAAGGGACGAGTACTTACATCACAGGAAGCTTGAATGTGGCGCCAGTGACGGAAAAGATGAGTAACAGGTTATCATGGTACTGGGCATGTTATGCAAAGGGTGGAATGTCATGTGACGAGAAGTATTAGTTTCGGATGTGGAGGGATATAAGGGGCGAGGAAGGCCGTCAAAAAATGTATGGATTGTGTGGATAGGAAAGATGTACAGAGATGACGGCTGATAGAGAAGAGTGAATAAAAATATATGTTGTGCCAACCCTACCTAGCGCGGGATAAGTATCAGAAGATGATGATGGTAAATAAAAGAGGGCTTATAAAAATTGTAGTCACCTGTTTTCAGTTACCAATAAAAGTTGACATAATCAAGCACAAAAGAGAAATTGATGGGAAAAGCACAGCAGCGCATGCAGCAGTTCTTTCTCCGGATGATGTGAATGTGTACACATACCCAGATGTCCCAAATTATGAACATTATGACCGAACAGTGTTATTGTACCCAGGAGCCGAAGCTAAAACTGTTCCAGAACTATTTACAAAGTTACTAGTACCAACCTACACTGAGCTTATGCTCTCAGAGCTCCCAGCTGGTTACAATGTAGGTACTCTTCAAACTAAAATAGTAAGAAAAAACTGTATAAATCAAATATTTCATGTTGAAAAACTGCCTATTGACAGAGTAGTTTTAATTGATAGTACTTGGAACCAAAGCAGAGGCATTTATTCTGATGAAAGATTACAGAAAATTCCAAAAATTGTTTTACAAAATAGGCCATCCCAATTTTGGAGGCATCAGAAAGGTAGTCCCAGATGGTATCTTTCAACTGTGGAAGCATTGCATCAACTGATGTTAGAATTGCATTTATGTGCTTGGGGATGCAGTGAGCAGTACAAGTCAGATCTAATAAAAAATTACCCAGTTCACGGTCTGGAAAACCATCCACAATGCAAACCTTACAATGGCCAATATGATAATTTATTATACTTCTTTAAATACATGTATGAGAAATTACATACACTTTACAGTCATGATGACTTACTAGCCTACAAAAGACCTATGTCATAGGAAGACCCCAGGCTTCTTTTTTACATGTAAATGAATAAAGCAACTTAAGAAAAATACTTATTTTATTATACATTTATTTTTTAATACATAAAGAAATTACTGCAAGTAATAATCTAGGCAACATACATTCCCTTTAAACTAGGCACTCCTTCACACTAAATTATTTATTTATTTGATGATTTAATTGTTTTGTATATACACATCATGGTATAGTATGATAAAATTTCATTACAGAACAACTTTTATACTACACTCCAATAAATACAATTTAATATTCAAACTCCAGGGATTACCCGATTACTGCAAGCCTTTAAATTATTTGCCATGTTGAGGCATGATAATTTGAGTTGTTGCAGTTGAGCTGTTCATTCCGATGTTGTTACAGAATTATATGCCACTGTATTTACAGTGGTCTCTTAATGCAAACTAGATAATGGACATAAGCTACCATTTTCAAAAATAATAAAAAAGTCAACTAAAAAGGTCTACAAATCTCAGAGTTTACGTAGGTCTAATACAAATACACTGCCATCACTAGCACTAGCACCAACCTTGGTGCCTCTGGAATTCCAACAGACCTCAAATATGCCACCAGTGCCCTTGTAAGAGTGCACAAGACCTCCAGTCTGAGTAGACCAAATATGTACACATTTATCAAAGGAGCCACTTGCCAAAAATTTACCATCAGGAGAGAATGCCACACTGTAGACTGGCTCTGTGTGCTTTGTTAGTGTGTGAATGCATACACCTCTCTCAACATCCCATAGCCTAACAGTAGAATCAAAAGAAGCACTTGCTAGAATCAAGTTCATATTAGGATTCTGGGTTCCAGGGCCAGTGGGCGACCATTTGATGGTGTAAATCTCCTTCGAGTGAGCTTGCAAGTCATGGACACATGTGTCCTGGTTCATTGACCAAATCTTCAATGTCATGTCATCAGAGCAAGACGCAAGAAGTTTTCCTTGAGGATCCCACTTGATAGCATTCACTTCATTCTGAAAATGTTAAAATTACATGACCAGAAAGTTTGTACAATTTATGGATTCAAATAGTAACCAGTGCTGAGGTACTTACAGTGTGTCCCTGGAAACTTTTGATAGGTTTGTCTGCATTCAGTTTGCAAACATGAATGCATTGATCAGTGGAGCAAGATGCAAATGATGTATTCGTCTGCCAGTCCACATCCAAAGCTGGAGCCAAATGGAAGGAGAATTGTTGGGTGCATTGCCCTGTTGATGCATCCCATATAATTGTGGTTTTGTCGACCTGTAAGTTAGAATTAATATAAATTTACCTCAGAAAGCAAGATTGATTATAGAAATAATGTATTTGGAAATTACATACTCCAGCACTCAAAATATAGTTTCCTCTTTTATTCCACTTCAATGCAAAAATAGGTCCTTTATGTTGGCCTAGTGTTGATGCCAATGTGCCATCTGTGGTCCAAATTCTTGCGTATCCATCATATGATCCAGTAGCTAATAAGTTGCCATCACACTATAAATAAAATAAGATGTTGAATTTTGTTACATAACAGGTTATTTATAAGATACGTGGAAATATAAACCTACATTCCAGTCCAATGATGTGACGTCTTTGTTGCTAGGCACTTCTGCACCACCTTTTTGTATGCAATGCCTGAGTACCAATTGATTAGGAGTAGTTGCAGGGTTGTCTGACATGTCCCAAATTCTGAAATAAGAAAAACCATTTAGTCACAATTAGTCACCATTTAGTTACAATTATTATGTCACCTGACTCCATGGTTGACTGTGTTCTCATTTCTAGTAGGTTAAATGCCTTATGACATAAACAATCTGTCAATTGTACTGTTAGTAAATACCTGGCTGTGCTATCACCAGAGCCACTAGCAAGTAAATCAGTACTCGGATTCCAGGCACAGATGAACACTTCAGATTCATGACCGCGGAGTATAGTGGCTTTACTGGCTGGGATTTCAATTGATGTGTCCACTTCCATAGTTTCTGGAGGGGCACTCGGTGTGACTGAGCCAGTACTTGTGCTAGTGGTTGGAGTTGTGGTGACCACTGTTGTTGCAGTACAAGTTGTAGCCTGGGAAACAGCATAAGATAAAGGGCCTGAATACAAGACAAAGATGTATTTACACAGAGTTAACAATACCTCAACTCCTCCACCATTTTGCTCACTCCCTGAGCTTGCTTCATTTTTAATTGCTTGTTGTTTCTGAGTATTATGAGTATTCTGTCTAGCAGCTACAATATCTGGGGTGACTGCATCAATTAAACTGAGACTCTCTGTTAGTCTTGTTTCAGTGCCTGCAATAAATGAAGAGCACACTCAATATTTATTTTAATTTACAGGATAGAATCAGTTTATAATATTATGGCCGCAAATATGTTTCTTAGTAGCCATAGCCTTTGATTATTCACTGCCCCTCTATGGTGCAACCGGCAGTGGTGTGCCGCTGCACATGAACCATGTGCATCTTGGGCCATGAATGTGTTAACACTCTTCCAACACCTTCAGCAATTCACTTATGGCAAATTTGTAAGACTTCAATAGTTACCATCATCTCCGATGATAATTTCAGCTTCTGTATACTGTAAGCCTTTTTGAAGAATGTTCAGAAGTGCTGCAGGTGGTACCAATGCTCCATTGATATTACTCTGAGAAATATGTGATTCTATGCCAAATGTGTATGCAGAGTGATGAAACCCTGAAAAATTAAATCAATGATGACATCATCGTCGAGGATAAAGGGGCATGCTTTTGATAAAGGTCTTCATACAGATACCTATGTAGATTAGATGACAAAAACTTGTGTTGGTTACTCCTAATCCTATACTTTTCTATCACTGCCTCAAGTGTTAGCAGGTTATTAATACCTTTCAGTGATCTTTCATTAACAATAGGAGGGATAGTAATATAATACCATGGGCGTAGTCTTAGGAAACATGACATGAATTGAGTAGGGCTCCAGCGGCGTCAGCTTGGATGAAAGAAGGTTCAATGAACTGAAACATATTTGTTATTTATATGCCATACCTGACTCTTGTAAGTACCGATAAACAAGGAAATTGACCTCATCACTAGAAAAACTCATTGTTCTAACTTATTCTGCTTCATTTGTTTAGGATTGAGTATATTTAGCAAAAGTCATCAACAAACAAAAAACAAAGTTTGATTGATTAGTTAGCCTTCCCTCTACGCTTCCCTCCCTTCGATTTACTTTTCTTCCATCCACAGACTAAAAAATAATGCCTTTTCTGTGTACGTGGACGTGTGGTCAAAAGAACAAATAATACCATAGACTAGTTTATGGAAAACGTTCATATAAAAGTAACATTTACACCGTATTTACTCAATGAAAAAAGAGATCCCCTTTAGACCTTAGATCAATGTATTTACTACAGCAGCCTTAGCATACAAGGTTATAGGTTATTCGCAAATAAGCGTGGTATTATTAGCACATTAACGTTATTATTTCACTTCGATATCAACATCAACTTCTTTTTTTGGAGAAATGCAGCGAATTATCCCAATTTAACACCGTTTATGATAGGTTACTGTCAAAAAGGTGCTAATAAGCAGATAATGTGTTTAGTTAGAAAAAAATAACGCACTCAGGCTAATACTCAATAATATTAACGCACTAAGGCCAATTATATCGTTAACGTAGTAATTTTACCACGCTTATTTGCGATTAACCTTGTATGCTAAGCTCGCTGAAGGCGTGTGGTCAGACCACAGACATTATACTAGCTGCGCGCTGCTGTGGATCAGGGGTCAAGGGGATCTTTTTTTTTATTGCAGGGGTCAGTCAGACCAATGAAAAAACCAAAGGAGCACATTCCATCATATAGATTACGACAGGTAGGCCAATCATGTATGGGAAATTGCGTACGCTTCTATAACAAGCTTCCATCTGAAGCAACTGAGCTTCCTATTCGTTACTACAATAGTATTTAAGGAGAACAATCTTAAGCTTAGTTTTATATAAATATTGACCTGTATCTAGATCACATCATATTTAGACTTAGATAGGCGAATAACATTGTATTACATTTTAAGCATTATACAAACTTATTAGTGGTTTATTGTTCGCTTCTTCCACAAGTGGACAAAAAATATAAGTGAACAAAATCAATGACTTTTAGTTTCTTATTTGATAATAATTACTATTTATAAAACTGTTTATGTATAAAATTTGACTTCTCTAAGTGCTTATTTTGTAAGCCTAAAGAAATAAAGTTTTTGAATGAGGGGTTTTCGTTTCGTATTAAAAAATAAAAAGCTAGTTCTAAATATCTCGATAGATGGCAGTGTGTCAACTGGCGATTAGGGTATGTCTATGTCAAATGAAGGGAAAACAAACTTTTTCTGAGTGTTGCCATTTACGCATTTTTTTAATGCTAAAACTGGCAGATTTTGTGATCGGTTCACCTTCTAACATCAAACCGATGACGGGGACATAATTAAGTCCCGTCCCCGTCGGTTATGGTACGTAAAAATCGTAAAAAAAACGGGGACATAAGTCCCAATTAAAAATATTTTGGTTTTGAGCTTTATTTTGTTCAAATGAAGAACTCTTTTAATCAGATGTATTTTTGAATGACGATGACGAGAATGAGATGAGATGAGATGTATTATTACTGAATAACGAGTCACACAATCACAAAAAATCTCCGCCATCTTAGTACAACATGTCGTCCCAAACAGCTGCGCAAGGTCAGTAACCCGAGCCGGCGCGACGGCACTCGAGTTTCGTCTCAAGGCGTGAATGATTTGTTGTTTTTACAAAGTTTTGGAAAAAGAATCGAATAGATCTGTGAAGGTTATACCTAAAAATGTCGTGTTTACCTGTAAGTAGGTAAGTAACTTGCATATCAGAAAAGGACCTATTTCAGTTTTTAATACCTAAGTAAATGAAAAAATATGTAGGTAGGTATGTTGTTGGTAAACCTTTATTATATAAATAAATGAAGGCGTCACAAACACACTATACATTTTATACGTTATTTATGCCTAGTGATATTAGTTTTAAAGGTGATTACTGTTCCTATTTTCAGCTTGCAATATATCATTTTGCAGTTTTCCGGATATTTTACGAAACATCTTTTAGTCATATATTTCGGACAAAATTTAAGTTCGGTTTGGAGTTTTTTAATTTTGACTGTGGCAGCACTACATTCGTTTCCTATTGTTGAGAAACCAAAATAAATTCAAGATTTTCTTCAAGTTTTTAGTGGTTTCCCGTCCTTCGTCAGTTCTGGAATCGAATGTTCTTTCTCTGGCTGCGCCGCCGCCGCGCCGCCGGTTTTTGCTGTTGGTGAAGTTATATTCTACCCGATAAAGTTATCTTGCTGTGTTCGAGTTATTGTTAATAACTGGTTGTGTTTGTGCTGATATGATAAAGAGCCTGACTCTAAGCCTATGAAAAACTGATGGTAATGAATGTGTACAAGCAGACGTACAAGAATTGGCTTAAAGGTGAATATTGGTAGCGTGTGTCAACAAAACAGCCGAGCTCTTGGGAATATCGCAAAGAAGTGGTTATAAATGAACACAAATCTACAGGAAGAATTTCTTCGCCCAAAAAAAGGTCGCAAAACCAATTTTAACAAAGTATTGACAATTTCACGTATTCTGCTATATGAAGAATCGTCCATTCGTTTTTTCGCTGAAATGAATTATCTGCTCTAACAAAGGTAAGAATTGAGTTAAGTATCTTCAAAGAGGAGTTTCAAAGAGAAGTCTATTTAGTTATTAGTGTCTTTATTTAAAAAAAGTAAAAGGATAAAAAGCAGCCTATGTGTTATTCCGGACTATAATCTATCGCTATGCCAAATTTCATACAGATCTATTCATATGAGTAGAGAGTAACGTAAGTACATCCATCCATCAATCCAAACCTTCACCATTATAATATTAGTGGGATAAAAAGTACTTTGTGTTTGCGCTGCTGAAAGCCACTGCACATTAACATAATGTCAGGATTTGATTTAACGTTTTAGAGTTTCTCAAATTAGTGGTTAACCAAGCACACCTACTGCATCTGAAAAATGACTTGTATCACTCAGGCATTATAGCTTCCTGTGATCTGCATGTAAAATATTTGCTATTTTGTTGCAGGCCATACAGTAATAAAAACAAGGGTGGATACCGAGGTCAAGTCATCGAAATAAGCTTTCTTGGAACGCTTAACAACAAGCTTGAATACTCCAACGGGAAAAGGACAATAACTGATATTCAGCTGTAATTATAGGCAACGAAGAAATAAAAAACAAGAAATGTATTTGTTTATATTTATTTCTGATGTCAAATAAATAATGCCTTTGTAGGACTAAGGTATTAGTAATTTAGGCAGTGAAAACTAATACTTTTAATGTACCTATGAATAAACCTTCTTTTAAAAGTACTTCTCTATTAAAAAAAATGCACTTATTTGTTTGTTTTATTTACTCTCTGAAAGGCACAACCAAATGTTGCTTTGCTTTGTTGTTAGGTACAAGCATAGTGAAGGGTGGTGCGTGAGCCTAGTATTATTATGACTCTCAGAAAAGACCACCAGCAGCGCAGCGTGTAAAGCTCTGGACGCTTAACTAGCGTGTGAGATTGAGCCTTGTGAGATGAATGGATTTAGTAAAATAAATACCTATAGCTTTCTTCAAGAAAATTTCCTGCTCAAGCAAAGCCGAGGGCAAGAACGAATGCTCCATAAAAATTCAAGGGTTTGCTTCACTGTCTTGTCACTTTCATAGTGACATTTCTTTGTTTATTTGCAGCATTTGAAAAATCAAGTTTGTTTGCCAGTTTTTTCATTGTTTAGACATAAACAATGAAAAAACTGGCACGATGGTTGTGACAGAGAAACATTCATTCTATCTGATTTCTTCTCATGCTACAAGCATATTTTTATCTCTCTCTGGTGTGAATGAGATGGGTATATGCTAGTGCATATACCCATCTCATTCACACCGGTAGAAGGTACTAGAGGTAGTCCCGTAGATTGAGAATTTAACTAGATCAGTGGCATGTGTGGCCGCAAAAAGGGACAGAGTAATACGAAGTGGTGTTGCCATACAATTTTGTTACCCTGACTTTAGGTTCGTATTTTCATGTCTGGTAGGTGGTATTTTAGTATCATACATCATTCATTACATTAGGTACCTACGTATGCGGGAGTAGGTAAACTTTTAATTTAATGAGCATAGAAATAAAAGAACGTTCAGGTATCAATGTTAGGTTTCGTTTAAATTTATTACCACCGCCACATAAAACGAGCTAACGTGTAAGTAGACATCATTTCAAATACTAAAATAATGTAATTTTGAAAATAATATTATTGCTAGATAATCAATTCAAACACTTACCAAGCAAGAACTTACAATAAAAATTGCACTTTGGAAATCACATTTCTTTTAAGTAATTAAATCTTACACATAAGGTATTGCTAAGATAAGACAACCATTATACGAAATTCAAAAGCACTTTTAAATTATACTTCAGGTAAAATGTGCAGAGAAAACCAAATTAAATTTTTTACACCTTAAACACAATATTACCTACGTCCTAGCCTATGTATCCAAATATTTTATATTCTGTTTTATTTATTAGGTATGTAATAATGACCATTGTGTGTGATGATTATGATTACTCTCCACAAATCATAGGATCACAAATCAATCAGTCTTTATTTCTATCAAAGAGCCTTAATCAATACCCATACACTTAATAAATAAAATTGTACATACACTAACTACACGGTACATACCTACTTACTAATTTACACTGGTGGTTTTATTTATACTGCGTTGTATTTCTCTTACAAACTCAAAGTTTTCATGATTTTCCTCACGTACCTTTTCCGTAGTAGGTATATATCTTACATGCCTGAAATAAAATATTGAAGCATTAATATGAAAATTATAAATAGTACTATAGTTATATTAGTAACACCAAATCCCAATACCATTTAAATATTTTCGATTTAGTATTTTGATTAGTAGGTAGACTAAAACACAAAGTAGGTATAATTTTTCTATCCAAATCTCAAACAGTCCTTCACCCATCATCGTAGCACTGATTCTTTTTATGTATTTATTTATTTTACTTACCAGTCTTGGAACAGCATAAGAGAACAGATACGTTCACGTTTCTTTTTTGTTAACGATTTTCATGAAAATGTTTGAACAAATTACTAAATATTTTTGGGTTCCCAGTTTTTGCGACCCGTGGCTTCTATCCAAAGCAAACGTAAATCATTGTTTTCGGGAAATCTGTAACAAACAAAAACATATTTTAAGAATGTATGTAGATGTAGGTATTCATGTCTCAATGCGCCACGACATTTGGGGAATTTTATTTTCGAGTGCAGGCAGCCCTAAATTTTCGTAATTTTAGGTTATATTTATTAGAATTATTTTAAAACATAGTTTTTGAGTCTTGTCTGTACGGAAATCTATGAAACTATAAATTTTGAACCTTTTTTGAAGTCAAACGAGCTTGTACTTACGATTGGAATGACAAACTCGGCACTTTTCGTTCACCGTCACTTTTACATCCAAAAACACTGCACCGCACCATCGTTGCTTCAGATTTATATCGTTGAGAGACGCAGGAATGCCCGCAGAGTCACTTTCACACATTTAATTAGCAGAAAGTATCATTAGGTCGAAAAAAACAAATACTATGTGATGTGCCCGGCATGTTTGTTTAGCTCTTATAAGAGCTAAACAATGAAAAAACTGGCACACTGGTAGAGACAGAGAAACTTTCATTCTATCTCATTTCTTCTCAGGCTACAAGCATATTTTTATCTCTCTCTTGTGTGAATGAAATGGGTATATGCAACACCTCTAGTGGTATATACTCTAAGGGTAGTCCTCTAGTACCTTGTTCTTTTAAGCGATCGACCGATTATCATTTTGACGTTTTCTTTCATGTGACATTAACATACCATAGTGCCTTGTTCCTCTAAGTAGGAACCCAGTTGAAGCCCTGCCATCTATCGAGATACATGGAACTAATTTTTTTCTTTTTAAAAATGTAAAACGAAAACCTCTCATTTTGAAAAAAAGCTCCTTTGGTTTCATTCAGTGCTCAGAGTCCCGCACGATACTCTATGCCCACCACGCATGGCACGTCCCTAGGACCGTCACTCCTCAAACTTCAGCTCACTCACTCATTCTTATCTCAATGAATGATATGTATATATGTATAATAACATTCATTCAATCGTTCTTTCCCAGTGAATTCAAGTTACGTCAAAGTGAATAGAAAGAAAATTTATTTCTGTGATTTATTGTGAAAAACTAATCTTGGATTGCATTTTTTGTTTACAACAAAGGTAACTAGTTCATTATAATTGTAATTTCAGCATTAGAATAACACAGTATGGTCTACGAGTTCATTAGATGTAATATCTTGTTTGGTCTATTGACGCCATTTTGTCGCGCCGGCTGATCTATGAATTATTATTTTACGATCAATTTCTGTGGGTAGGGCTTAGGTTGTAATTATTTATTTAAAAAATACAAGTGACCGTGGGAAAGCATCAAGATTGTTTGCAATAAACCTTTGATCGCGATAAATAGATAGAACAATTCGTCTGGTAGGTATGTTGATTGATTTGTGTCGCACCCAAAATGCCGAAAATGTTTCGCACATCCCGTAACGATACTAACAAACAACTAATTACGTATTATCTCGTGAATACCGTAAGATTTATTCGATTTCTAAAGGTTTATTTATAAATATAATGCATTTTGTCCATCATACCTGTGTAATTTGCATTATCTGATTGAGGTATAAACTTAACATTAGAGCACTTTTTCTGTTCTCCGGCTATCTTAATATCATAGCCAACTGACTAATTCTATATCCTGAAAAGTGTTTGCTACCATTCATTTCTCTTTTTTGTTTTGATCCACTAGATTGTTTGCTCAGGACATATCTTTGTGAGAAAAGCTTACCTGAAAATTATTGATATCTTTAACAATAATGTCAACTCATCCAGTGTGTCCTGAAGTGTGTGTGGTGTGGTCCTGAAATCAATTATACTGTCCTATATTTTGGTTGAACAAAATTTTCTAAAAATTGCCATTACATTGATTTCATTCATCAACATTATATTTTTTCTTTGTGTGTACAACTGCCCTTAGGTGTATGCTAAAAGTTGCATTGGAGTGCTACTTAAAGTAATTTATTTCATTTTGTAACATACAGCCCAAGAACATAATACTAAGTATAAAATCCTACTACTTAGAAAAAAGGAGAAGTTTCTAGGTATGTTAGGCTGTACCTACGTTAGTTGATTTCTCTGTCATTTATGGACCTTTTAGATGAATCTTTTGCAGTCGTATAGAGATCCTCTATACAACTGCAAAATATCTAGGGGTGGCTCTAAAATAATTTACTCCAGAGGGATTAGTAACTATTTATCATAAAAAACTTTAAAATAAAACATCAAGAGCAAGTTGCATTCGCGCATCAAGGGTTCCATACATGTACTCATACTTAAAGTAGCTAACTAGTAACTTCTCTTAAGTAATCTTTTTTTTTTGTTCTGGCGATTGAAGCGCTTGTCGTCTTTTGTCTTCTACCTCTTACCTTTGCCTGCATCAGACCCGGCAGCCTCCATGAGCAAGCTCGTAGATTTCGCCGGCGGGGCATGCGGTTTGGAGTCAAACATGACACCTGCTTTCCTTCCTGTCGCTGCTCATAGAAGCTAGGTCCTTCGGCGTTCGAAACAGTGGGTCCGGTGCTCGGAGCCTCCTGTTGTTCACGCTTCAGTTGTAGCCTCTGCAGTTTTCGTCGGGTGTTCTTGCCTAGGGGGGCGTTAGCTAGCCCGGAGGTTCGAACTGCGGTAGCCCAGGTTCCAGCCACTGGCTTTGCCTCTTTCCCTGCCCTTTTGTTCCGTTTTTTTGCCTTTTTTGGTCCAAGGCCAGCAGTAGAATCCTCGGCAACCTTGATGGCCGCGTAGGCTTCTACCGCCTCCCCTGCTAAGGGTGCAAAGTGGTCAATGTTTGGGTTGGTGCTCATGGTAAAAGTTTTGGGTTTGATTCATCTTTCCGGGCCCCACCCAGCACGGAGTCCAACCAGGGTGTTGTATCTTGATAGCACTATACACCAGGGTTGCCGGTCCGATATAGAACGGGAGATCGCTTTGCCTACGAGCCTCAACGGCACCACTATACTCGGCGTTGATCACCACCACCGAGCTAAGGCGTGCACTGCCGGCTGCAGGCCCCATCGACCCGCCACAGGTTTAGCATTGTTTTTAATCCGGCACTAACACCTTCGCCTATAAATTTTGATAAGTGGATGAAAGAGTTCGCGCAAATTCGTTAATTTCATTTTGTGGGATTCCCTGAATCCTCAAACAACACGTGTGTGCGCTGTAGTAGACACATATCGGCAGCAATCCTTATCGATTTTGTGTGGTTTCCGATTTTATTATTTTGAAAAAAACCTAGGTAGAAATAAATCTTAGAAGTGATAAAAGGGAGATTAGGTACATTCTCCCAGCGCTTACTCAAGAACCGTCACATGTTACAACTATAAAAGCATACACACAGTTACATTTCCAATGATGTCCAGTAAAATGAACAACAGAGATAGAAAGACGTACTGAAGACCGAAGTGCAACCGAGATAACAATACTTAGACGAGATTGCTGGTGTCAGTTGATAAACGACTAGATTCGCAGCAAGACGTGCATTCCTAATCTCTTTTTACACGCTAGTGTACCGTATTTCTATCTCTGTCTGCAAATGTCGAAATAAGGCAGTAGAAATAACAGAAAATTTTAAATTTAAAAAATACGAGTTAAATGTGTTGCCTTGGGCTTTGTTTTTTGTTTTGTACCCATTTTTACAAACGAAAGCATTGCTGTAGTCTTTCAGTCAATAAATCTAATCTAATTTGAGCCTTCTACTTTCGAGAAGCTAGTACCTAATCTCCATTTTTTATCAAAGGTTTAAATCATATTACCTTTTGAAATGTCGATTTCTCAACCCTATTAACTATGTGTATACAACAATTTGTCAACAGAAACATTATCTTTTGCAGAAGAGGCGATGAATAATCATATGTTTAAATAATGACTATATCCATGAAAGAACAAGACCTAATGCCCGGGGAGGTTAGTGATTCAATCTTTATTTTGTTGGTTTGATAGGCATATTGTTAAGGTAACCCGACTCACTAACGCAGCTACCTATTTTATTTTATTATTACGCTAAGCAAAGGAATTTTAAAAAAAATCATAGCGCAATTTGCAATACCTATCATAAGCATTTTTTTTAATGCCAGTGACAGTTTTTGTTGCTCTTGGTGGCCACCAATTTATGTTTTCACATCTCTGCCAATACTATACAAAATAAGACAAATTTAATAAAATATATTAACTGTCTCTAGATGGCCTTCCCCGAAGGCAAACTAAAGGCCTTAGAGGAAAAGATATCACATCCCAGATGGGTTGTGCCAGTGTTGCCAGAGCAAGAACTGGAAGCACTTCTGGTAGCTAGCACTGAGTTAGCTCTGAAAGGTTAGTCTTTATATTTGTAATTAATAAAATAATAAAAAAAGTAATGCAACATTTTAAAATAATTATCGTGTAAGATTGAACACCCTTTTACCCTAGATTTGCTTATTATTGTTTCTCTTGAACAGGCGAAGACATAAACCACTTGGCATGTCAGAGATTCTACAATGATGCACTGACACTATCATTTACAAAAATACTGACTGATGATGCTGTTTCATCTTGGAAGAATAACATACAACAATGTGTACGCACAAACTGTGAGAAACTGGTCAGACTGTGTGCAATGAAAATGGATGATCCTAGATTCTTGAACTTACTTTCGATGGCTCTCAATCCAAACAACAAGTACATCATTTTTTTCTATTTTATTTTTGTATGCAATACTTGTCTCGTTATGTACTAATGCATAAGATGAAATAATAAGAATGGACTTTGTTAAATAAGGTACTTCTTTCAGATTTCATACCTTCAATGCATCACGAACTTCAGAAGGCTTATCTGTATCTTCATCCTTGAATTCACCTGCTGGTCAGGGGTCTCAGGAAGAAGTATTTGCCAGGTCACAAGACCATCGCTCGCCTAGAGGATGGCTGGTCCATCTTATCAATATGTAAGTGTTCGAGTTGCTGATGATACGGTAAAAATTTATTAGGACAGTGTCCCAAATGATCCCACTCAATTGTAAAAAAAAAATACTGTCGATTCGGACACATAAAATTATTGAAGCTGTTGGTTTATTTTTGGCTTTTCTGCACATTTTACACAATCCATAATCATGATCATATTTTTTTTTAGATTTGGACAAAATGGAGGTTTCGTTAGATTGAGGGAGAGGTTTGAAGCCATAATGGGTGGTTTAAAGCCAGATCTCACTGCATCCATCAATTCTATTGAAAAGGTCACTACAGAAACAACAGAAAAGGAATCCGAAGAAGAAAAATCAGAGACAGTAGTAGAGACTATTGAATGTATACCAGTGATTGCTGAAAACACTGATGTAAGTCTGTTATTATTATTATTACATTTATTTTAAGCTTTTTTTTCCAGACCTTTTTCTAGATCACTTAAATGTTATTAGACCTATCAGACTCCTCTACACCAATTTACTCATAGTCAAAACACTGATCCCAAATGAGAATAGAACATAAAACATCAGGCATCTTTCTGCAATCTCATACTGTTTTACCTTTTAGCTAACCCCTTCTCGTCCCGAGTCTTCGTCAATGGAGCAATCAATGACAGGCGAGTCTCGGGTGGCTGCTGTTTGGCAGCTTCTTAGGCCTCTCGGTCTCTGCCACGACCTTCTTACGACTAACACCGTGACTACATACTTATCTCCAGTGTTGGTAAGATCTTAACTTAAATCTACATCAATGGTCCACTGATGGGCTAGGCCTCCACGTGATTGACTTTTATCATATTGAGGTAATGCCCATAATAACCACGCTGGGCATGAGTTGGGATCGTAGTCCAGTGGTAGAATTGTTCTCCAGGAGGCGCTGCTGCCCGCGTGATGGATACCTATCGGGTGATAGACATCCCTTTGTCGCCCCTTACGACATCTATGGAAAGGGTTAGGGTGGTGCAAATTCTAAGCCACATGGCACCAGACCATAACTAACTTCTCATTATTATTCCACTGAGGGTAGTACTTAATTACTTCATTTTTTTGTAGGAATGCATACCAACGTTACTGGAGAGTTTAACTGATGAAGAACTGAAGAGGGAAGCTCGAGGGAGTGAAAATAAGACTGATACTGTATCTTGTTTGATCCGTGCGTGTAAATACGTATCGATAAAGACGCCTTCTCATCACACCCTGCTCAAATGTGAGTAACTTTCCAGTACTTTTGAAAGTAGTTGTTTAATCTAAGGGTCCTATCTCATTAGGATACCATGGTGGCGTCAACGGTCGCGCCACTGTGGTGTCTTGAGCTACCAAGCGAGAAACACCAACAGACACTGCCACCATCTGGTGGTAGAGTGAGATAAAACATATTAATAGTTAAAGTACATATTAATGGTTTCGACATCAACGGGGTGGTTTGTTTGCCGGCAACACATTTGGTTAGGCAACCAAGCTGGTGACACGACCGGTGGCGGCGCCAGCATGGTGGTCTATTAGGATAGGACCCTAAGGGTGGAAATATATGGGGCCATCTATGAAATTGCGTACTGGATCTTTAATCCAACCTCCAATCTTATCGTTCCAAACAGCTTAGCATCAGTGTGGCGCAGCGGTCATATGTTATTTCCACCCTTCATCTCATGGTTCCATCAATGTTAAATGTTCAATTCAGGATTGTTTAAAATTGTTAAAATGTTTGTACTTAATTGTGTAAACTGTTGGTATAATTATAATTAATCATGAAAAGTATTGTTACCAATTTTTTGATCAGTGTTCTTAAGAAATGATAATTAATGAATGTTTTGTTACATTGTTTAAACGCTGTATAAATCAACGCGATTTACTATCACGAATTTTCTGCGGACAACAATAATGCCAAGGACTCTTAAATTTTATTATAGATCGCGTTTGTTTGATTTTAGCTAATGATGCTTAATGATGTTTTTTGCACTGTTTTGTCATGTCCTCGTTTACATCAAACGGAGTTTGGAAGGTGCATCGGGAATCGGTCGCAGACCCTGTAGCTGCCAAGGGGCGTGTTTTATTCCGCCCTTTGGCTTCTACATCGCCTGGAACCGCATTCAGCCAACGCAACGCTACACCATCGTCAGCTGTGCTTTGACTTCAGAAAATGTAATTGTGTGTGTAATTGTATCTCAGGCCCGTAGCACACATCCCCCGCGAAACCATAACATCGAAACCGCACCACTAGTCCCGCTGCGCACTATTACTACATCTGTCGCCGTTCGAGTAGCAAAATATAAATTTTCGACTGCCACAAGATACATGCGTAACAAACACGGCGTAGCTGGCGTCCGAGCAGATCGGCGAATCAGCTTCACCTCTTGTTTTGCTGGTCGTACAACGGCTTGTCATGGCGAAACTACTGCGGTTTCGCTGTATGCTTTCGCAGGGGAGCGGAGGTGTGCTACGGCCTTAAGAATGTAACTGTTTCTTTTATTAACTTTCCAACTAAAACGAGGGTTGTATAAGTTTGACATATGTGTAAATGTTTGTCTGTCTGTGGCATCTAACTCGCAAATGGATGAACCGATTTTGTATTAGTATTTTGTGAAAGAGTATTATCTAGCTAGAGTGTTCTTAGCTATGTTTGATGAAAATCAGTACAGCCGTTCAATTATTATGATAGTGGAAGGAAAGTAAAATCTCCGGGGTTTTTAAATTTGTGTAAAGCTTGTTGTGTATAAACAGCTGATTCAGTGTCGTGTCGACACATATTTTACTACAGCAATTTCTAAACTTTTGTGAAGATTTATGTCCGAGTGTTTGCAAACTTTGTCCATATTTGTTTTGATATGTATTTACAGCTCTAGAAATGTTCCGGCTAAAGATGATTTTGCGATTGCTACAAATGTCTTCATTCAATGGGAAAATGTCAGCTCTGCATGAAATCAACCAACTTATAGCTACATTCTCACAGCAGCCCAAACCAGAGTGGCTCACTTCCGCTGTTATTACTGTAAGACATCACAATACCTACCATTCTATAAAGTAGAGCAGTTTTCTAGACCGAAATGTTCTTATAAGAGGGCCTAATAGAGTTAACACGATCTTTATCATCCGAAAAAATTATTAAACTCGCATTATTAACAGGTTAACAATCTCGCAAAACTTATCCTAAGATTAGCTTTCTTGTTTTTGATTATTAAACATAATCAAGTACTTGTCGATTTGAGATTCTGTTAATGAATATTGTTAACAATTCATTCTTTATCTCGACTTGCATGCGTTCACGTGACATGACAAGCATGTGAATTTTAAGCCCGTATTATGAAAGCTTGCTCAGTCATACATCTATGTTTGAGTGACGGTTTTGCCATAGAAAAGCGTTACTCAAGCTATCGATGACTGAGCAAGCGTTCATGACACGAGTTTTGGGTTTTGTTGTTCGGATTTGTTGGCATAATTTGCAGCTAACTCATTTAATATCTGATGCTTGATTAAAATGTAGTTTTTTTTTGTAGAACTGGATCCGCGATAATAATGTTGTCGAGATCGTTCTACGCGATTCACTACATCAGCCCCAATATGTAGATCGACTGGAGAAAATGCTCAGGTTCATGATCAAAGAGAACTCACTCACACTCGACGATTTGGATGCTATATGGAAGGCTCAGCACGGAAAACATGAAGCTATTGTAAAGAACCTACATGATTTACTGGCGAAACTCGCGTGGGACTTCACACCTGACCAGCTGGATCATCTCTTTGATTGTTTCAAGGTATGTTTCTAAACAAATATTTACTGTACTCCGATTCAAAGACCTGGATATTTTTTGTACAAAACCCAAGGCATATTGGTGGAAATTATTTAACGACATTGGTAATCATCGAAGCAAAGCACAGAAGCTCGAAATAATTTTAGGTTTTGAAAGCTTTCATTCATCATTTGCTTGATCTCTCGTTCATTTTCAAATTTAAATAAAAAAAAATTTCGCTGCGCTTGTGATATGCATTGTTGAAGTTTTAGTTTTTAGTGATAAACTCGCTGTTACCTTGTTGTTCTCTGTTATTGTTATCAGTTTTTGTTAAGTTATTCATAAATGTCTTTTTGACAATATCATGGATTTCAAATCGGAGTATAGAACTGTTATCATTTATGTAATGTTTAATAGTTTGATTTTCATGGTGGCTCTATTTCCAGGCTAGTTGGGCCACATGCAACAAAAAACAAAGTGACAAACTTCTGGAAGTAATTAGAAGGCTTGCAGAAGATGACAAAGATGGTGTCATGGCGAACAAAGTTTTGGTCTTATTCTGGAACCTATCTCATTCTGAAGAAGCTTGCACTGAAATCGTGGACATGGCTCTGTCTAATCTCGTAAAGATTTTAGACTACAGCTGTAGTCAAGATCGCGATACGCAGAAAACCCTTTGGGTAGACAAGTGTGTGGAGGAGCTGAAAGCTAGGGAAAAATGGGTGTTGCCTGCATTAAAAATGTTGAGAGACATCTGCTGTTTGTATGAATCTGGAGGAGGTACTGGCGTCCGACCTCATGTCACAAGGCAGGAGCTTATTGATCGACTACAAACGCAACATTCCCTCGTCATATTGGTCACAGACTCCTTGGCCTGCTACATGGAGGGAGTTCGTAACAAACTGACAGGTAATTCTTGTTAGAATCTCATAAGTTAGTTATATAACGCTTAGTCACTTGGTGTACGGCGTTATTGTTTATATACCTCCATCTACATAAAGTCATCTGGTACGCAAAACACAAGCTCCACTAACTTAGGGGTCATGTGATGCCGTGTATTATGTCCCGTATTATTTATTTATTAACGTTTTCAGAGGAGGGCACAATTGACTGGGATAACTGGCTGCCCGATGGCAGGTATCCGCATGCCGCTCAAGTTCACGAAAGATTGAGCTTTCTAAGGTTCCTCTTGAAGGACGGACAGTTATGGCTTTGTGCAGAGCAGGTTAGTGGGTTGAATCGAACGGAGGCGCATTTTGTGTCGTGTAAAAGAAATTAAATTCTGAATTCCTTGCAGGCAACACAGATTTGGGTTGTTCTTGCCGAAAAACCAGCGCATTTGGGCGACCGAGAAGCCTGCTTTAGGTGGTTTGGTAAACTAATGGGCGACGAACCTGACTTGGATCCCAATGTCAACCTGCATTTCTTTCGGAATAACATCATGACGCTTCCACCGCATTTTCTAACACACTCTGGTATCAAATGCTTTGAAAAGTGAGTATTCTCGTCAATTTTATTCTACTGAATTTATTGTTAATTTTAATTCTAATACTGACTGGTGTTTGCTCTTTCAGATTCTTCAAAGCAGTGAATTCCAAGGAAGGAAAGCTGAAAACGAAACGAAGAAGTTTTCAACTAAATGACGCTGATCTCATAGGTTTAGATTATTTATGGAGGGTAAGTGATGTTCTCTGTTTTTTTTACATAAGATGTGAAAAATATAGTAACGATCATAATTCTTTGGCAGGTGATAACTGAATGTGACGATGAGATATCTTTGCGCGGCATTGAGCTTTTACGCGAAGTATGCACATGCCCGGGCCCACAGCTTTCGCCCGCTACTCATTACGAAACGTTCCTCACCCAGTGTTTTGCGCGAATGCAACGGTTGCAGAAGGAAATGGAACTTCAAGAGGGTATGCCAAATCTTTGTTTATCGCATGCAGTTTTGATGAATTAGATCTCCAATATGAGCATTGATACAAATCTGACTAAGGTTTTTGTTATAATAATAGGTTAGTTTCCTTAAAAAATCTCATTAGTCCGTCAGTTAGATTATCAGAAGATTGGATACGTATTTTTTCTCTTATCTCTTAAACAAAAAAATATGAAGATATAGCCAGTTAAAGTTCCGCGTAACGTCACGCTGGGCGACACTTTTTAACGACTTTGTGACGTCACGAGCTCCCATTCCCAAACTTTGACGCGCTGTACCTTTGTAGTTTTTTGTTTGAGTAACGAAAGCTAAAATACGTGTCTTCTAATAATCTAACTCACGAACAAATTCGATTTTTTAGGAAACTAGACTATTGCCTTTGGGTAATTTCTAAGAAGTTAAATAATATTCCAACAAATTTAACTGAGTTATAGTACTGAGGGAAGGTGTGGGTTAAAATCCTTGGGATATTAAGTAGTTAATTCTTAAATCTGACTTATCTTTATTTTCAGATGGATCAGAGGGGTGTATTAGAATGTGTCGAGTTATTCGTGCCATACAAGAATACATAAACGAATGTGATAGAAGATTCTCGTCGGATCGGCAGATCCTGCCGGTTTACAGGTCGGCCCGCGGCCGGCAGTGTGTCATTATAGTCAGAATGAACTTTCAGACTGGACAGAAACAAATTGAAGATATTGAGCTCATATCTCACTCGAATGAAACATTGTACTCATTGCGGCGTATGATCAAAAGAAGGTATTTATCGTCGAAACTTTTTTGTTTTGTATTTAAGTTGTCATAAACCACTTTCCACTCGCCGCGCCGCTTCGCTGCGTGCGAAGCGTTTTTGTTTCTATGATATCATTTAAAGGTTATTTATGTCCCATAGAAACTGATTTATGGGATTTATTTATTTATTTATTTATTCAGGCTTAATAATTAACTTACAGACTACTTGGGATGAAAGGTTGCGTGTCTTGGTTTGCAGGTTTATACCTACAATTATGCACAATTTCAGCTGTCAGATTCGGTCAGTATTTTTGGCCTGAAACATCCATTTATCCATCCAAACCTTCACATTTGTAATTTTAGTGTGATGAAACCAATATTCATGTTAAGCTGAGAACATACTGTGCTGATAAAAAGTAACCAATATGGCGGATAATTAGACCAATCAGCGTCGAACTTGCGGAGCTGTCGCCATCTACTAATAAATCTAATTGCAACACTCTCGGTTACAGGATAAAAGGCATCATAGAAAGCTCAACAAAGGTAGAAATGTACATCAACAAATTAGAGCTGTTTGCAAATGGAGAGCAGTTGGAGTCTAGTCAAGATAGAAAGATACTTTCGCAAATTCCTCTTCGTGATAAATCTGTGATTATTGCTAAGGTAACTTACCCTGCTCAAATCTTTTTAGGGTTCCGTACCCAAAGGGTAAAACGGCACCCTATTACTAAGACTCCACTGTCCGTCCGTCTGTCTGTCTTTCCGTCTGTCACCAGGCTGTATCTCAAGTCATGACGCGTTACAGTTAGACAGTTGAAATTTTCACAGATGATGTATTTCTGTTGCCGCTATAACAACACAATACTAAAAAAACAGAAAAAAATAAATATTCAAAGGGGCTTCCATACAAGAAACGTGATATTTTTTGCTCGTTTTTATAGATAATGGTACGGAACCCTTCGTGCCTGAGTCTGACTCGCACTTCGCCTGTTTTATTTTTATGGATAATAGACTGACCATAATCTCACCTGGCGGTAAGTGACGATCTGGCTGATGAGGTATCATGAAGGTCTAGACTAGAAGACACCTATTAGTCACTCTTGTCTTGAAGACACCCAGGTTCTTCATTCCAGAATGTAAATAAAATACTCGAATTAATGAGCTTTGCTATAAAAACTCGTAGTTAAGAATATATGATGAATGTAAATAAATAAATAATAATCCTGGACAATCCACACAGCATCATCTAGCCCCAAGCTAAGCTGAGTTTGTGTTATGGATGGATAATAAAACGACATACATAATACAATCGATTACATAGATATTTTTTTATCATACATATAAAATACCCAGAACACAATGTATGCGGGTTAAATACGAGCCTTGTTTGTGTTTTTACAGCGGTGTTTTCATATTCATTTATTGTGATTTTCATATTAGTGTAAATGGTTACACAATGCATAAAAAACCTGTCAGGATGCAACAATTGCAAAGTTTGGGTTCGCTTTTGTTAGCTCAATAATTTTACTTTGATACTTCATATATATAGAAATAATTAATTGAGCAATGTCATGTTTAATATAAAAATAATTGTAATTAAGTATCAGTTAAATAATAATTGAATTTAATAAGATTAATCTAATAAAGCTAATCGAAATTTAACTTCAGATTAGGAATAGTCACTATTATACATAGGTTATGCATACATAATGTTTTTCCAATACAAACTTGGTTCGTAGTTAACCTGCTTACATGGTTAATGACTAATAAACTTGTTTGTAGGTGTATGACGGTCAAGTATGTGGCAGCGGGGGATGCGGGTCATCCAACGATACCAGTAGCGACTCCAGCACTTCAGCTTCTCCTTTGTCTGCTGTGACCGAGTACGCTTTGCCTGGTGTGGTAAGTGTCTCGCATTATAACTAACACTCATTGAAATACTAATTCACCTACACTTAAAGTGGAACGTCACGCAAGCCAGTGAAATCCTAACTAATATTATATCCTCACTAATATTATAAATGCGTAAGTGTGTTCATATGTTCGTTTGTCCTTCCTTCACGCCCTAACTAAGCATCCAATCGACTTGATTTTTGCCCGACTACCAACAGGGGAGGGTTATGAGGTTAGCACCCTATGTTTGTATGTTTGTATGTATGTGGCCGATTTCTTTGTTCCCACGTAGCGCTGAAACTACTGGTTCGATTTCAACAAATTATGTATCGATTGATTCGTCTCAATACCCCGATGGTTATAGGCTATAGGATTTAGGGCTCCGACCCCGAATAAGCCTTCAAAACGCGTATTAAAGTTTAGGTAGCCGCAGGCTGCAGGCCCCATAGAGAAAAATTACAATACCTACGACGTATTTTCATTTTCAACTCTATGCCTATCAAATATGACCGATACGTCATTCTATTTTGTCAATGTAAATGTTTCAAACTTTTATAACTTTCACGTAGTCGGGTTGTAGTTTTTAACTTTATCTTGTTGCCATAGAGTTAGTTGGAAGGATGGAGAATAACATAGGCTAATTTTTGTGCATGTAAAACATCAAATTCCCATGGGAGATTTACGGGAATATTTTGGAATATTCGACCTTTTTATCCCCCTAGAAATGTGAAATTCGAATTTAACGCGGGTGAAACCGCGGGGAGCAGCTATTTACTTAAAAAATTCAAAAACGGTGACTTCACCTTAAACAAGAGGACATTTTGTGCACCCTAAGTGCTACCATGACATGTTAACGATAACAATAAATTACTAGAATCAAACATCTATTGAATGAACATTCTATCTATTCTATGTTTTATTCTATCCTTACAGCTATTCGCACAAGGTTCATGGTATTTGCCATTTGTGTTGCTGCTCGAACACATCGGCATAACAAAAGGATACGACCAGTTGACTGAAGCAGCTCACTTATTGTCGCAAATATGCCCTCCTCACAAACTCACTGTGGAAAAGTTGACCGAGGCGTTGATGACTAAAGAAGATTTAAAATTAAGAGATATGCTCTATGGACCTGAGCCGCCTACTGTGGCTTACAATATGCAGGTAAAACGCTACGCGAAACTAGCCCCTAACTTTATAATTGTCTATTATTAATAATTTCCCAAAAAAAATGACTTTGACGGGACTTGAACCCGCAGCCCTCCTTCAGTACGGGATGCGCTGCCAATTGCGCCACGAGGTCAAATGACGTAGGAGTCTGAAAAACTTAGGGACTCAGTTCGGACTCAAGCGCCGATATTGCCCCAGTGGGAGACTTACGCACTATAATAGCAAGAACTTTATAATTGACAATGGAAAATATTCACTGAAATTTACCCTGAATAAATCTTGAATCAACTGATTTATATTCTTTGTTGTGCAGGTTTTATACAGCATAATCATGCCGGCATTGGATGCGAAGCTAGACCGAAACCGCAGCTTCCAACTAGCCTGCGTGAAAAAAGCACCGCTCTTGGTCAAATGTTTATGTGATCCGGAATTCTTGTCAGGTGCTGCTCCTCATACTAGAAGGTAGGTAAATAAACAATGAATTTGAAGTTGCTTGAACTTATGTACAGTATAGAAATTGCAGGTTTATAAACTTGTATCTAATTTTCAGGGTCTGCTATTTAGCCTTGGTCAGATTGGCGAAGTTAATTCTATTCACATTGGGTCATTTGTATGAGCATATCACACCAAGCCTTGATGAAGAAAACTCTGAATTTAGGTATGTATTCTTGGATTCGCCTATGAGTCCGCCATATATTCAATCTATACGTTTTACGAATGAAGGCATCTATTGCCCAGCCCGCCTCAACTGCCACGGAGCTGGGCACCTAAAGTGGTAACGATAAGAAATACTTTCTGAACTAATGATGACTTTTTCAGATTGGATGTATCAATACTGCGTGAAGCCCTTCAGACAGTGCCAAACCAGAGCTACGAATTATTACTCAAAGGCGTAGCTGAATCGCTGGCAACCATTTTAGCCGAACAGGTAACTAAACGTTCGCTGTCCACGACATTCCATATAAATGAATCAATTATAAAATAATTCTCTGAATTAAAACAATTCCTTCGTCTAGGTGATAGCCGATTCCCGTGAAAGCGAGTCTACAACGAACAGGTTTTGGTGCGTCCCAACAGCTAACACAGCTCGTGCGTTGTACACGCTTGCGTACACAGTCGCACAACCAAACGAATATAACGGAATGATACACCCCGATGATGTTGTATGTAAGTGTGTGTCATCATACTGTTTATCAAGTTGTAAGTTATGAAATGTAACTTCATTTCTTGTATTGTTGCGTTTACAGTGGTCCGAGAATGCATGGAGGTTGTAACGATTTGTACGGCGCTCAGCGGCTGTCGTTTGGAGTCGCTGCTTCATGAACCGTGGTGGCAAGAGACTGCTCTATACTTGATGATCGACTGTAACAATGCTGCGGTAAGAATTATAGTATAGAATTGAATATAATATAGAACTGTATAGAAATGCACCCCTAAAACTCAGCCCGTGGTTGTCATATGAGCCGACTAAAGGAATCCAAGGAAGAGCAGCAGCTTGCTTTTTATAATTTTTAGCACCCCCACCGTGTTCATCAATCCGCCTTCCTAGCGTAGTGGTTATGACAAAAGCTGTCTTGCTGGAGGAGGCATGATTAGCAGTGGACTACATCGAAGAAACATTATGAAAATCCTATTGTTTATTACGTATTTGTTTATTTTTTTGTTTCTTTACACAGGTGAGAGTAGCATCAGCAGAACAAGTGCTAACGATGTGTGCTTGGGGCGGTGGTGGCGGCGCCCGCTCGGCCCTGCGCGCTTTAGGCGAGGCCGGCGCCGACGGCACATGCACTGGCGCTATAGCCGCCGGTGGAGCAAGGCTGCAACGGAACGCTAGGAACGCTCAGCAGTTCCTACAGCTGTTGTGCCGATTGGTCGCACTTGCGGGACCTACTTCACGGACACTCAGTGATCTAGCGCTTGAAGTAAGTGGAGTTTTTATTTGAGCTATAGTGGTACGAAAGCAAGTCTAACCTAGCCTATATTAAAAGGCTTCTAGACAATAGCCCGCAAGCTTTCATGTCACTGAGTAGCATTGTGTAACTAGAACTAAAGCGTTAAGGACCCACTGTCTTTCGCACTAATGTTCAGAGTAATATTATATAAAAGTTCCTGGATAGGTACATCCTCTCGATCGCAGCGCGCAGTCCAATCTTCATGTCGTGCTTATAAGACCGAAAGATGACGAAAATTGGATTTGTTACTAAATTTTATGGCAATTGACTAACAGCATAAAAGCAAACGTCATGTGAATTTATCTTTGTAGGTGGCGTGGCTTAGATCTGTAAAGAATAATCCGGAAACCTTAGACGACACGTTACTAGAAGGCCATCTGAATCTCACCAAAGAGTTGTTTACTCATGTATCAGCACAAGTCAAGTACCAGTATGGATCACACCCTGACCATAAGGACAGTGGATTGATTACGGTTAGTAGAATATTGTGTTTCTAACTCTATGGGTCGCCATGCGCCGACCGGTTGACAAAACCCTGTCGACTGCCTACAAAATTCATGCACTGAAATGTCGCACCAAACCGCCCCGGGCTGTGTCACAGACTTTAATCTGAAACTCCATAATATTTTTGTCTTGGTCGATTTTGGTGATGGGACCTTTTCAAGTTACTCAGATCTCGGACGATACTACAACGTTTGTACAATCTAAGAATAACGTTACCACGTTAATCTAATAATAACGTTAAAATAATATAATCGTAGTATAGATACTATAGTCGTTGACAGAGATGTAGCCGCTGCGAGGTCTTGAGGAGGAACCCGCAATGTCCCTCGTGTCTACCACAATATTCATAGGAAACACGACTGAAAACTGAATAACATTACAGGAAATAATGACGGAATTCCTATGGCCGTACTCTTGGGCTTGGTGCCGCATGGGCTCCGATGGCGATGGGTCTGGCACGTCGAATGGAACCGCGATGGATTCGGAGCCTCCTCCGCCGCTCTGCCGCTCGCCAGGCTCGGCGACGGCGGCGTCGGACGTAGTGCTGGCTCTTGTGCACGGCTGTGTGCCCAATATGGCGGCTCTCGTCACTCTCATTGAGAAAATGTTTTATAGCGGTAAGTGTTTAATGCATTTATTGGTGGTCATTGGACCTACTAAGTATTAGCTCGTGCTCGATCGAATGAAACGGAGCCATCAATGGTTCCGCTCGTCTAACATTAAATAACATGCAATACCTGAATGTCTAAAAGGATTTCGTTCTGGTTGTGGTCGAGCACTGGCATGATAAATGTGGATTATGATGACTGTGTCACAGGAATCTTAACTTATGAACTATTTGTTTCACAGATAAGAGTTCATCACTCTCGGATTGGGAATACATGCCGTGCGTTGGTCCAAGACAGCCGGCCGGTCTTGTTGGTCTGAAGAACGCAGGGGCGACTTGTTACATGAACTCAGTACTGCAGCAGTTGTACTGTGTTCCGGCTGTACGCGACGCTCTGCTGACTGTACAAGGTTAGAGAAAGATCTTTTTAGTTTATATTATAATCCACTGTTATCCATACCTCCGCGCGAAATCATAGCTGCAGAGCCAATCGGAACAAAGTTCGATTCCTGAAATGTAACTCATGTGAAGTCCACCTCCTATTTTTATACGAAGTTACAAAGTCGGGGTATTTTATCCACGATGCCTAGCAACATTTTCATAGTAATAGCTTCAATAAATATTCTTTTTATTTAAGACTTCCGATGACTGTTTAATGCAAAATCAAAATTGTTATATTAATAAATTAATAATGCTGGACACAGCATTATTGTTATCAGGTTTTGTTAAGTTTTCATTCATTAATGTCTTTGTTGACATAAAATATCTTCGATTCTAAATCGGAGTACCAAAAATCACAAAAAGGTGAAATAGCGGTGACTGAGCCGGGAGTTTTCTTTATAATTTTCAATTACTTAATTGCATATTTTCTCATTACTCTCATAATTTCAGGAGCTGCCACTGATCCGGATGAAGATTTTTCTGGAGATCATCACCACCATCATCACGTGATTGAAAATAATATAGAAGTAAGTTCATTTATCAATCACATTTGCTTACCATCAGCAATCTTGATATGTATGATGCGATGAACGTTTTGATTTACCTTTCAGAACAACAGTGACTACAATATTATAATCCTGAAGCAAGTCCAAGCGATTTTTGCTCACTTGCACTACAGCAAGTTACAGTATTACATTCCGAGGGGATTGTGGGCGCATTTCAAGTAAGTAGTAAGTTCTATTGCTATGTTCTTATTTGAACATGCATTTAGCACTGTTATTTATAATCTATCTGCTTATAGAAGAATGGGGTAGAGAAGGATGTTAACTCTCATGCTGTCTTGCTCACTTCGAATTCGATCTGAAACTTTGGTCTCTTGCGGTACAGCGCTGATAGCGATCATAACATATTCTGGGTATGCTTAAATCGTTATCATCGCGCTCACACGAGTTCCGAATTACTGTGCGAGACAACGAACGTCCCGTTTGACTGATGTCAATTTTGTTCGTTAAAGCCAAATGACAATGTTATCAATAAAGCCAAATGACACTTGTGACTGAAGCCCTCACAGTGATTTCGGTTTGTAGCATGGTCGCTCATATCGCAGAAAGGCGCATGTAATGACGTCATTTGTTACGTCACTCTGAACATCTTTTTCGCGCTCACATGTAATACGGAACGCTTGTGAGCTCTATAATATCGGTGTTAGCGTAATTCGGAATGCACCGTGTATGTGCATTATTATTATGCTGCCGTGGGAAAATCAAATGACCGCTTCTCCGCATAGACAGGCGACGTGACAGTACATAGCGTATTGCGTAGTGATTAAGATACCTAAGTTAGAGCGGGATAGCAATGAGATATGACGTCATTCTCAATCACGCAGGATATAGTTATAATGCAATGGCTCTTTATTATTTCTTGCTTTTCAGGTTACAAGGCGAGCCTGTAAATCTACGGGAGCAGCAAGATGCTGTTGAGTTTTTTATGTCCTTAGTAGAGTCGCTGGATGAAGCTCTGAAATCATTGAGCCAGGATCAGCTGATGGCCAAAACCATGGGTGGCACCTATTCTGATCAGAAAATCTGTAAAGGTTGCCCTCATAGGTATGTATTTTTGCGAACACTTTCTTCTATGACCTTTGTCTTTTGTTGCAAAGTCTTAGGTAATGTTTTAATTTCACAGGTATTGCAAAGAAGAGCCATTCAGTGTTGTGTCTCTAGATATAAGGAACCTGTCTCGGTTGCAAGAATCTCTGGAAGCTTACGTGAGAGGAGAGTTACTGGAAGGCCCAGACGCTTATCATTGCGATAAGTGTAACAAAAAGGTAACTCAATTTTGTCTGTTGACTTTGCAAGTCGACTTTGCGATATTAAAATTCTTATCGGTTAATTTACTTTCAGGTAGTGACAGTAAAGCGGTTGTGTCTCAACAAACTGCCTCCAGTTTTAGTGATACAGTTGAAAAGGTTCGAGTATGACTTCGAGAAAGTGTGCGCGATAAAGTTCAATGACTATTTTGAATTTCCACGCGAGCTAGACGTCGAACCTTACACAGGTAAGGGTTATCTTTATGCTACACTTGTCGACAATATACTGTCGGCGGCTTGCATTATTTACACGCGCCGCACGTCACCGAAGAATAATGCCGCCGACAATAACCCGCCGGACTGTTGGCGGGTCCGGTGTGTACAGACTATAATGTTAAGCTAGCTCCAAATTGCGCTAAAATTCTCTCATCAATCCTGTCTTTTTGTTCTGTGCCTAACTTGACAGAGTGTTCTTTTGCGTCCGTAACTGATGTTCCTTTGTTTTCAGCATGGGGCTTAGCACGAGCGGAAGGGGACGCCTCGTTATGGGAGGGTGGGGAAGAAGGCACCAGAGAAACGCATTACCAACTCAGCGGAATTGTCGTCCACTCAGGCCAAGCTTCTGGGGGACATTACTACTCTTATGTTTTGCTCAGGTATAAATTGTTATTTATACCATTCTCGCTCAGAAGCTGCTGCTAAAAACTACAACAGCAAAATTGATGTTTGAACTCATTTGAAACAAAATGTTTTTGATGTGCTCTCGTGTGAAACATAACTTTTTACCGAATTTACCACACCACAATCAAAACCAAATATCTCTGGAACTTTATGAACTTTTAGAATGGTGTCTCTTTTTTAATCTCGTTATTATTGGTAATTAACCAGAGACAACGGCAGTGACACAGGCCGCTGGGTAAAACTCGATGATGGGGATGTTTCCGAGTGCGGTATGCACGACGATGAAGAAATGAAAGTGCAATGCTTCGGAGGCGAATACATGGGCGAGGTGAGGCTATCCTTTCCATATGGATTGATCATGCCAACTTTTTGCTTGATAAAAATAAGCATTGAATATAGTGTCTTTTGCGATCATAACTGCTCCACTCTCTTTCAGAGCAACTCAGATGAGTTATTGTTTGGCCCTCGTGTTTTCCACACACAATTTAGTTGTTTTACTTCCGAGCTTTTGTACAAATTGTATTAACGTTGCTACTGTTGAGTAACAAATAAAAGAATCGCACTAGACTCCGGAGCTTCTTTTGACGGTTATAGCTGTGTCCACTGGATCGGAATCGGATTTGTTGCTTTGTATTAATTTCTATAGAACAGCGTCCACTAAATCGGCATAATGCCGATGACGTCGTGGTGACGATGACATTGTTTCAGAAGACGTCATCGGCAAAATCGATCGCTTTGTAAAATACTTATATTAATTACCAATGCAAAATCCGAAAGCAGTACAGTACACACAACTTGAAAGGCTGCTTTGAGTGTGTGTCTTTATTTAATAGGTTCGCTGTCCTAGATTGCGTGAGCATTATGCATGGAATCCGCATGATGATGATGCAGAAATGAATGATTATTACAGGCTTGCGGGTCAATTCTTGAGGCGAGGTGATGTCTTATCTGGTTTTAGGTATTCGATCCGATGCTAAAGAGGGTGACGTACAAGCGCCAAAAGAGATGGTGGAATGCCTACATGCTGTTCTACACGAGAAAGGACACCATCTCTGTCGACACATCAGATCTCGAATCTTCAATGAGGAGCCTCAGTCTAAAGTAAGCGTGTTTTATTATTTTATAAAATATGATCTTGTCGATGCAATTTCCTCCACTTTTCTCTTTCCAATGCGTCTTTTACTACACAAAAGTATTACAATGTCTCTTCTTTATACGGCATAAGAGCTACTTTTGCCTTATTTTTTTTTATCTTTCCAATTGTTTGATAATGCTGGTCAATTGCCCTAGCTTTATCTAGCCCCAAACTAAGCAGCTTGTGAACTAGATAATTGACATACTTAATACCCAGAACAAATATCTGCAGATCATGCAAATGTTTGTCCCGCAGCGGGAATTAAATTGAACCAGCAACTTTGGTGCACGAAAACTTAAGTAATGTTAATTTTGTATTTGCAGAGAAAAGGCCATACCCAAACCTATCTGGCAGTCGGTACGACGAGGAAACATTGCATTTTCACACAATCAAGACCAATTCAGTCTTGAACATTTCACGTTCATGAAGAAGCTTTGTTGTATGCGCTTACAACTCTTGCACGGACCTCAGGGCACTTGGGTATGCAAAAAAGTCATCTAGCTTATTATAATTTTCACTAGCTGACCGCAATATTAACGATTGATTTTTATTGTAGGGACCGGAACACGAAGAAATATCAATGTTAACAGTACAGCTGGCGACAAGGTTTTTGTTCTCTGTCGGTTTTCGCACAAAGAAAACGTTGCGTGGACCAGCTTCTGATTGGTATGTTCCTTGACACATAAATACTAAACATTGACATAGAAATTTATAGTATGTTTGATATTTTATGTTTGCAAAATATAAGAATGAAAATATTTGCGAGCTCTAGCTCCGCGCACCAATTCGCTCGGAGTGGCAACATCTCCGGTGGGACTCTGCCGTTGTTGCTTGGCGCTCTCAGTGTCAGGGTCGAGTATTGTGATGTCTTGACGATGTCTCGTGGAGAGACGAAATTAGTTGACGTCTTGCTTTGATAGATTTTTTCATTTTGTGGTTGGTGTGGTTTTTTTCTTCTACAACGTGGACTACATTTTGTCTTTTCGGAGAAGGTTTTGCGCAGAATTGTTATTTTCATCCTTATATTTTGCATATTTGGATTTCCATAAACTAACGCCTGAATCTATTATTATTTTATGTTTGTTTTAGGCACGAAATAATCTGCCAGCATTTACGGTGCTCTCAAGCGGTCAGAGCTTGGTTTGCAACAGATCTCTTCCAACACCCTCATAGGTATGTTAGACTAAACTTTTGCATTGTATATACATTACTTACTCTTCTATTTCGTCCAGTTCAGCTGTGAAATAACGCTAAAACCACCCATCCTATAGTGAAGTTTTGAAAGCCGTCTGAATGGCCTTGGTAATTTGCAATTACATGGCGAAAGCCATTAGAAGGGTTTTCAAGGCCATTTGGAATGGCTTTCAAATCTGCCAAGTCTATAGACGACCGCCACTGAGAACCCTATTCTCGAACCATCTCACGTCACTTTTCGGCGAACGATATCTTTGTTACAAATTAAAACTAGGACCGGGGAATTGTTTCAGGTATTACCTACTCAAAAATTATCATATATTATTAATTTGCCACCTTCATAGTAGAAGCTAATAAAATGGCTGACTTGGCTCTTCTCGTGATCTCAACTCCTTTTACGGCGGCGGAAGTATTACGAGACGAGACTTGCCTTAATTTTTTTAGCGTAATTCCACAGCAGCTGTGCGATTACGCATTAATTTCGCATTCCCATTGACATACGGGGAGACTGGAATAAACGATTGCGGTTTCCAATATGGTACAAAAACTTAAAAAACTTCAACTAATTACAAAGTAAACGTAACAAACAGCAGATACATTGCAGTAATACAATGCAGTAACCAAGATCGAGTGCGAGTAACATATCTCTGATAATACTCATGTTATTTAACGGTAAACCTCATTCATTCCTAATATCTCTGTAGGAATGAATGAGGTTTACCGTTAAATAACATGAGTATTATCAAATATATAGAAAAAATTTAATGTTACTTGAGTTTGACATTTGTGATATTTTGATGTTTGTGTGTTATTGTACCATGTGATGGAAACTGAAATCGTTTATACCAAGTCTCCCCGGATAGCGAACCAGTGAATGGGAGATTTTATCGTAGTCGCACTGCAGAGTAAACAATTAGTCTTTTTTTTAACGTTAAACGTTAAATAACATGAGTATTATCAAATATATAGAAAAAATTTAATGTTACTTGAGTTTGACATTTGTGATATTTTGATGTTTGTGTGTTATTGTACCATGTGATGGAAACTGAAATCGTTTATACCAAGTCTCCCCGGATAGCGAACCAGTGAATGGGAGATTTTATCGTAGTCGCACTGCAGAGTAAACAATTAGTCTTTTTTTTTCAGGTTGTGTGATTACCTAATGTCTTGCCCGTCGGCCGAAGTACGTGTTGTTTTCATGAAAACTATCGTCTTTTTGGCGAACTACTCCATGACTGATCCACCAGGTATAAGAATCATGATTTTATTCTTAAGTTAGTCTCGCTTTATATTTTTAACAGATTGAAAAATGGAAATCTTTGTTTAGCGGTATGTTTTTTTTTTGTTAGTATGTCCTTTGATTTCTCTTTAATTTATGTACTGATTTGGATGATTCTTTTGCATATAAAAGATGATCCTGAGGTCCCATCAAAAAATTATCCTCGTGGGATCAGTATTAATCTTAAATTTTAAAAACAGTTTAAACCTATGAGATTCGATGCCCGTTTTATTTTTTTCGAAACAATTAAATGATGTAGTTGTGGAATCGAAAAAGCTGATGTTGGTTTCATTCATTTCAAAAGTTACTAAGATCTCAGTGACGCAGAGGGCGAAAGTCCGCCTGCGACTCAGGAGGTTGCGGGTTCGATTCCTGCAGGCCAAATGTATGTTTGTATGATCAACAGGTACAACAATTAGTTCCGGGTCTTGGTGTATCAAGTTTAAGTATGCTTCGTCCCGTGGCTTCGCACGCGTTTTTCCGGGATAAAATTAGATCTATGCAAAATTTCAGCCCAATCCGTTTAGTATTTATGACTTGAAAAGGTAATAAACATCAAAACTCTCGCATTTATTAGTGTGAAACTTCGATCAAAAATAAGTAGTTCGCGGCCTCCTCCGTAGATACCTAGAGCCTTACAAAAATGTCACTCAAAATTGTCTTCGTTTTGTTTTGACGCAGACAGTTTGCGCAGAGCCTGACAAGTTTTTTCCATACGGAACAAGAGATTGGTGGAGTCGAATACATTTTATTTTATTTTGTAAGTAGGTAGGTACCTACCTGAGAATTGTATACCTACCTACTCAGTTTATTTTCTATAAGGATTAATTAACAGAATTCAGGTAAAGATAACGAATCATTTATTGATGAAACTATAAATTGGTGTCTCAACAGTAGGTATTTATACAAAAGGGTCATTTCAGACATACAATAATTTAAACTTAAAATACAATTTCAGGCAGGCACTCTAGATTAAAAACAACTGCATTAAATAAAATAGACATACTGGTTGAGGTACAGCTGTTTTACGTAGTCTTCTCATGCCTGCTTTGGGTTTGTAGCCATCACATTCTTTAAAATGCTTGGAAGAAATGATGCTTCCATAATAAGGTTTAAAATATGGTTCACATCGCTGTTGTGCTACAACGGACCTCCATTTTTCCCGACGCACAGGATCTCGAGGGAAACTAAAAATCAAATAAGTACTAAGTTTTATAAATTCATACTTCTGGTAGGTAGGTAAGTACCTAGTCTTTCTTTTATTAGAGAGTCTACGCAAATGAAATTTTAGGGCGGGCCAACTAGTTATTTTAAAAATCATCCACTAGTAATATTAAACTTATTTTTATGAAAAATATATTAATACATATAATAAACGAATTTTTTTAGAAGAAATAGCCTCTCCATTGGTCAATTTAGAACAAAATTAATATTTTAACATAGGCAAACCAAACAACAATATTTTATGCTGATTTCACAAGTATATGACTCGCATCTCCATATACGGGTAAAAAATATATTGAAACTTACTGAAAATAAGAAATTCCATCCTTTTTCAGCACTTTGGACGAGTGATTCTTGCATTTTTTGTACGAGCACTTACCCATGCTTTTCGTCAGAACGCTAAAATGACACTAGTTGAAAGGCTTCCCTAACATGTCAAAATGGTTCTCTTTTGCTACTGAAGGTTTTGGGGTGCGCATTGTGAATCTAAGCATCACAAGCTCTGCTTAGTTTGTGGCCAGAAGGGGTATTCAAAGATAAGGCTCAGTAATAAAGGAAGGTTGTACAAAGAATATTATTATTATTATTTGAATACACAGGCAGCTCTTAAGCTGATGCGTGCATATCATAGTCTTTGTCAGTGCACTTTAAATGTTTGTCCAGTCTATTTTTAAAAGAGTTCACTGAGGGGGCACTGATCACTGATTCCGGTAACCGGTTCCAAGTCTTCACAACGCGATTTGGCAATATGTGCTCTCTTGGTTTGCTGGTACTTGGCCCGCGTTGCAGCTTCAGCGAGTGTCCTCTCAGCCTTGTGTTACTGTTCATAGTGTATAGTGTCTGTGACAAGTCTGGTATACTGTAGTGGTTGGTAAGTATCTTGAAGGTCTCTATCAGGTCTCCGCGCTCTCTACGTTTCTCTAGGGTGGTTTATATATTATTATATGATGATGATGTAGATTTATGAATAGCTGCGGAATCATCTGCAGGGCTATTCTAAAAAAGAAAGGCAACCGGGCATCACAGTATGTTAATTAATTGCAGTGTCAAGCGGCTTCGGTTCATGGTGCACACGCGACGAAGTCACATCGTTGTCTGACCAAGTGCTGTGCAGCGTGCGAGCGCTCGCCGCACCGCCGCACAACGACTCTCACATGCACAGGCATCTGCCGCTGCTCTTCAATCTCTTCTACTCGTACGCGTCGCTCGGCTTGCCGGAAAGACATCAGTTGTTGAGGGTTAGTATTTAGCCACATCGTTGACCAAGTGTTGTGCAGCGTGTGCGCGTTAGCTGCACCGCCGCACAACGACTTGCTCGGCTTGCCGGAAAAACATCAGCTGTTGAGGGTAAGTATTTACATGTGTTGATAAGAAAATAGTTTGGAACCATGAGCCACAACTAGCAGGGGAAGAGGGATGCGAATATCAAAGAGGAATATTTTCTTCTTTACAAATGTAAGTGGGTTAACTACGAACCTTATTCGTGTTGGAACATCAACGTTTCATCTCCTACCGAGGGACTTCTTTATGTTGTTCACAGCTGTGGGTGCTAACGGGCTGAATTGATGATGGTAGATTATGTAATGTAAAGACACCTGTGCCTGCTTAACTTGCTTCAAAATACTTACTTTTACGCAATCATTTAAAAGGACATGAGTAATGTATGAAAATTTAACGTCCCGTGTGATTGTTTCAGCTCAAAATTCTAGACATTCTTCTCACAATCTGCCTCGATGATTCATCTGGACTCAGCTCCGTTGGGAAATACCAGTACCCTGAGTCGGCCAAAATTCATCAAGTAAGTTTTCACACACAAATTCATACAAATTAATCAACAGGAGGATACTAATGTTAGTTGAAAACAGGGCGCTCATAAAGAAATTCAAAATTCAATAACTTTATTTCTTTAGGCTTACAAAATAAGCACTTAGACAAGTCAAATTTTATACATAAACAGCTTAATAAAATAGTAATTATTATCAAGGGAAGCCTTTGTCCAACAATACTCTAGACTAGGCCTCCCCTACCTAATGCTAACGGCGATGGCAATTTAATTACAAAAATCTTAGATTACCCCCAAAGGTTTAAAAATCTTTGTAGGGTTCTTGCATCATTTTTGCCCCAGGTGTTATTTACCTTCTAGTGCGGTGTTGCGTCACCACTTCCCTTTTGCTACGGATGATGACAAATTAATCAATATAATTTCTATTAAGTTCTAACATAATTTGATGTCCCAGGTGATATGCCTTCTGGTGCGATGTTGCGACACCACATCTCGTAACGTGTCTGCGACCGCAGCGGAAGGAACCGCTCCGCTTCCGAATCCATACAACGACCCGCCTCCGAATCAAAGCACTGTGACATCCGCGCAACGCCCGCCACTTTCAGCTACTGCCGCCGATGTACTTTATAATCGGGCTGGGTGAGTCTTACACCTTTATCAGCAATATAATCTTTGCATACTTCAGTACTAAATCACCAGCGTGGTTTATTTAAAAAAACCGGTCAAAAGCGAGTCGGACTCGCGCACGAAGGGTTCCGTACTATTGTAAAACGGCAAAAAAAAATCCCGTTTGTTGTATGGAAGCCCTCCTTAAATGATTAGTTTATTTATTTTTAAAAGTGGATACACAACGTAATATTCTGTGAATAATAATCTCAGTGAATATTTCAAGCGTCTACCTGTTGCCGTTATCAATATCGAGCAAAAAATCACGTTTGTTGTATGGGAGCCCCCTTAAATATTTATTTTATTCTGTTTTTTAGTATTTGTTGTTACATCGGCAACAGAAATACATCATCTGTGAAAATTTTCTCTCACGAACTCCACTAGCGACGAATCCATTAAAACGATCCTGTAAATACGGACTTTCTGTGTGAACGAAAACTAATGTAGATCACGCTCGACATCGGTTCTACTTTTTACCAGCCTGACAGTTCATCCGGTTATGCTTATGGATTTCTTGTTTCAATGGGCCTCAATAATTCTCCTTTTTAAAGTGTCCATATTTATTTGCAGTGGGTACATGAAGAAGTTAACAGAAGAATGCTGCGGCTGTGATGAAGCAATACGACTCTTACAATTCATGTGTTGGGAGAATGCGGGATGGTCGCGAATCGCGCTCGCTGAACTACTGTGGCAAATGGCGTACGCTTACTGCCACGAACTACGAAGGCATTCTGACACACTCACTGCGTTACTGCTAATGGAGGATAGCTGGCAGAACCATAGAATTCATAATGTTATAAAGGTACCCGAGTTTAAAAAGAAACAAAAAAAACTATGTATTGAGTTATGAATTTAAAATATGTTTTGGGTTGTAGTTACTGCAGGAGATAGGTGAAAGTCGCACTAAATTACTACCTATCGATATCGTTTCTATAGTGAACATTCTAACTCCAGTTGGATTCTTCACCCACACTACAATAGTAAATCTTTCACAGGGCGTGTCGGACGAAAGACCCGGTCTATTAGAAACAGCAACAAGGGCCCGCTCGCACTACCAGAAGCGCGCGTACGCTTGCGTGAAGCTAATAGTCAGTGTGATGTGTCGAGCTCCGCCTGCCATTAGAGTGGTGCACGCGCAACCGGAGTCTCGGCGGCGTTGGCGGCAGCTGCTAGCGTGGTTGCAAGACGAATTGGACAGAGTAAGTAGCCTCACTTAGTCATCTCGGACTTAGGCCACCAGTGGGTATATAAACCTTAATTCTTGCCATCTGTCCTGCGCTCTCCACATCAGGCAGCGATCTAACGCGCTGTTGAGCGTTTACTTTGGCTTAATTTTGGCCTTTCATTTCATGTTATATTCTTAAGCAATCCGTAATTGAACCGATATCGCTAATAAGTTTATTTTATTTTAGGAATGTTCAGGAAATTAACAGCTTATAGACTATGTAAACAAATAGGTGCAGAAACAAATTTCCACAAAAAGTAGCTGACCACGCAGGTTTCCTCATAGAACTCTATTGTACCTTTACGTGTAAAATGTAAAATTACGTGTTAAAATGGGAAGTAATAAAAGACTATGATATATTATTCTCTTCACAGTATGGACCTGCAGGCTATGGTAACAATTACGGATCGTGGTCACCACCAGGAACATCGAATGAGACTTCCAGTGGCTATTTCTTAGAGCGTAGCAGTTCAGCTAGAAAAACACTAGAGAAGTAAGTTGATTTTGTTGCATGAACTGTTTCATAAACAATAAACATGTTGCCCCAGAAGCCCCATATCTGACGGCGGCGTACCTCTCGTAGATTCGATCATTCCAGGTATTGAACATGTCAAATACTCATTTAAATCAGTGCAGAAGATAGAATAAATTTAAAGACCGTCTCAAAATCGAATGACTAATATCTGGACTGAACGTTGTAATTTTGCGTACAGAGCCTACCAACTATGCCCGGACGACGACGATGAAGAGGAAGAAGAAGAGGAGCCGGGGCGGTCTGGTGACGGGGAGGCAGGGGAGGGGGAGGACAGCGCGGGCGACGGCGACGAGGGGCAGGACTCGCCGCCGCGCCGCCGCACGCCGCCGCCGCCGCTGGCCGCGCCCGACCCCGCGCCCGCGCACCCACCGCTATGACCACAAACACACCAACCATAACACGTGAGTACACAGGGTCTATTACCACGATCTCTTAAAACAATTACACTAATATTAATAATGCGGAAGTTTGGATAGATGTTTGTTACTTCATCTCGCCAATGTAAGGGTTTGCAAAGACTTGTGGTAGTGTACTAAACTTGTATGTTGACTGGAAAATGAGGCGGGAGGAGTTGAATCAATATAACCCACAAACCACGTGGAATAAGTGTTTCATGTGAGTGTTTGGCTGACGCAGTGCGTTGTTCCGCAGAGTGTATCCGTGGTCGCGGCGCCGCAGCGCGCCCGCCTCTAGTCGCTCGCCCGCTCGGCGCGTCCCGCCGGACGCGACGTCCCGCCCTGGGCCGGCGCCGAGCCGCTTAGTCGTAGTTTTTTTCTGTGATGCTAAGGATATGTGTAGTTTGTTTTCTGGCGCTTACGTTAAGTATTAAGTTGAGGTCGCGGTTCCCGGGCGGTTCGTCGTCCGGCTTCGCAGCTCCCGCCCCGTTTGTTTTCGGTTATTTATGTAATTTATCGATTCGCTTTAAAAGTACCATAGTATTTATTTTTTCGAAGTAAGGTTTTATTCATATTACGTTTTCGATGGAATAATTTATTCAATTGCGCTTAGTATGTAATTAAATATTTTATTATTATTAAGTAACTATGATTATACCTATTGTTCTGTATGACCTGACTGTATGTTTTATACAATGTTATACTTATGATTTAAGTGTGATCTCAGGCAGATGTGTATACAAGTAGAAATAATAAAATTGAGAGCCAATGCTGGCCGCGGCTCACACTAAAACGAATGAGAAACGCAGGTATTAAAACGACATAATTAAACAATCAATAAATAAATAACAAGTTTGATCCATTTTTAGGTGGATGTAGGTAATCTCTTTTTAACGCTTTCATACCACGTGGTTGCCCCCGACATCGTAGCCAAAAACTATCAATAATACCGTTAGTCAGTACTGATCGAAATCGAAGGCAACAACGAGTATGCGAATAGCACACAATTTAACGAAACGGTTTTAGCTTGTTATTAAGAAACTGGAGTGGAGCTTATTGTTTTGTAATGCATTTTACTTACTATTACTGTACATAAATAATGCAACCACACTATTAAAATGTGACTGTTAGCTTTGCATGCATTTCGTTGTTCATTGTTTTGTAATCACTGTCAATTGTAAGCATTTCAATAGCAATATTGCAATTTAGCTAATTATTTATTAATCTCAAAAAGTAATTTTTAGCTTTGTTTCTATTTTTCATAGGCCTCGATTATAGTAGGTTATAATTTATATTGATGTTTCGGAGACTTCGTATGCGATATGGATATTAGCCACATATTGGCGCACTATGCATACCTGAATAATGAATGTATGACATACCTACACGAGTTAAGACGATTCAGTCTATAGATAAATAGATTTGGTACTTTTAGCAATTAAGAAAGTAGTAATTAAAATCACCGATAAAAAATAAAAATTCATAATAAATTAAGATGTAATGACGAAGCTTTGTTTACTAAAAATAATGTTAAAACTCGAAGAAACCAAAGCTTAGTCTGATAATAATTCAGTAAAGTCGTGTTACTATTACAAACTCATAATTGTAAGATAATTTTTAAACTATCATGTCAGTATCATTCTCACCATTTGCATAGATAAAATTCAAACCGTTATTTGCATGCCTCATGTTTCAATAATTTTCTATACTTAAGTTACAGAAATTGACCTAATATTAGCCATTTTTGTTGATTAAAAATTACTAACCATCATTTAGATTTCGTTAATTTTTATAGGCCCCTTATTACTACGATATTATGTTAGTTTGTGTAGTTATAGGTATTAACAACTAGTCTGACAGGAAAATGATGCCACTTCTTCAATGTTCTGCTTTGTACAAAAACGTTATTTATTTTTATATTTAATGTAAAGAATTACATTTTTATATTCATCAGACTATCAGACTTTTCACACTGCCATCAAAGAATAAATGCTAGTTTTTATGAACTAGTATTTTATGTGATTTCTACTGATGGAATGTTTTGAGAATATAACACTTTCTCATAATACCCTACCATTCTGTATATAGCACTAACTAAACCACCGTGATTTTCTGTGAATATTTTTGTTGTTAATTTGTGATTATTTAAATTGTTCTGTGTGTGTGGTCTTGTAGACCGTGTGCCTTAGTTTTTATTTGCTCAAAGCTTTCACCTGATAATCTTTACATTGATTATTAGTTTATTTAGTGCAAAATCATTAAAAATTTCATCCTCTTAACATTTAAATTTAAAATACGTAGCTTGATCTGAATTATCGAGAGTGTAGAAAAGTAACTTGAAACTTCTTTGTAATTTAGTAGAAAACTTGCTAAAAACTTCTGTACAAAAGTAAAACTTTGAATGCAATGTTTTGTAAAATAGGCATTCTCATTTGACACGGCTGTAACATGGGTTAGTAAAATACAGGAATGATTATTGTGAATAAGAACCCTGGTCGATTAACCATGGACTGTTGTTGATGTTATTACCAAAGATGGAGTAGATAGGAGGAGCCTTTTCATAATGTAAAAAATTATAATTGGATATTTTGTATCTTTTATAAATTGCAAAAATAATGATATCGTACATTGAGGAACGATAGATTGGATTACTGATTAGATAGAAGCGATACGATGTAAAATTGTAAATGAAATGAGGTTGATCAACACCGGGTCAAAGTAAGAGTTCGATGAACTGGAAAAGTTAAATTATGTTGAAGAAATGCACAAGTTTATTGAACTCGTAATTTGTCCGGTCAAAGGTAGGTTAACATGAAATGTATTGAAGGAAAGGTCCTCAGCTTGTGATTTTTACTTAAATACCTTTATAAGTAACATTTTAACAATAAGCAGTATTGTTTATTTGATCACATTTGCAGAAATATGTAAGAAATGAAAATTAAGATGAGTTTTGTAAAACATTTCTATGACAAAAATAACATGTAGCATTTGACATAAATGTTAATGCTAATTATGTAGCATCCAAACAGATTATAACTAAATCGATAATAAAATGATAAAAGCATTTCTGGGCTTTTTATTTTATCTGTTACCTATCTTTACTCTAATATTACTATAGTGTAGGTACCAATAAGTGGTATTGTGTGTAGAGCAGATAAGGTCACACGACAGAAAATCATTGTTGTATGTGTTCCTGTCAGCTACCTTGACTGGGCAAAGTTGAAAACGATCCCCTGTTTGCTACACGTTTGGTGGTTTTGTATTCCTTTGATGATGCAATATCAATCAAGTGTCGTTTAATTTGATTTGACCTGTTCTATGATAATTTTGTTTTAATTTTATGTAGGTATCTCATCGCGAAAAACTTACGTCGTCCCATATCTGACCTATGACTTGGGAACTGATAATACAGTTTACATAATTGTCTGCTATTTCTTATTCAAATAATTTTAGTCGTAGATTGGTGTCTCAACAGCACGTTACTCTATCTATAGCTATAGTAAAATGGAAAAGTATATATGTGTGAAAGATTTGGAAGATGCTGCGATGGCGATGTTGCCAAAAACTGCAAGGGATTATTATCGAAGTGGAGCGACAGACGAGCAAACTCTTGCAGAAAACAAAACAGCTTTTCAAAGGTGACTAGATTCTATATTATTTTGATTGTGGTTCTTTAAGTTTTTAGTAGGTACGAATGTGTTCGTTCACTTGTTTTTATGTGAGACTAGCTGTTACCCGCTACTTCGTTCGCTCAGCTACTTAACCTATTTGCAATGACCGCAATTCCCTATTTTTTCCCTTTAAACCTCCCCTGTTATTTATTAGATTATTAGAAGAAAATAAAACAGTAAAGTATTTAAATCGGCCCAGTCGTTCTCGAGTTTTAGCGAGACAAACAAACAGCAATTGATTTGTATTTAAATAGAAGATGATAAAATAAGTGACTATTGCAGGCTTCGAATTCGACCTAAATGTCTTGTCGGAATCACAGAGTGCGATCTTCGCACAAATGTGCTGGGAAGCGAGGTCTCAATGCCCTTGGGCTTGTCCCCTACTGCAATGCAAAGAATGGCACATCCGGAAGGAGAATTGGCGAGTGCTAGAGGTAATGTATTAAAACATGCTGGTCTGCTCGAGGCCATAGTCTTAGAGTTACTCGTACGCCAGCAAACACGAACATTGCTCATCACTTCCTGTGTAATCGAGTGGTGCACAATTGGAACAGGCTTCCTGAAGATGTCATAACAGCTCCCTCTGTGAACAGCTTCAAAAACAGACTCGACCACTGGTTACGAACGCACCATCTGACCACCATACGAGACAATCAAGTGTAGTGAAAATACTAAAAGCACTGTGACATAGACATATCAGCCCTCAGCTGCTCGTCTATTATTCAATAATAATAATAATAATAATTTTTACTTACACAGCATCATTTATCCCCAAAAGCGCTGGTATTACAGGTATAGATGACTGATTATTTATAGAAAACACCCTGACCTCGAACAAATATTTGCAGATCTCACAAATCCAATCTTTTTTCCTACCTCAGGAAGGAACGAACCTACAACCTATTGCGCTTGCACTAAAAGATCCCTCTATGCTGTTGCTAAGTTAGATATTATTCGTTCTCATAGTTCACACTTAGGTATACGGTATATACGTAGTTAATGTTTTATGCATGCTGCTGGAAGAGATTGGATTGGTGTACTTCGAACATTGATCAAGGTATCCGCCGGCCGATACAGTTTACTTGATCGATCACTAAGAATTACTTATTTTAAAATGATGTACTGTGTCCTACCTACCTTTTAAGTTTTCGTGTACGTTTCGCCATAGGCTATCCCAATTGTTAAAATAAATAATATTTTTTTGTCTATGTAGCTGCCCAAGCTGAAGGAACGATATACACTCTAAGCACAATATCTACGAGTTCAATAGAAGAAGTGGCAGAGGCTGCCCCAAACGCCACTAAATGGTTTCAACTTTACATTTACAAAGACCGGTAACTAATTTGTGTAAAGTGTACCTTGTCTATCTATTCACGGACACTTGTATTCACAATGGAAAATTAATTGTAGAGAAGTGACCAGAAGCCTTGTTCAGCGAGCTGAGAAAGCAGGATTTAAGGCAATCGCATTGACAGTAGACACGCCCATGTTTGGCCTTAGAAGAGCAGATGTTCGTAACAAGTTTACTCTACCGCCGCATTTGAGGTAAGTAAACATGCTTATTAATCAGGAATACTTACCTAATCACAGGCAGGATACAAATCGGGTATTTATCGTGTTCCTTTTGTTTTTATTTCGCTGCAATGCTGTTATTTATTAAAAACAAAAGGTACCTACGCTATGAGTATAAGCAAACAAAATTAAATGGAGGATCCATTTACTTTTGTCAGCTACGGCCACATTTCTTAACGGACCACTTCCCATGAAAGGCCAGTTTGTTGTATGGCCACTAACTAATAGGTTGTTTAGTAACTTAGTTTGGTTGATATGATTAAATACGTTCTGTATCTAATTAAAGCTTAGCGACGACCTCTGTGGCGCGGTGGACGAAGGTCCGACGCAGGAGGTTGCGTGTTCGATTTCCACCTTGGGGCAAATATTTGTACGATCTGCAGGTATTTGTTCTGGGTGTTCTGGTCGTTTCTGTGTATAATAAAAAATATCTATCTATGTAATATATTGTATATATATCAGTTATCTAGTACCCATAACATATAAGCTCTGCTTAGCTTGGGGCTAGATAATGCTCTGTGAATTGTCCGGCATTATTTATTATTAAGATTGTTTACAGATTAGCTAATTTCGGCGGTGATCTATCAACGAAAATACAAAGTACCGGGGAAGGAAGTGGGTTGAATAACTATGTTAAAAATCTATTCGATAAAAACCTAACCTGGGAGGAGGTGAAATGGTTGAAGAGGTAAGGATTAAGAATTAAAAACTCTTTATTTACATCAATACAATAAATGTAAACCTAGAGAAGGTCAAATTCGTAAAATTAAACACTGACACGGCTATATAGTGGTATTTTTGATTTCTGTCGCTTCGGTGTATTGACTAAAGTAAAGAAGCGACGAAGAAGCCTTTAGCCTGTTAGTTATTTTTCGAGTTTGATTGTTCGAGCAAAACCCGTCCGTAGCTTTTTTATCCTCTAGGAGATAATCTGATGTATGTATTGTAGTAATAGTATGCCTTTTTGTGTAAAAAGTTTTTAACAATTAGTTTGAATTTATTTAGGTAGGTACTGATATTTTTTGCAACTCGCTAGGAGTTTTTTAAGTTATGCGTAATTTGATAACCCTAGTCGATAACTTTATTTTGAAGAGTTAAATTAAAGCATTGAGACATTAGATAGAACGGCTGCACTGATTTGTTTTAACATTCTCGACGATGTCGCCTTTTAAAATAAAACCGGCCAAGTGCGAGTCGGACTCGCGCACGAAGGGTTCCGTCCCATTATCTATAAAAACGGTAAAAAAATCACGTTTGTTGTATGGGAGCCCCCCGTAAATATTTATTTTATTTTAATTATTTTTTTACACTGCCTGTCAAACTGTTGTTAACACCCCTATTTCTGATTCGAGGGGTTAAAAAGAATGGCAAAAAGATTTTGTTTCTGTGTTCCCAGCATTACGAAGTTACCTATCATTGCTAAAGGAATCCTACGCGGTGATGACGCGCTAAGAGCTGTAGAAGCGGGATGCTCAGCCATTCTGGTGTCGAACCACGGAGCCAGACAACTGGATGGTGTCCCTGCAACGGTTGGTAGATTTCGTCGCACGTTCCTAATATACACGGGCCCCGTCGTTTTTTTTTTATAGTAATAGACCTTTGTTTGACTTCAATCTCACCTGATGGAAAGTGTAGATGTGGCCGACGGTGCAATGTATCACGAAGGTCTAGATCTTGAAGATACCTATTCACTCTTGTCTTGAAGAGACCCAGGTTGTACCTAATTGACCAGAAAACAGCATTAGGGAGCGTCTTCCAAACCACAGCGGTACGAATAATGAAGGTGAAGGAAAACCGCTTAGTGCGAGGGTTGGCGCAAATATTTCTACTTACAGTGAAGTTACTACTCACGTGGTTTACTAATTGGATGTTTGTCGATAGGATGGATTGTTTTGACGTTTTCTTATGTTCCTCATTATAAGTGATAAACCATAAGTAGGTATCTCAAAACTTGGAACTTATCAAGTTGTAGAAAACCTACTTTTTACCTATTGTATGAAAAAAAATAACAAAATATCGTTGGTGTTTTCAGATTGAAGCATTACCCGAGATTATTGATGCAGTGAAAAACCACAATATCGATGTTTATTTGGATGGCGGAGTCACCACTGGCACTGATGTTTATAAAGCACTCGCACTTGGAGCAAAGATGGTAAGAATGAGCATTACATTAATATTATAAAGGCGAAAGTTTGGATGTGTGTGTATGTTACTCCTTCACGCTTAAACGGCTGAACGGATTTGGGAGAAATTCAGTACCAGGGTAGCTTTTACCCTGAATTAAAACATAAGCTGATCCAATTCAATTATATTTATCGACGCGGGTAACACACACCACGAAGCGCAGCAACATAAATGAAGTTATTCTTGATTCGTCCCACGGTCCACGGCCCAAGTTAGTCTGTGGCAAGAAAATTAGCGAGCGAAAAAATTATTAAGTTTTTTAGCTTCCGTATGCACGCGCGTCTATTCACCGAAAATATGCTGCGTGGCGAGAATAGCTTTGGATACCGGTATTTTAGAGCAAAGTATCGATAGGTACTCGAATTTATCGAAAAGAAAGTACCTCTATTGTACCGGTATCAAGCCTTCAGCCCTGTTCATATTGACGGCATCAGATGACAGACAGCTCGCGGGCCACTTGTTTGATGATTTTGGGAAGCCATTTTGTCTCTGTTAAAATGGATCTAAAGATAACGAATTAAAGCCCATATTTGAATGCACCTTTTTGGGCTGCGTGTAGCGGCGTTGGATTAATGTTTGTAGAGCTTTATGCCGCTATGGCGTACATGAAAGTGAACTGTCGTAAAATGCATTGACCCAAAGTTAAACTTTGCATTATTTTATTTTATTTGGGGCTGGACGATGATGTGTTGTGTTTATCAAAGTTTATTAATAAATAATAATACAATTATAATTTCTCTAAGGTATTCGTCGGACGTCCAGTATTGTGGGGCCTAGCTGTGGGAGGTCAAGCTGGTGTACAAAGGATGCTCGATATATTCCGCACCGAGCTAGAATACACCTTTTCGATCGCAGGTATGTTGTCCTACTTGTGAATTAGAATTTGAAATAATACATAGATAAAAAAATACTTAATAATATTTTATTACCAGTTTCGCTCACATGTCATCGATATAATCTGTACCTATATTAGTAGGTTATTATTACTTATATGCTGGGGCCTTGAAATCGCAGTTATAGAAGGCCTAATTCTGCTAACCAATTGCTTCACAATGACAATGGTATCGTCGCAGAATCGCCAGCACAGGCACGTTTTGGTATTCTACCTTAGATGAAAGAAACTGTGGAGGCACGCACGTCAAGCGTGCAAGTTCTATCAATAGGCATACATTTTTTTTAATTGCTATAATCGATGTTATTTTTACATTACCGAAAAAAATATAACACCCACAAATATTTAAATTATTAATAAAAACTACGAAAAATAAAAGTGCACTCAGGTTTTGGGTGACAAAACAAATAAATGATAAAAACCGACCAAGTGCGAGTCGGACTCACGCACGAAGGGTGCCGTACCATTATCTATAAAAACGGCAAAAAAATCATGCCTGTTGTACGGGAGCCCTAAAAACCATCATGTTTGCTGTTTATTCTTATAAAAAAATCTTTCTTTCTTTCAAATAAGATAGCTCGCTAAAAAACGGTTAACGGTGACATCACGTTTAGTAATGTTGCGATCGAGTCTTAAAATATCTACTTTCAAGTTTTACAATAAATACAAAAATAAATAGGCAGATATATTTTAATATTAATAGAGAATACCATTAAAAATAAACAACTTTTTTGAAGTCATACATGCATAAACCCTATTGTGCAAAGCATAGCACGCTGGAGTGTCTTTCATCTTCATAACTAAAAGCTAAACATACTATCATTCTAGTTTTGAAGAATTTATTCAATTTCATTTACCATATTGTATAAGCACACGCAGTGTCTGTCTGAATCACTGGTTAAATGCCGACACATTGACAATTAATATTATTTATTTCGTTTGTTTCAGGAACTCCGACCATCTCTGATATCACGAAAGATATGGTGCGCCATGAATCTACTTACAGCAAGTTATAATTTTAGTTTTGTTCTTATTATTATTCTTTCATACAATTTAGTTTCATGAACATAAGGACAAGAACATAAAAACTTATGGTAGTCCAAATTTATTTCAGATAATCATTTAACTCTGAATTGAGGTAGAGCTTTGAATTTGTTTATATTTATTTAGACAATAAAATATTAAGATGCTTACAACATTCGTTTATTTCAATAATAGCTTTCTATAAAGATGGTAAAGAACCACGGGTGTCATGTATTTTTCTCGAGGCCACATTGTTTTCGATATTTTCTGAAAGTTTAAAATCACGCTTAGGTAAAAAAAATTAAACCAAATATAATATAAAATTTTAATATTATACCTTGAAATCGCAGCCGTAGAGGTTGATTCCCAGCTTTAACTTTTTCACAGTCTGTTTCAAGAACTCATCTTTAGTCAGTTTATGTTTCAAAACCTCTGTGTTATCGCAAGTCTTGCAAGAGTTGGCTACACTGCTATCGACGCTGTTCTCATTATTCCGCGTCCAGTTATGACTTAATATTGCATCTCTTCTTTTCATATACTTCATAAAACTGTTTGCGCCTGCTCGACTGTTCTTCACGTCAATGGTCTTTGTAGAATTGGAACTCTCATTGTGAGAATCATTGTCGGATTGTTTTTTGTTAAAAATGTTCGTTACAGTTTTTACTAATGTCGTGCAAGAATCATTGATGGCGCTGAAAAACCTTGCGCCTAAGGATCTATTGTTGATGTTTTTGTCTTTGCTGTTTATGTTTTTATCTTTTTGTGATTTTTTCTTTGCATTTTGTCTCTTCATTCTTAATTCCTTATATTTATTGAGTTTGGCTTCTTCTGTACCCTTTTGCGTGGTTGCTGTTGCTTCTGCAATATTTATACTTGCAGGTTTCGGCGTTGATGCAAATACGGGATCGAAGTCCCGTGTAGTTATAGTAAATTTGTCGTCTTTCTTCGCATATGATATTGTGTCGTTGAAACGCGAATCGTTTGAGGGCGTATCATTGAAGCTTAGCTTTTGCGGGTCCCTTGTATTTAATCTAGCAGTGGTTTTGTTAGTATCTCTAATGATTGGGACTTTGAAATCGTCATTTTTTAGAAATGAGAATGAAAATTCAGAGTCATTGTAAAGGTTAGGTCTGCTTTTTCGATTTATGTTTTTAAGAGATTTCGATATGTTTTGTATTTTGCTAATACGTGAATTTTTAATCGTCTGATTTCCTTTATAGATTATCTTTCGCTTATTTTGTACAGGAGGCTTTCTTATCCCGACATTTAAGACAAGTCTTGAATCATTTTTCTTTAAGTTCTGCATTTCACTCTGTTTTAATTTAAATACCTCTTTCATTACATTTTGCATCAATACTTTAGTTTCTTCAAGGTCATTATCTGCGCCTGTAACGTCGTTTCCCAAGATCTGTTCCTTTGTATTATCCCTATCTATGTTCGATTCACTGCCAAGCATCCTAATATTCGAAGCGAAAGCTCTTTGCTGAGTTTCCATTCCTGCAAAAACATGTGTTTTATTATCTACGTCTTTGTAATTTCACCGATGATGAATATTATCAACCAACTAACCTTTTGCACTTGAACTGATGCGGTTCAAAATTATGATTGCTTTCTGACCCAACTGTAAAAATGATAACTTTGAACAGTAAATATTTTGCAATTAAAACATGTGGAAGAATACTTTGGTGATTAGATTTGCTTATTAGCAATGAATAAAATAAGGTTGGTTCGCGTAAAATAGCCCCCCCCCCCCCCATTCTGTCCTTGCCATTTTAAAGATTTCTCTAAAACGAATGTATTTAAGTATTAACTCAAAGGAAAGATATGATATTGAAGTTGTAGTTTTGATGTGATTTTTTTTATTCCTTTGATGTTTTCTTTATTTTTGTTTCCTATATGAAATGGAACAAACCCCGCCAAATTTTTTTGTATTTTCTACAGTGATTTATTATTTATTAATAAAACTACACAAAATATTGTAAAAGGAAATATTTTATACATTTTTTAATGAGTACTATATCGGTCATATTTTGTGTAGATATTTTATAGTGTACCTATATCAGTCAAACATATTTTGTGATTTTATTACGTACTTATTTATATTATATTCGTTTTAGAAGAATCTTTAAAACGGTGAGGACAGAATTGAGCTATTTTACGCGGAGGCCTCATAAGAACTGCGTTTTACTGATAGTTATGTCAATCAAAATGACCTGACAATCTGGTCCATACAAGCGTATGAAATCACGCAGATCCGCTGGCACATTGGTTTGATGAAGAAGTGCCGTTGATGGCTTAGAGATTTGAACCACCGTCGTAAGAACTTGCAAGCACTTATCGTAATGAAGGAGATTCCTGAAAGAATTTACATACTGTTTAACAGCTACCTATGACATACCTAGGCCAGTACCTATATATTTTTTAACTTACGTGATCTGAGCTTATCAATAAGTACCTACCCACTGTTCATTCAAAATAAACATGTTTGTCTATTGCTAATCTATGTTGTCCATGATAGACAAAAAGGACTCACTTTGACATAACTGAGACACTTGAGAGATTGAGAGATCTCTATTGAGAGAGAGATATTATCTCTCTCTCAATAGAGATCTCTCAATTGAGAGAGAGATATTATCTCTCTCTCAATAGAGTGAGTGAGTGAGCAAGCGCCACATCGGTCATATACATATATTATATGTATATGACCGATGTGGCGCGGCGGGCGAAGGTCCGCCTGCGACGCAGGAGGTTGCGGGTTCGATTCCCGCATTGGGACAAATGTTTGTACGATCTGCAAAACATTTTTCTGGGTATTTCTAAGTAATAAAAATATCTATCTATCTATGTAATATATTGTATCATGTACATTATTGTACATGTACAAATATCAGTCATTAACACCTATAATACAAGATCTGCTTAGCTTGGGGCATGATGGTGCTGTGTAGATTGTCCATATTATTTTATTTTTGAAACGCGATAAATACCTTTTAAATTGTAGGTACTAATAATTATAGGCCAATACACAAATCACGATTAGAAAAACTACAAACCTTTTAAAAATCGACACACCGTTGCAATCAAGGAAAAGCTGGACGTTCCGAGTGTGATTCAACAGCAAACTTTGAAGAACTAGGAGCACGTCAATGTTCTCTTGGCTGCATTTCTCAATGCACTGAAACAGAGAAGGAGAAGTATCATCAGCGTCTAAGGTAGGACAGCAGCACCTAACTATCTGACCCTTCTTGGCGACGCCCGTGAAATCAGTCCAAATAGTTTAGATATTCTCTTACCACAGGAACCAGATGAGAGCAATAGCTTTGATTAACTTCGCATTCACTGCAAGCCACGGCTGTGCATTGGCATAAAGCTTTCCAGGTATCATGGTACTGAAAAAAATTTAAAGAATCCATTTTAAAAGTCTGTTAAAATTCTCCGAATGCCAGTAGAACCCTCCGTATCGCTGATCCACCTTCTTCGTCCACCGCGCCACAGAGGTTACAGCAACACCACAGAGGTTTGTATGATCTGCAAATATCGATTCCGGGACCGAGTCTTTTCTATATCTGTGCGGTAGGCCTATACCCTCCGGAAATTGAGCCTCTCCGCACATAATCCGTAACGAATACATCCAACAGAAAACCAAAGTTATCGGCATAGCTCTCAGAATTAGCAAGCTGAAGTGGCAGTGGGCTGGCCATATCTCGCGAAGAACCGACAACCACTGGGGTAAACGTTCTTGTTCTTGAGTGAAGATCACGACTTGGCAAACGTAGTGTAGGACGCCTTCGAGTCAGGTGGGATGACGATTTACGAAAGACTGCAGGCAGATGCTGAATGTGTCAAGCTGAAAACAGTGCGCTATGGCGCCCATTAGTAGGCCTATGTCCAGCTGTGGACTAAAGTATGATGGATGATGTACTCTCACCCACCCGCCCGCGCTGGGATTGCTCGTTAGTGTATATAGACTATAAGACGCAGAAGGCTCCGGGTTCGATTCTCACCACGTGGCAAGTTTGGATGATCAATAGATTTGTTCCAGGACTGAGTTGTTCCTATATCTGTGCGGTAGGCCTATGACCTTACCCTTCGGAAATTGAGCCTTTTTGTACATAATTCGTATATATAGGTAGGAAGAAGCCTGCCGTAGAAGAAGTCTTACCTACCATCATGCAATTAGTGAACATCTCACACATCGTAGACAAGCACCCGCTGACCCTAGTCATGTTCCGTGCGTACAGAGCCAGAGCTTTCTTCTTGGACGTAATGTCTTCGGCGTCACAATACAGCAATGTAGACAGGAAGTTCAATGCTTCGCTACACTTCCCGGGTAGGCCTCTTGATAGCACGTAGTTTATTTTGTCGTATACTGCGTTGCATTTGATAATGACATCTATGTTAGCTCCTTTCTACAGCAAAATATAATGTTAAAACAAAACAAGTGCGAAGAATTTATGTATCCCAAGTGTGAAGAAAAGAAGCTCGATTATTAGGCATCACAGGCATGGGAACGTGTGAACAATCCTTACATTAAACATCAAATGAGCAGACAAAGCTGAAAATACTTTTAGCTGTAGGCTGATGTCATTGGTTACATTGAGAAGTTCTAGCAATCTGTTCAGATCTAATTTGTCGGTACATTTCGTCGTCGTTGTAGATATGCCCTGAAACCCGGTTCTCTGTGTCTGAAATAAACAAAACATAAATAATAGTATGTATTGCAATAATTTTTGAATAGGTATATACCAAATTCAAGTACTTTTCCAAAATATCTAAAATCTAGAGATACGATTTCTGCTGGCATACCTTCAGCGTAAGACGCTGACTAGTGTGTCTGGTAGCTTTCTGCAAAAACGAGCAATCAGACATGCCGAAAATACCAGCTAATATTCATAAATACAGAAATCTGCTAAATATGCACCTAACTAAAATTCTTGGAAAGGGAAATCAACACAAAATATTTAAAATTGGCGGTACGTTTCTAGCCAATTATAAAAGACCACAGTATCTAAAATTTTAGACATAGACAAGAGCAGGGACTCTGAGCGCACTAACCGGAAGTAATATCTGGTTGGCTCTTCACTAAGGGATGTGTATTCATGCCATTACTATTTTCGTTTCACTCGGTTTGATCATCTGTGGCATGACTGATGTCAAGTCAACGTCACATCAAATGAAAACATAACATAACCTCGAAATCTAATTTGTTTGTTTTGTGTTGTGTTGATGGTAGATTCCGAAAATTATTAGGTTTTGCGTGAATATTTAGGCGTACAAAATGGATGTAGGCGAGCTTCTTTCGTTTAAGGTAAATTGGTGACACACCGCCACCCTCTGGGGTGCCACAAACACAATAAAAGTGGCTGTATGTACAAAAATGAATCCCTTATTTCTAATTGTTATAATTTCTGTACTAGCCCGTTCCAACGCCTAAAAGACCAAATGAAGACGACAGTGGCGATTCCGATGAAGAGCCGTCGCGAGCGATGAAAATGCGCCGGCTGGGGAAGCAACCAAGAGGGGAACATACTATGCAGCAGCTAAGCCAGTCACTGGTCAAAGAACCCACGATTACTGATAAAGAACGGGAAGACATCCTAAGATATGTAGAGACAGAAGCCACAGAGGTACATCTAAACAAATATATAATCACTAGCTGCTCGCTCGCCCGCGCTTTTTCAGTTGCCTAGGTCCGTCCCCAGGATACCCCTTACCTACCTGCCAAATTTCATTGAGATCTGTTCAGCCGTTTAGATGTGAAAAAGTAACAGACTTTCTAATTTATAATATTAGTTTAGAGAATCTAAATGTTGCAGAAGTTTGCTGATAATCCTAAAGCAGAAACAAACCATACTTTGAATTCATAGCTAAAATGTTTAAACTATTATAGGGTGAAGTTCTAGATGACACAGCAGTTAAGAAATTGGTTCTCAACTTTGAGAAGAAAGCATTGAAAAACAGAGAGATGAGAATAAAGTTTCCAGATCAGCCAGAAAAGTTCATGGACAGTGAACTGGATCTACACGAGGCATTACAGGTGAACGTTTATACACAATACAATACATCAACAATACAATGCAACAACAATAATACAATACAATAAGGGTAGGGATAGTTCCTGGAAAAAATAAAAAAAAATTAAACATTATTCTATTTTGTCCATCAGTTAGATTATTAAAAGATATTAGACTCATATTTTTCTTAAGTCAACCAAACAAAAAATTACAAAGATAAAGTGCAACAAAGTATCGAAGTGGGGGCTGGTGGCGTCACTGCAAAAAATGTGGCACGGCGTGATGTCACACTTTGAGTGGTTATATCTTCATAATTTTTTGTTTAATTGTCAAAAGAAATATGTGTCCAAAATCTTCTGATAATGTAACCGACGGATCAATTACATTTTTTCAGGAAACTAGCCTATGCCATGCCATGCAAGTAATACTCATTTGGTTGATTTTGTTGTAGGAACTGAGTGCAGTAGCCACAGTGCCTGATCAATATCCGTTGCTCGTGGACTTGAAATGTGTTAACTCAGTCCTGGAGTTACTATCACACGACAACACAGATATCTCAACCAAAGTGGTCAATCTTTTACAGGTATTCAAAACATGAATTCAGTTTTTATTTTACGGATGTTGAGGTAAACCATAGTGTTTGCCACAGTGTTACAAAGTCTATAAAAAAATGTGTAACAACAAGGCCCCAAAGGCATTACACTACACACAAACTCAATTACTTTATTTCTTTAGGCTTACAAAATAAGCAATTAGACAAGTCAAATTTTATAATATAAACAGTTTTATAAATATTTTAATAATTATTATCAAGTAAGAAATAAGGTGTTATTGATTCACTTCAGTTTTTTGTCCACTAGTGGAAGAAGTGAAAATAAATCACTAGTAAGTTTATATATCACTTGTACACCAATACATGTTTATTTTTCCTATGAATCATACTCAATTTTAAGCTCTATTGAGTATGATTTATTGTTCATTTTGAATCCAATCATCTCCATAATCTATTTTGTCATAATTTATAAGTCTCACCCTGTATTTAAAAATATGGTTTATGAACACTATCTTTCTTCGGTCATAATTTGTTAGTGTTTATTTTGCATCTTTTGTATAAAAGTTGTTATATTTTATTTATTAGAAACCTATGTATTTTAATTTTCTATTATGTATTATTAGTACCTATTGTATGTATAATTGTATATTTAAGTAATATGCCACCATCTACTTAAATGTGTACAACTCATTATGTCCATCCCAAGGTGGTCTCGAAGAGATCGCTCTTAGCGATAAGGCCGCCCATTGTGCAACGATGTGATCTCTCTTTTCCTGTATTTTGGATTTTCTTGGTTGGGCAAAGTGAAATGTATAGTTTATTTTTTTTCATTTCCAGGAGTTTACAGATGTGGATATCCTTCATGAAAGCGAGGAGGGCGCCGAAGAGCTTATCAATGCACTTGCAGAATCAGAGGCACCAGCATTGCTGCTTCACAACCTAGCCAGGCTTGACGAGCAAGTACCTGACGAAAGGGATGCTGTGCACAACACACTGGGTATTGTGGAGAACATCACAGAGTTCAGACCCGAGCTATGTACAGATGTAGCCAAACAAGGCTTCATGCAATGGATACTGAAAAGACTGAAGGTAACAAACAACTGATACATACATACTTATATTATAAACTAGTTTCTGCCCGGCGGCTTTGCACACATTGTTTCTATGAAAATGTTTATAGGTAATTTTTATCCCGTGGAAACTGTTCAATAGGATTAAAAAACCCCCTATGTTTGACTCCAGGCTTAGGGCTATGGAAAATTTCAGCCCGATTATTTCAGTCGTTATGGGGTGAAGAGGTAAAAAACATCCATCCAAACATCTAAACATCCAAACTTTCGCATTTACGAGTATAATATTAGTTTGATTCCAAAGTAATTTTGTCTTTCACCAAGTGAAAGGGCCTTTTCATAATGAATCTTAATGAAATTTGTAAAGGATATTATGCCGAAATTATGGCAAAGATAGATGGTCTCAGGGAAGGTATCATGTTCTTCCCTGGGGTAGTCTGGGAAGGACATAATCATAATCCATCCCAGGCGTACAAATAGGCGTGCAAACCGTGGGTGGAAGCTCCTAGTTGGTTATGAATTCATAAGACTTTGAAAAAAAAAAGAAGCAAATCCTAAACCTTCACAATTTTTCTCATATTTACAGATGAAAGCCCCTTTTGATGGAAACAAATTGTATGCAACAGAAATCCTATCGATACTGTTGCAACACACGCCTGAAAATCGAAAACTACTTGGAGAGCTAGATGGCATTGATGTTCTGTTGCAACAACTCGCGGTTAGTATTTTTTCTCTTCTGAATCTCGTATTGCAGCATCTACCAAATCCGCTCGGAACTTATGAATTACTGTACAAAACGAGAAACGTAATACGCTTCGCCGTACTCTTAGCATGTGTTTATTTCTCTAGTAAATTTAATAGAATAATCTTGCACTATAATAACTCTATGGGGTTTATGTAGTTACTTGTCTCTGAACTAGTTTCCACAACAGGCCAACAGGTGGGCATTTTTGGGTGTCGAGGTCTATGTATGTTTTTACTCCTTTTATATTTATCTTCGTTGATTTCTTAAAACGAACTTAAAAACAGTGTAAAAGAATGTCTTAGGATTCAAAGTCCGTTTTTTTTAAACAATCAAATTATTCCGTTTTTTAGTAGACGGGTCTTTTCTCTGGTAAATTTAACACTAACAATACTTTTTTTTCAGTTTTACAAAAGACACGACCCGTCTGGCGCAGAAGAACAAGAGGCTATGGAGAACATGTTTGATTCCCTGTGCTGTGCGCTCATGGAGCCAGCCAACAGAGACAGATTCCTGCGCGGTGAGGGTTTGCAACTCATGAACCTTATGCTCAGGTATTAAAGTTTAGTTTCTACAAATTTTGAAGTGTCTTTGTACTTCTGTTAATAATTTCAATAGTGTCTAGGCATTGTATTTTTATTCATTACTTGTTTCTGGACTGGTTTTCGCAACTAGGCCACAGGTGAACCCTTTTTGCGTAACGGGTGGGAGGCTGCTAGTCTAACCACCTGATGTCCTCAGGAAAACCACCAGCTCGCTGACGCCGGTGCATGCGTATAGGCGTCCTTGGTGGCAGTGTGGTCGTTGAGACTCTACGCACTCTACAAATTGTACATACTTATTTGATCTGTCTTTTATTCTAGAGAAAAGAAGATGTCCCGGAATGGTTCGTTGAAAGTGCTAGACCACGCGCTGGCGGGGCCCGACGGAAAAGACAATTGCAACAAATTTGTCGATATTCTAGGATTACGCACTGTGTTCCCACTTTTCATGAAAACTCCTAAGCGGAAGAGAGTCCTAACTGTAGACCAGCATGAAGGTACCTATACTATCACACTAATATTATAAATGCATCAGTTTGGATGGATGGATGGTTGTATATACATATATGTAACTTATTCACACGAAAATTAAGAAAGACCATTGTCTATACTCATGTTATTATTGTTTATTTGTCAGAATGCGTCTCCAAGTGAATCAAGTAATAAGCGAAAATTAATTTTGTTATATATTTCAGAGCATGTGGTGTCAATTATAGCGTCGATGCTGCGAAATTGCCAAGGCGGCCAAAGGCAAAGACTGCTGGCCAAGTTTACAGAGAATGATCTCGAAAAAGTGGACAGACTTTTAGAACTGCATTTCAAATACATGGATAAAGTGGATAGAACTGAAAAGGAGATGGAGGTAAACATATTAAAAGATTTATAAACAAAAAAAATGCAAACAAATATAAAAAAAATAGAACTAGTATATACAATTGAAGCAATTGACTGTTGCAAACAATGTACAGGTAGCTCAACTGATCCATATCAATGGCGAGGCAGGAATCGAGCCATAGAGGACGTCGAAAATAAATGTGATTGCTTTGATGTTTTAGCAAGAAGCTGACGATTTGGATGACGACGCGCAATACCTAAGGCGATTATCAGGTGGTCTCTTCACGTTACAACTGATCGATAGGATAATTCTGGAGGTAATTTAAAAACACTAAAGTCACTTGGCTTCAAGACTCCAAATCTCTGTGGAAAGCATCTCCACAGTCTCTCGTGCTGTCCTAAACTGAGCGAGACGGCATGAGACTTGACGTCATTCTAAATCCCATTTTTAAGTACTCAAGTTATACATTAGATATACCTTAATACCATTGAACTTATTACCAACTACATTATTATTATTCACATATATTATTTGATGTTTTGGAATAACTTTTCTGTAAGTTGAGTCTGCATAAATATAACATAGAACATTTAAATCAAATTATAACTAGTATTTATAATTTAAACAATTGAGCTAACTGCAGACTGTTGCAAACAATGTACAGGTAGCTCAACTGATCCATATCATAAATAAATGATTTTTGAAATGATCGTTTATTGTAGGTGTGCACAGCAGGCCCCACTTCAGTAAAGCAACGAGTTCAGCGCGTACTGTCGCTGCGCGGCGGATCTCTGAAGATCATCCGGCATGTCATGAGAGGTAAGAAAACGAGTCAAGAGGACTGGAACCAAACCCTTACTTACCTTTATCGTATCTATAAATAACGTGAGGCGATTTTTCGATATCTCATCAATGGAATTTCATTGCATTTAAGACTTCTAAGAACTTAGTCAACACAGTGACATAATCGAATAATAACGTTTGTTCCTTTCGTATTGGCGCGAGATTCAAATTTGTTTGTGGTTTTTAATTTTCTCTACGTTCTACAAAAAATAACGGTAAATTTGTAGCATATCGTAAACATTTTATTTTCTATTTTAAACACGAAACGAACAGCCTTAAGTAGGACTGCTAAGTCATGAAAAAAAATTACGTGATATTCGCCGAGGCATCTCCCCTCTCCCCACGTGACATTGGGTAAGATTTGCCGAGATTCCCCCGATAAGCGCCTCACGTAATTAATAAACGCCCCCTTAAAGTGAACGAAATGGATTTTATTGCGATGCAGCTTCAGTCTAAAATGTGTATTTGCCAGCCCAGGCAGACGTATTATTCACTTCACCGCCTGTGTATTTACTATTTACCGCTCATGTGCCATAATGTTTTTAATTTGTATATTCCTATTTTGCCAGAATACGCGGGTAACCTCGGGGACGCGGGCAGCGAGGAGTGGCGGCAACAGGAGCAGCAGCACATATTGCAGCTCGTCGATAAATTCTAGAATTCATTTAGAATCCACGCCTTCCACTTTCACGTGATTATTGTGTATAATGAATTGAGTTTTGTAAGATATATTCTTAATATAGGTACAATTTTCATGAACTAAGCATGTTATTTCCAACAGTTCCTGTTTTCAAGATATCCGTTTTGAATTGTGAATATGACCGAATGGAGAAATTTATACGACCAGCCCTAGGTCCACCCGCGGCTGTAGTGTCAGGATGATCATGAACATATCCGTATTCAAAGATTCCATGACTGTGTATAACCCCAAAAGCTAAAGTTAGTTTGGTTCACTCTGGTGTATGGAATATGTATGGGTATGGTTTAAAAAAAAAACAGCAAATAAACAGTACAATAACTTTATTGAAAGAATATTTAATTAATGTTCATAATAACATAACAATATACTGAAAATATACACAACAAGTATAAAAAAAACAGTGCAGAATGCAGTCACAGATTGCACTACACTTGATTTATCATTAATCACATTCCATTTCAACCATCATAGAACTTTCAAAGTCAATTCAACTTTAACATAACAACTTGAAGTCCCGTAATAAGTTGGTGGAATTATTCAACATACAAAAAATAAACAAAAGATTTTGTGCTCGCTATAAATCTGATTCAATAAGGAACTAAGTACCTACCTAATAATTACATAAGTACATACTTATAATAGCCCTATGTCCCCGTCACATGTTACATACAATATTCGATGTGCTAACTAGGATCTACCCTTGCCTCTCATCATACTCAACCTTTGTGGCATTGACATCATGTCACGTTGCCGAATAGCACTCTCATAACCAACAACATTACAAACAACTTAGTGGTATTTATGTTTAGGTCCTTTCACCTAAAAGTGTGTCAGTACGACTATTAATCTATAGAAAATGTAACAAATATCACTAACACAGTATCACATTGGCAATACGTTGCGTACACAAGATTTATTGTCAGCTAGGTAACTTACGTGGGATAAGAAGTTGTGGTTGTAGCTCATTATGTCACGCAACAGATAGAGCATTCATATGGGATTAAGCTGCACCGCACAGCAGAAAAACGAGCATTCAAATATGAGCTTATGCTCGTACTCTTTAGATACACTTTACAGTGATAAAATATCTTGAATCGCGCAATAAAATATCTTGTGAATCAGTGTAGCAATCAACGCGCTGTAAACTTTTATGATGTATGTAAGGTGTTACTAAAAAGAGCATGACCTTAAGGATTCAGCGACAGCTGCTCTCAATTTACTTTTGCAATTCGTAATATTATTTATATATAATGTTCCATAATACCAAAAATGATGAATGAAACCTATACAATCTTAGCTATGTTTCGTAGCTAATAAAACGTAAGATATTGTTGTTAACTGTTGTTAACGTAAGATATTGTTTCGGCGTTAAAATATGCAAAAAACAATTGGCTTACATTTCAGGTGAGAATAAAAAAAAACTATCAGTGACCTAGATACTTTTTGAATACAACCAATAACATCGAATTACAAATCATTTTGGTAGTATGTCTGTATGTGTAATTCATCATCCGCAGGCCCCATATGACCATATTTGAATGCACATTCTGCTGTGTGCGAACAGTGTACTGAATACAACCTTCAATCATATCTACAGAAGGAAGTCTGGCATAAGTTCATTAAAAACCTGAAACATTTTGCTTCCCTTTGAGTCCTTTCTGAATTACTTCTTGACTATTAATTTCTATTTTTATTTTATTAATTTCTTACTTCTTGACTATTTTAATTCAACTGTATGCACTAAAATTCAGTGAACGCCAATTATCGCTAAAAAGGAGCATCTTCTAATCTAAAGTATCAGAAGGTCCCTGTTCGACGATTTAAGGCCCTCACTGAAAATTCCCAGCTTTAATTTTAAAGATTATTGCCATTTAAATTCATTTACCATTGTTGACATAGGTAGGTAAGTCTTGTGATCCATATTCTCTAGCTAGAGTTACATTACAAGGAACTGATAGTATCTAAAATACAAAGACGTTCTTTAGAAACCTTGTACATTTTAGTATAGTAAAATCTATAACAAAACATTATTAAATAAGCATGGTTATAAAAAGTTAAAATACTTAGTTGGTCTATTAAAATATACCTAGGTACTTGTGGATAAATGCTATGACTATTCACAATGCGGTAACATGCATGCTTCTCGAATAAATTCATTTCAAATACAGAAAGATACAATATTAATTGGATCATTCTGTGTATTTGCAGAGATAATTTAAACCACAGTATTGGTAAAATGCTTTCTAATATCACTGGAATGCTGACTGCGTGTCTCCGTATGTATATCTATCTATACTTTGTTTAAATCTCAAAGGTATCTATATAAGGCAACCCTGACTACTTTAAATCTATTACCGAATCCGTAAGATGTGGAGCGCAGTGAAACGTATTACTACAATGAGTCATACCATGATATGCGTGTTATGAAGTGAGGCTCGAATCTAATTCTTGCAGTAATATTTCTAGGAAATGTAACCGTCGGCACTTATTAGCAACTGCGACAAATCATGAACAATCGCTTGGCTGCGCTCCAGGTGTCTCAAATGGGATGAACATATCCGCACGGGAACCTAAGAACCCTATCTTACATGGACACCATGGTGGCGCCACCGGCTGCGACACCAACAAAATGTGTACTCGTACAATTGTATCGAGGGTACATCAACTGGTATCAGCTAGGTTGCGCAACCAAATTTGCTGCCGGGAACGAAATCACCCGCTGGTGGCGCAACCATTAATATGTAGAGAGCTATTTGGCGTCTCACTAACTCCACCACCAGTTGGCAGTAGTGTTTATTTTAGTGTTTCTCGCTTGGTAGCTCAAGACTCCACGGTGGCGCCATGGTGTCCTAATGAGATAAGAGACCTAAGAGCGGGTACAAATAAGGCGTTTTGAATCGCGCGCTTTGAAAATGCGCGTATTAAAACCCATATGGTCCGATACTTACATAAACATTCCAACACGCGCGTTTAAGGATAAGTTCTTAACCTCAATCGCGTTTACTAATAGTTAGCAACGGAAAAACGCACCTACTCTGTCTTCTGGGTTCCTTCGTCGCCGATATGTCCACGCTATCAAACATTCTTACATCGGCGTCAAACAAAACAAGTGCGTTTAACACACAGAAGGCACAACACACTTGGAATACGATGTGCAATGGCAATGGCTAGCACTCCTTACCTAGCATCACTGTAAACGCTTTGGGAATGTCCTCGTTTGTTTTGGAGATGTTGGTACCGCCGAGGAGGCTCGGCTCTGGTATCACGCCGCTTTGGATGCCGTGCGCTGTTTTCAGAAGGTCGTAGTTTATTTTCTCTGATACTACCGAGTCTTTTCTGTGGGTGGAAAAAGTTTGAGTTAAGACAACTGTATATCTCTCGCTAACATGCATTTTAAGGGAGATTCTCACAGCGGATCCGTTTTTACAGGACCGTTATTTACGGATACTTCGCTACTGGAAACAATCTTCTGGATCTAGAATATTGGTGGGTATGTGAACTCGCACCTACAACTACATACGCCATGACGAAAAAAAACGGATGCTGTGTGAATGTGCGCTAACGGGTATTACCAGTAATGACATACGGCACGTGCCTTACCACAGAAGAAGGCTGAGAGGTCACACAGAGCGAGGGCTATAATTTGGAGTACTGTTTTGACCGAGCAGTGCGTGTCGGCGTCTACATCCATTAAGAGGTAGGACTATCACCGCGCCATCTTTGTATGTACTTACTTATAGTCAGGATGCGACGTAACAAATTTCCTCATCCACGTGGCCATAGTGGAGATCTCTCCGGACGCGCGCCGCTGGATTAGTTTCAGGTACTGCTGGACCGAACAGTGCGTGTCGGCGTCTACGTCCATTCCTGACAGGTAAGACTCTATCAAGGGAATCAGCCCGGGGAAGATCCCGTCCTAGGGTAAAAAGAAAATATTATTAAACACAAGTCTGGCAAACATGGAACGGAAGGAATGTAAAGACATGGAAATAATAGTAAATACTGTGGCATAAAATACATAACAAATTTAGCATGTTAAATTAAGAAGTAAGTGATTCATTCAGATATCTGTTTCGTTGTCATGTAAGTACATTATTTTCAATATTTTCGAGCATATAATTTTTTTTAGGTTTTAGCTTCAAAAAGCACATGAACCAAAACAAACTTGGTGCAGCCAGTTGGGATGAAAGTAAGAATGAAAACCATTAATTGGATGCCTACCTTTCCCTTGACGATCTCTTTGTATTTTTATATATCTCTCTGTGTGTTTATATGGACCGTAGTATAAGTTAAATAAGATCTATACTTGTTCTAATGCTGTCTGAAATATATGTAACATTATTATTTGATAGGCATCTCTACGTTTTCTTTAGAGACCTCGCTGTACTGTTTTTGTTCTATGCTGTGACGGATCATCCATGTCAAAAAGTATTTGGCTACATACTTGGCGCAGCCGGTTAGGATGCCTACCTTCCCGTTGACTATCTCGTTGATAGTCATTTCCGCGAACTCTTCTGAGGCCACGCTGTCTTTGTTCTGTGCTGGGAGGGTGCTGGGCGCGCCCACGTCCCGCCGCCACCAGAACTTCTCGCTGTGGACGGCATTTCTTCGCTGTGCGCGTTGCATGTTTTCATCCACCTGAAGATTATTTATACCTACCGTTGAGTCTGGTCAAGTTGTACTGAGACTAGGTAAGGATTTATTGGTAACTTTATGAGTATTTATTACAATAACATGTACGATGTTACTATAAGTAAACAATAGCTTATTTCAGAGCTGATTTCCTCATTGTAATTTAGCCATAACTAGGTAATAATTCAGGTAACTTTACTGATATGCCCAACAGTTACAACCTTACAACTCCATGTTTTATGACTTTGCTTTCCTAATAAAAAGGGGGCAATTTTATGAGTAATTTCGCGATAACTAAGTTATAAAAAGTATTTCTTGCTTTTAAAGTGCGTAACTGGCACTGGGGCAATTTTCGACGAAAATTTAATAATGTTCCAAATAATTTTCGACTTCGACGGGACTGGAAACCGTACTGAGGGAGCGAAAAACTCTGGGACTTAGAACTTAGACGAGTTACGCACTAAAATAGCAAAAAACCTAACCAAAATCTCACCTGATAGGTAACAATGTTGCTGATGAATAGTCTTTCTGACCTTAGTGATACATCGTCGGCGACGATGTATCACGGAGGTCTAGAAGACACGTATTCGCTCATGCCTTGAAAAGACCTGTATTGTAACTTGATTGTAACTGTCCTTACCTTGCTGATCGGCATGACTAAGTAGAGATTGTAGGAGAGTATGACGCGTGTTAGAAGCACCACGAAGCACACATAGGCTGCGTTCTCGAAGTCGGTTAGTTGAGCCTCGCACGGACGGAATTCCACGCGCCAGCCGATTGGGGAGTTTGGTGGAGGTGGCTTGAAGCGCATGGTCTGCCAGTTGGTTGATTGAATGTTCTATAACAAAAATGACAGATAAAACTGAGATAATTGTATCGAGCGGAGCGAGCCACGAAAATGTTTCATTCACGGTTTGAAGAGGTTCATCATAACTCAGTGTTTTATTTGGTAACTAGCTTCTGCTCGCGGCTTTGCTCGCGTCTCGTATGAACAGATGTGCGACGTGCATCGTCAGCGAATGGTCTACGCCGCCCTCACGCAGTCGCTTGTATATCGACATATCTACTGCTATAGGTCACTCTTCTTGTAGGTACATCTGAATGTAAACTCACCTCGAAATGGTCGGTATCATTCTTATCGTCCTGGTTGACTTTCTCCGAGAAGAGAGACACGGTATCTCGTATGAACAGATGTGCGACGTGCATCGCCAGCGGATGGTCTACTCCGCCCTCGCGCAGTCGCTTGTATATCGCAGGGTCGTGTGTTATTGGTATGTCGTTGTACCTGTGTGCACATGCACATATTTGAAAAAAAAATCACAACATTTTTTAAAGATCATTTAATCCATTCCATTTCCATGTCTCATGATATAATACATGATTTAAGAATTGTGCCGGGTGGTTTATGGGTTCTGGATTATTTCTTATCTAAACTAAGTAGTATATGATCGTCATAACATGGGCGCATACTCCTAGTGTCCTGCGCCCGTGTATGCATGAACAACAGTACAATTATAGCATTTCTCCCTTCAAGTTCTCTCAGTCCTCAATAAAATAACTGTCGATATTACTGCCCCTGAAAGAATTTTCAAAGCAATTTTTTTAAATGTTGGAGTGTAATCATGGAGTTCGGAAGTATGCCATCTTTTTACACTAATTCTTATGGGATACTTTTCTTTGCTGTAGGACGTGGGTTAATTTTGTATGGACCGTGATTGTTCTTCTTTCATCGTAATTTTTTAAATTTTCTAATAAAAAGCAAAAAAATGGCATTTTACATGAAAACTTCTATAATGCTCATCCCACTAATATTACAAAAGTGAAAGTTTCGATGGATGGATGTTTGTTACTCAATCACGCCAGAACGGCTGAATGAAATTTGGCACAAAGATAGTTCTGGAATAGTACATAGGCTACTTTTTATCCCGTTAAAATGTATGGTTCCCGTGGGATAGATTTCTTTTAATTTTTCATAGTGCAAAGGATCGATATGATTTTTTGCATAGTTAGTGGTAAGTTCAGGGGTCAGAAAATGACATAGGCTAGTTTTTATCGGGATTTTTATAGAAAGATAAAGATTTTTAGCGCATATTTGGATTATTTTTGTATTTTAATTGGTAAATGCTTTAAAGCGGGAAATATGAAAATCATATTTGGCTTTCTTCACGGCCTAACAAAGCTACCAATCGACTTGATTTTTGGCATAACGACAGTTGAACGGACGTGAAGTAACATTGGCTCCTTTAGGTCTTGGAAAAACATCAAATTCCTACGGGAGAGTTAGGGATGATTTATATTAGACCGGCCTTGCCCGGGGGCGGCGGGCCGCGTACGTAGCCCGGACGGGGCACGGATTTGAAACATTACATACATTTTGTATGAAGTAGTTTATATTATACAGTGCATGATCCGTGTTCCGTCCGGGCCAGTCTTCTAACTGCTCCGGCCCGCCCCAACCTCGCCCCGGCCTGATCTAATATAAATCATCTCTTACAGGAATATTCGAATTTTTACTATCCCCCTAGAAATATGAAATTCTAATTTAACGCGGGCGAAACCGCGGAAACAGCTAGTGTTACATACTAGTAAATCGATAAAAAAATTATATTGGTCTAACTGAAGGTAGAGTACCTACTAAAAAAGTCAGAAATCGCAAAAAAACTTGTCACAACAAAAAAACTTGTGTTGGGGTCACAAGTTTTTTTACTAAGTACATACTTACTAAGTAACATAACATGTTATGTAATATTACTTAGTAAGTGCCCTTAGCACCTCAGCGTGCCTCAACTAAATAATGGAATATTTGCAATGAGTAGACGATTTAGTAAGATGTTCTAGAAGACGAAAATCAGCATGTTTTGCGATTTGAGTGTGTCAATGGAGGTATTATTTGATAACAGAAAACTGTTGATTCAGAAACGTGCGGCACAAATTATCGATTAGGCAAACATTGAAAGGTATTTCAAAAACCGCCGAGTCATTCTGACCGATCCAAGGCTAGGAATAAAACGTCCTTACTGTATTAAACACGGTTCTAGAATCGTAGATGTTTTTTGAAAACAAAGGGGTCATTATTTAAATTTCGTAGAAAATTGCCCCAGTGCGAGCTACGCACTATAATAGTAAAAAGCTAAAGGGGTTACAAAATTTAAAATAAAACCGGCCCAGTGCGAGTTGGACTCTCGCACGAAGGGCAAAGGGCAAAAAAATCACGTTTGCTGTATGGGAGCCCCCTTAAATATTTATTTTATTCTGTTTTTTAGTAGTTGTTGTCATAGCGGCTACAGAAATACATAATTTGTGAATATTTCAACTGTCTAACTATTACGGTTCATGATATACAGCCTGGTGACAGACGGACAGCGAAGTCTTAGTAATAGGGTCCCGTTTTTACCCTTTGGGTACGAAAAAACCCTAAAAATATTGGTGGAAAATATTTTACGACAATGGTATCACCGGAGCAAATCGCATAAGTGCGAAATCATTGCTGGTTTTAGAAACTCTTATTCAACATTTTATTTAACTGTCGTCCGTTTTCGAACTCAATTTGGACCGTTTCGCTTCGATATTATGCGTTGTTGTAGTTATTTTTTTCTGTTATTATTATCAGTTCTTGTAAAGTTCTCATTCTATTTTATAAATGCAATTGTTTACATAAAATATATTGGATTCTAGAACCAAGTACAGATAATGATGATTCAAATGTACAGATAGTAATCAGTTATTCTGTTTACTTTTGCTGTTAGTGTGTTTGTATTAGATATAAACATTTGATTAGAAACTATGAGTTAGAGTAAAGTGGTGACCTCGATTTATGAGAAACAAAACTGAAAAATCTGAAAATCAATTATTATTACTATTCAGGCAATAAAACACATTTTTTTAAAATTTTTTGTTGATGAGGTATGGTATATATATAAGGATTTTTGTTAGTAAGATAATGGAGTCGAATCACGATTGAGTAAATTTGACTCGATAGAAAAAAATCGCAGTTTCCTCTAAATTTTCATTTTACTACGGAAAACCAGTTTCACTCGCTAGTTCAACATTTTTTAATGAAATGTCGTCTAAAAAATACTTAACTAGATACTTTAGACGATAATGGTTTTATTTTTTTGCGAAAGAGTATTATTTTAGAGCGATAACAATTTTAAAAATAAAAACCAGCGCGTCGGCCTGATCTTCCCTTCCTTTCTCGTCTTCACCGCGCGGCATTCGCTCATCCTTGTCTCGAAAATACGAACCTATTTCACCTTAATGAAAAAATCCGAAAAAAATTAAGATAATAGGTATTGTAAGGTTTCCGCCCTACACCTTTAGATGACTGATTTGACGACCTCTGTAGCGCGGTGAGCGAAGGTCCGCCTGCGACGCAGGAGGTTGAGGAGGGTTCGATTCCCGCCTCGGGACAAATGTTTGTACGATCTGCAGATATTTGTTCAGGGTGTTCTGGTCGTTTTATATGTATATATATCTAGTGCCCATAAGACAAACTCTGCTTAGCTTGGGGCTAGATAATGCGGTGTGAATTGTCCAGCATTATTATTACTATTATTAAACTGATAACTTGATTTTATTGATAATGATGTGAATACACGGGACAGCAGCGGTCGAACGCGTATTGAATTCCTTTAGCTCCGATAGCAAAAGTGCAATGTGCGGTTTATACATTAATCGTACAGGTTGCATGCTATTTTTATTTTCTCTCATGACTCCTTTCACGACTTTTCTCTAACTCCCAGTTTCGGATTTGACCATTTCCACCCATCTGAAAAAGACAGCTAGTGTATGTTTTGTGTACGTACTTCTCATGTTCTGCTGAGAGATAAGAGTCGATAGAGTCGTATCTAGACTTCTGTATGCGGAACTTGTTATTACGAAGGGGCTCCAGACCGCGCTCCTCTCGTGTTCTACAGTCCACTGATCCGGAGATGACGTTCCAGCGGCAATCCACGTCTGTTAGGAACCCGCGGTAGATCGGGGAGGCTGCTGATAGTGCTAACTGTGGAACAAGTAATTTAAATTTTACATCATTACAATTTACATACCAACCGATTTCGCATTTATATGTATTTACACTGTTTTTTGGGTTCCGTACCCAAAGGGTAAAAACGGGACCCTATTACTAAAACTTCGCTGTCCGTCTGTCACCGGCTGTATCTCATGAACCGTGATAGTTAGACAGTTGAAATTTTCACAGATGATGATTTTGATATTGATTTTGATCGCTTCAATTTTTTGTCCACTAGTGGAAGAAGCGAAAAATAAACCACTAGTAAGTTTGTATAATCCTTAAAATGTTATACAATATTATTTGCCTATCTAAATCTAAATATAATATGATTTAGATGCAGGTCAATATTTATATAAAACTAAGCTTAAGATTGTTCTCCCTTAATACTATCGTCGGTGCGGAACTGGGCGACATCTGGCCAAGCATTAACATCATTGATATAATCATCTATAATAGAAAAGCTCCCAAAAATCAATCAAAATTATTAAATAAATGAACATGCACAACCTTACCATGATAGGACACAAGGGCGCTAGCTGGTCGTAAAGCGTGCGCGCCTCAGTGATGCAACACGCCTGGAAGGTCAGTTGCAGACAGCAGCAGCCCATGCCGAAGCCCATAGCGTCCATGTACACACACTCGGGATCCGCCGCTTTGTCGTTACTGTGGGAATCGTCTACTGGGAACTTTGTGTTCATGTCACGGAATACTGCAAAACATATACACATATTGTTCTTGGTATTTATTTATTCCGTGTATATTATCTATTTTATAAAGTATTTTTATGTAAATTTACGTTCCTCCTTACTTATGAATATTTAATAATAATTATTATGTATTATGTTGTATACACCCCTGCCTTTCTTAAATTTTCAAATTTCTTTCCATCCAAAGGTTGCCTGGAAGAAATCGCTGCTAAGCGATAAGGCCGCCCATTGTACGTTACGTATGTTTAATGTTTATATCTGTTTCTTTTAGTTTTATTTTGTGGTGTACAATAAAGAATTTTGTATTGTATTGTATACATTTACAGTAAAGCGACTGTTACGTCCAGCAGGCTTAGCATAAGCATCAAATACAGTGATTTTAAAGAGGGCAGAATAAACGAAGCTTCATCGTATTTGAATAGATTCCTTTAACTTTCACATATTATGCATTGTATGACATTTTTCTCCCAAGCTTTAGTTTCTATTTAAATCAGCGACGAATGCTATACCAAATGTTTATTTGTTTTGTATAATTTAATTCTGCGTCAACTATGAAACCCGTGGAACCCCATTGAAATAACGAAACCTTTGTTTTAAATAAAGTAATATAGAAACATAGTATTGTATGACACAAAACGATTATAATGATTTATTAGGATGCTAAGCAGAAATTACTACGTTCCTAATGACATGGAAACAAGAAGGCACTCAGTCAATGACTTTAATTATGCATGATTTGATAGTTGCGACTTGTAGTAAACAATGCTGGGTTATGTCAACTCAGGCTACTATAATTAAAGGTTGTATGTTGGATGCAATAATGAGGCAGTAAAAAGGTTTATTTTATGTATGTTAGACTAAGGCATATATTTTATATGGGCTGTAGTTTTTAAGTATTTTACATCCTTTACTAGACTAATGTTGCCTGAAATAAATGTTTTATTATATTATTATCTATAACTATACTAATAATATTATAAAGAGGAAGGATTTGTTTGTTTGAATAGGCTCCGAAACTACTGGAGCGATTTGAAAAATTCTTTCACCAATAGAATCCTACATTATCCATGATGAACATAGGCGATAGAATATACCCGTGCGAAGCCGGGGCGGACCGGTAGTAATTTATATAATATCTCGATGGTTAATTTAAAATAAAGTCTCACTCGGTATATTAATTGCCACTTTCTCTCCTCTCCTTTTCCTGATATTCGATGTCAAGGTCTTGAAGCGAGGGTGGCCTTCGAAAATGGCATCGTCAGGAAAATACAGAGATTTCGTGACTCCGTCATGAGGAGTAGGTGAGAAGGGCGGGCTTGTGAAATCTGGACAGCCCAATCTGAAATTAGTCCACCACCTTTAGGTTTACAGTTAAAACTCGATCAATGTTGTGTTTAAGAAAAGTTTATTGGGACAAGTAGCTGCCGAATTAATGCAGATATTTGTCAATTCCATAAGGTGGCGGGAAAAAGAAAGTCTATCTTAAAGAAATCAAAAATATTGTACCTACAAGCCTAGATTCACCGGGCATTAATTACGATCTTTTACTTTTAAGGCTACAATGTAGTTAGATACTTGAGTGAAGTACCAATCATTTACCTAGGAAAGTTGGTGATGCTCATAATGACTTCTCCATCTTTTAATAGAGTGCTGGCCTCCGCTCGTCTGTAGCGCATATTGGCCTCTACAATATTGAAATGCGCAAGTAGGCCGCCGTAAGGTTTTCCTGGGGTTCCTTCAACCATGTACGCACCATATTCGGGACGCCACAAGGATTTTACATCTAAACAAACACAACATACCATTTGTAGAAAATTTCGATATCAACAAACAGGCGCAAATTATTCGCCTTTAGTTTACCTAAAATATTCTAACATAACGGAATTATATTAGAATAAATAAACAAATGATTGTGTATGTATCTCCTTAGCTGATACTAGTACCTGCATAAAGGCCTGTTTTGTTCAGACGACTGTACGCGGTAAATTTCACTCATATTTCTGCCGGGATTTCACGCGGTCCGCGTTATTTCGCCGAATATTTTGGTGGCAATCCCTCCACCTTCCCATGGAGGGCTTATACCTCGTAGGTCTGAACAGGCTCTATTATGCCTACCTCAGAACAATATCCTTACTAATATAAATCAAGAAAGTAACTCTGTCTGTCTATCTGTATATCAGTCTGTCTCATACCTTTTCACGCCTAAACGGCAGAACGGATTTTAATGAAATTTGATATGGACGTTAATAGTTTCCCGGGGACGGACATAGGCTACTTGAAAATCGCATGCGAAGCCGCGGGCAGCAGCTAGTATTCTATATGAGTGAAAATCGGACACCCCGGACACTCGCCCATTTCTCGATGCATACATAGATAGCGCAACCACAGAACTAGGTACCTATATCGAGATACGATATAGGTACCTAGTTCTGTGTATGTATGACGTCTAGGGTCACTTCATGAACTTAACTTGTGAGTACGACGGTTGCGAAATAACATAGATTTTCAGTTTCCTCTTACAAAAAGTGAAATTAAACCGCAAAACAAAAGAAATTTCGTATGTCCATGATCACACAAACAAAACATCGAACACCATCGGTGTCGTCTGTCTAAATCATTAGGTACACATGCCATCTACTCCCCGTGCGAGCGCCGTTCATCCCTTGCATTTGGGACACGAACTGATCACACGCGGCGGCGCGGGAAGGAGAGGAAGTTCGGTCAGGTGGGAGGCGAAGAGTGTCCATTTGATCCGTTAGTATTATATATTCTTTGCCAATATTCCCAGACATTATCCCCTACTCATAAACAAACAAAAATTTATATAACAATATTTAATAATGTAGAAAATCAGCCCTTCTCCCACTACGGAATCACAGCAATCACAATCATCAAAGATGTATTATCACTACATTATTGAAGAAAAGATAATAGCTGCTACTCTAAACGGTTGTGGTAATACTAAAATCAATATTGTTAATATTTGAATGTGTTGAGTTTATGAAACATTGAATTTGAGACTTCCTTACACATGTCATATTATCATGCTAACACCAGTCATGATTGGAACCTACTATGAACAATGTCAATTCATTAATTACAACAATTAGAAGTTGTATACATAATACATAGGCTACTAGGATCTTTGCGTAATTGTAATAATAGAAGACCCCAGTTTTAAATAAGTTTTATTGATCAGAAAAACATGCATGCACATATGTTGCTGGACCACCCACCTACTCATTAATTTAACAACTTGAGCTTACAATGTATTTAATGAATGCAAAATTCAATTTGATAATAAAAAAGTCTTTCACAATATTGATAAGATGAAGTCATGGTAGTGACATTGCAAGAATGTAACACAGAAAGAAATAACCAACAGATGATACCAGACTAACTATGACTTGCTATTTTGGCTGCTGATCAATTATAATTAATTACTGTATCATTTAAAGTTACAGGCAAGTTTGATAGGGAATATTATTGGTATAGTGGAGTGTCAGTTGGTTATTGAAAAGACTGCCTTCTAGGATTTAGATAGCTAAAGGTTCATTTGTAACAGGGTATAGGCATGCAACTTTAAAAAAACTGATTATTATTATTTGTATTTTCATAGAATAGTGTAATTGTAATTAGTTTTAAGCACACTACGCAGAAGAGCATAATATTTAAGACTAATTAAAATTTTTAAGGTCTTGTTATGCAAATTTTGAAAATTCTTTTGACAAATAATGATAATTTTTAATATCTAAAACGTTAATTATCTACGTAGTACCTACTAATTAAGTGTATGCCTAACATATGTGTTTTAAATGGTTATGTTGTTGCATATTTATGGCAAGCTAAGATGTTCTTTCTATTTAAATAAGTTTTTAAGATACCTATGTACTATGTTGGAAACTCAACATGTCTCACATAGTTGAACAAAATCTTAAACAGAAACAGATAGTAGTAGAAATATGCCAGTCATAGTTTGCCCATTTACTAACAAAAAACTAGGCTTGTCATATCATCAAGGCCATTGGTCATGGTTGAATAACTATTGGTCTATGGCTCATCCTTCATCACCATTCTATATTTTTATACAGAATGGTGATTAGTTATTATTGAAAACCAAGGATTGCAAAATATTATGAAATTGTATTTCTTATTATAAACATTACAGCTGTTCTATGAGTAATTAACTGATTCAGGGAGATTGTAAATTTATCTATCTATTTTTATATTGAAAGTGTCATGTCATATAAAGAAGTAAAAGCAGAGATAAAAGTGGAGAAAATTGTATCATTACACCAACAAGAGTTAGTTTCTTTGTTTTATAATACTAAACTACTACTGTCGTACCTAAACGATTAGTTTCAAGATCCAACTGTACCCTATTGTATGTAATCCGTGGAGTGGGGGCCCTGGAGACTTGTTTTACAGATTTTTTATGAAACCTATAGCAAGCTCCAGCCTCTCACAATACAGGTTCAATATCGTTCTACCACTGTGCATATAATAACTAAATTTTAAGTAACCTATTGTGAAGAGGAAATAAAGAATTATTATTATAAATACTAAATAAATACTTAATGCTGGACAATCCACACAGTAACCTGAGCAACCAAAGGAGCAATCATATATGATTATATGGCATCAGATGCCCAAGGAAAAATTAAAATAAAACTATCCCACCTGATCAGAATCATAATATGGTAAAACCTACAAATATTAATTATCATGTTATCATAACAAAACAAGTACACTTAATTGCTTAGTTACTTACTTTCTGGATCAGCCAATTCTTTTTGTTGAAGTAAAGGTAATAGTTCTTTTGCTCTGAGGCTAACTGTGGCTTTCTGTTTTTCATCATCAAACTTAACGATTATGTACTCGACCTAGAAATAATATAACAGAAATGAGTTCAATTCTTGGTGCCATCAATCATTGTTGTGGAAGCTAGTTCTCCCTTAGTAACAACTTTAATATAACAAATATGCATTATCCCGAATGCAGAAGGCTACAAGGTCTGATTCAATACAATGAAATCCAGGTAAGTGGGAACTTATTTTTTATACTTAATTATTTTCAAATTGTCTTACCTCATCCCCCCATTTAAGAACATCTCCAGTACGGTCCTGAAGCTTTTTGTTTAGGTTAATGAATTGCTCTATGCCATGTTTCCGGACATGCTCCGACAACGCCTTGGTCTCTGGCCAGGAAAGAGGACTCCCTTCAGATAGTAGACCCATATTGGCAACTCGGTTCCGAAATTTGTAGATACACTCGCACAAACTTTTGAAGGGTTTATCACGAATTATACAGGCTCGCAAAATAAAAATGTTCATGTAAAATCAACATGCAAGTTAGCAAACACTCTTTTACCACAAACTCGTAATAAATTTTGAGTTTCGGCTAGTTCAATAATATTTTTAAAATTTACAGCACATTGCATATAGCGCGAGCAACGAGTAATTTCAGAATGAAAGGAAAATATAAAAAATGTGACATTTTCCGATAATTTTATACACAAAAACTCACTGAACATTCCGGTTTACGCAAACTTTAAACTAAACTACAAATTCTACAAAAGCATCTCTATGGAGTACCTACCGAGAGATTCCCAAGCCGCGGCGAAATATCCAACCCCAAGTCCCAATCAAATCAACATTCAAAAAACATACCATTCTTCATTAAATCATTACCATCCTCAGCATCGCAGCATTCGCAGCTCGCACCGATAGATTAGATGATTATGACCAGTATTATTATTCTTTGATATGACCAAGGAACATAAATACCAAGGAGATTATGACAATGAGAGCACACAGCACAGTTCGATGATGTTCAGTAGCATTTACATAATTATGTGGTCCAATTTTTTTATGTGGACTGAATAAACGGAATAGACAGAGCTCGATGCCGAAAAGAGAATATGTGAGGATATTCTTTTTATATATAAGCTATTGTCCTCTGCGTGAAATGAAACTGCCCGGCAGAAAAACGTCAAAGTCAGCTGTCATTGTCACACCAAAATTTCTACTGCTTTTTTTTTTCAGATTACATATCTGGCCTGGCAACACTTCGAAAATATTTTCCTTTTCATAATCACAGTTGTTTTGTTTGCAGTGTTGCCAGATCTACTGATTTAGCAGTAGATCTACCTGCTTTTTGAACCGTCTACTGATCTACTGATTTTTTGCTCAAATTTTGTGAAATCTACCTGCTTTTTCCGAGCATCAATAGCAAGTAGCAAGTCTAGTCTATATTTATGCTCTCAGTAGTGTCACGTGACATGTTGCCAATGAAATTTTCACAAATGTCACAAAACTGAAACAGATGCATGAAACTGAAGAGTTTGTTTTGTTCGTTCCTTCGTTTTTTCCTTCCGGCTACCACTTTCTTTCTGTCTGTCTTGGTCTGTCTGTTCATCGTTTTCGATTGATTGGTCCGTTCGTTCGTTCGATAAACTTTTGCAAAATGCAAACTGAGTGAGACTTTTTATCCAGTTATTACTCTACTATAAGCACTTAATAATATAATGTCCAAAACCACAAATCAAAGTTCGATCGGACTGAAAAGAACTGAGCAAAGCACAGCCGACAGGCCGCCTAGCCTCGCTTTCCACAAAGCTAAACAGTTTGGGCATGTGGGCAAAGAAAACGCTTCCTAAATAAAATAAAAACGGGTTAGTAGCTTTGTAGTATGTTTTTTTTGCATGAAAATACTCGCAAAACACAATACATAGGTACTAATTTATAACATACTAGCAGCGCCTCGCGGTTTCACCCGCGTAGTTCCCGTTCCCGTAGGAATTTCGGGATAAAAAGTAGCCTATGTCCTATTCCAGACTATAATCTATCTCTGTGCCAAATTTCATCCAGATCCGTTTTGCCGTTCTGGCGTGATAAAGGAACAAACATCCATCCATCTATCTATCCATCCATCCATCCATTTAAACTTTCCCGTTTATAATATTAGTGAGATAGTGAGATTAAAATCTACCTGCTTTTTTTCCCAATCTACTGCTTTTTTACCAAAATTTCTACTGCTTTTTTCAGATTCCATCTGGCAACACTGTTTGTTGTATTCCTATTTTTCTACTAGTTCAAGTTGCCTGTAAAAATTAGGAGTTAGGAGTAATAATGTATTGTTGAACCCTGCTTGAGACAATAATGAAACATGATTTTTCGATTGTGAAATAATAGTGTTGAAAAAACAGAACTGATTCCATGATGGTGCCAGTCGCGATCGAGGGATGCAATCAGGGCGCTGAAGGTGGTGGAGCCCGGGGTGGTTCTATTTCTCTTGCCTTACTGATAGACTTCATCGTCCAAAGAACTTACGATGAACTTACTGTGCTGGCTGAATTGTAAGATACCACTACATCTATGATCATAGAATCTATTCAATGATTCGGTGTTCAATGTACTGCTATAAAAAAATTATTTCAGGTTACCAAGGAAAACAGATATGGAGCGCAAAATTGAAATTTATAAATTCAGTGCTCGCACTCGTCAATTATTTGTTCGCCTCCTGGCCCTGGTTAAATGGGCCAGCAGCGCAGCCAAAGTTGAAAGATCTGCACATATTATGGGATTTCTAGACAAACAAGCTTTATTGTTTGTGGAAACTGCTGATGTGTTGGCAAGAGTGGCCCGAGAAACTCTTGTACATGCTAGGTATGATTTATTTGTAGTAATAACTGTACTTTAAATAAGATTTCTTTTGGAGAACCATTCTTTCAAGACTGAATTTCTGAAAAAAGATCCATAGTAACCTAATCCCTGTTGTTTTTGGATAGGTTGCCAACATTCCACATGGCTGCTGCAGTGGAAGTACTGACGCTCGGCACATACAGCCGATTGCCAGCAGTGATCCGAGAGAGGCTGGTTCCACCTCCTTTACTGACTGCTTCTGAGAGACGATCCACACTCAGCTCATTGGCACATGTGGTCAGACAAAGACTTACTACTGCATCCTTGCCTAGTGATGTTCGGAACCTCAAGGTAATAATATTACATAAAATGAGGATCTAGAAATTACTTATACACATTTTATTCCACATAACTTGCTATATTCTTCTGGGCAAAGGTCTTCTGAAACCTTTTCAATAGCTTCAACTCTTGTTTCTAAATGTTTAATTATTGCATAGTTGATCATTAACATTAGCGTCAACGCTAACACAGATGGAGTTAAGCGAGTAAGAAAGACCTGGTAATTAAGGCCTGTTTTAGAGTAAGAATCTATCGGTACGTTTGTGTAACTATTAGTCTTAAAAAAAAATTAAATAACTGAATTTTTAGGTGGAAAATGGCAGAGCAACATTCACAGTTGGCCAAGATTACAGTGTTTCTCTAACCGTGATGGGGGATGGACCAAATGTGCCGTGGAGATTACTGGACATTGCTATACTGATACAAGATAGTGAAACGGGGGGTAAGTTTAATCTCACTTATATTATAAACGTGAAAGTTTAGATGGATGGATGGATGTTTGTTCCTTTATCACGCCAGAACGAAAATTTGGCACAGAGATAGATTATAGTCTGGAATAGGACATAGGCTACTTTTTATCCCGGAATTCCCACGGGAACGGGAACTACGCGGGTGAAACCGCGAGGCGCTGCTAGTAATAAATAAAGTGTTTTAATAATAAAGTGGGATTAAAGAACAGTGCTAGTTCTTTAATCCCAACATAAAATTAATTCTGGCTCTTTTAAAGATACAACACACTATAGCTGCGCTGTGACAGACTAGGATCAGCTTTTGGTAAAAACTTAGAATATTCGGTCTAGAAATCTTAAATAGAGTGCAACAAAAAGTATAGATTAAACTTTCAGGGGTGATTACGATCATAGAACGTAAAAATATTATTAAAAACCTGGCATTTATTTTTTGACACCTACAAAGTCTATACCTACCTAATAATGTTTTATTTGCAGAAGGTAAACCACTAGTGCACACGTCACAACTGGCCTGGCTCCGAGGGGTAGCACAAGCACGTTTGGCTGCCGCGGGCCTAAGCGGTGCTCTGACCGCGCTCAGATTCTTTTGCCGTTCGCTATCTCTGGAGCTTCTCTATACGCAGACGTTAAGGCTGTGCCGCGATCGACTGTCGCGCCATTTGCAAGTCGACAGATATGTGCCTGGGCAGAAGCTACAGGTTTCTTATTGGAGGTAAGATACGTTCTATAGACAGAAAATAGCTGTATCGGTGTATGTCTCCCAGAAGTCTGATTTCTCCAGTTTAGAGACTCTGGACTCTGGCGTTTGTACAATGTGTGAGAGCACACAGTGCTCTCACACATTGTACAAACGCCAATATTTTATCTTGGTGTCTTTTAGCTTCAGAGCTAAGACATGATATTTCACAATTTTGTGTGGCACCTGCTCTTTTAAATGACTCACTCGATCAATATGATTTGAATTGATCGCACAAATCACACGATAGTATTTTGCAGCTTGCTTAGTCAGTATTGAAGCTTCAATATTATTATTTTCAATGCAGGGAGCTAGGCTGCGAGCTAGGCTACCGCCTCGTAATCGCCGCGGAAGGTGATTCTCTGTGCGTATGGCATGTGCCGGCGTTGGCGGGCGGAGAGCGCGTCGCCACGGCGTTGACACCGCACGCGCCGTCCATGGAGCGGCTGTTGGCTCACACGGTGCATGTGCGCTCCAGACAGCGCCTGAACGATCTCAAAGTGTTGCTCAATGATCTTGGGGTGAGAATCCTATTCCAGCACACAATGTTGTCACACACCTTGGTCAGTATCGGCGCAGTATACATATGGACAGTATGGAAACTAAGCCTAGTTGACGAAATAAATACCTACGCTCCATTATAGCAATAGGGTTGTAACTTTTCTTGTTTTTGATATATACCTATTTTTTTATTAAAACGGTTTTTTTTCTGTAGTGATCAATCAATGGAATTGAAATAACTAGCTTACTATATGTGTACTGGGGTATCGGCTCGCTGCCGCGTATCAAGAGAGAGTGAAAATAAAGAGGCGATGCCGTTACAATCGGTCGATTACTAGCGCCGTGACCGATGAAATGAAATTTTGCACTTACTTCCACAAAGTTACACAGTATAATATCTACAGACCTTTAACAAATGTTATAATATCAACAGGTAGAATGCAGCGTCGGTGGTTGGCCATGCGTACTAGCCTGCTCCGTAGTCTCCCCCTGTCTTCGTGCGGAACAGCTACTGGTATCAGTGGGCGCTCACGGCGGGCGGCTTCGGACGCGGGTGCCGGCCTATCCCGGCACTCCACGCATGCCTGACTTAGCCAACGCACTGGCGGCTACGAATATACCGCTCATCAAGAACCTGCTCACACATCTCAGGTAAATACTGCTTCTTCAGAATATTCTCGAGATATCTAAGTGTGCTAGGCGACTCTGGTTTCTCCCTCTGTCTCCGTGCGGAACAGCAGCTGGTATCAGTAGGCGATCACGGCTGGCGGCTGTGTGTGACTTAGCCAACGCCCTGGCGGCTACGAATATACCGCTCATCAAGAATCTGCTCACACATATCATACTGCAACAACTGTCAGAATTCTGTCAATCAGGCTAAGGCTCAGGTTGGATTGGTTCTATGATTTTTTATTAAGCTATCAAAAAAGAGTGTCCTTTGAGTGCCTCTCCCTCCATTGATTCAGGAGATTGGTCTCCTTGGAACCTCCTTCTTGAACTTGGGTTCAAGTATTTTCTTTTAGGTATTTGAATCACGAGAGATTTTTATTTTCTTCATCATGCTTACTTCCCCATTTAACTGATTAGAGCGTGTAACAACCGTCGCGTCGTCGTAGACTTAATAATAGGTTATGGACTGATTTGGTATTTTTATTTCAGATTCTGGCTAGTAGCGCGCCGATGCGAGAAAACGCTGCAACATCTACCAGCTAGTGTTTGCGAACATTTGCCGTTCCTACACGGACCGGACCATCCTCTGAACAAGCTGTCTACCGATCGACTCTATGTCACTTTGCATCGTCATACTGACCATATTTTGGTGAGTTAAATTGTGTGCCATTCTCGGTCTTCTTCCACTAGAAAATAAAAAAGTGAATAGAATTAATGACTTTATTTCATAAATAAATAATTGATTCAAGCGTTACTTTGCGGAAATCCATTGCACAATTTATATACTTATTAAAATATTTAGTAACCTATGTTACTAAATATTTACATTCTTTTATTTTACCTTATTTATTACTAGCAGCGCCTCGCGGTTTCACCCGCGTAGTTCCCGTTCCCGTTGGAATTTCGGGATAAAAAGTAAAAAGCCTATGTCCTATTCCAGACTATAATCTATCTCTGAGCCAAATTTCATCCAGATCCGTTTTGCCGTTCTGGCGTGATAAAGGAACAAACATCCATCCATCTATCTATCCATCCATCAATCTAAACTTTCACGTTTATAATATTAGTGAGATTTGATATTAATTATAATAACTATTAATTATAAAGCTGTTTATAGAACTGCAAATTTGACTTGTGCTTATTTTGTAAGCCGAAAGAAATAATCAATGACTTTTTTGCCCGACAAAAAGAACATTTCACTGAAAACGACGATTAGATGAGTTTTGGGCGATTAATATTCTTTTAGGCCGTTATGGACTACAGCCTCTAAGCATAATCGTAAATGGCTGATCTTCGTTACCAATAGGCGATTGTGGCATAGTTAATATCTATTTATTTGGTCCCTCAAATAGAATCCAGGCTTTCCTAAAAAGTTTTTTATTATTATTGACTAGCAGCGCCTCGCGGTTTCACCCGTGTTGTTCCCGTTCTCGTAGGAATTCCGTGATAAAAAGTAGCCTATGTTCTATTCCAGACTATAATCTATCTCTGTGCCAAATTTCATCCAGATCCGTTCAGCCGTTCTGGCGTGATTGAGTAACAAACATCCATCCATATATCTATCCATCCATTCATCCAAACTTTGACATTTATAATATTAGTGGGATTTATTACCCGCAACAGAAAGCTCTGCTAACTTTAGGGCTATCCAGATCATTCCGAATGGAATGTCAGAATGAATTTTAATTTAAATTCAGATAGTGGAAATGAAGGAGGTAGCAGCCGGCTCCACAGCAACCACAAGCAACACGACCAACAGTGGGAGCGCGTGCTCCGTAGCGCTGTCGTTCCATCTCGCCGGCGCCAGGCGCTGCACGCCCGACGAATGCGAGGATGAGGTGAGAAATGTTCACAAATATTCACTTACGAGCTGGCCCGGCAAACTTCGTTTCGCCTTAGAATAAGATATGGTTATGTAGGTAAGTACTCGGCAAATGTAGTGTAGGACGCCCTCCGACTAGGCAGGATGACGATTTGTAAAAGACTGCTGGCAGATGCTGGATACGGCAAGCTGAAGATAGGGCGCTTTGGTGCTCATTAGGGGAGGCCTATGTCCAACAGTGGACAAATATAGGCTGATGATGATGGTGTAGGTAAGTGGTCACAATCCTCCTCATCGATTGATAACAGATACTAATGTAGGTTATAAATAAATTTGTAAGCCAGACAGTGTTATCCACATTCCGTGGCAAACGTAGTTATCTCTTGATTGTTGAGTTTGTTTTAAGATTTCTTTCCGGAGTGACATAGTCACTGTGTGACAAAACTCCATTATAATAGATGATTTTTTTTAAATTATTTATATTATTATTAAAGATTACCTTTGTATTGCAGCAATCAAACCCAGCTCCAGTGCCGGCGGGAGTTGCGCGCGCCTATCTCAGGATACACTCGCTGGTCGAGTTAGACACGTTCACGCTGACTCACGGACCGTTCACGCCTCTCGACACACCAGGTTAGTAATTCTACTGACCACACCTGTGACTTACGTCCTTGTTTGACATTTAGATTCGTAAGAAAACACAATATAGGGTTTGCAACAAGTTCGTGTCGCAGCGGTATCCTATTATATATATCCTATTATACATGGACTTGCAACAGGTACAGGAACATGTTCTTGACGAAAATACGGCCACAATACGGTCTCGAAAAGGCCTGTGATTTAGCACCTGAGTTTGAAGATCATTGGAAGCAAGAACGCTAATTATCCCACAAACTAACATTACTTTCTCTTACAAATATCAATGGTGTTTGTCTAACAGGTATGCAGCCCGGTAAACGCAAGCTATCAGCGGCGAACGCGCGCGCGGTGCGGGTTCGTCAACCCGCATACTTCCTGCCCGAGTTAGCGCATGTAGTGGCGGCCGCCGACGAACGAGTGCCCTTCGTCAATCTAGCACAAGAGGTACCTACTAACTACCGTCTACATACAGTTAACAGTTCTGTTGGACCATTCCAATAGCTAGACCTGACACGGCGGTATTTTCGCATAGGCAAACCGCCTGGTTCGATTTCCATGAATGAATAAGAACGTTGAGAGTTATTTAGGGTCAAGGATTTAGCTATCATTAGCTTTATTAGTTTTTTGTTCGTAGCTTGCACAAAGAGGCGTGACCCACGGTGGCGTGCAACCTGAATGGAGCGGCTCAGCGCTAGCCATGCGAGTGGTCGCGCTACCAACGCCCGCGGGCGCCGAGCCGCGAGCCGCCGCGGCGTTGCGAGCTCGCCTGCTAGCCGCTACCGTCAGACTGACGACCAAGAACCAGGCGAGAGTGTGGACGGCTGAGTTCGTGTTCCATGGCTCACCTGTACGCACTCCGAATCCAAAAGAACAAGGTATGTGGCATTGCTACTACCGCAAGCCGCCGCGGCGTTGCGAACTCGCCTGCTAGCTGCTACCGTCAGACAGACTACTAAGAACTAGTACTACTTATCCTAAAGAACCAGGTATGAATGGTCGCTGTCCCGCGACGTTGCGAGCTCGTTTATTAGCCGCCATATCAGGTTCACATCTGCGAGAACATCCCTGTTCCCTGTTCCCTGTTCGACGCTCCCGCGTCGAAAAAACTTGTGGTTGTATGCGAAAAACAAAATGTACCTACATCTTCGTACGCATTTATCTTTCTTTAGCCTCAAACGCAGCCAGCATTTTTTTCGCTTGCTGTCTCATTCATTCTCTGCAAACTTCCGTCAACGCGTTTGCGGATTTTATCACTATGTTTGGTGATGGTGATTCTATATTATTTATACAAAGGAGATCGAGATTAAGATTGTTATTATTTCAGGTGAAAGACGTTGCGTGTATCTACAATACGAACTTGGTACGGACGCAGGGCGCACCGCGGACGCTTTCTTAGCGGACTGGGCGGCCATAGTGCATCTACACACTTTGTTATACGATTTCACGCTTCGACCATTGCAAGGTAATATTTGACGAACTCTCTGCTCTGGTATGTTAATGAATAATGATTTTTTTTTGATCTTGAAGCAAAAAACCCCAAACAGGAACAAAATGCAAATTATGTAACAATTTGTCTCGTAACTGAACCCGCAACTTCTTGCGATTTCGGCCAGCTTTGTGCCCGATACACCCCGCATACCGAAACACTACTAATTTTCCTACTTTTTGTAACGTTACAGAGCGTGAATCCCTTTGGCAAGGGCTATGTATCCGTTCGTACACATACCGCTCGCTAGTTATCGGGTTCGGTGGAGCGCAGCGAGCCACGGCTCTCCTCCAATGGAACGCGGGCACACATCGATACACGCTCGCGACGCCAGCGCACCAACCGGCTGCCAATGCGCATCACTTACTGCACCACCATCTCGACCATTACATCAACTGGTAGGTGGATCACTTCTATATTTCTTTCGAGCTTAGAAGAGCGCAGCGAGCTACAGCGCTGCTCTAATGAAACGCGTGGACACATTGCTATCCGGTTGTAACTAGTTCGTTTTATTACAAAAAAAAATATCATATTAGAACACGTGTTTCTTCCAGCCACAAGGACCTCATGTCGCTAGGCGTAGTGCTACGAGAGACGTACGCTCCTCTGCTAGCGCTGAGTCGTTTACCAACTCTGCCTCAGCTCGGTTTGCACCACGTACGCACACAGATGCCCACGCCTACATTCACGCTACTGGCTCACTCTTGGAGAAAGGTTTGTAATATTTCAGCGGAAATTTCTGATCTTATGTCATAATAATTACACTTACACGTGCCAGGTGCAGGTCACAACGTTGCTCTAAATGGTCTCTACAGGGACATGTGCGTAATTGGCACTAAAAGTAAAATATTAACACACCATACACAATTCGTAGTATACTTATGTCACTCAAGAACGCTCAATACACCCATTTTTGAAGTATCTCAATTAAATCCTATGGTGCTAATGAACAAAAAAAAAACAATATCTTTTTTCCAATCGATAAATGCCCTAAAAAGGCATTTAATTTACATTTTCAAGTTGACGAAAACGCTGGATGCAGTGAACGCCATCTTGCTCTGTGGTCATGAAGTCAGTTGGATGTGAGACCTGAACAAATGCGCTGATGTTGCTGATGACAGTTGATACTTTTTAGTTTGTTTATAAAATTGCCTTATATTTCATGATGTTATAAAAAAAAATAAAAAAACCGAATGGAATTTTAAAATTTATTTTGTTATTTTATGAACTAAATTTTTCCGACTGCTTTTTACCTAAGCTATCTCAATAACATATTTTTCGATTTCTTCTCATATAGAGTAAAATACCCTATTCTACAGCAAATGTGCCAGAACTAGTCCAAGTTCAAATCTTTCGTAACATGGTTGACCTTACAACTTTTATTTTTACGAAATTATAATCCCATCTTTTATTATTTGTACAGATACGCATCATCTACGCGGGAGCATATTCCATAGAAGTAGGCATTCGCGGCGGTGGCATCGTCACGATCCGCGACGGATCTTACTCGAAGTTCGATCGCAGCTCTGTTGTCGATGAATTCGCACCTGCACAAGGACTGAAAGTAAGAAACGGATAATTCTACTATCCCTTTCATTTTGATTTTACTTTTGTTTCTCTCTGTATGTTTATTTTGTTTGATATTTGAATGTAAGTTTTTTTCTCGTTAGGCGTTCCTATCAAAATATGTCGACGACATAAACGTGAGACTGCTGGCTGAAGATGACAATCCACCGTCACCTATGTCTCCAATGCCGCCAGGTAAACAACAAGCTAATAAAAAATCAACCTTAATTGGTAATGATCAACTATAATGATGATGGTGTCAGTGAATTTAAACTCAGCTTTATTACAATGACATAAAGATCTATGTGTTATTTTGTAGGTGGCCTACGTTTTCCTGCGCCGATGACGCCGCCGCAACCTCACACGCCGCACTCGGCGCCCGTCACGCCTCATCCGGCTTCTCCTGCGCAACATCAGGTATATATCAGGAACCAGATTAGTGGCCCAAGTCTAGTTGACTCCACCCGCGGCATTACACAAGTTTTTTCGTGATAAAAGTAAGACAGATTGAGTTACTGTGGTAAACTTTAATTTTTATACTATTTTCAGTCGAGTCGACAGTAACAAAGTCTATGATATACGTCACGTCATTCAGTCTTCATTCACTCACCTATCAACAATTAGGGAAATTCATAGTCTTGAATTATATACCAATCAAAAAATTAATCTTTGGATGGGTAACAAGGTTAACAGGGCTCTTCTGGACGAATCACTTGACGCAGAGAGAAGAAATCTATACTTTACGCCGCCAGAATATTTATAACGGTCAATTGTTTCCAGATGGGTGGAGGCACATTCAATCTGACCTCCCCGCCCGGTTCGACCGGCGGCGGCTCAGGGCCCGGAATCTCTGCCTCCCCTGCCTCACCCATGGCGCCGTCCCCTCACGCCGCGCCCGCCGCCTCCCCGCACCCCCCGCCGACCTCTCCCTTCACCGCGTGGCCGGCCTCGCCCTCGTTGCCTCGCCCGTCGCCCGGACACCATCCCTCACCGAGGCATCATGTTGAACACAAAGGTATACAACCTCCCTCGCTTCGCCTATGTTTTCGTCGCTCCACGCAGTTCCTGCCTCCTTGCTGCATCTCCCTTTGCCGCCCTTCACCGCGTGACACCATCCTTCACCGAGGCATCATGTCGAACATAAAACCACCTTCTCGCCACGTATGAATCAGACGATTTAGATGAGAGTGGTTTGATTCTAAGTTCCTCCTACCTTGTTATGTGTTTCCAGGTCCACAACCAACCTCATCGAGCGGATCCCGCGTACTGGTCGGCGGCCGTGCGTGGGCCGGCGCCACCGCCACCCCCATCCCGGTGTCCAAACTAGAGATTCTGTGCAGTGGGTGTGAGCCGCCGCTCGGCGCGCCGCCCGGACCCGCGCTCGCGCCGCTACAGCGGTTCCTAGCCTGCGTCTATATGAAGAGGACGCTGCAGCGGTTCGTGCAAGCTGAGGACTATGTGAGTGTCATGTCTATGCAAAAATCGGGTAGGCAGGCGCTATGAAGTACGTGAAACGTACGACCATACCCACTCGAATTTATCACTATAATACCAGCGAGGACAGTAAAGCGTGTGAGTCACGTCAGATGTAGCGAGGCTAATATTGAGTTCTTGTTTGTTCGTAGCTAACGATGGTCTCCGTTGAAGCTGCATCCCTAACGTTCCGCTGTGACAGCGCCGGGCTTGCGGCGCGCGTGGCACTGCACCCGCAACACATGCAGTCACTACACCTGCATCTCACGCCGCTGCCTGACCACAAAGACACCTGGACCGCTGACGACTTGCAGGTATGCACACCTGGACCGCTGGCACTGCTCCCACAGCACATACAGTCACTACACCTGCACCTCACGCCGCTGCCCGACCACAAGAACACCTGAACTGCTGACGGCACACAGTGGATCGAAAAAGCCCTTTCCTTAGACATAGAACTTTTTTTTTGTAAACATACTCAAAATCTCATCTTTTCCTGAGTACATTTTTACAAAAAAATTACGAACTGCGTTCAAATTAACGGCAATAATTGCAGGTGATGGAGAAATTCTTCGAGCAGCGCGTAGCGATCCCTCCTTACCGCGCCACAGCGCTCCAAGGCTGGGGCAAGGCTTGGGGCTCGGGCGGGGCGGTGCTGCCCGCTCTAGTGGCCCTCATGCGTGCCGACCTAGCGCCGCCCGCGCCCGCGCTCTGGACCCTCCAGTGGGCGCTGCGCATCCCTCCCGCGGCGCCGCCCATAGTGCCTGCGGGACAGCCGGCCGTGCTGCTCGTCAAACACAAAATACTGTTCTTTGTGAGTGCTGTCCCGATGTACTACCTTAGCTCTAGTGGCCATATACGAGGTGACTCTGAGGCGCACTCTAGACTATATCGTTTGCCAAGAGTAAGTTCTCCTTTCTTTGGGAGAAGAACCGTCCGCTGAATCACCAATTAGGATCCAGAGGATTAACAAGATGTGAATTGCAATGCAACCAAAGTGCATGGTCGACGAACTGTCCCGCTCCTATGCTACTATGCCCGCTCATGTATATGAACGCGAAATCCTATGCCTTTCCTTTTACAAGATGGCGTCACATGGTACCCCGTTAAGATTAAAGGTCGCGAACACTTGAACATGTGGTTTCTTTCAGCAGATCTGCCTGACGCGCGGCGACACTCAGATGGTCCTCCCCCTGGTGTACGACATGCAACTCAACGTGACCCAGCTCGCCGACAAGCAAAACGCGCAGCCGCATCTTATCGCTGTCAGCTTGCATCTCAAACGGTGAGAACGATACTTATTCTCTTCGAAATAATGGTACGAATAGAAGGCTGTAGGCTTAAGCACAGATTAGGTACTGTTACTTCGTAACAGATACCTAGATTAAGATGTGATTGAACATGACAGCCTTTCATCATCTCTCTCTCTCTCTCATGCTGCCCTGCTAAGATCATCTTTGAACCAGTTCCAATATGATCTATTTTCTAGTCATATTTGGGGTACAATCCCAAGTCACGCTCGTTTATTCCAGCCAATATACCTATCTATACTAAACACATTAAAGTGTATTGTGTAGGTATTGATATGGATCAGTTAAGCTACCTGTAGACTGTTTACAAAAGTCTGTAGTTAGCTTAATTGTTTCAATTGTAAATACTAGTTTTAATTTAATTCTATTATTTGATTGTAATTTTCTTTGTTAATTAATATTAATTCTATACTAATTTTATAAATGCGAAAGTGTGTTTGTTTGTCTTTCCTTCACGCCCTAACTAAGCAACCAATCGACTTGATTTTTGACATGGATTTGGTTGAAAGGATGGTAACAAAGGCTTTTTATCTCATAAATCAGTTCCCATGAGATATAAATAACCTTAAACAACGTGCGAAGCCGCGAGCAGCAGCCAGTATGCTAATAAATACGTTGCGAACAAACCGTGCTCTTTATAAAATCCAAAAGGATAACAGCTGTTAATCTCACTATCTCACTAATATTATAAACGTGAAAGTTTAGATGGATGGATGAATGGATAGATAGATGGATGGATGTTTGTTCCTTTATCACGCCAGAACGGCTGAACGGATCTGGATGAAATTTGGCACAGAGATAGATTATAGTCTGGAATAGGAATAGGACATAGGCTACTTTTTATCCCGGAATTCCCACGGGAACGGGAACTACGCGGGTGAAACCGCGGGGCGCTGCTAGTATCTCATAAAACTCCTAAACCAATGAACATTGTCCATTTCAGCTTCAACGAGTTCAACCAATCACACTCGGAATGCACATTGTGGCCGGCCGTACGCGATCTGCTAACCAACTTCACTCTGCCGCAGGACGCGCCTCAAGCGTCCGCGCCGCCGCCCTAACACCTAACACCCCTGGCGTCGTTCAGATTCGAACCCTGAGTTAAGGCTCACACCAGCTTAACATACAGGGTCAAAGTTCAAAGTAAACCAACATCAACGCATTGAATGTACGTCGAACATGTGGGTGCATTGGATACTCCGGGTTACGAACTGTGATGTGTTCAATTGTTGTGTTTTAAGAACTCAAGTACTAAGAGTAGATGTTTAGTAGATAGTTTCATAGAGACAGTTGGTCCGTAGCCTGGGTGTTTTAGGACCAAAGCCTCGGAAGATAAAGGAGGGATTACGCTCAGATTCGCTAAAATCATGTGTTCCTACGAAACCACACTAAAAAAACGTAGTAACAGCTCATGCACCGCGCAAAACATTTTTATGTATTTTGTTGAGGGGAAGCGACTTATACCCACGAATTTATTTTCTGTTTGGTAAATGCACGAATATGAAAATAAAGTTCCTTATTAGTTGATAGCCACCTATCAACTGGTCTCAACGCTGCAACGGCCCGTAATTTCACTAAGTGGAATTACGCGGCCAGCATCTCCGATGAGAAGGCACTAGAAGCTGCTCAAACGTGGCTTTTAGTGCAAACTCCAAACAGACGTCAGCAATGTCCGCAATGCGGAATATCTATGTCTGTGGAGCAACGAACCGACACTGTTTTTTAAGTTTCTAATAAAAAAAACTGAACTGTAAATAAATACCGTTATGAAAGTCTAAAAATGTATAAATAGAAGGAGTGTAAGATTTGTAACTTAGAAAGTAAGCATTTTTTTTTGTTATTTTTTAAGCTTAGATTTAGATAATTTAGGTTTGGTTTGCTATTATGGTGTGTAACTCGCACTGGGGCAATTTTCTACGTAAATATCGACATATAATAATAATTTTCCAAAAATTTACGATTTCGGCGGGACTCGAACCCGCGCCTCATCCTCAGTACTCCCCGGAATCGAAAATTCCCCCGAAATCGTAATTTTTTGGAACATCGATTATAGTAATTTATTAATAAACAGTTTATAAATTTATGAAGAGTTTTGAATTCATATTTCCTGCGTAATCTCTTGCGCCATAGAGTTAGTAAAGTACAAGCCATATTGTAATAAGCTCCCAGGCACATATACACAAATAAATTCTCATATATCTCTACTCCAAGGCGATGCGATGGCGGAGCCGGAATTTTTCCACTCCATAGATGAGATGTAGAACTCTTTACTTTCAATTTACCATGTCAAAACTAATTACTCTATGTCAAATAAATAGCGTCTTTGACACTGATTGATTAAGTCTATCAATACAACTCTGTTATGTCAATCAATCCATTATCAAAACAAGAGAAATTGTAAAAAGCGAACCTCTTAAATTATTAGAAAAATGTGAAATTAATCACAATATTATTTCAAAATTACAAGTGCGCGCACAATGGCGCATTCCAGAAACAATTCACTAGAGACGATTCTTACATATGAAAACCAAGATATGGTAAGTGTCGTTAAAGTTTGTTTTCTAATCATTTTGGTGACAGAAACCTGAAGGCAGTACGTAGGTATACTTATTGGAACCGGTTTCGACAGCAAAAAGCGCTGTTAGTGGTTCGTCGCGCGTTGGCGCAAGTTTAAATTTTTAGGGTTCCGTACCCAAAGGGTAAAACGGGACCAAGACTCCGCTGTCCGTCTGTCACCAGGCTGTATCTCATGTACCGTGATTAGACAGTTGTAATTTTCACAGATGATGTATTTCTGTTTCTGCTATAACAATAAATACAAAAAATCTAATAAAACTAATATTTAAGGGTGCTCCCATATTTTTGCCGTTTTTATAGATGATGGTACGGAACCCTTCGTGCGCGAGTTCGACTCGCACTTGGCCGGTAATTTTTTTGTGGATTTTAGTTTTTTCTGCGTTCCACAAGCAATAAAACTAGCTAAAAAGTAATTTGCCGCAAATTGTAAACCATTTTCTATAAACTTCTGATATAATCAACTTTGCTTCATTTGTATTTTGGGACCATTTGAGAAAATGTAGATTTTTAGCACAAAATTTCTTATTGCTTGTGGAACGCAGAGAAAATAAAAAGCCACAAAAAATTAATCTCGCGCCAATCCGCGACCACAAATTTTTGTTTGTTTAACGTTTGTGCGCAATGAACAACGAACAGATTTTTTTTGTTCACTGCTCTTTCACATTTTTTATGGTTTTATAGAGTCAATGGTCAGTAATATGGTCGACATCACACATTCCTGGCATGGACAATGCCCACGGCGGTCACGGCGTCGGCGGGGGCTCGAGACGGGTCGCCGGTCGCCGACGACTGAGATTAGGCTCTTTGGTCGTGGGAAGCCTCTTGACGATGCACTGCCGGCTACCGGCGTCGGCGCTTACGGGTGGAATAAGTGAGTTTTGTTTTTTTATTCATCGTCTCAGCCGACCAGGCCCTAATAAAACATAATAATAAAAGAACTGCCTTATTCCACTTAATTAATCGCTTCACCGTAACAACACGGTATCGGCACAGACGAATAGATACCTACGTTTTGGCATTTTACCTGAAAGAAACTACAGATGGAGGGAAGCTTGTCAAAAGTATCAAGGTTGTAACCATTCTATGATGGCGTGGATGTATGTGAATTGGGTTAAGATAAAACCTCTTATCTCCGTTCTTTAAAAAAGCTTCGAAAAAAAACGAGAAAATTTAATAATAATCGTAATATCTATAAAAAAAACCGCATCAAAATCCGTTGCGTAGTTTTAAAGATCTAAGCATACATAGGGACAGACAGCGGGGAGCGACTTTGTTTTATACTGTGTACCTAGTGATAGTGATGACTTAAGTGAATAATGTAGTCATACACATCTTCCGGCCCTTATCTCTCACTAGGGGGCTAGCGTGAGATAAGGACCGGAAGATGTGTATGACTTGAGTGAACATAGGTATGAATTTGTATTGAGCGTTAGATCCAATTTAGAAAAAATATTCCCGGCGCACTTTTGGTATTTCTCTTATAATGTTCTGTTGTTTCAGTTTTGTTCATGGTCCTCCTCATAGGGGCCGTGGCTGCGCATGCGAATCCCTTGCGGCATTTCGAAATGTATTTAGGCCAGTGGAGTATCAGTGGCCCCGGTCGAGCATTCAGGATCATTCCAATGCTAGATGGTAGGTTAAACATTTTCTTTGGTTAATCTTCATAACATAGTTGTAGTGTATGTGCCTACCTACATTTACTATTTAATAATTGGTGAAGGGTAGTAGTAGCAATAGTCATAGCTCTTACCTATCAGACGTGACAAAAATTCATGCAAAGGGGATATTTTTGCCCCAATTTGCCCAATTCTTTATAACTTTCCATGGGAATCTCATGCAGACAAAACCTATAGAGTACTTCCCGTAGACTGCAATGAAGAGATGAAATTTGGCAAGAAGCCAAGTTTTAAAGCACAAGTAAATGGAAAAATCCGTAATCTGTAATATTGTAGTCTAAACCCAAAAGAACATTTATTTGATTCTCGCCATGGACCCAAACCTATAGCGTACTTCCCGTTGAGAGAGAATCGAATCTAGAATCGTAATATTTGGCAAGAAACAAGGTCTTTTAATTAATATGATGTTTAGTTACAGAACCCTCGTTGCGCGAGCCTGACTCGCACTTAACGTTTTATTAATATCAAATATCAATAACGTTTATTTCTTTAGGTTGAGAAAACAAAATAAGCACTTAGACAAGTAAAATTTTATACTATCAACAGGTTTATAAATAGTAGGTATCAATTATGAAATAAGGTGTTATTTATTTTGTCCACTAGTGCAATTTTTAAAAAATATTTTCCCATTCAACAGACATGATTTTTTTGCCGTTTTTATAGATAATGGTACGGAATCCTTCGTGCGCGAGTCCGACTCGCACTTGGCCGGTTTTATCTTCTTATTCGTGTATTTACACGGACTCTTGTATTATTTGCTTGGGGCTAGATAATGCTGTGCGGATTGTCTCGTCGTTTTAAAATTTTCACACGTGTGAAACGAAATGAAGACTAAGTTTGAATTTTTTTTAAATCGTTATCAAAAAATTTTAAGACAACAGTTGATCCCCTCGGGGTTCAAAGTCATCCCCCTTCGGCTTACGCAAGGGCATGCGCGTGCGAAGGATCTTTAGGCGTTTTTTGAATTTCAATTTAAGTTTTTTTTTAAACTTAGTTTTCATTTCATTAGTAGGTACCTACACATGTTTCGCGGCACCCTACATAGATGTAAACTTTGCTTTGCAGGTATTGGCATAGCCATATGTATAAATGCTGTAGTACGCGCCATTTGCTGCTGTGGCGTAGCTGCGATAACAGCTATATATGTGGTGCACTCAGTGGGGGACGCCCAGCTTCCTTTCACATACTGCCGGTACGCTTAAAACGGTGCCAAACTAACAGATAACGGAATTCATTACGGATGTAAGCAGGTTAACTACGAACCCATATTTGTGTTGGAGGGACACCTTCATCCCTTTACGAAAGACTTCTTCAGAGTGGGTGCCGCCGCATCTCGCTCAGGTATTCAACTTTCATCTCAACAGCCTATAAAGGTCCACTGCTGGACGCAGGCCACCCCCCTGATATCGCCTTATTGTTTTTTATCTCATGAGGAGTAAATTCTAAGCCGGCACCACACAGCTACACGCTAGAACGCAGTACATCCGTAATGAATTCGTCGAACCACGATAGTTCTTATACAGCCGTTTTTTCATACACTTGTTATTTTTGATATTGTCAAAAATAACAAGTGAATGAAAAAAAATTCATGATCTTCCTTTTATTTCTGACACTATGTTATTCAGCAAAAAGTAATCCTGATGATGAAGCCTTCGATCGGTATGATATAAAACTACAGGATGATTATTTTTCTCGTGGAACGGGTTCGATTCCCGGTTCAACCATGTAATTATTAAAATATCTATGAATGCAGTTTAAATTGTTTTTTAAATTCAAATATGTCTTCTTGTCTTCTTTCAGTAAAATGCTCCATTTACAATATTCAAGGTACTTTCCCTCCATGTGGCATGTCCGTGGGACGCCCTGTATATCTATATTTTGAACATTTTTGAAAGCTGCGCTTATTCTTTCAGTGACTTCGATTTAAACACGTATCCGCCGATCCGAGATCTGAGAAAGGTACTTCTTTATTTTTTTAGAGATAGGTAATTAATTTCTTGAATTCTTTATGATTAATTGATCACTTTGCATCACTTTCCCATCTTAGTTCTCAGAGGCCCAATTCTATAAAGATACAGGTAATTTTGTTTTACTGTAAAACAAAATGTAATGTTAAATTTTATTATAGTACAGGAGATACTCGACGAAGGTTGCTAAAGGACTTGTCACTACGACAGAAGATGCTATTACTGTTGGCTTGGATCATAATCATAAAGCATGGAGAAATGTGTCCCGTCTAGTATATAAGTAAGAAGTTATTTAATTATTATTCTACGAGTAACACCCGGTTTTTCAACTGCTTGTTATTTTTGACACTAGTTTAATTAAACACATCGTTGACGAGAACTGGGTAGACGCTTTGTTAATAAATGACAAATTGTTGACAAACACACGATGTGACGTGACAAGTGGATGAAAAACCGGCTGTAGAAAAGTGAACTGGGATCTGCATTGACATCTCGCATGGGAGTGTATTGTGCATTGCAAGAAGTTAGTTAAAAAAACTAACTAACATAGTAGGTACCTACTTACTGACACTGTCGGATCGGCTCGTATCAAGAATCAAAAACTCTATTTCCATCAGTACAATACAGTAAATGTTCACTTAGAAAAGGTCAAATTCTTAACAATAAAAACTGACACGGAAACATAGTGATATTTTTGATTTCTATCGCTTCGGTATGTAGACTAAGATAAAGAAGCGACGAAGAAACCTTTAGCCTGTTAGTTGTTATTTTTCGAGATCATCGGATTGTGTGATTGAGGGTATAGAGAGTGCACCTGTTTGTATGCACACACTCGTTGCAGGCATGGCTGCATATAATAGCCCGGCCACACGCTCCGTCTTACTTGCAGGCATCCCTGCACAAATCAGTTTGCGCCGGTAAGACGGAGCATGTGGACGACAAGACGGTAGCTCGCGCATGCCCTTGCGCATTGAGTTATATGTTTCAATGCACTTTGTTCATTCGTTTTGTAAGCTGCCTAGCCATTCTACGAACAGGCTGATTCTTCGATCCGGTATATTAAATTTTAACTTATCAAACACATAATATCTACTATTCCAGGATCCGACACTGCTTAGGTACGCCTTAAAGCAACTTAACGTACCTACATCTTATTAATTTAACTTAAAATAAAATTTCCCTAGGGAAGGAGACAGGACAATAAGAAAAATAGATCCAGATGTGATACATGACGAACACTCGGCTACTGTTGGGTTTGTTCCTTATGGATGGAGAAATGTGTCGTTTTTGGTTGCTCCGTATGAACTATTCCATATTACAAAATTAATACAGAGATAGTGCTGATATAGGCACCATTTTTACAGTATTATTAAATTTTCCTAGGGAAGTAGAAGACTATAAAGAAACAAGAAGAATGAATCCAGCTGATATAGAAATGTGCTTGGAACATTACGATGGAATTTATCCCGCTTTGTTCAGTACTCCTGCGTATAACTTTTTCTAGTAAGTTCTTCATATTATGTATGTAATATCACTGAAATGGAAGGATGGGACCAAGATGCCCGTGTTTTTTATACGACGCCAAAAAAAGGCTAGGCACATCATTATCAAGCCCCAAGCTAAGCAGAGCTTGTGTTATGCAAACAAAATGTAGATAAATATTTTTGTTATACATAGACGACCAGAACACCCGGAACAAATATCTGCAGATCGAACAAACATTTGGCGAACATGAGGCGGGAATCGAACCAGCAACCTCCTGCGTCACAGGCGGACCTTCATCCAACGCGCCACAGAGTTCAAAATGGGTGTAATGTTTCAGAGGTTTCATGTATTTTAAGAGAAAGAAGAAGAGAAACTCACATAGTTTCTAAATTCCACCATAACTTGTAAATAAATGTGTTCTTCCAACACAAATAAGGTTCGTAGTTAACCCGCTTACATCCGTAATGAATTCGTCAAACTACGATAGTTTTTATAGTAAAACTTGTAAATACCTGAACAGAGTTGGATGACTCCACATTGGGGGCATCATATTTTTAAATTTTAAAAAAATTAGCTTGTTCTGATTGGCATCTCATTTATTTTTAGCGTCGAAGTTGTACAACTGCGTAAGACCCTAAGCTTCGGAAAGTTAAATAAAACTTTGTTACTCTCTAACCTCTGCGTATGGGGGGTGCTATGGCTTATGTTATTAGCGGAAAGACTTCGATTTGGTAAAGTATGTTAACACTGTAATTAAATTACCTACGTACGCACTAGGTCAGTTTCTTTCTGCTTCAATCTCCCTGCTCTCAAGGTGATTGGTCAGTGTGAAAAAAACAGGTATTCACTATTTTCTTTTCTAACAGGTTTTGAAGACTACTTGAAGAACGTAAAAAATTTTAAAAAGCCGATTTTTTTCACGCCTACCTTTAGCGCCTTGACCCATTCTAGTTTGGTTCGGCACATGTTTTTTTCACCAACTCTCCCTTATCAGCAGTCATCTCCGTACAACCTTTTTGTTATGTCCTCTTTCGCACAAACCATCCATCATTTCTTTGGCTCTCCTCTTCCCTTATCACATTCATACCTTGTAACACTCTTCTCGTCAGATGACATTCTGTAATTCTAATTCATTAGAAAATAACTTCCATGTCCTAAGATAATATTTATGAAAATGTGTATTTAACGCTTGTCATTGCTTGCTTTCATTGCTTGACTTGTCATTATTCACAGACGCTGCGCTGTGGCACCCTGCCATTGGTCAACACAAGACCTAAGACCAATTTGTTACGTTAAAATTTAATATTTGTGATTTTCTGTAGATAATGAAATGTTATTTTTACAGCTCGTATGGAACAATGTCCAATGTTGGTTGGTGATCATACCGTGGATATGGTTAGGTTGCTTGACTTTTTGCGGTGCAACCAACATAACAACGGGGCATTTGATCCATTCGTTACCTAAACTATTGCGGATCGGTCCCAAAGATATAGTAGCCGTATGTTTTTTTACTTATATTCCATATCTTATTTTTTTTTCTTTTTTGCCTATCAAAATGACGCACATCCGCTTCTCTAGCGCCGCCGCCGTGTAGCGACGACGAGGGCGGCTATAATAGCGGGATAACTTTTTAAAAGCTGGAGCGATCCTCTTTGAATCGCTCCAGCTTCTAAAATTGTTCCTATAGCAGTGAATGCGTTCCTATAGCAGTGAATGCGAACTAGCCTCTGCTCGGTTTTGCGACGTGTTTGGTACCTACTCGTATAAAACTAAGCCAATATCACTCAGGGATTAGGGATAGGTGATGCAGTCATCTATCTAGATATTATCTAAAAGGCAAAGATTTTTCAAAACAAGACCATCATGTTCCGGAAATTACATAGTTAACAAATTTTACTTGTTTATACTATTCGAGTACCTTCATAGTGCTGTGCTATTCTCTTAAATCCTTTTTTCAGGCTGTAGCTGACGCGCTGGAGGTTGCCTTGTACATACATGCTGCAAGCATGGGTACAGAAATCATTATCGGCAAAGGATTGAATCATTACGGTAAACAAGAATCATTTCACATTGTTTGGTAATATAAGGTGGTTCTCGTTCAGCAGTCGGCACTTCGTACTAGCATGAGTAGGAATAGGAACATAGTTAATGAAACCACCTGTTTGCAGCATCGGGACATATAGACGCAGATTTACACAGTGAAAACGTATGGCACTCCTGCGTGTTGCTTCTGCTGGCGTCTTTGCATTCGGTGGGTGCTACGCTGTGTGCTCTGGTCGACTTTATCCAACCCAATGTGGATAGTGAGTTCGCGAATATGCGAGAGAGTAAGTTAACCTACCTCCCTAGTTAATAGACTTCGCACGCTTTTCAAGTAGCATAATATTATGTCTGTCCCCGGGATATATTTTACCTTCCTGCCCAATTTCAGTGGGGCTTATTGCACAGTCAATATCACGATCCTCGTATCGCAGGATCGCGAGTATTGAATTTGGGCTATTACACGTGTGTTAAATATAATCGTCAGTTTGTCTTTGAATTTACTAGTAAAGTCGTGTTTATGATTTCGTAAAAGAAACAATCATTGCATCATTCCTGTAATTAATGGTACCTATCTCTTTTAAATATTTATATAGGTATTATTGATTATTTTTATTTAGTTGTATTTATATTTTTCAATATTATCGCGTGTCATATCGCGGATTTCAAGATTTCTGGATAATCTGTGATACGAGTATTAACATTATATCGTGATAATATTGGCCGTGTAACATGCCCGAAATATTATCGCGTATTTCATGATTACTGGATAGTCCTACTATCAGTATTATCATGCTATCGTGATACAAACAGACAGACAAATATTTTTAAACTTACGCGATCTGAACACATATTTATAAATACTACGGGATGATTGAGTCATCCTGTGACCACGGCAGTGTGTAAACCTGTCGAAACGTCGGGAAAATAAGGTAATTAAACGCGATAAATACCCGTTAAATAGTATTTATAAACAGACAGACAGTTACTTTCGAATTCATAATATTAGTATGGATAGTTACCTACTTTACCTAACCAATGAGGGTCAAAAGAGATGAGGGTTTATTTTCTATAACTTACACATAAATAGAGCTATCTCGCACATAACTCCTATAAAAGCATTTATATAGATACTTTTATACCTAGTTATTTATGTAATCTTAAGTATAGTACCTCTGAACACATTGTTTTAATTTGTTTGTGTGACAGGCTCATTGTGGATTATTCCTATGTATTCAAAATGCACTTCGCTTGGAGATCACTCGCATCTTGTGTAAGTTAAACTTTTTTGGTTGCAATTTTTATTCCGACCTGCATGGTCCTCATAGCTTGACCACAGAAAACAGCCATTGATAATACTGCGCATTTCTTTTTCTTCGCATTTTTAAACTTATTGCGTGTGTTGCATTTCAGGTCAACATTAGTTTTTAGCGGACTCACGTTCTCTTACATGGCGATTGCGTTTAGTCTCTTAAAGTCCGCTTTACACACAATATTTGAGTATAGAGTGAAATTAGTGTAAGTTTATTCATTTATCTAATAAAAATATTTATTTATGTCCTATACCTAGATCTTTCGTAATGATTGACGATTATTTTACAGATTCATAGAACAAGTTGTCGTTGCTGCCTTAGTTATATCGTGCATTCTGTTGAGTGTACTGTTTGCTACCAATGTGAGTGTAACTACCTAGTATATTCACTACACTACTACACACTTAGTTACCTACTAAAGAAGAGGATTGAATTCAAGGGCGATCAATACATACGTCGCAACCGCCACGGCTAACTAAATCATGGCTTTGTAAATATCGACAGGGTGGCATAGCTCTGCTGGAATCCGTGGACTCGCTGATGACCGGAATAGCAGTATCCTACGTGTGTTTCCTCGAGCTCTGCGGGCTGCTCTATGTATACCGAAGCCACGACTTCGTGTCTGATATGAACGTAGCCACGGAAGAAAACGCCTGTGGTTCAAGAATCGCTGTGCAGTGGCAACTCATACCTATTATTGCTTTTGTGAGTCGTGTTGTATTTCTGCACTAATAAGTATTTGACATCATCTACAAAAATAGTTTGCAAGTTTTTTTAGAACTAGTCCGATTTTAACATTCTTTCACTAATAGAAAGCTACATTATCCAAGCGTGACATAGGATAAGTAATTACCAAGCATCGGGAACGCGAAGCCGCGAGCTGAAGCTAGTTTGGGGTAGGTTTCGGGCCTTGTTGGTGTTGCGTAATATCATTTATCTATGATAATATGGGACAGCAAAGGCTAAAAATAAATAAAATGGTAACAATAATGTAAAGCTTACTGCACGTACGTTTACGCTTTCTTTTGCTTCGCTTATTATTAGGCTACATAAGCGTTTATATAACAATTGCTACTTTAGACGAGTGTGGCACGAATTGACAACGAATCCTAAAGCTTGTCCCACACCTGAAAAGCACCACTAAAATGTGCATTCAAATATGGCCTATAACAATTAATATTTAGATGTATTTTATATTGAAGGCATCAGATGACAGACAGCTCGCGGACTACACGTTGGGAAGCCATTTTGTCACTGTAAAATGTATCTAAAGCTAACGAGTTTAATAATAATCAATAATTTATCTCGTAAATTTCAAGAATAACGGTGCACATTTTCGTGCTTGGTGGTGGCTGTACGCCTCTGATCTGCGACAGCCTTACTAATCGTCGTAGCCAATTATCTTATAGGTGATGTTTATATTGTTTATCCTTTACAGATAACTCTAGTGTTGAAGACATATCTAATGGCGAGCGCGGAGTACCCACATCCGGCCATGTGGATGGCCATAACCCCACTGCTGGGAGTGTTGTTCTCGGTGCCAGTCCGCGCGTGTCACAACGCGTACACGTTCCTCCGGCCGCAGCCGAGACTCGGGACCTGAACTATTGTGTGTCTAAATTGTTAAGCTGTTCTTTCGTAAGTTGTGTTGTAATAAACATAAAAAGTCCACTGATTGAAAATAACTGTTTATTTTATCAATCATTTAAAATATTTATAAATATAGTTCTTTGTACAATGCATAAACATGTGTACACATGATTCGACGCAATAGCCTTATTGAGACTCGCATTAACTTATTAGGTACGCAACTTAGAAAATACGCAATGAATTCGGATGAGCTGCGTATGTCGATGATGTACTATTTACACTACAGACTAAACCAGTTCGTAACGACAAGGCATTCGAGTGATATGTCCGCCAAAAAGCGATGATATAAAATAGGAACGCTTTATAATCGGCCGAATGGGAAACATTGATACAACTATATAACCCTATTTCAAATTTAAATTAAAATATCACAATATGTACACATTCTCAAATCTAAATCAATAATATCAAATTCTTGCGTGACACATAGGCCTGGGTACTGATTATTACATAATCCCAACAATTATTACTCACACATTCTAAACTGGCAACTGGTGAACTGGGATCACCTAACAAACGGTTAAGATTCAAGTTAAAAAAGATTTTTGTAAAATCACAATTAATTAATGGCCGTTGATTCTGATTACTGGTTCTAAGACTAGCTAATAATTAACACCGATACTGATCAATACAAATATTGTACACTCAATGAATTTAAACTTCAGAATAACATCAAATTCTACGCTTTAGTATCGAGAATCATAGTGATCTCAAACAGGACGTCGCGGATTATAATTAACAATTAATAATACTATCCAAATAATTTAAACCTGCACAATCAATTCCGATCCGTCTCACAGAACAATACTACCAAAGGCACTCCCTAGCACTCCACATCGATAAACCCGAGCCTGGCCCAAAAAGTTCGTATTCATAAATTGCCACATCCCTGTCTTAGCACTGGAGAAAACTCCAAACAAAAACACCGAGGCGTATAAACAGCTGCAAAAAGTCGCACCGACACTGCATCTCGCGCGAATATTGTCGTTCGAACGTTCATTCGCGGAGGGACTGCGGCGTCCTATGGCTATCGTTTGTGATCAAACGACGCGATCTCATCGCGCTCTTATCGTGCCCTTCACTTCCCTTCGTTGTGTACAGTCAGTTGTTGACTAGGTGGTAAGATGTCAGGCACGACGCGAGGTGCGGCGTCACAAGCGGCGCAACGCCCCCGCGGCGCCCGTGGCCTTCCGCGTGGGCTGCACGGACAGCGGCGCCACCAGCACTGACCCGCCCTCGCCGGCGCCGCCCGCGCCCATCTCCTGCAAATAGCCCTCGTTACACCTATGGGAACATGATACATGGACCTTATCATACATGTTAAATGTTAATGAATACAGGAAATTGCGGCCAATGTGAGGTTAGCCGGCGAAACAGGCCATTCAAACAGGAGTATTTAAATTTTACTTTTTTCTAATTGTACTGTTTTCGACTAACTTCACATAGGTCTCCGTTTAGTATTTAATCTATGGAGCAATGTGGGTATAAAGTTTATCACATAACTCTGTTACTTTTTCACCCCTAACGGCTGAACGGACGTCAATGAAAATGGAACTCTGTCTGTCTGTTAAATTTTCACGTAACGGCTGAACGGATGTCAATGAAATTTGGCACTGTCTCTCTGTTTACCTTACACGTCTAAACAGCTGAACGGATGTCAATGAAATTCGGCAGAGAGGTAAATGGTAGATATCCCGGGGACGGACATAGGATTCTTAAAAAGCGCGTGCAAAGCCGCCGGAAGCAACTACTTCCATAGGAAAGGAATAATAAGTATAGGTACTTACGTTGATATTGTTACAACTGGCGAGCCTCATCTGAGCGAGCTGCGAGGCGGGCGTCAGGTTCGACTGCGAACCGAACGGAGAGATCATCGACGACATCGCTCGCTTCAGCTTAGACGGAGTCTTGTTGAACGATAGAGCGCGACCCACCTGCACATAACACATCGTTGTAAAACAATAAAAATAATTTAAAACAAAGATATGCATTTAAAAACAGGCCTATTTACAATACCACAGCAGAATGGTAAGATGGGTTATTATATTACTGCCTTTTTCCGGAGAAGTGTTTTCGTGCTGTGTTTTTGTGCAGGAAATAGTCAAAACCCGTATGAATTATATAATAATATAACCCGCGCACTTATAGAATGGGATCGAGGAAACGTCATCTCTCATGCTGTCCTGCTCAGATCAAATCATGTCTGATATAAACTAAATGATAAGCAATCATAGACCAGTACTATTTAGATATTTCCAACTAAGTCTATACTTATTTCTTATCTATTTAAGTAGTAGGTAAATGCACTGTACTGACCTACTTTAATCATTATAATTAATGTTAAGATGTCAAATCAAAAAGAAGCTGTTCTCCTGTAACACAGGTACATTGTAGCTACCACAGGAGACCGTGCTCCACCTTAATTTTTCACATATTTTTGAAATAAAAGTTATTTTGTTTTATGTCTGAGCGGGACAGCATGTGATGGCGTCATTCTCAATCCCATTCTTTATAGTGCGCAGGTTATACCTTGGTTAATTGTTAGGTAGAAGTTAGTAGCTTATAATAAACATAATACAAGAACCCACATCCAACACACAGTAAACCAATGAATGTAAAGATATGATGAAACGTCACGTAGGTATGGCACGCTCACGAAACACTGTTAATCACGATTGAATTGAAGCGAAGCGTTATTTACACCCACTCCGTCCCTGTCTGGATGTATTTTCTCTTTCACTCTCGCCACATTGACGCTCAGTATTATCCAGAAGCAGCTTTTATAAATGGTGATTGAATTTGAAACTTACTGATTCCTGTGTTATGGAAACTGCGAAAGGTTAGGTTAGGCAGTGATTGTTAGCGATAGGACAAGTTTGTAAACACAGGAAGCAGCATAGGATGCTTATAGAGGTGTTCCATTGGGGAATATCTAAAATAAAGAAAAAAACAGGAGCAAATATACAGGGTCCCGTCTGTTTCGATTTTATAAAGAAAGACAATATTTAACCTAAAAATACTTTGTGATTATTAATTCTCTTTTGGTCTTATTACAAATAGAAATTGCAAAAGTGTTAGCATTGGTTTATTGTCTACATTATTAGCTATCAAATGAAACCTCTTTCGTCTTTATAGGACCTCTATATGGGTAGCTATGGCTTAATCAGTACAAGCAGTAGACAAACAAACAAAATGGCTGCCATTTGAACTTTGAGGGAGAAAAAAAATAGGGATAGGGATTTGTCGATAAAATTTACTGTATTTCAACCCCCACCCCCCCCCAAAGTCTCCGACACCGGTGCCAGACATCCTATAATAGAGCTATGACATGAAATTCATGTTTTTTTCCTGTATGCTTTTTTGGAATTTAATTATAGGGAGGCGCTGGGAAAAGCGTGATCTCACAGAACTTTTTCAATTGTACCAGGATAACAACCACTACAGAAAACAAATACGAAATGTCTTCAACCACCATGATGCTGATTCCGTCATGTGTCAATATCATTCTTTCAGCTCTATTTATTTTTAACAATTCAATGGCGCAAAACAGAGAAGTGGGAAAAGAGGGCAGGGAGAACTTTGCTTAGCAGTACCCCATGCTGGGCAATGGAGGCTCAAAATAATAACAATAAATATATAAAATTCTGTTTATATGCTCATTAGATAGGTGAACGATAAAATTCGTCAATGGAACATAATGACATGGTACGAATGGTTGGGTAGGGGTTTAATATAGGGGCGGAGTGTGGGCAGGGCACGTTGCCGCGTCAGACCTGTGCGACTGCGAGTAAGTGAGCGCGCAATACCCAAGTGTCTAGCAGGCCGGCGCCGGGCTCCGCGCGCAGCCAGCCGCCCGCTCCGGCAAGCGCCTCCAGCTACAACACAACGCTTCACTACAACGTTCTATCGCTACACCACACCCGCACACTTTACAAGTAAACACTTTCATTGCCCACGCATATCGACGTGCGACCACCTGCAGCTGAGTGTGACACGAAGGGGTGGACGAGGCTGGGCAGTGAAAGCGTGAAATTATTATCTCCACTGGCCTTTATATCGAAGGGTGATTAATGTAGTGTTCGTATCAGCTATAAAACAACGCTCTTAATACACTACGCCCTCGGACTTAATAAGACTTGATAACAGCTTTAGGTATCCCCTTTACATAATATTAAGGTGTCGGTAAAAGCAGATGGTCCACTTGCAGGCTTAGCATGATCACATCACTCTATGCAACATTTGTCGCGTTCTAGTTATTTTGGCGTGGTATTTACTAACAAACATGGGCCAGAGCATTACCAACACGAAGTTTTAACAGTCGGAACTTAGCTATTTAATCTATCAATGTACGGTAGAATGTGCACATAAGTGAACCTTAATCGGTAGCTTCTTTGCTAAGATGCTAAACATAGCGTGCTTGTGCGATAACATTGCAAAATGAGTTCCAGTAATCATTATTTTACCCCGGAACGTTTTATGATTGTTATCAATGCCTGATAATTATGTTTTATTAACACCATGTTTCTAATAAAAAGTACATATATTTCCATGCCTTAGTTACATAGATCGTGCTAAAATAAGAATAATGTTCTTTGTTGGTAACTTAATTTTTGTTAAACTGGTTACTTACTTATTAAAGCTTAGACTTAATAAATAAAGCTACATCTACATTTCCCTTATTTACTATGTACATGCTTTTTTACATCATTGTTTCTTGAGCTAAGTACTTCTAGGTAAGTACTTTGTTCAAAAAACGCATGTATGTACAGAAATAACAATATTGACTCCAAACGTACCTTTATTCTTGTCCGAGCTGCGAATTTGGATACTTTTGAGAGCGTGCTAAGCGCTAGATCGCTTGTGTCGATTTCAAGTTGGTGGGACTCCAAGCATGCTAAGAATTTGTCCTGAAAAATACAATTCAATCTTGAATACATAGGTATTCAAGATTAATAATATCGATAAAGATTGTGTTTGTAATAGTACAAATACAATCTTTATTCGAAGGAATCATCTTCATCCATATGGATTTATTGCACTGCGAGGTTTGAGCCATCAATCAACTGATAAAAAAATTACCAACCGACGCGACCTGACGAATTGAACAAAATGAAAACTAAGAAATATAAATGTCCCAAACATTTTTAGACTTCGACGGGATTTGAACCCGCATCCCTCCCTCAGTACGGGATGCGCTGCCTATTGCACCACGAGGTCAAGTGACGTAGGAGTCTGATTCCAGAAATTTCTTAGAAAATTGCCCCAGTGCGAGCCTTACGCACTATAATAGTAAAAACCTTAAATGAATACTAACTAAGCATAATGTGGATTGAATTTGTCAGTAAATCAATTCATGAGTTAGGATACTTTTTTTTTTAGGATACTTACAGCATCAGCTTTACAGACTGTATTGGCCATTTGCCGGCACAGCTGTCGAAGGAAGTATGTCTTATCGACTGTCTCATCTGTGATCATGAAGGAGTACAGCTTCTCTTTTAGCTCCTGATTGCTCCGGCACATCAGCGCAAACACATTGTGACAATCTAAAAAGAAAGTGAACATAATTTTTAACTCCACCAAATAAATATGAGAATGTAGTGTAAGACTGGGCTTCAATGCAATCGAATTATGTCAACCGCACTAAACAGATTGCCGACAATTCGACAGCCCGCTACGTACGGTGCGGAATGGACGCACTTCTATGGCAAACCATACAAATACTAAATTACGTTTGATGCGGTCAGTGCGGACTGTGCTGACCGTTCGCAGGCCTGTCGACGTTATCCGAGATCCGTTTAGTTAGACTATTTGGGGATAGTGGTGTGGGTGCAGTTCAACTGACGCGCAGTTGAGCGGAATCGATCAATCAGTAACCACCGGGATGACGAGCTATTTTTTTCCAACAATGTGATTGGTGGATTCCATTCTGCACTGTCAGTGAGACGGCACCTTAATTTTGTATGAATAAAATTATCTATGTCTATATCGTATATTAATGGTAAAAGCTCACCTTCAGCCTCTCTGATATCTACGACGCGTTTGACCGTGCTGAGCGGCATCAGCGATATGTGTCTGTACGGCTTGCTTGATCCTATCCGCATCGTGCCAGTTCCGTTCGTGGGACTTTTACTGTTGAAAGCCTGCAAAAAAGGAGTTATAAGTACCTATTATTATAAGATTATAATAAGTATTATTATAATTACCTAGTATTTCATTTATTAACAACTTCGTTACACTAGATAAGGTCAGCTAGTCAGCGTATTGGTTCAATCGGAATATCGGTTTTAATTACAATTACCTAGCCAGTTATGATTTGTTCCACTCCAACTCTTCCCGTGGGTGTCGTAAGAGGCGACTAAGCCCCTCGCTGTATATCTATACAGCGAGGGGCGGGCCGCAGCGCCAATTTCGGCCAATTTGTAGGCATTGCTATATCAAATCCTTCAATCTGTGGCAATCAAGCATAACCCCCAACAAAATATAAAACATCTTCAAGAAATGAGAGTAGGTACCTTAGATCTTTTCTTGCAGACCTCCATTGTGTCAGTGAACAGAAACAATACAAGATGGTCCCCTCGACCGGACAGTTCCTTGGAGAGCTCCACTACCTCGCAGCGAGAGACGAACGACCGGTGTGAGGAGACGAGATGCGCCTGAAATGGACAAACATAATTATATTATATACAGTTTTTAAAATATTTGAATGACAGCACAAATTTTATTTGTTAAATTGATATTGGTTTCTAGACACTAGGGTTCTCTAAAAATAGCAATAATAGTATATTATGTATTTATTTTTATATTTATTATATATATATATTTATTTTTTTCTTATTTGTAATTTGACAACATTCATTGTTATTTTAATCTTTGCTATTGCATGACATGTGTATTTAATTGAAATCTGTAATTTTTATTAATTATTTATACTTAATTCTCATTTTATTGCTACTTTTTTAATCTCTAATCATTGTATAATATTACTTAAAATTAGTTAGTGTAAGTGGTTCTGTAGGACCGTTCTAATTAAATAAATAAATTGAAATTGAATTGAATGTATCAAGGACGGATTTAAAGCGAGGGCCATTGATGAATCACGAGCAAGTGAAGGATTCTAACGACTGAATCACGACCGTATTCATTCAAGGGTTAGAATCCTGAGCGACGCGAGTGATTCACGGCCCTCGATATAAATCCGTTTTATTTAAGATTTGAATACTATACTTTATACTATGACTACGAAGGAGGTAGTATAGCTTTGAGATGGAGGTCGAATATATTGGGGGGCAGTTACGCACACAAACACAGCGGTGTTACCGTCTTGTTTTCGTGTGGTTGTATGGCGCGGTATGAAGTTGCACATATCACGCGCGACGCGACCAATGAGTAGCAACACTGCGCTTGAGCTTAGATATAGGATGCTCCACAGCAGCTATACAGTCAATATCTTATCGCATATTATAAGGTTGGTTTCTAAAAGTGAACGTTAGCCTCACCTGTTTCAGAACAACCAAGTCAGCCATTTTATTACCTTCGACTATGAAGTTGGCAACGTACCTAGAAGTAAGTAGTTTAAGATAAACTTTCGAGTAAACATTTGCGCTGTCCCTCCGTCTTGCGTTTGTCTTAGTTGATGTGCGACATCACCTCTCGCAGTCCTGCTAGCGCCTGCACCAGCGTCGAATGATCCGGGTTGTTCTTATAAGACAACAAGCAATGTTATTAGATACTAACCGGGCACTGGTCTATATCGTTGTAGATGTCAAACATTTGCAGCTGTCCCTCCGTCTTGCGTTTGTCTTCGTTGATGTGCGACATCACCTCTCGCAGTCCTGCTAGCGCCTGCACCAGCGCCGAATGATCTGGGTTGTTCTTATTTGTATGCTTTAATATATCTGCAAGGAACAAAACATTTTTATTGCCTACTGATGTTGTGTAAGGCGGAAAGTTTTTAAAGAGAAGTTTGGGCGAAAGCAACTGAATGGAGGAATGAAATTTTGTTTTAGATGATGTTGTAAGTTCTGGAATATTATATTTTCACTAGCTGCTGCTCGCGGTTTCGCACGGGTTATTCAAGGTTATTTATATCCGATATGAACTTATATATGGGATAAAAAATATGCCTATGTTACTCTCCATCCTTTTAACTAAGTCCATGCCAAAAATCAAGCCGATCGGTTGCTTAGTTAGGGAGTGAAGGAAAGACCAACAAACAAATACACTTTCGCACTTATAATATTAGTAAGGATCTCGTTTCTGATTTTCCCTGTCGATTTGAACCATAATTTGATTATTTTGAAAAAACTAAAAACCTACTTCGAATCCCTTATTATGTAGTTTGATACTGTTTTTGGAGTTTTGTGGGTTAAATACTAATCCTTCAGGAATATTTTACCACTCCCTCTATACAACTGCAAAAGAATCATCGAAATCGGTCCATAAACGACGACGAAGCAATCGACGAACATACATACAAAAAAATTGCTTACAGTCCAACATAGAAACTCCTTGTTTCGATCGATGTCGATTAAAAAGTAGCCGAAATTACTGGTGTTGTCTTAATTGCTAATTCCTGATTATTGTCTATGACGCATACTAGTTATGTCAATCCGTAGTTATAACGACTTATTGCATGTGACACTGGATCAGTATGCAAGTCTCTCAATAGGTAAATGAATGCATAATTCAACGATTCCATTAACATGCATAAAATCGGAGCACGAATCGCATGCAGTTTGAGATAAGTCAACTATGTTGTGATTGTGACGTCGTTTTATTGCAATTGATCTATGAATCGGCAGATTGTTTGAAGTCGTGATTATTTGCATTTAATAAGGCAGACAAAGGGATAGTTCACCCTAATTAGTTTTATTCGGGACACGAGTGATGCTTATCATAAAGCTGGTACAGTAAGAATAAATGATAATTAATTGTTTAGTACGTAAAACTCAACTGACCGACAACTCTTATGCTATCCACAGGCTGGATAGCATAAGAGCACTGCTTCATCAGCATAAACTATCGTTGTAATAATTAGACAACCTTGCTTTAATGTTTATGAAAGGTTATTATAATGTTTGTAGATGTATGTTATAGATATTAGTGTAAGTAGTATTAAAAGTGTATAATTATTTTATGTTTCCGAGTGCCACCGCCTTTGTTGTTCTTACATGTCCAGTCCATCCCAAGGTTTCCTGGAAGAGATCTCTCATAGCGATAAGGCCACCTTTGTACTTCGTCTACTCGTAGAATTTGTTTCTATTCTGTTTTCTGTGTTTAAGTGGTACAATAAAGTTCTATCATCTCTCTATCTAAGAGCAGGCTGATGGAACCTACCAGAAGAATGGCAGCAGCTTCTTTCTGTGTATTTTAACCCCCCCCCCCCCCCCCCCCAACTGCCACGAAATCCCCCTTGTTTGGTTTGGGGGAGGTACGTTCAGCGGTGGACGTATAAGGAGTACCCTGATGAGGACGTTGTGAAAGAAACTCACCATCAAGTAATAAGCTTATACTAGGTAATCGCTGCACTGGTCGTATTAAAAGCTCCTGTAAACTCTGTCTGCCACATTCTGGCTTTGTTTGGCAGATTTTCAGGAATGCATGAAATCTGAAAACAAATACACAATGTTACATTCAAGTAATTAAATAAATTGTTACAATAAACGGCCTGTTAAGACGTGTTTATTTTAGCATAGAGCTTACAAAGAGAAATATGCTTTATGGCGAATCGTACATTAAAATAACAAGGTCGAACATGAATCTCGTAGCTAACGGTTTAGCTTCGCTTCGGGTCAGCTTTATTTACTATGCAAAAAGAGACAAATTTTATTGACGTAATACGAAAACACCCCGCGGCGCCGCCCTGCACCGCGCTTGCGCCAATTTGTATCATTTATCGTAGTAAATAAGGTCATATTTGAATCAAAGTGCGCGCAGCGTCGCGTCCCTGTGCAAGCTAACCCTAACGTTGTTTATCAAAGGATTTTACGAACTTCTTTTTCTAGCGACTCTTTCACTTTCACGGCACAAACTGTCAGACTATGGAACGAACTACAAGTTGATATAAAAAAGGCTACATCACAGCAAACTTTCAAAAGGCAAATCTACAATCATTTTCTAGGTATCACGTCAGATTAAGTTTTATGCATAGTGTTATGCATGTCACTCATAAATGTTATGTTAATTTATTATGGTGTTAAGTATTAGCATATTAATCTTTTTGGTAAGTGTGTATTAGTATAATTAGTTTTTATAAGTATTAGGTTAGCATAAGGACCGTCATTTTGATATTTTCCGAACACCTTGGTTGCCTGGAAGAAATCGCTTAAAGCGATAAGGCCGCCAATTTCATTACCTTTCTATAGGATAAGTTTAATAATGCACTGAATGATTTTTAAGCATATCTATCGTAGGTAAATAATGAAACCAAATTAGATCCGTGCTCTTGAACGGTTAAGGAAAATCGCGAGCTAAGTGTCGTAGACATAAAAAAATAGCAATAAATCAGTGTCCAGGAAAAATGAATGCCTGCATTAAGAAATCAACAAGCAAACAGGAAACGCTGTTACCTTGGGTTCTCACGGTCGCACTGTTGCAGCATCTCCTTGGTGTTCTCGAAGAAGTTCACAAACGGTGGGTAGGCCTTCACCATGTCGGGAGTGTACCGGAGCACCAGGCGGCCTATGCACATCTCCTCGCTCCAATGAGCTTGCGTGTACCGCAAGTCTTCTAACATACGTCTGTAAAACAATACACTTCTTCTACAACATACATTTTATTTCATTACAATCGAGTGATGAGTACTTTATTTTGTAGATATATGTACATAAACATCTCGGCCGATAGATGTCCACAGCTGGACATACTCCGCCAATATTTAGAGGAACGCGACATCAATATGCTAATATTTGTCCCGAGTGTTCAGAGTATGATAAAAATTATCTATGCACGTGATCATGTATCAAAAAGTGTGTAATTTTAATCCCTTTTTTACATGAAAAAGGCATATTTTTAATAAAAATCACCTGATTACGCTTTGCTACGTTGTCACTAACTAGGATGAAAACAACTTGGAATTTATTTTTAACGTAGTCAAATAGCCTATTGTATCGTAGAAATCATCAAAGTCGGCCTACGCGAGTCAAGATCGAAGCAAACAAACATGCAAACCTAGGTAGCGTAGGCTGAAGAAACACATTACCCTCCTTTGTCGCGCATCGAGTAAAATTTAGATAAGCCTTTAATAGTGTCCTCTAGATACGAGGACATTAAAAAATTACAAGCAAGTATGCTAAACCACTGCCAACTTAGGTACTAAACAGTCTTGATCGAGCATTTTCAATTCAATAGGACACCAATTTACCAGAACATCTCATCAGCGCGATCTAGGCTCCGTTCACTTTTACTAGCGACATCTAGTTGTAACTTGTGAACTAGTTGTTTGGCGCATGCGTATGTGGACTTACGCAGCTACGCTATCACACTAATCACTAATATAAAAGTAACTCTGTATGTTTGTCCTAAACAGCTGAACAGATCTTAATGAAATTTGGCAGAGAGGTAAATGGTATGGTATGGTCCGGGGACGGACATAGGCTACTCTAAATCGCGTGCGAAATCGCGGGCAACAACTATTATAATGTAAACTACCTTTTTTGGTTTAAAAACTACCATACTCACTGATGTAACTCATAAATAGGCGGTAAATTTCCAAAAATAATTTTGAGTTCTGTATTATTGAGCAACGCTTGTGTCTTGGCATTACTGTTGTCCTCCTCTGTATCAGTCATTTCTTCTAAAGGTTGTTTGAACATCTGAAAATAAAAGTATTTGAGAAGCGAGCTCACTTTATAACAATAAAACAAAAGCACAGCGATTTGCTTATTTGCTCACCGTAACAATGGTGTGTAGAATTCCGACGTAATTTGACTCTGTTTGTAGCAGTTCCATGAATACTTGCTGGCGGGGGGACATAAGTTTTCTGGCGACATTGTCAGGTACCTCTGATTCTAAAAACACAAACGGTATTTTGGCATGAGGAACAAGGAGCAAACCATATTGAAAGGAAGTTATAATTATAATGTAGGCGACAAAATAATGGTATCAATTCGATTCCAGTTGTACATGAACGAAACTTATATATAAGACAGCACTAAAAACGTTACCAACCCTTTCTTTGTGATCAAAGTAAAAGGAAACCAACATTTTCTGTTATGTCAACGGAATCAAAATAACAACGTGTAGTAACAAAAGAACATCAAGTGTACCTTCAAGTAGATTCTTGCCATCAGGCGAAGGCGTACAGTCCAACAAATTGCCAGACAAACTCAGCAGCACCGCGTCTCCAACAGAAGAGCGTCGCTTGTGCAGCGCGGACTCGCCCCCTCGAAGCTTGCGTTTGCGGAGTCTTTGGAGCTGAGCTGGGGTTCCGCCGGGCGCTCCGGAGCTAGGCCCGCTCACGGCGTCGTCGGTACTGCAAGCCGCGGTCGCGCTGGCAGAGCCACCCACTGACGACCGGCGGGATAGCTCGTCTAGGTACTAACATAATATACTGCATTAGAAAATATTCAAAATTTAATAGGATAAGGCAAAGACTCCACGAAAACGGTTAAAACACATCTCTTCTCCGCTCGTCTCGTCTACGCTTTTGTGGAGTCCCTAACAGCCGGTTTCTCGATCGGTTTACTCTCAAAATAACGAATCAATGGCCAAACCTCAAGTCAAATTGGGTTGATATTGAACAAATATTACGTCGACCTGTCTGAAAAATTATTGATCAAAATTTCTTGTCTATCGACTTTTTCAATATCCAGAAACGTAATCAGACAATTTTATGCTCAAGTTCTGTCAAATCTTTGGTTAAATAACCAGCGTTTGAGAAACTGGCTGTAAGGCTAGAGGATAGACAGGGTACTCACGTCTTTGAAAAGATAATCCCTCTCGTCTTGAGCTTCCTCGTTCTGCACAGACGCCCAGAACCACTCGGCTTTGACGATAAGCACCCGCGCGGAACACTCCGGCGCTACCACGGTGTTGTGCTCGTCGACCACCTGTTTTATAAATCACACATTTGCAAATTTTCTCCAAAACTATACCCTCCACCTAACCGATCCTAAGCACTTTAGAAACGTGCGACAGAATAGAATCACATTCTCATGTGCGAACCCTAGAAGCACCTACCGATTTCGCGTGTACTTGTGGCATGCATTGTAGACCAATTTGGGGGAGCCAACGTTCTCTGAACTTTAACTAAAGAAGATGACCGTCTAGAGTCCATGATGTACTAGTTTAGTATACTGAATAAAATGGTGTTAGTACCGGCAGCGATATTCCATGGCATTGCGATATGGCGCGCAGGTCGCGTTGGGACGGCGTCGAGGCGGGCGGCGGGCGGTCGCGCGAGGGGCGGTGCGCGGGGGCGGGGAGCAGGAGGGCGGGAGGCGGGGGGCGCATATGCCGCGGGGAGGGTGCGCTGCTGCCGCGTGTCTCCGCGCCGCAGATCGAGTGCCGGTGCGCGCGCAGCCACACGCTCTGAGGCGTCTTGAACACCGCCGAGTCATCCAGCTCGTCCACATCGCCGTCTCTCACCGGAGTTAATACATTCGTACTGTCCACGGTGTCCACTTGCACCGGCGATATATCGAAGTTCATCTCGTCGAGGTCTCTCTTTGGTGTAGATACTTTAGTGAGCTCAGGTGGAAGGTGGCACGCGTCCACTTCGACGGTGTTGCGCTCGGCTCGCTTCTCGTACTTCTTCTTGCGCTCGCTTCGAAACGATGCTGTGAAAGATTTGACGCTCCTTCGCAATTTGGACGCCGATTTTACAGTTTTCGATGCGAATGATATATCGAAGAAGCCCGATTGTTTGCTTGTGTTCATTGAGCAAATTGATGTGTTATCGTCCTCTCTGAACGGCGAAGACGTGGACGTGGACGCTACGAATTCTCCCGCAGGATCGGTCGGCTTGCTGGCCTCAGGACTGACCGGCTCCACGACTATATCACCAGTGGTTTTCGAAACAGACTCCTTTTTTGTCCTTTTGAATATTGTCGGTCTATTTTTAAACTTGAAAGAATCTTTGATCTTCAGTCTTTTGATCGATTTCCAGTTACTCTCTTCGCTTTTGTCAGGAGACAGATTGACATCGACAGTGCTGACTTGGAAGGTGGAATCTGTCGAGTTTCGACTTCGTTTCTTTCCAGAAGAAATGGTAGTCGTTGACTGTTGCAATTCCTTGTTCCTAGTCGTGTCCGGCAGTATAAAGTCCGGCTCATCTTTAGCATCTAAATCGCATAAACTTTTCGTAAGAGACGAATGCAGAGATCCCGCCTCTGTCAGGCAATCGACCAAGTTAAAAACATTCATAGACTTATTTCTAAAAACTTCTCTCTTGTCTTTACCGTTAACTCTAACAGCTCCGAGCAGGATTTGAGCCATATCCTTATTTTCCTTATCGCTCATTTTACATTTCCTTAATTCAATTTGTTCGGCATGGATAGGGCTTTTGGTATTATCTTTATCGTCCGTCATAGCGTTACCTACACAGCTAATACTGTCATCGAATTGCTCTTTGGAAAGTTCGTGTTTGTCCCTGAGGCTATGCCGGGCTAGGTGCAATAGGTTCTCTCTATTGTCTTGGGGGTCCGCGGGAGAGGCGTCCTCGATTGGTTTGGAAGGACTAGAGCGAGAGCCGGAGAGGCGCGCGGACAGTCGGCGGTACAGAGAGCTCTTGGGAGTGGACTGGGAGCGGTTGGGGGTGCCCCGCGAGGGCTTCAAGGAGTTCGGAGTGCTTGGGTGGGGTGAAAGGATAAGCGAACGACCGAAAGTCTCCCCATTGGCCATTACCTGAAACATGTGTGAACACACCACGCAATGATGTAATGAAGCCATTCCAATACAGACATGCACAACGATAATAGTTCATCATCGAAAGATATAGCCAGTTAGACACAGGAAAGCGGACTGCCTATGAACGTTTGATTCCTTCCTATTGATTATGTAATGTTATTTGTTCAGAAAATAGTTTCAAGTGTGTGATCTCGAAAAGGTAATTAGATGTATGTAATCAATTTAGTTTATAACCTACGTAGAGATAAGTGGTGCTAAGGAGAGTGAACTGGAGCAGATATGTTACAAAGCAAACTGATACTTTATACAACCAGGGCTTGATATCGGTACCAATAATACCGGTACAATAGCGGTAATAACGGTATTTTCATTTCTATACATTCAAGTACGGATACTTTTGAAGTATCAACACTTTGCTCTAAACTACAGGTATTCAGAGTTGCATATTTTCGAAAGATTTAAGACGCGCGTGCATACGGAAGCTATTAACAACAAACACAAAATTTCTCATAGGTTTACTCTCAAAATTGAATTGTTGATACCGGTATTATTAAATACCGGTATAATTTATATTGATACCAAAGTACCGGTACCACGTATAGGTCAGTCGAACCAGTATTTGAAAATACCGCTATTCCAAGCCCTATACACAACCAACATGTGACACGATGAAATGTAAACAATACTGTAATGTAATGATGTTAAGTGCGCGTACGCTTCGCGAAAGAAGATCGAACTAATTAATGGTACAATGAAAATAGTGAATTGATTGAAAAGCGCTATAGTATGTACAAAACATAAACAACGGACAAACAATGGGTTGACTTTGTGTCGTACGGAATGGGAAGTGAAGGGGTGCGGTTTCAACCATAGAATATTGTACCATTCAGCTTCTAGTACAATACGACCTACCATAAATAATAAATAGCTATCTTTTCGATTGCAAATAAACATATGAATTACACGCGAGAACGTAACATCTTTTTGTTTGGTTAGCGTAAAAAGGGTATTGGCATTGAGGCGCCACTCGTCTGACGAAGATTGTTTGCTTTCGTACATTGCTAAACAAGCAACATCTGACATTGGAGGCGTATTGCTAAATAATGCAGGCATCTAAGAAAATAAAAGGTAGAGCATACGAGAATATTCAATGAGCACCTAATATACCACCAGTAATAATAATAATTATCTACAAAGTAGGTAGCTAACTAAGAGTGATTTGTGTTCCCAAGGTACTACGCGCATGCCGACTCCTTACAGCTATAATTAACAACTAAATATGCATAATGCGGCAAGTGTATAAATAAACAAAATATGTGAGTTATTCAGAGGTAAACGTTCTGATACTGAGCAGCAGGGCTTTCTTTGTGTATGATCGATTGTTTCTGCGTGTGAGCGGTGGCACATATGTTTCTAGTTGGCATTTTGCAGACGTAAAACTCTGTTTTATGTGTTACGCTTGTTACGTAACGTCCAAGGTCTGTCTATTTTGTTAACGGTGTGTTATATTGGTGTATGCCATGTACAGTGGTAATGTTACTTACGACATGCGTGCAGTCAGGGTCGTCGATAGGACAGGTGCCGCCGCCATTGCTGGCGAGCACCTCGGCCATATGCTGCGTCTCATCTTCAGGGAAGCCGACGAAGCAAACCAGAGCACCAGCGAACACTTTTAGTTTATGTTCTTTCTGTAAATAAAATCACTTGTTACTTATATTTTGTTATTGGTTATATCGCATCAGTCGACTTAGTTATGGGGATGATTTGACGATATGGACATTGGTTATTTCGCGTCAGCTGACTTACCTGAGCTTAGTTAAAGGTCAACTAGTGAGCAAGCAATTAAAATAAATTCAATAGGCTTTACTATGATCGTCGCATTATATTTTGGTATCTTCCTTCGATCCGCTTTCATATGGATAACGGAAATACGAATCGGTGTTATGGTTTGACATTCGACTTCTAGTTTGGAAGTGGACGAAAAATTCATTTAAATTCACATTTAGCGAAGCACGCGCTTCCTGTTCTGAATCTGGCTTTGAAATGGTTCTCGATAGGCGACACCGACAAACATAGTAACTTGCCTATTGAAATATAAATGCTCGTTGTAAACCTTGCTGACAGGGCAACAAAAGAATGAGAAGTTTTACAAGTAGTGTACTGTACACTAATAATAAAGAGGTAGTTTGTGAGTTAGGGTATTATGGGTCGGAGTTATAAGCTCGTGGTTCTAAAAACTATTTCACTGATATGTAGCTAGTTACATCATTCCGGAGTGCTATAGGTATATTATCTATGCTCCAGCCATCAGCCATTCTCAATGTATACTGTTTGTAAACAACTTGCGATACAAAAATCCAAATATCTCTTTTGGTATGGTGTTCGAAAAATTGTTGCCAGCGTCACGCAAAATAGGAAGGAGCTTAAATTGACACAAATTCTGTTCCAAAATCAACAGAGGAAAATAGTGAAAAGGTTAAGTATGGTGGAAAAGTATACAAACATTCTTCAGTCATCTGCAGACATTTGTTCAGGGTGTTCTGGTCGTTTTCTATGTATAATAAAAAATATCTATGTACTATTGTATTATATTATGTATATCAGTTATCTAGTACCCATTACACAAGCTCTGCTTAGCTTGGGGCTAGATAATGCTGTGTGAATTGTCCAGCATTATTAATTTATTTTTTATTTATTTATCTGGCCAAACTGAATTATATACATTCAGTTTGGCTAGAGTATAGATCAGTAGTAGGCGAAACCGCGGGCAGAAATTAATGTAAAATAAATGTGTAGTTACAATGACAGCATCTTCAGTGGCGAGGCAGGCGGGGTCGTCGCGTCGGTCCCAGCACGCGTCGACCCAGGAGCGCGAGAGCACCGGAAGCCCGAACCCTGACGCATAGCGGTACTTGTCTCCCGTCGCCGCCGCCGCGATCAGGTGCGTCACCTTACTCGACATGTCTTTGCGAATCGACCCACCCATGTAGTGGATCAAAGTAATCAGGTACGTCTGTTGAAGGAATGCAATTGCTAGTAACACTTACAAGTCATTGGATATCGTCAAAATATTGACCGAACTTCGTTGTTGAATGTACGATGATATGTTTTCAGTGGATTGGTTCACAGAGCATTTTCATGAAAATAAATGCTATGATACCGAGTGCTATGATAGCGGTAAACGTGTAGTAACTAATCGGAAGACGTGTAGTTGCAATGCTGTTAATTCGAGATAGCATGAAACTTATTCACGGCATGCATACGTTTTCGAATTTTTCATGAATGAACGCATGTGTCGTTGTTGATAGTCGATTTCTTGGATTCTGCCCAACTAGCGATAGACGCATATCAGAGATAGGTAGGCGGGCAGTAGGTACGCAAGAGCCGTGGTCAATATGGAAGTCTTTGATGCGTCTCCGATCTCTGTTTGACACGACCTTTCATTCGCTCGATACACAAGTTCTGTGATGTTTGTAAATCCACACAAACAAAGTCTAATTTGCTATGGATGAACGGACGTGAATAGACGAGGGATAGTGACTAAGAGTTTATTTCTCGTACTACGAATAGAGACGTAAGCCATGAGCAGACAGCCAGCTACTACTCCATAAACAGTGCTAACGGGGGCATCTCTGTTCTGATCAAAACATGTATCACTTACAGACGCTATGACAGTTCAAAGTGCTTACAAATGCAGTTGATCCAACGCTTAGGCCGCGCTCACTTTGGATCCGAATTTGTTCGCACATAAACGTACGAATACTGTTTGTACGAATTGAGTGCGCACACTAAATACGTTTTTCTCCGTCAAATAGGCACTGCGTTCGTGAAGTCATCTTTGACGTTGCGATGAATAATCTGTGTCTTCAAGATAATGAAGATGATTATTTTGAAGATCCAGATTATTATATTATTTAGAATGGGTGCGTAAAATGCTTTTAAAACTAGAAGAATTCGGTGTATTTCATCATAGTATGGAATATTTTTAGAATCACTTTGATCCTACATACCTACATTTATGTCCGTAAATCAAGTTAATTAACTTTTCTACGTCCATTGTATCCATTTTATGTACAACAGAACGTACGAATGCGTAGTAAAATCCCAAAAAGTTCAGATTGTATTCGGACGTTGCCGTTGTAAGTATGTAAGAAAAAGTACGTTTAAGTACGACTAATCACACACAGTCTGAGCGCTCCCATAGTCTTTGGAAGGTCGGGATCATTCGTGCGTAATCGTACCACGCGAATCAAATTCGGACGAAATCGTGTCCAAAGTGAGCGCGGCCTTATACTAGAAATTGGTGCAGTAGTGCCAAGTGGCAACTAAAATTATTCTTTATGTACTCTTCTTGCACAGAAACTATTTATGCTTTCGTTTTTTGTGGGCCATACTTTAAATTACAACATTACAAAAACACTGGTCAAAATAACATCATTTCATTTGTGTGACCTGTCATACGTAACGTTATCCTGATAACGGGGTTTGTCAATTTCCTTATCACGCTTCATAGTAACAACAACCTACATAGTCTAATATCAAATATGAAAAAAAAGTGCTTTATTTCCTTCAGACCTAACAGGACCCTTGGACACGTCATAAAATTCAAATAGTTAAAGTTAAGGTATTGAATAGTTTAGTTATAACAACACATCTCAATGAATAGTTAAATATGTTTGCTTGTATGATGTTATAAATGTCATTGTAATACCTAGATAATATGTCACAGATTAGTTTTATTAAAATTAATTTATTCTTTTTTCTTGTATATGTAGGTTTTAGTTTATAGGATAGATCTCGAGGAAAATCTCATAGGCATTAGATTCCGTTAAGTTTATTATGTTTTGTTACATTAATGTTTTCTTGTTCTTGTTTTATTAAGCACTATTGTAATTTATAATTACGGGGGTGACATGTTATGCTCGGCAAAACCATCATGCACCAAATAAATGATAAAAAAGGTTCACATTCATGGATGGACTGCAATAACTCATCATCAACAGCCTTTACCAGTCCACTGCTGGACATGCCTCCACCGATAAACGTCGTATTGGCTCTTATCATCATTAATGTCGTAATCCCCACGCTATGGGCATACGGGATCGCAGTTCGGCGGTGCATCTATTGCAGGGGGCTGTGTCCCCGGTAGATATCTCTTAGTCGCCTCATAAGACACCCGCGGGAACTTTATATCTTAGAAGACGGCTAAAATATCTCACTAGTGCAGCGTCATTCATATTCAAACTCTTCTTGCAGAATAGGATATTACACCCATTTTTGAAGTGTCTGTGTCAATAAGATTCTAATGTGATAATAAACCTCTAAAAAGGTAGATATGCAACAAATCGCTGATGTTACATTTAACACAGCGCCTACTATTTCATGGTGTTAAAACACAGAAAACTTTGAACTGAATTAAAAAAAAAATGAACTATAACTAACTTTTTCTGACTGCTTTTTGCTAAGCTATTTCAATAATATATTTTAAGATTTTTTCTGAAAATATTCACACTCACAAGTTCATCCTTCTTGCGGAATCCGGAGAAACAAATGACGGCGCCGCGCATCGCCAGCGAGTAGAGAGGCCGCGTGTTCGCGGGCGGCGGCTCCTCGCGCTCCGCGAGCTGTAGCACCGCTGTCGGACCCAGCACCCTGCAACAAACAAAACAACCACTGAAAAGGGGCGATCTATGACGCCATTTTGTGAAAAAGATTTAACACAAACTCTGCTTACTTTAGGGAGGTAGATGCTGTGTGGATTATCCAGCATTATTTATTAACGGTGTTTCGTCTGAATGAAACAGATGCTAAAAAATTGATTTTCTGATCAAAGGATTGCTTTACCCTTTTTATGTGGTTAATGCAATCCTTTCACCATAGAGTTACTCTTTTTCAGTCCAAGTTACCTACGTGCTTAATCTACGTAGATATTTCCTAGATAACATTGCTTCGTACTTTCTGAAAAAGGATTTCGTAACTGAAAAGTTTCCATATTCAACTTGATCATGACCAAGTCTTTTGAGACATAAGCTACTAAATCTCAGTTTGAGACCTAAACCTCCTGACATTCGATCATTGAGATTATTACCGACAGCAGTACATAACAATCACGTATGAATTCCGACACGGTCCACTCGCTTGCTGGATTGCGGATATTTTGACGCAAATGCCAATCAAGAACTTCATAAATCATAATAAGTAAAACAGTGCTAGGATCATAAAGGCGCCACACTATTTTCAAATTATTTTTAACCGGGATCCTACGTCTGGTTTACGGGAGTATACAATACGAGCTGTCACTTAATTTTTTATAGTCTCTGGTACAAGATAATGGTTCTAATTTACTCTAAAATTACAGTTAATTGTTTATTGTCTTTTAAATCGAATAATTGAAGGAACAATACCGTGATATTCTGTAGTTTCTTGTATTACACCTGCGAAAACAAAAAGTGAGTCAGGGCATTCACGCGATCTTACGCAAAACATGGTAAAAGGCATTCGCTCGAAGTTAGGTATGTATGCCTTGAATTTAGTTCAAGTGTACTATTATTCCGTGGTTCAAGAGCGTAACAATGATATCGCAACAACGTACAAAGTAGCATCTACAAGTACTGGAAATTATATCTGTGCGATACATTGAACCGTTTTGTATATGATCTAAAGTTGTTGGTTTGGTTACCTTATCATCACTGTGTTGGTTTTCATTTATTGCTACTTCAGATGCTACTGTTTTAATTTGTATAAAATGGGCAGCAGATAAACCTACCTTCGTTCATTTATAGTAGTACGTTGATTGATTGATACATCTTACAACTTCGTTCTAACGCCTATAGAGAAAAATACAGACTTGAAATGAAAACCTTTATCGACTTGTGAAAGGATAAAGACAGATAAGATAAACCTTAACTTTTCTTATAAAATAAATAGCAGCGCCTCGCGGTTTCACCCGCGTAGTTCCTGGGATAAAACATAGCCTATATCCGTCCCTGAAAAGTAAGCATTCTAATGGTGAAAGAATTTTTGAAATCGGTCCAGTAGTTTTTAAGTTTATTCGTTACATACATAAATACAAATCTTTCCTCTTTACAATATTAGTTTATACTACATCATTATGTGAATACCTCATACTTCATGTAATAGTCAAGGTTAAAAAGGTGGCTTATCGAGCAAACCTTCTACACGGTGGAGGAGTTCTTGGGTTTAAAGGTTAGCCCTACATCAATAAACTAATAATTTTTGATTTACTTTATGTATGTATGACACTGGTACCTACTTCAGTGTATGTTATGATGACTATGTATTTAGGTAATCTTATTTATTTTCTTTAAATAAGTTGTTTTTTATTAGAAATGGTTGACATGTATATTTTTTTGTACCAATAAATGAATCTAATCTAATCTACGCACAGGCCGCGCGTGACCCGCAGGGGTTGCAGCTGGGACTGCAAGAACCATAATTTACGTCGTCGTGGACAATGAAAGTGTTAAGCCAAATATTAAGCATAACAGTTATCTCATCTTATTTTGTACCCATAACAAAAGCTCTGCTTAACTTGAGGTAGATGATACTGTGTGAATTATGCAGCATTTTATTAGATAGCCAAAGTTGAAAACCACACAATATTCTAATGGATTATGTTACGCATACTATGCTTGGATAGAAAAACTTGTACGTCATAATCTTGTCAAGAAGATTGTAATATAGTAAACCTAATGAAACACGGGCTTTGTGATTTTCCGAAGGCGTGTAGGATACAAGCATCAATCTTAGATGAAGATTGTATAAATATTTGAATTGTATTGTATAATATTATGTGGTTAAATATACTTTTCGAACTTCCGAAGAATAATCCTGCATTGGCCGTGTGTTTTATAACGAGTTAATGGCAATTTTAGTTCTAAGGGCGATTTTGTTTAAAAACATCATTACTTACTATTTTAATTTTACTATAAAAACTATCGTAGTTTGACGAATTCATTACGGATGTAAGCGGGTTAACTACGAACCTACGCGTCCCTCCGAGCACTGCACTCGGAGGGACGCGGAACGCGCGCGCCTAGAACTGCACTCACCCTGAAGAAGTCCCTCGTTAAGGGATGAAACGTTGGTGTTCTGCCAACACAAATAAGGTTCGTAGTTAACCCGCTTACATCCGTAATGTACTATTTTAATAAGTGCGAAAGTTTAGATATCATGTTGGTTATTTCTTCTAGCCAAAATTACTGAACAGATCTGCCTGAAAATTTGCATAGATGTAGATCTACTAGACTTGGAATAACATATAATCATTTCAGCCCATACACCTCCACAATTGGACATAGGCCTTCCACATTCGACGACGCCACAAAGAGCTGTCCTGAGCCGCCTCCAGCCATCGACTCCCTGCGACCGCTACGATGTCGACGGTCCATCGAGTGGATGGTCTCCCAACACTTTCTCGTCACTCGTTTCGCGTTGCATCGCGGCCGCCACTCGAGAACTAGTGATGTGAACCGATGACTATTTTTAACACCGGTCTATACCGATTAGTTATTTTAAAAAACCGGTTTTTAAGGTTTCCCTAGGTTTTTTCTAAAAAAATACTAGTTTTTAATTGTGATTGTTATCGGTTTTTGAATCAGAATCGGTGATTATCGGTTTTAACAAAAACCGGTTTATTGAAGGTTTTTATGAAACCGGTTCACATCACTATCGAGAACCTTCATTCCCCAGTGGTTATCAGTTCCACGAGCCATATGAACAGCTCACTGTCACATTGGAATTACAAATATTATGCTACTTTTTATTTTATTTTTAAAATATAGTTCCCATAGAATATTACTAACAATATCTAGTGTTTCAAATGGGCGGCCTTATCGCTAACAGTGATCTCTTCCAGGCAACTTTATTAACTTTAAAAATTACGTTGGCGTAACTGATGACGAATTCGAATAAATATATTTTACTCTTAAATCGTTTATTTTTATTTCAGCGTAGGGTTGTTTTACTTAGTTATATCTTAAGTTGGAGATGTTTTTGTATGTACAAAACATAATTTGATTGTTTTAAAATAACTAAAACCGACATCCAGTTCCTTAGTATTCACACTGTTTTTTCTACACTAGGCCTTTTTACAGCCAACTCCCTATTACGTACCCAAAGGGTAAAAACGGGACCCTATTACTACGACTTCGCTGTCCGTCTGTCACCAGGCTGTATCTCATGAACCGTGATAGTTAGACAGTTGAAATTTTCACAGATGATGTATTTCTGTTGCTGCTATAACAACAAATACTAAAAAACAGAATAAAATTAATATTTAAGGGGGCTCCCATACAACAAACGTGATTTTTTTGCTGTTTTTATAGATAATGATACGGAACCCTTCGTGCGCGAGTCTGACTCGCACTTGGCCGGTTTTATTATTTTATTGTACCTACATATAGGAATCACTGTCTTTCTGTTTTTCTTGCTTCGTAAAATCACACCTTAAGGGTTTTTCTTTTTCTTTATGTAATTTTATTAACTTGTGTATTATATGTATTAGACTACTCAAATTATAGAAATAACGACATCAAGTGTATATGTAATACTTACGGTGGAAATAAATGAAATACTTATCCATCGGGAATTAAATGTTTATGGGAACACCTCAGGATCATTCTCCTACAACAGCGAAAGAATTTTCCAAATGGGTCTACAACTGACAGACAAATCGACGACCTCTATGGCACGGTGGGCGAAGGCCTGCCTGTGACGCAGGAGGTTGCGGGTTCGATTCCCGCCTCGGGACATACGATCTGCAGACATTTGTTCAGGGTGTTCTGGTCGTTTTCTATGTATAATAAAAAATATCTATCTATGTAATGTATTGTATTATGTATATCAATTGTCTAGTACTCATAACACAAGCTCTGCTTAGCTTGGGGCTAGATAATGCTGTGTGAATTGTCCAGCATTATTTATTTATTATTATTATTCATTTAAATCGACGAACATATATAAAAAAACATACAGCGGAACATAATAGAGCTCCACTTTCGTTTCTCATCGGTAAAAAATTTAGGTGTTAGCAGTGGAAGCTCTATAGTGACGTCAGTTCGAGATGAGACGTTTGTTTAGTGAGACGAAAGTAAATCGACGGGGACGACGCGTCTTGCCGCCGACGACGTCACAGGACGTCGCCGCATAACTGCCACCGAACCTACGTGTCGCTATAGAAATAGTTGATGAGTTACATTCAGATTCCACTATAAACAGACGGCCCCGATTCAAATTAGCAATCACATGAGTATTTTTAATTTCATTCGCATATTTTTAAAATTGCAGTTTGTTGTATTTTTCGGTATACAACGTCAGAACTTTAAAGACCATCATGCTACATGCATTGGTATCATATGATGTACCGCAAGGATTCGTAGCGTTTAAAATACAATTCATAGTATACATAAATGATAAATAAAATAAACGTCAAGTGCGAGTCAGACTCGCGCATCGAGGGTTCCGTATATAATTATAAGAATGTGTTCTTGCCAATTATCATGATTCAGGTGAACGGAAAATAGTAGGTCTCTAGTTATGGTCACATGCGAGAATAAAAAATATATTTTTGTGAATTAACACAAATTTACGGTTTCGGATTGTTCCCTGTTTGCTTATTGGCAAATTTTATGATTCTAGGTCAACGGGAAGTACCCAATAGATTTGTGTGCATGTGATTGCCTTTTGTGACGGACTCTATTATTTGATGATAATTTCAACTCAATACTTCCACGCCTTCCTGAGAAAAGAGAGTTGACAGACGGACCACAAATAGTGATCCTATAAGGGTTCTTCTTTTTCTTTTGAGGTACGGAACTCTAAAAAATACACTCTCAGAACTAAAAAGAATGCTGGAAAACCAGCATCACCCAGCTCCACTGAAAGCAGAGCTTGCGTTGTGGGTAGTAGATAACTGTGTACATACTAAATACTAATGAATTAATTTATTATTTTTTATTAACTTCCAGGGCACCCGGAACAATCTGCAGATCGTACAAACATTTTACCGAGGCGGGAATCGAACTCACAAACTCCTACTTCGCAGACCTTCGCCCGCCGCGCCTCATCAGTCGTCAAATAAATCCAATAATGAGTCTACAAATAAAACTTTCAATCCCAGATCTCTATGCTTTTCTCTGAATCTGATAATGTTTTCATGTTTAAAATAAATAATTTGGTAAATATCGTACCTTTATGTACGATATTTACCTCAACATCACATGGGTAGTTAGGATTTGAGTAATGTAGTCTACGTTATACGATGCAAAGCTTCCTCATACAGTCCATTCTCGTGGCTTAGCTGCAGCTCCGTTATCATGCGGACAGACAGGAGCTAAGCCTCATCCATACCAATATTATATACCTAAGCGAAAGTAACTCTTTCTATCTGTAGGTTACCCTTTAACGACTCAATGGCTAAACGGGTCCTAATGAAATTTAGCTACTTGGAAAGCGCGTGTGAAGACGCAGCTAGAAGCTGGTTTGATAATATCATCGGCAATCACGCTTATCAAACGAACGTAACAGTGCTGTTCGGCCTGACCACAGAAACAGCTTGTGGTGGTCATACCAGATGAGCTTCTTCGCAAAGACAAAGAAATAAAATAAAACTATTGCCATTTAAATAACCTAAATAGATATCAAAATAGCCATGTCTATCTGTGAAATATTTATCGTTAAGTCAAATGAGATTATGGCCCGTATTATAAAAGCTTGCTCAGTCATCGATCCTAGCCGATATATAGCTTTTGCCATAGAAAATCGTTACTCAAGCATAAGATGGATGACTGAGCATGATATCAAAATAGGGGCCTAAGTTCCATGGTAAATTGAGAATTTCCTATGCGATCCTAGATACCTAAACATATGAAATTGATATTCTTCGGATCGTGCACGGTTTATGATCTTACGGGTCACATTTTAATGGCACGGCATCCGGTGTTTTTGGTTCAGTTCGGAGAGCAAAGTCTTGAGGAAGTTCCTCCTCCTCCGGCGTAGGCGGCAGCCGCGTGGGCCCCATCGGTATCACAAGCACTGCCAGTCAGGCACTAGTCCGACGATTCAACTCATTCACAATACCAGTCAAACACGCACTAACACCAAACATTGTTATGAATGAACGCCGTCCTCACTTCACACACACATCTCACAAGACATCACAGTATCGAACCGATATTTCGCGGTATTTCGTTCCTAGTTTACAAGATCGATTAAATTCGAGTATAACAGTCGATCGTAGCAACGCTGAAAACAAAGGCACAAGCGGCATGCGCGTTATGCGTTTCACGTTAGATTGAAAAACAGTCGGGTGGAATGCGAGGCTGAAAATAGCGAGGAGCGTCGCGCGGCCACAAGGGCGACCCTCGCGCAGTGCCCGCGCGCCGCCCGCCACCAGCGCCGCGCACTTTCGCGCCTTCCCTACACGACACACACCTTTATTTACATCCATACTTCCATAAAATACAGTCCACAAACACACCGACGTTTTATGAGTGGAAGGTCCCGTAAGTATAAACAACCCTACATCTTGACGCTCAGGGCGAGGTGGACAGCGTGCATTATGATGCCGCCATTTTAGGGTAATGCAGCATTTGCCACAATATTTATAATTTTCTTCGTCATTAGTGGATGACGAAGAAATATTCAACATCAAGGCCCTTCGTACTGTTAAATGTTTTAAACTAAGAATAATATAATTTGGCGTGTTTAAAAAAACTATATAAAAAATCGACTTCAATCCCTCGGGAGTAAAATTTTTATGCGACTATTTCGGGATCATTTCCTATACAAAAGCCAAATAATTTCTAAATTGAAACAGAAATCGATGAACATACATAAAAAAAATACATACAACCGAACTTAGAACCTCCTCAAAAGTCGGTAAAAATTTATGAACCGCATACATATCACAAACTGCAATCCCTATGAATTTGGTGTTCATTCCAATGCAATTTTGAAGAAGTACCTACGTCTACTTTACCTTGCTCAAGATTTTCATTCTTCATTCGTTACGATTGCGGTCTAATAAAAGAGCTTTAATTTGCAAAGAAATAATGAATCAGCGATACCCAGAACAATGATAAGTAACTTGCACAAAGTTTAATTTTCGAAGAGTAAACATGCTCGCGCAAGGGACGTGTAAAACAATAAACAATTAAATCTCATCAGTGCATCTCAAACAATATGATGCACCAACTTCACCACTTCAAACGCATAATGGAACGCACATTCTCCATCGCCAGAATACGGCGATCAGTACGAGAAATATTCCAGCGGCCGTTTTTCAGACGTACATTATAACTGTAGCAGAACATACATCCACATATTTAACGAACGCAAATGAACACGGTCAACGATAAGGGGCGGCCAAATTGCTGCTCATAAATCATACGGGGTATGATCGTAGTTTCAGTTGCAAACATGTTGCTGACTGACAAAGGAAATCAAAATCATATGGGTTGATGAACTAGCTGCTCAGCCCAATCATAACGCACTTAAACTAATTAAAATATCTGGGTATAACGGCGGCTACAGTTGAGACAAAAGTAGAGCGAAGTTGGAAGGAGCGATAAAAGTGTTGTTTAAATAGAAGTCGTAAATCGGCAATAAGCCCGCCGCCATCCAGAAGTACGGGTGCGCCATCGCACTTTTGTTGGCATTCCACGACACGCTCACTACGAATTCGTCAAGCGGCTACCTACTCCTCGCCTACAAGCAAGACTGACTCACGCGCATTTCTAGTATTCCCTCACTATTATTTTCCCGAATCAACTTTCATGGAAATCAAATAATATATCTCATTATGTGTTTTGGTAAATGTCATTTTCCCTAGAAGTTCGTTTTCAGAAAATTCATAGTTCTAATGATTGCAGTAATTTAGTTTCAAGGGGACTGCTCGAATAGCTCTCGCTGTCTTCAATGAATAGACGAAATAAAATTTCCCTCCACTAGCCAATTTCTATAGTTTCCTTACTTAATGATTTACATATTTCCATCATTTATATGTTATTCACTCAATAAGTCGGCAATTTAACAAGCCATTGTCCTGGATCTCTGATAAAATAATTTCCGCTCTAGTTTTCGGACGATACAAACTATTTGCAACTTGATTTTTAGCGCTGATGGTTTGTTTGGTATTAGACGTTTATTTACCCGTAATAATTTCCATACAAGTACCGTATTGGCATTCTCCAAAAATCCCGTCATTGCATAAATGAATTCATTACAAAGTGTAAAGCGTTATTTATCAGAGCGGTTCATCTTAATGAGCACAGTTTTAGAATGACTGAACGTCACCAAGAGACGTGCGACTGTTTCCACTTGGGCATTCGCGGCGTAGGTAGGCGAGGGCAAAACAGAATGGCGTGAACACGCAACAAAGCATCCGACACGCTCGTTAGTAATCTAGCAGCCATCGACTTGCCAAAATAAATGTCAATAACGTCTCGTTAGCAAACTTGTACACGTCTTGCCGTACATAAGTACGCATAGTATTGGTACTCTCTGGCTGAATTTAACATAGTCAAAAGCTTTTGGTCTCGTGAAAACTGATTATAACACAGGTTACAGAACGAATGACCGCTTCTCCGCACAGACAGTCGACGTGACAGTACGCAACGTACTAAACCATATCTCCGAATTAGCTGCCACAAAGGTAAACATAGGGGATACCAGTAAAAAATTTACCTCCTTTGTAGAAGGTAACTACGACAGTATTACGTTTTGTCGTAAAAAAATCTAGGAATTTTAATTTTAACCAAAACTTGTCAACTGGTCAATAAATTAAGGTCCAGCAGGCCTAGCCAACCGGCATTCGCTATGAAGCGATTCCATTTCTACTATCGTCATAGCTGAAGCGACAGCGAAGTTCGATTGGTAGACAAAGTAACCTTCGCGTAGCGATCGCCTTGTCTATTCGTGTGATCGCTAAAAAGCGCGCTTAGTCTATGGTTGTCGACATCAAACGTCAAATTATGTCATTCGCCTATTTTGCCAGTCTCTATTACGTTCCGGTCTACGCAAAACTAATATCTTTGAGTTAAGATAAGAACAGGTTTTCTTTTTTTTGCGTGTGGAGGCTTATCATATACTGAGTTTTTGATAATTTGAGTGGCGTACTATATTTCTACGACATAATTAATACGTTGAAATGGAAATAAAAATTATTTGATTTTTCGAACTAATATATTGAAAAAAACTTAATCTAATTGAAATGAAACGCACATCTGTCTTCTTCTTGAAAACCACTTGAAAACAAACTTAATGAAAACAACCTTGACGAAATGGAATTCCCCGTTAAATGTTGTACTCTGTGTTGGAATCCTATTGGAATTACGTTGTTAGCCTCCCGGCTCGGAATACGTACTCGTGTATGTGTTGTCTTTGTTGGAATCATTTGAGCTAAGAACATGGAGTCAAGAGCGTCTCAGCAAACGCAGCGTATGCATCTTGAACTAGGTAGGTCACACTACTAGCACCAAAATTCTATTGAAACAAACAACGCAATAAACACCTCTAATGATTTCTTCCAATACGCATTCCTACAGCTGTTTAAGAAATCGCCATTTTGTTTCGTTATCTACTGGGTCTTGGCGTTCGCTAGCGTTTCCATCAAGAGAATCGACTACTAAGCGAAATCGCTTGTCAAAAGTGCAACTTGGCTAGGCATTTGTATGGAAGTAATCGTTCGATGTTGTCGATTCGTTTGGTGGAATCGAAAAGTATGTACATTGTCTACCAATAATCTATACGTTGAAAACAGATCACGTGACATATCTAAGAAATATGTCAAACCCATACATTTTTGGTCTTTTCTACTATCGCTTTCGCTAATCGATTGTTACATTGTCTAGGCCCGCTGGCATATTTTTAATCTAGTACTTTAGTTTCTTACAAAGATAATAAATGATAAACATGTTTTATGGGTAATTATTTTGTGCCACTGGGTCATATTCTGAGGAATGGGGAATAGTTCTGTCGATGTGCATTGGTACTGCACATTGGGTACAAAATGTAATGAAATGTTGCCGTTGCGGATGTTTTTGGCCTATATTGGACTTTTTTCTACCTCTGCGGATCTTTTGCGGACCGTGACGTTCTACGGGTCTTTTCGGACCAAAACGCGTATCGGAACGGCATATACTACAATAGCATACACCATATTCATGCATAGTGGCCACTGTACTAGCAGAGAATATTATAATAATACCTAACGTACCACTTTAATAGGATATTAAAATACTTATAATGTAGATATTACAACATTTTTATAATGCCGTCGTATTTTATTCAGTGCCTCAAAGAAAGAGATTTAGAAAAAATCGGCCTACTCCGCTCGCCGTTGCCCTTTTGTATATTTTCCAACAGTCAGTTGTTCAAATTCAAAGAAATAAACATAATGACAGTCAATATATTTATGAAAACTTATTGTACACATAAAAATATCAAAAGCTTTCCTAAAAATAGCGATATACATAATATAAATACTAGAAATAAACATAAACTCGATGTGCCCACAACCAGGCTTCACAAGATTAATGTACCTATCTTTTAAAGGGCAATGTATAAACTTCTACAACAAAACTCCTAGTGAGTTGCAAAATCTATCAATAAATAAATTCAAACAAATTGTCAAAACCTTTCTGTGCAAAAAAGCTTACTACAAAATATCAGATTATTTAGGGGATAAAAAACCTTTGGACGGGTTTTGCTCCAACTCAAAAAATAACAACTAACAGGTTTCTTAGTCGCTTCTTTACTTTAGTCTACATACCGAAGCGACAGAAATCAAAAGTATTTCCGTTATTTCCGTGTCAGTGTTTTATTTTAAGGATTTCACCTTTTCTAAGGGTACATTTTTGTAATTATGGAAATAAAGAATTTTTGATTTTGATTTTGTTATCTTCATTATATTCGCCAGTTTAACCTCATGAGCTCATTTTCTTTTCCTTGTCATCTCAATTAATTTTTTTAGGCAAGCTGTAACTTATGTAATGTTACTACTTACTGTTTATATTGTTGTTAAAAATAAATGTATTTCTATTTCATTCTATTCTTACTACCTGCAATTTGGGGAGTCACGTCTGGTGAGGCCTTATGTGCTCTTTCTTGTGATTTATTATGTAGGTATCCTGCGTTGGTATGAACGTTTTTTATCTACGTATGTTGAGCTGAATTGGATCATTCCACTTTTCAGGGATTGTAGCCAATGGATAATCCATGTTAGATAAGCTACCCTGGTACCATCCTGGTTTCATTCAAACAAATCCGTTCAGTCTTAGAGCATGAGGGCGTCACAAACACACTATACATTTTTTACGTAATTTGTGCCTAGTGATATTAGTTTTATAGGTGATTATGATTACTCTTTCTATTTTCAGCTTGCAATATATCATTTTGCAGTTTTTCTCATATATTACGAAACTAATCATTTTGTCATATTTCGGACAAAATTTGGGTTCGGTCTGGAGCTTTTTAATTTTGACTGCGGCAACACTACTTTCGTTTCCTGTCTCGGGGAAAACAAAATAATTTCAAGATTTTCTTCAAGTTCTTAGAGGTTTCCCGTCCTTCGCCCGTTCTGGAATCGAATGTTCTTTCTCTGGCTGCGCCGCCGCGCCGCCGGTTTTTGCTGTTGGTGAAGTTATATGCTACCCCACAGAACTGTTCTGTGTGCTACCCGTTAAAGTGATCTTGCTGTGTTAGAGTTATTGTTATTACCTGGTTGTGTGTGTTTGCTGATAATGATAAAGAGCCTGACTCTGAGCCAATGAAAAACTGATGGTAATAAATGTGTACAAGCAGACGTAGGTACATGAACTATTGGTCGCGTGTGTCAACAAAACAGCCGAGCTCTTGGGAATATCGCAAAGAACATGGAATGGTTGTAAAAGAACACAAATCAACAGGAAGGGTTTCTTCGCCCACGAAAAAAGGTAGCAAAACCAATTTTGACGAAGTATTGACCAATTCACCTATTCTGCTATATGAAGAATCGTCCGTCAGTTTTTTCGCCGAAATTAATTATCTGTTCTAACGAAGGTAAGAATTGATTTAGGTATCTACCTCAATTTCAAAGAAAAGTCTATGTCTTTATTTAAAAAAAGTAAAAGGATAAAAAGTAGCCCATGTGTTTTCCAGACTATAATCTATCGTTATGCCAAATTTCATACGGACCCTTTCCGTCCGTTTGCTGTTTTGCCGTGATTGAGTAACAAACATCCATCAATCCAAACTAATATTAGTGGGATAAAAAGCATTCCTACTGCTTCTGAGAAATGACTTATATCACTCATGCATTATTGCTTCCTGTGATCTGCATATTAAATATAGGGTATCATTTAAACGGTCAGCAGATAAAGGCGGTTTTGTTCAGCCGAATAATTGATTTGGCAAGCAGAAAAACTAAATTGAGCTGCAACTAGTGGTCGGCAGAAATGATTTAATTGGTCAGCAAGTAATGTGACATTGGGCAGCCTAAAAATTTATATAATAGTAAATAAAAAATTTGTGCTGCAATATATTAGTGAGGCAGCAGCAAAACGTGATTCGGATTTATTGAAATTTTGGTACGCCTTAAAACTGAAACTGCAGCAATG